>OZ007573.1:58702025-59399525 GCA_963931925.1 Onchidella celtica
CATAAATTGTACTGTGTGTAATGTGAAATTGAGCAAACTCAGGGTTTGAGAGTTGCAGCTTGCAGACTGAGCAAAGAATCATTCAACTGTGGCATGCAGGGTATCGTTCGGTTTGAAAATGGGTTTGCTCAGGTTTTACAGGAGCTGATGTGAAAAGACAAAAAATTGAAATGGTCACTTTTCATCCAACTTCTGCCCGTGGCTACAACCAGTTCAATCTGTCAGTTTTTCAACAGTCCCATCAGAGCAAATGTGTGTTTTATTAGGGGTTCCAGATTCGCGGGAGCTTCAAATACCAAATTCTGACCTTAGTTCTATACCCATTTTCTGAAAAACTGGATATCTTTTAGTATGTAGAAAAGCACACTTTGATGCTTGTTTAAAATGCGCTATGGTCACTTGTCAAGCTGTTTCAGAGCTCTGATTTATTCTATCATAATACTAAGCTGCAAACATTTAATGTCAAATTTCTTGGTTGTGCAAAAAGTGGAGTTGGAACAAACAAGAACTAAGGCCATGAAATGTATGAGATCATCACCTGCAGCTCAAAAATCCTACACAGAGCTCAGTGACTCCATCACTGGTAGCAACAGGATTGATACAGTACCAACTTCCAGGTCTGATGTCTGCCAGTTTTCTATCTCTGTCACCATCCGATGATGTTCTATGACTGATTTTGTTTTGTGTTTGCAGTCGTGTGGGTGACTCTCCCATCATGGGTGCCGGTGCCTATGCAAGTCACCTGGGTGGCGGGGCAGCTGCCACAGGGGATGGGGATGTCATGATGAGGTTTTTACCCAGGTAAGTATCAACTGTCACTGTTAGTCCGTCAGTCTGTCAGCCAGCTAGTCAGTCATTCAGTCTGTCAGCTACTGGGTCAGTCATTAAGTCAATCCTATATTATTGTAATTGGAATTTATAGACCACTGAGTATCAGGACTCAGCAGTGGCTAGATGGGAGGAGGGGGGGCAGGGAGGGCAAGGAATGCAGCAGTTATGGAACAAACAAATAGAATGTAATATGAAGGGTTTTTATTTTTTTCTTTTGTCTGTTGTGATCCTCCAGTTTCAAATGTAGCGAAGATGAAATTTAATGGAATTTGATTGCCCGTGGAACCAAAACATTGATGAGCTTCCATCACATGATGTCTGCAGAGTCTACTGTCAGTGGTTTGAGATGTGCAATCTTCATTCGGAGCTGTTTACATAAACTTTTTACTTTACCAGCTTTAAATGTTCAGTTACTTGGTGTATTAGAGAACACTGAACATTGTCATGATTTGTTCAAGGAAGAAAACTTAATAGTCACAGGAGATTTTGAGAGAGGCTAAGATTAATGAAAGCTGGGTTAATCTATTCACAGCGTGCGCCTTGGACATTTCACCTTCGTCCTGAATGCTTTTTATTTCATAATAATTATTCCTTGGGGACACATGATTTTTGGGGCAAGTTTGAAAATCCTCAAAAAATCTCTATATTATGAATCTATAATATCACCAGTAATATCAGTGTATAGGCTATTAAGAGTAAAAAACAGGAATATAATATGTTTTGTACACAAATATACATTGTAATGTGTGTGTTACGTGAAGCATCGCAAACTCAGAATTTGAGCATTGCAGTGTAACATGTCACAAATCCCAGACTGGGAGATGCGATGGTTATAACAAGACAACAATCACGAACGAACAAGTTTAACACTTAACAGAGCAACCCATCAGACTCACACATTTATTATACATAAACATAAAGATAATAGAGCAAATACAGACATTATATTATTCAATTCCACTGCCGTACAACGGCCTTCTCCCGTACGCACACTTCCTCGGGTCCACAACCCGGTAGTTACTTTCTAGAGACACTTCGGTCTCAGCTTCTCCTCTCCCTGTCTTAATAGCACATTAATATTTCACTGGCACCGCAGTCTCCCAATAGCACCTTCCTATTGCCATAACACATTAGCATTCCAATAGCACATCAATATGGCAATAGCACATTAGCATTTCAATAGCACATCAACATGGCAATAGCCCATTAGCATTTCAATAGCACATCAACATGGCAATAGCACATTAGCATTTCAATAGCACATTCACGATCACATATACGTCCCTGTCGTTGGCCAGGCTGCCACGACTCATGTGTTGCGACTGTCCTACACGACAGCGTCACTCCTGGCCTATGTGTGGCCTTCGGCCCTATGCTGGCCTATCCCCTGTGCTCACCGTAGGCGGCGCTTCGGCCCGTCCCCGGCACCTACAAGAATAACATTACATTGGTATAATACCATACCACTTCTATTCACTTCACCCCTCATTACGACTCATGAAGCGGACACACAATAGTTCACATTTCACTCACCAAACATCTTACGGTAACACACCTCCACCGTAGTACACAATACTCACTCTTGCTACAAATCCATGAACTCAACTTACATCTATCGCTCATGGCGCACATTGCTATATACAGTATCAAGGACTTCCACATTCCTCACATATACTTATTTACATCATGGTAATAGACGAATATAATACATCAATCATAATTATCAATCATCGTTCCACCTACCAGTCATCACTGGAAAAAACACTACTCCCAAGTCTTCCGACTGCTCTCCTTATGTTCGCCCTCTGGGGCTTTCTCCTGCGTCCGCTTTCTTAGACGTCTTAGTGTGCAGTGATAGTAATAAAGCGCTCTCGCCTCATTCAGACCCCCCAACTCACAACATGCACGCTTTAACGTTAACTAACAGAAGTCAATATAGGTGAGCAGCCTCACTATCCCGTGAGTCATTCCCCACTTCCATGCCCCCGTAATCTCTGAATTCCGCTCACTCCACTCGTGACATAACAGATCAGGTGAAGGGTCTGTTGGTTGTAAAGTGAGTTGTTCAGGCTTTGTGCGGAGTGATGTGAAAAGGTTAACTTAGGAGAGAAAAAGGAATGACATTTTGAGTCTTGACCAAATCCTCATTTTATTTTCCATCAGTTTCCGTGCAGTACTAGAGATGAGTCATGGAGTTTCACCCACTGAGGCTGCCCCGCTGGCTCTGGCACCTATCCAGCAGCACTACCCACAGTTTGCTGGGGCTCTCATCGCAGTCAATACCACTGGTCAGCATGGTAAGTTCTCAGCCATGATTTTATCTATAGCTCATCATAGTCACTGTCAGAATGATACTGTGACTTCGGCTTTGACCAAGGTTATCAATTACAACATAAAAGCACTATTTGTACATTCACTAATTCCGTATCCTCACACATAATCGGTCGGGGCTGTTGGAACCTCGTTAAAACTAGCCCTTTTTTTTTTTTTTATCTTTAGCTTGTACTAAGATGATAAACCTCACCATTCTGAGAAACAAGTTGAGTACGATTTCAATAGACAGCAATAAGCAGTCTGGGTTTTGTAAAAATTTTTAGATACTGTGCTTGTACATGTATTTTATAATGTCAATATGTGTGTTGGAGAGTGTGTCAATAACTTACTCATGACTAGAGGAGGGTGAAGAAGGGGGAGGGGGGAGGAAGCAGTCAAGTGAAAGTGCACCATTACTAGACTTGTCACATCACATGTTGTACGTCACATCTGTCTGTGCTACCCATCCCCCACCCCACCCTACCCCACCGCCACAGCTCTCACTAGTCGAATGAATTATTTGTGTTTGTGATGAAAACCATGTGAATAGACACAAGTATCTGTCTGTCTGTGTGTCCCCAGGTGCAGCCTGCCATGGTTTTGACAAGTTTACCTACAGCGTGGCCTCTCCTGTGTTTAAAGATGTACAGCTGATTAACGTCGTGTGTGCCAAATCTTAGCACTGGTCAGAGATCTACTCAGTCATGTGGTCAGTGTGGGTGTCTGAGAGATGAGGTGACAGCAACTGACTGTTGACACAACTCAGTTGGCATGGATTCATCATTTTTACATATGGAAGAATATATATATATATTTTTACATTTATATGTTTTATAATATATGGAAAGTGCCTTAAGACCCCCTCAGTGAAGGGGTGTTATATGAATACATTATTTCTTCTTCTTTTTCATCTTCTTCTTATTATTATTATTACTTTACATCATTTACATATCTTCAGAGCATAAATTTCACACTTCTACATCGTCAACATCATCATATTCATTATTGTAATCAAGACCAATCGGAGCTTCAGTTCAAACTTGAAGTGGCAGAAATTCCTCCGCTTCTATCATTTGCTTCCTGTTTGAACTGATGGAGTTTCTCTGCTCGGACCCATCAAGTGATAATCAACTTCATGAGAATGCTTTGTTTGGCTGTATATGAATTTTAGTACAGTGGCTCATCACTTTCAGGAATCTCTGATGGTCCTTCCAAAATAATATCTACTTAACAAATCCACAGACATTCCTCTTTATTGGCATTGTCTGGAACTGTTTTTTTGTGAAATTGGTGAATGTTTGGAGTTGTGATCAGTCTCGTTGGCAAGCGAAATATCTGTCTTTAACATGTATTGTCATTACTAATTCTTTTTGTGATTTATTGTAATGGTTTATTGTGTCTGATGTGGGACTTTGCAATAAACAGTTTTTTCTTTTTTCTTATCCTATATTTTGACATGATTCGACAGCTGGTGTTCTCCTCTGACAGTTTTGTCACCAATGACATAAAGGGAAAGGACAGTGATGTCAATTTTATCAACTCTGGGCTGATGGAGCAATTACGTGTACAATAGCTGACAATCTTCATATTTTTGCCTTTGATTGACGTCGGATATTATTGATCTTTGCCATTTTCTGAATACATACATGTATTTCAATTAGGGAGTGTGAGATTATACGGCGATCATACCATGAGTGACATGCCCACTCTGCCGTGTCGCAGAGGAAACCATGACATGCCAAAATGTTTGCAAGAGATGCCATGAAATATTTCCCTCTATGCCATACCTGTACTTTATCCTTAATTTTCATTTGTTGATGATAAAAGGAAAGTACATGTGTTACTCATACAGAATTATCAGCTATGCAGAAAGATGGAACACATACATCTCTACAAAATGATGTTAGAATTTGAATACGATCTGGATGTGTGTTTAATTGTCTTTTTTTTTTTTCAGTTACACAGCAGAAATGTCAGATCCAAATCTGTATCAGTGGGATTAACAAAATGTTGTGTATGATTCATTGATTGTATGAGGATGTAAATTCTGATGGTTGAATGTGTAGAAATTGATGTCAGAATGTGGCAACTTTTGTCCATTAAAACATTCCTATGTCAAGGGCAATCTCATTCCTTTGTGTGTTTGTGTGTGTGTGTGACATAGTGACAGTGTCAAGTTCTGTCATATGACATCAAACCTCAGCTCTAGTGTCTTTCTTGTGTTTGACCGGAGAAATTTTACAGCAAAAGCACCTGTTCTCACGACAGATCCATGTCTGCCCATTCATTTCATTTGTGTACATAGGTGGATGGATGGATGTGAACACCAATCATTCATGTTCTGGTAAATAACATGGGCGGATGTATTTTTAGTGCAATAAAACTGATCATTGAGATGAAGGACCAAAGAGCACAAATGTTGGGTGTGAACACTGGCAGGCAAAATATAGGATGTCCTTCAGGCAGATGAGCACGGATCTTTGGTGCCAACAGGCAGTTGCATGTGTACTGGCCATCTTGACTTGAGACATCGCACAGAAGCATTCATGGTTAGCTGGAAACAGTGGCATGCAGAAGGGAGGAGGAGGCAGCGGCCGTGGGCGTCCATTTCAGAGGCACCAAGTCAAAGAATGGAATTAAAATGGTTTGAAATTTGAAATTATCTCCGTTAACTTCATTGTACAAGCTGCCCTAAAGTCCCACAAGCTGGTGCGGTGTAAATGTTGATCATATTTTTATAAGTGAGATTAACTAGAGTAGTAGTTTTTACATATTTGAAATGTCTTTCATTCTTACACTTCTCAGCACTATGCCCAGTACTTGAGTCTTGGGGCATACAATCAAGCAACTGGTCCCAGCATCACAAAACCTCTGCAGGCCAGTGGCTGGAAAACTTCTATAATATACACATGTACATGTGTACATAGCAGAGCCGAAAACATTCTCTCTTCTGTTCCTCTCCCTGAGTTTTTCTTGCCAGTTCTGCTTTTCTCTGAACTCTGCTGTCTTCTTCAAGATCACCCAGTGAAGAAAAGAGAGAGAGAAACAAAAAAGCTCAACAAATGGCCAGAAAAAAATAGTCCAATGAAACCTGTGACAGTTTAAGGTGGATTGAAGTTTGTAGTTTATGGTAGAGTCTGCATCTTGCCCTCTAGTCAGGCAGACAGTGCGTCCACAAGTCATGTAGTGTATATCAAAAATTCAGAATTTCTGATTTTGCTGCCCTAACAACAAAATTGGTTGACAGAAAAATACAAATCCATGCGATAAAAAACAAACAGCAAAGACCATATCATATTAAAATCACAATAGAAATCACCTTTAATTCAAATTTGGAGAAAAGATAATGTTCTCAAAACAGTCAACAAAGACCAGTAGATATTGAAGGTAACAGTAGCAGCTTCCTCACCCAGCAGGGATACAGAGCTGTAAAGTGGAATGGGCAAACATAATTAATAATGATTAAATTACAGGGGGGGGGGGGCGGTCCATTTGAGTCACACTGTAAGGATATTACAAGGACGCGACTTTAGGAGGGCCCTTGTGCCGGCAGTCCCATGGAGGCTGCATCCCTCTGGCGAGTAAGTCTTCTGGGTGGATGTGAGGCTCTGCGATTAACACTGAGAACATGAAATATGCGTCCGACTAAAGTTGTGTAACACACGTGGTACTCCTTCCAAATTGAAACAAAATGTACATGTATCAAAATAACAGTGGAGCAGTGAGGAAAACACCAACAAGAGAGATCACTACTGGAGCTGGGCAAAGATGTAAAAAAAAAATTATACGGAATAGTTACATCCGCGACTCCCAGTTGAATCAGCTCGCCAAGTTCCATCAGTCAGTCCTGAGTGTATAGATACATGTATCTACGATGTCACCAATGCGTCTCACAGTCATGCCCTTATACAGTTTGTAATAGAATGAAAAATCCCTAGACTTCAACATGACTCAGAAACGCGCATGCAGTATGCAGACGGTATACTGAGACTGAGTGAGACTGTGGTTCATCACAGCATCCCGTGCCCAGGCTGACACAGCGATACGAGAAGTTTCTAATCATCCTCTATGGGAGGAACTCCAAATAATGATAACGGTGCAACAACTTGAGATCAAATTGGAGGGCTCGAAATGTCAAAAATTCGTGCCAGAGGATTGAAGAGTCAAGCAGCAATCTGTAAAATCAAATCACAGAAATTGTGTAACACAGTCGCATCGTTGCCATACTGGTCATTTCTCCACCTTGCACTGGCAAGCCTTGAATTTGGTCAACGGGTGGACATGTAAATCTTACACTGGTCAGTCAACGACAGCAACTGACCACTCTTGCAGAATCCCGCCCTTTCTCCTCCAGCCACTTCAACAAGCCCAGATGAAAACTCTCCAGTTTCAGAATTCCGTGGATCCAAAGTGCAGGTAAATTTTAAAAGACAAATAAAGACTTACATTACACATAAACTGAGCTTTGTCCTTACTGTCAGCTCTCAGTGTGAGGTTCCCAGAACATATAGAATAACCAATAGACGAGATTGAAGACAGCAAACGCCGCAGGAAAACCGAAACGAGAAATTTTGTCCAGACGTCGGGCTTTCGCTCTGCTAATGGTCGTCTTGGAGAACAGGCGCTTGGGCTTGCCCTGGGGAGTCAAATGTGTGAGGTGCAAAAGAAAAAAAGGGGGGGGGGGGGGAGATGAAGAATGAAAATATCTTATTTATGATTTACTGTGCCTTAAGAAGTACAGACAGCGTTTTTTGTCATTGGATAGCACATGTACAGTACCGGTACCACAGAAATAAATTCCCCAGCCTTCGGGTACAGAAACTTTATGATTATGGATGGTAGACCTGGGCAGAACCAGCACTTTTTCAGTACCGCCACGACTCCCGACTCCGACACCGTAACTTCTCGCTGGAACCGACTCCGACACCATAACTTCTCGCTGGAACCGACACCGACTCCGACACCATAACTTCTCGCTGGAACCGACACCGACTCCGACACCAAAACTTCTCGCTGGAACCGACTCCGACACCGTAACTTCTCACTGGAACCGACACCGACTCCGACACCGTAACTTCTCGCTGGAACCGACACCGATTCCGACACCATAAATTCTCGCTGGAACCGACACCGACTCCGACTCTCACTAGACAAACTATTTTCTCAAAATGTTCAGAGCTTTAGATTTTAGTGGCAATCAATTTTCTCTGTTTACTGTACAGACGGGCTTTCAGATTATGTGTCGTCTCAGCCATCTGAACTGCTTAAAATGCTCTCTCTCTCTCTCTCTCTCTCGCTCTCTCTCTCTCTCTCTCTCTCTCACTCTCTCTTTCTCTCATTCTCTCCCTCTCTCTATCTCTCTCTCACTCACATACTCTCTCTCTCTCTCATTCATTTTTGCCCCCGAGAAAATTGGCAAAAGTCCTGAAATGAAGGAAGGAGTCTTTATCCATCAAATAACGCTTTCCTTGTCTCACATGAACTGGGGCCGGGATGGAAAGAGGGCACAACCATATTCTACATGTAAATTGTAAATCTTTTTATTGCGTGAGGAAAGAGTTGATAGAAAGACGAAAACGAGTCCAGGACAATTTTCTTGGACGACGAGGTGACGAGAAAAAAATTGACATCTCCGAAATGATCACTGTGCAGTGCCGCCTTAACGCATGGGCACACTGGGCAGTTGGCCAAGGTCTCCAAGGGCATAGGAGACCCCATGCATGCAAATTTACATTGGTTTAGAAACTGGGGGTGAGGGGCCCTTAATGACATTAAGACGGCCTGTCACGGTGTCCATACTGACCTCTTTGTCATCCTCGCTCTCTGATACGGCTGAATTTGCCGGTCCTTTTCCTCCTACCCCAAGTCTGAGTCCGCCGTGCGCTGCTGCTTGAGAGCTGCGTCGCTTCTCCACTCGAGCGTTCACGTTGACATAAGCAAACTCGATCAAAGCAGCAAATACAAAAAATAGACATGTGGCCATCCATACATCTATAGCCTGCAAAGTTATCAAGGTAAACATTGTTAAACCAGTGCCAGTTTTGTCAGGGCTATTAGAGGTAGCATGACGTTTGGAGCACCAAAATTTTTAAAATATGACATTTGGAGCACTGTCTAAATCTAGGTCAAATTGCAGTATGACATTTGGAGCACTACCAAAAATTAATAAAATTTCAGTATTACATTTGGAGCACCTACACCGTTGCTGGTAATCGATTACAATTTCACGGACTCATATCAACATCAAGTCGCAAATCTATTGAAAAAAAATTTCTATCCTTTACACTGAACAAATTTTGTTCTGCTCATCATCATCATCATCATCATCATCATGAATTAGGTAAAAAAAAAAAAAAAAAAAGACTGGTCTATAAATGATGACGACAATGATGTTGTTGTGGTTATTATTATTATTATTATTACAGGTATTATTATTTTATCATCATTATTGTTATTGTTCTTGTCCTTGTCCATGGCCACTGTTTGTGTCATTTGTGGCGATCCTGATCTCTGTGCCCAATTCCCTCCACAAAACTGTGGAGTCAGACCAACAGATGTGAAGAAAAGAGACTGGATTAAATCAACACAGATGTCACGAGTGGAGTGAGCGATAGTTAATAATTACGGGGGGAGAGGAGAGTAAAATTAACGCACGGAGACAAGTGAGAAAGTCGTGCATGTCATGAGTGGGGGGTCTGAAGGAGGCGAAAGCGCTGTATAACTATCACTGCAAGTTAGAAGGTCCTAGGGAGCGGATCTGTGAATAATAGCCCATCGGGCAGACATAAAGGGAGCAGTCGAGAAGACTAGGAGAAAGTCTTTCCAGTTATGACTGGTATGTAGAATGTTGATTGATTATTATGATTGATGTATTATATTATATTCGTCTATTACCATGATGTGAATAAGTATATGTGAGGAATGTGGAAGTCCTTGATATTGGATATAGCAATGTGCGCCACGAGCGATAGATGAAAGTGAGTTCATGGATTTGTAGCGCGAGTGAGTAGTGTGTACTCCGATGGAAGTGTGTTACCGTAAGATGTGTGGTGAGTGAAAGGTGAACTAGTGTGTGTACGCGTCATGGATTGTAAGGAGAGGTGGAGTGAATAGAAATGGTAGGGTATTATACCAATGTAATATTATTCTTGTAGGTGTCGGGGACGGGCCGAAGAGCCACCTCGAGGAGCACAGGGGATAGGCCAGCATAGGGCCGGAGGCCACACATAGGCCAGAAGTGAGGCTGTCAGGGCAGGACAGTAGAGGCACATAAAGTCGTGGCAGTCAGGCCACGGACAGGGACGTAGATATGAGAGTGAATGAGATACTATATTGTTGCCATGTTGATAGGCTAGTGAACTGATACTATGTTGTTGCCATGTTGATGGCTATGAAAATAATAATGTGTTATTGCCCTGCTGAGGTGCTAGGGGAGTGATAAGGGGTATGATAATAGGAAGGTGATATTGAGAGACTGCGGTGCTGGTGAATCATTAATGTACTATTAAGACCCTGAGGGGAGAGGCGGAGGCCGAAGGCCTTTAGGAGTAACTACCGGATTGTGGATCCGAGGGAGAGTGTGTGTGAGAATAAGGCCGTTGTACGGCAGTGCATTTCAATAATATAATGTATGTAATTGCGCTATTATATGTATAATTATGTTTAATAAATGTGTGAGTCTGATGGGTTGTTTTGTTAAGTGTTAAACTTGTTGTTTGTGATTGTTGTCCTGTCATACTTATTACATCTCCCAGTCTGGGATTTGTGACACTGGGGGCTCGTCCGTTGTGACACTGGGGGCTCGTCCTGTTTGCCTGTGGTCATTTTGACATTGTGTATTCGTTGTGTCTAGTTGTTTTTCTGTTGTGCTAGGAATTTGTGCTGTTGTCTTTGTTCGTGGGATGAATGGAAATGTCATGATGATATGATTTATATATGTTTATAAATATGTATTGATGCATGTATTGCTATAAATATGTACTAATGTGTACTTAAACTTTCAGAGAGACAGTGTGTGTGCGTGCAGCCTGAGGAGACGAGCAGCCAGAGCTCCGATTGAAGGGAGAAGTTTTACTCAAAATTTCAAAAGTTAAGTGAAGCTGAAGTTTTGTGCCCTGGATTGTGGGCTGTTCCTTTAATCTGTCTTTTTCCCTGTTTTTGCTGTTTTTGTTGTCGTTATAGGTTATACGGGCGGTGGCGCGGGTTTGCTGTGTTGAACTTAGTTTATCCTTTTAAAAAGGTGTGGTAAACTTTGGAACTTCGTTCATCACAGTGAACAGTTCTGTAGGGACCTGTATTTGTGTTTAGATTGTGCCGTTCCATCTTCCTCGTTGTTTTAGGAAGACGTTTCTCTTGTCCCTCTTCTACCTTTCTGTAGATACGTTCTTTTTTTTCAGACTCTGTTCTTGTTCGTACCGTGTTGTGTAATCGGCGTAGTAGATTGCATTTTTTTTTCCAGTATAGTTTTTTTGTAGAAGCTTTGTCCTAGTCTGGTTCGTTGTCCTTGACGTACTTGTGGTCTTTCTACTGAATTTCCTTATTCTTGTCTTTTCTACTCCTTTTTATTATTAATAGTGCAGTGCATTTTGTGAATATAGAATTAGTTGTGCTGTAAAGGTAAATTTCTGAATTGTATTTGATACAAGTAGGTCTGGTTATATCTGGTGTGATCTCAGGTCTCTGGTCGTATCGTTAGTGATCATACCGACAGGTTGATCGTCTTATAATAGATACCATAACCATAAATCTGTGAAATGGCGGAACTCCAACAACTAATGAAGTTGGGTAAGGAACTTGGCCTGGAGGGAGAGGAGCTACGCGGCTGGATTAAAGAACAGCAGGCGGATTTGCGCGATGAGCGTGCTAAGGATAGAGAGCGAGAAAAAGAGGCTCAAGAGCGACAGAGAGAAGAGGAAAGGGAGTTTAAGCAACAGGAAAGAGAGGCTAAGGATAAGGAACAGGAAAGGGAGTTTAAGCAACAGGAAAGAGAGGCTAAGGCTCAGGAAGAGGAAAGAGAGTTTAAGTTGAAGGAGTTAGAGGCTCAGCAACAGGAAAGGGAGTTTAAGTTAAAGGAGTTGCATCAGCAACAGGAGAAACAGGCTCAGGAGAGGGAATTAAAATTAAAGGAGATAGAGGCGCAAGTAAAGATCGCCGAGTTGGAAATCAAAAAGAATGCGCCAACAGAAACAGTTGAGCGGCAGGTACACAATAAAGCTGGCGTTAGGATTAAGCTCCCTACGTTCGACGACCGGAAGGACGACATAGACGCCTTCCTTTACAGGTTCGAGCTGAACGCACAATTGCAATGGGGGGAAAATAAGGAATTATGGGCCACGTACCTGGCGTCGCTATTGCAGGGGCGAGCGTTAACCTACTTTAAAGAGCTACAGCGCGAAGACGTGCAAGATTACGATAAGCTGAAGGCTTTGCTGCTTCGCCGATTTGCGCGTACCGAGGAATATTTCCGGGAGCAGTTTAGGCGAGCACGCGCAGATACCAGGGAGGACTTTGCTGCCTTCGTCGCGAGACTAACGGAGTATTTCGCGAACTGGGTAGACTTGGCGCATGTGGGCACGGATTTCGCTAAACTGAAAGACCTAATGATCCGTGACCAGCTGTACGCGTCGTGCCACAAGGATCTGGTGGCTTTCCTGAAAGAGAACGAACCCGCGACGGTGCAGGAGGCGTCTAAGTTGGCGGAGGCATACCGTACGGCGCATCCGTCCAAACCAGTCGCCAGGGCGTACGTCCAAGATGCTGGCTACGTCGCCGTTGTCGAGGGGTCGCCGGCAGGACTTAGGGACAGGTCGCGTCAGCGTGGTGCCTATAGCGGGCAAGCCCAGGGGCAGCGTAGGGGCTATCACCAATCACCGGCATATGGATCCGGTAAGTTTGACCGAGCAGGAGGGCTAGGTCGCGGTAATGGCCGGGGCCGACTTGTGACCTTTGCCGATGACCGACGGCATAGGGACTCTAGTTCCGGTCGCGAGGGGTCACGGGGACCCAGGCCTAGAGCAGCACAGGGAGCGGAGTGTTGGACTTGCGGACGCGTGGGTCACTTTTCGCGCGAGTGTAGGGCCGCGAAGTGTTGGAACTGCGGAAGAGCAGATCACATCAGCGTGAACTGCCCTGCAGGTAGGATAGCGGCGAACGTGGACAGTAGCTCCAGTCCATGTTCCCCAAATAAATTTCATCATGCGGCTGCGTGTGTTACATCGGACAACGGAGGCGGACAGTATTCTAAGTGTCCCAGTTGCGAGAAGTTATTATCTTCCGGTGTTTTACCTTGTGGGAGAAAGATCCCCGTTATAAATTCATGTCATACAGGAGGTGGTCTTAGGGTTTATCCGGGGTTTGTTGGGGACGAACCGGTCTCGGTTTTACGAGATACAGGATCTACTGTTGTGGGAGTGCATAGGGATTGCATTCGGGATTCACAGCTTACAGGTGAGACTGTCCCGTGCATCCAATTTTCGGGGGCCATTGAGAAGTTACCCATGGCAAGAATAGTGATAGATACACCTTTCCTTAGCGGGGAAGTCGAAGCAGTCGTTGGTTGTTTTCCAGGCGCCCAGCTCATCATTGGGAATGTATCACGGGTAGTTTCCCCTTCCGATGAGAACGTGCAAGCATGGTCGCAATCAAAAGGTATTGACTTTTGCGCCGCGGTCGAAACACGCCGACGGGTAGCCGATAAAGATAAGATTAGACCTTTGGCTACGACAGCGGTCAACCTAGATATCACGCCAGAGCGCTTGGCGAGATTACAAAGGGAGGACCCATCATTAAACCCATGTTTTGGGGAAGCGCGAACCGAGAAAACGAGGAAATATAAGAACGGGTCATCTTCTTTTTTTGTCCAGGGGGGCATTCTGTTCCGTATGTACGTCACAGTGGCTTCCGTTCAAAAGCAGGTCGTCGTGCCACGGTCGTTAATTGCTACAGTATTGCGTCTGGCCCATGATGCTCCATTAGCGGGTCATATGGGAAGTACTAGAACCAAGGAGAGAGTTCTGAAAGATTTTTATTGGCCGTCAGTATACAGAGATGTACGTTTATATTGTAAGACGTGCAGTGCGTGCCAAAAGACGACGCATAAGGGTCGTTCACCCCAGGCTCCTCGTCAAAAGATCCCCACGGTTTCGGAACCGTTTAAAAAGGTTTCAGTACCTTGTTGATTTAAGAGAAAGACTATCTGCAGCGCGCACTATAGCGGAAGAAGCGTCTGGTATCGCTTCGAAAAGAGCAAAAGACTATAAAGATAGAGGTTCCAAACTGAGAATTTTTAAGCCAGGAGACAAGGTTCTGTTGTTGTTACCTACGGACCATAATAAGTTATTGATGACATGGAAAGGTCCTTATGTTATTGAGCGAGTTGTTTCAAAGGTAGATTACGCTATCCACATTGATGGAGCGAGTAAGGTTTTCCATGTTAATATGCTACAGAGATTTTATGAGAGACCACAGTATCTGTGTGCACAGACAAGACCAGAGGAGACTGTCTTCTCTACCGCTTGTACGGGGGTCGTAGACCAGTTGGACTGTGACGTAAGCGACACCGAGGCGCAGGAAGAGTTACAAATTCAATTGCCGGAGTTAACTGCGACACAAGGTTACAGGGACGTAAAAATTAACCCTGACCTTACGAGTTCAAGGAGTAGGGAACTTGAGACCCTGTTAGCGTCATTTCCGGATGTTGTTACGGATTTGCCGGGTCGCACTACGGTGATCCAGCACCAAATAAAGTTGACTTCGGATAAGCCAGTATTTCTTAGACCGTATCCGTTGCCTTTTTCTTCGAGAGATAGAGTCATAAAGGAAGTTGAGTCAATGTTGAAGTTAGATGTGATAGAACCATCAACATCGCCGTATTCATCACCCATCGTCCTCGTGAAAAAACTTGATGGATCGGTGCGGTTCTGTATTGATTTTCGAAAACTGAACACTATTACGGTAGGCGATAGGGAGCCTATTCCGCTCCAGGAGGAATTAATAGCTTCATTGGCCGGGTCCACGTGGTTTTCCAAGATAGATTTGACGAAAGGGTATTGGGAAATCCCGCTTACTGAGGAGTCTAAACAATACACGGCGTTTCAAACGCCCATTGGATTATTCCAATTTAAGGTCATGCCATTTGGGTTGGTAAACGCGCCAGCGACGTTTGCACGATTAATGAGATTAGTGTTGAAGGACATACCTAATGTCGTGTCATTCTTTGATGATATAGCATGCCATACGTCGACATGGTCTGATCATATTCAGACACTAACAGTAATTTTTAAACGATTACGTCATTTTGGGTTAACTGCTAAACCCGCAAAGATGGAGTTGGCATGTCCAGAGATAGTATTCTTAGGACATATTGTGGGTAGAGGTGTTCAGAGACCTGAAGAAACAAAAATTGACAAGTTAGTAGGGTTGCAAATCCCTAAAACAAAGAAACAAGTCAGAAGCTTAGTGGGAATTTTAAATTATTACAGAAAGTTCATTCCAAATTTTTCCTCCTTGTCATCTTCTCTTACTGACCTTACTAAGAAGGGACAACCCGATAAGGTCCAGTGGACGTCTGAATGTCAGACATCATTTGATAATTTGGTGACAGCATTATCATCGTCACCCATTCTGATATTACCCGATTTTCGATCTAATTTTATCCTCAGAACGGATGCGTCGGACTCTGGTGTCGGCGCTTGTCTTCTACAGGAGAAGAACGAATGTCTCCATCCTGTATGTTATGTCAGTAGGAAGTTATTGCAGAGAGAAAGAAAGTATTCTGTGATAGAGCGTGAGTGTCTTGCCATTGTCTGGTCCGTCCAGAAACTAGGACGTTATCTCATGGGACGAGAATTTTGTATCCAGACAGACCACAAGCCACTGACATTTTTGTCGAAGAATCGTTCGTCCAGCCCACGCTTGTCTAGATGGGCATTGGCTTTGCAGCCGTACACCTTCGTTATTCAACCAATTCCAGGAACCAGCAATCATATCGCCGACTGCCTTAGTCGAGCCTAGGCGAAGAGTTCAGGAGCTTATACATCGGAGGACAGGAACATTGACAGGATCTGTGTGAATAAGTCGACTTTAAAATATTGACATTATAAATATGATATGAAGAATGGTTGATAGGTTGATTGGTTTTCGATTCTGTATTATTAAGTTTAGTTAGCTATTGATGATGTGATACATATATGCATAATGCATGGCATATTGATCCCCATATTTTCCCCTGATCCCGGTATTTTATGTGCTGGGGGCATTGGTAGGTCATTTTTAATGTAGGTATTGCTCAGGCTCACTCGTTGACAGTCATCTTGATGCGATTTGAAATTAATTGCATTAATTTTTTTGGGGTGGGGGATGATGTCACGAGTGGAGTGAGCGATAGTTAATAATTACGGGGGGAGAGGAGAGTAAAATTAACGCACGGAGACAAGTGAGAAAGTCGTGCATGTCATGAGTGGGGGGTCTGAAGGAGGCGAAAGCGCTGTATAACTATCACTGCAAGTTAGAAGGTCCTAGGGAGCGGATCTGTGAATAATAGCCCATCGGGCAGACATAAAGGGAGCAGTCGAGAAGACTAGGAGAAAGTCTTTCCAGTTATGACTGGTATGTAGAATGTTGATTGATTATTATGATTGATGTATTATATTATATTCGTCTATTACCATGATGTGAATAAGTATATGTGAGGAATGTGGAAGTCCTTGATATTGGATATAGCAATGTGCGCCACGAGCGATAGATGAAAGTGAGTTCATGGATTTGTAGCGCGAGTGAGTAGTGTGTACTCCGATGGAAGTGTGTTACCGTAAGATGTGTGGTGAGTGAAAGGTGAACTAGTGTGTGTATGCGTCATGGATTGTAAGGAGAGGTGGAGTGAATAGAAATGGTAGGGTATTATACCAATGTAATATTATTCTTGTAGGTGTCGGGGACGGGCCGAAGAGCCACCTCGAGGAGCACAGGGGATAGGCCAGCATAGGGCCGGAGGCCACACATAGGCCAGAAGTGAGGCTGTCAGGGCAGGACAGTAGAGGCACATAAAGTCGTGGCAGTCAGGCCACGGACAGGGACGTAGATATGAGAGTGAATGAGATACTATATTGTTGCCATGTTGATAGGCTAGTGAACTGATACTATGTTGTTGCCATGTTGATGGCTATGAAAATAATAATGTGTTATTGCCCTGCTGAGGTGCTAGGGGAGTGATAAGGGGTATGATAATAGGAAGGTGATATTGAGAGACTGCGGTGCTGGTGAATCATTAATGTACTATTAAGACCCTGAGGGGAGAGGCGGAGGCCGAAGGCCTTTAGGAGTAACTACCGGATTGTGGATCCGAGGGAGAGTGTGTGTGAGAATAAGGCCGTTGTACGGCAGTGCATTTCAATAATATAATGTATGTAATTGCGCTATTATATGTATAATTATGTTTAATAAATGTGTGAGTCTGATGGGTTGTTTTGTTAAGTGTTAAACTTGTTGTTTGTGATTGTTGTCCTGTCATACTTATTACATCTCCCAGTCTGGGATTTGTGACAACAGACATCCTTCAGTAATGGAAATATAACCATACTTCAGTATATACAGACGATTTGCCACATCTCGCTGCCTTCGACAACAGTGTGAAGTCTCGTGTAGATTATCTATTTTGTTCAACCAGTTTTTATAAAAAATTTTAAAAAACAACCAATAAAATAAACATTATTAATACGCGCCTCTTCAAGAGACAGTCCCAAGTCTGTATAAACGCAGACGGAATATGTTTATTAAAAGAAAAAAAACAACATTTATTCAAACCGCTCACGGCTCCAAGATTTTAACGAAAAAAATGTGAAATATTAAACCAATCGTTGAATAAATAATGGACTATTTAACATGTTTCTTTGTTCAGTTATGTTTACAATAATCTATATTTCGATTCTAATATAATTATCCTGATATCCAAATAATTTCAAAAGAATTTCGTAAGTTTTAAAACGCTTCAACAAACACTTTGCTAACGTTAACCACCAGTCTCCATACATCTGGAATTGACTGACGGAGAGTGTATTTGGCCTATAAAGAAACGTTCTATCTCTGTGGTACCCTCCGCAAGTTATTGCAAAATATTCGTACAGTAATCGATAGTCAACAGGTTGATTAAAATGCTAGTGCTCCAAATGTCACATGCCGGCTTTCTTTGAACTAACTTAGTGCTCCAAATATCACATGGCGGCTTTCTTTGAACTGCAGTAGTGCTCCAAATGTCATACAACCCTATTAGAAACTTAGAGCAGAGTGTATGATTTATTATGTATAGAGACCACTGTTGGTCGATTTGCACTGCAAGACGTGGGAGACTCCGTGAAACCATTGTAACCACGGAGTGGAAAGTAGTTCGCTGCGGTAAACAATACTCGTGGGCTCGTTTCCAAAGGGAATAAAAGCTTACAACTGGCTCTAAGTACGTGTTTTTTTTTTGTTTTTTTTTAATTCTCAATTCTTGTTACCACAGCGATCTAGTTTTGGCGATTTGGTAGAAGTGATTTCTCTCTCTGGTATACAACACATACTCTCTGCTTCGATGGCCGATGATGAATGTACAGGCACTTAGCAATTACCAATTCATGATGTCTTCTGTCGGTGACAAAAGTAGAACTTTAATCATCTGAACATTTGAACTGCATGTGTGTACATTGCAATTGTAAAACACGATGAAGTGGGGCAAAAAAGCTGGCAGCTGAATATCTAGTCCAAGGGCTCTGCAAATGGAGTAGGCCTAAGTGTGCAGCGGATCACAGGATTTATAAGTATACATGTGTGCCATTTTTCTCCCCACTGCTCTGATAAAATTCTTGCTTCTGGGATAACCCATAGAATTCTGGTCAGTAATAAGGTTGTCATTGTTCTGATACTAATTGATGGTCTGAATGTCCGTATCTTGTCAATGAAGTTCTGAATGTCCCCGTCTTGCCCATGAAGGTATGATTGTCCACGTCTTGCCAGATGAAGGTCTGATTGTCCACGTCTTGTCTATGATGGTCTAAATGTCTACAAGACAGACGTGTCACACCAACCTTGATGTACGATACACGGGGCAGATGTGCCCGGGCATTGACGCTTTGTGTTGTCATGGTCAGTACGGTCAGCAGACCCAGCGAAATGCGGGCAGGAACGGAGTGGATGTCCAGCCAGAAGGAGACCCAGGACAAGATGACAATCAAGACGGTAGGGACAAACACCTGGGCCACGTAGTACCCGTAGTTCCTGGACAGATGAAAGTCCAGCCGTATACAGGTGTATTTACCTGGTCAAATAATCAACAGTTATGAGGAGCGTTTTCGTTTTTGAGGGGTGGAGAGTGGGGGGGGGGGATACTGGAGGGGTACATACAGGTGCTGTGAGCCAGAGCTCTGGGGATTAGAGTACAAAGTAAAATAAAACACTCAAATTTGATCTTATTGTTGCCAACTGTATAGAGTCGTAACTTGATTAAAGGTTAAAAAAAAAAAAAAAAATTAAATTAAAAAAATTTGCGAATAATGAGAGAGAGAGTGTACAAGCGCTTGATCACGGGAATCATTGTACTATAATGAAACTAGAGTGTGAACATCTAAGTATCTAAAAATTCGAGACTACGTCACCAAAAGTTATGAAACTTTTTGACGACAAATTACGTGAACACATCCATGTTGGACGAAATTCGGTCTTTGATATTACATAATTATTTACTTACGGTTTCCTTTGCAGCAAAATAAGAAACAACGCATTTTCATCGAGTAGAATTGAAAATAATGATGGGGAATTTTGTTGAAAACAAGGTGAAAATGTGTACTCTAGACTGATGTTCTTAATGCATGATAATTTCTGTTTGATCACAGAACTGAACCTGTAATTGTAAATGACTTTCAGGCTGTCCCAGTCAGACGGGAAGAGCCAGCTAATCTCATTCATCGAGTCACGGTTTGGTCTGCCGCAGTCTCAGAATCCCACCCGAGAAACCTTCTGTGACCTTTTCATGTTCTATAATTGCAATAGAAGACTTATATTAAGGCTAGGAGCGTACGTAAAACTTGCTATCGCGTTGCAATTGCGCCTTAGTTTCATGTCCCCGTCTGACACCGCAATAATTATGTCCGTGACTCAATGTGTGTGTGCGTGTCCATTCATTTGCCTGAATTTAAAAAAAAACGGAGTGTTTATTTATCCGCCGATATTGGTTTAGTGATGTTTATTTTGAAAAATTTCTTCACAATTATACACGGTCCGCAATAGCGCAGTGGTTAGCGTCTTCGCCTGTCAATCCGGTGACCATGGCTCGATTCTCAGGAGGATTTTTTTTTAAATAAGTCTTTTTTATTTATTAGAAATCAATCTATTTGATTTTTTTAAATCCAACAACAACAACAGGCAATGCCTCCACTTTTTAAAAAAATTATTTAGTCAACATTAATACTGACGGGTAAACCTGGGCCGATATTGTTGGCGGATAAACCTGGGGTAGCATCCGCCGATAATGTTGGCGGATGATGGCAGCCTTTCAAAAATGCAAAGCGACTGCAGGGCAAGAAAGTTGCATGTGTGCGCCTCGGCCAGTACAAGATGATTTTCATGGACCAAATAATTGGATGGTGACATCATGATATTGAGTTCCAATGAGATCTCATGCACTAGTCAACTTGTTGCATTTCACTGAAACCAAGATACTACAATTGATAAAGATGATACTGCTGGTGCTTTTAGCGTGCACAGATTTCGCACCTCCACCTCGTGACAAACGTGCGGAAGTCATGAAAAGTGCCGTATGTTACAAAGCCAAATATGGAAAATATTGAATTTTGTTCACTGTTTTTTCCTTTTTTTTTTGGTCGCAGTAGCATTACCATTATATCAAGCATTTTTTTTTTCACACTATGCGCCTTGGGTTCAGCCTCCGATTAGCGCGCAAAATTGTGTGCACGGTTTTTTTAGTGATGCGAAGAAGACAGTGTCTCATCTTATCGTTTCTGGTATCTTTGATGAAACTCACCGTCGTGACGTCATTATCAACGACTCGATCGATCAAATTCGGCTAGTGCGAGCCGGGAATTAACACAGACGCTTCCCTCTTGGCATGCAGAACCTTCTGTTAACCCTTGCTGTAACCTCTTGGCAGAACCATCTGTTAACCCTCGCTGTAACCTCTTGGTAGAACCATCTGTTAACCCTCACTGTAACCTCTTGGCAGAACCATCTGTTAACCCTCACTGTAACCTCTTGGCAGAACCATCTGTTAACCCTCACTGTAACCTCTTGGCAGAACCATCTGTTAACCCTCACTGTAACCTCTTGGCAGAACCATCTGTTAACCCCAACTGTAACCTCTTGGCAGAACCATCTGTTAACCCTTGCTGTAACCCCTCTTGGAGAAGTAGACTACCTGTCCCTAACATGTTACATTATGATCGCACACCGGCTTGACCTCAGCTCATGCTCTAAGACAGGGGTCACCAAACTACGGCCTCCGGCCCGCGACGTCAGTTCATCCGGCCCGCCATGGTACTTGATTTTATTTGATAAAACCAGGGATATCTAGAGCCACCGCAAGGCTTGCAAGTATTGAACAGACTGCTTAGGCGGCCCGCGCTTATAAATCTGTCAGTTATCCGGTGTCATGACCTGAATTTTAGTCAGTAATGTTTAGTGGGATCGGGCCCTTAGGGTAAAAGGTAAATTAAATTTATAAGTTAGTGGAGTCACGCCCTGAGGCGGTAGGTTGTGCTAGGAATGCACGAGACTGTGAGCTCGGCACGAGTTTAGAGGGTAGTTAGGAAGGAAGATCCACGAGTTTTTTACTGGTATAAAAGGGTTGGCCCGCCATGTTTTATTTAGAGGCGGCTGTGGGCATTTGCACAGTGAGGGTACTCTCGGCTCGAGCTCCTGGGCCTGACCTGTGGAGTTGAAACATAGACAACCAGCTAGAAGTATTTGCGGACTGACAAAGAGCATTATCCATAGAATTGTTGTCTACGTCTCGTCGCACTAGGCCATAAGTGCGAACCGCGTTCTGTGGATCTACGCTCGTACCTCGGTTACGAGAGTACAATGATAGGCTATTGACTCGTATAGATAAAGCTACGCTAACAGAGACAGCCACTGCTATCAGCACCTAGATTAGTATCCGTGGCGGGAGACCTAGGGAAACGACAACTCTCAGGAAGGCCAACCAGCAATCCTTACCCAGATTGTAGTGACTTAGTGCAGTATACATATTGTTGAGTGATAGTATTGTATGGAAAACGAGGAACTATTAAATCTAGTTACTAGTTTTAGTCGATTGTAAGTTATAAGTTTAGTAATGTGTTAATCTATGTGTGGATTTGAACTGCAATGCTATAACGGCTACCAGGCCTACCTGGCGAGAATACTGATTTCTGGCCAGACGTAGATTCTACACCACGCTAATTGAAATTTGCATTTAAAGCTGCAATTAGGAATGAAGATAAAGTACTGGTGAATTACATAGAATTCCCACCTTGTATTATTTATTTAATTATGTATGCAGTAGAGTTATAATTGTCTATCCATATTAAATTAATATGGCCCTTCAGGCCTGACTATATATACATATATAAAATGTTATTTGATTATTTTTGGTTGTGTCTGGACGAGTGTGAGTGTGGCCTTTCGACCAATCGAATTGCTATTACCCCCAAGACCCTGACTCGCCTCGTTCATGACATCTGGCCCCCCTCTGTGAAAAAAGTTTGGTGCCTCTGCTCTAAGACAATAGATACTTTGCCATGTTCAGGGTTGACTATCAGTCCATCCCGTTTTTCTCAAGGGAAGTATTATTTTCACGGTGTCTGCCAATCCAGGTTATAATTTACACCCCCCCCCCCGCCCCCCACTACCACTCCCCGTTCCCGCAGGTCTAAACATTCATTTGAAAGGTTAAAGGTCACTGTCCGTTCCAACACTGCCCAAGGTGTCAAAACAAATAGCTCAACACAGCATCAGTTCACACCCGTGAGCATTTTCAAGCAACCGCCCTGACACCCTCCCAGCAGGGGTAATTATGCACCAAAAAGTTAATTTTGCGTCAATGGCAGCTGATAAACGGCTCTTGGTCGGGAGGGGGGAGGGGAGGTTGGAGAATTAAACGGTTTAGGAAACCCAAAACATCCACATCAAGAATGGTTATGACAGAAAACCGCTTCTCAGTTTCTATTTGATTTATTCAACAGCACAAGACCAGATTAAGGCCAACTGAAGCACAAGCCAACAATGGTGCCGGCATGCCCTCTCCCCCCCCCCCCCCCCCCAAAAAAAACTGGAAAACACCTTCAAATTATGGAAACTCAACAGGCCCGTTATTTTTTTTTTCAACTAAGTCAGGTCGATCTAACAGATAAAGACAATTAAGCTTACGACAACAAAAACAACGAATGATTTAAATCGAGTGTGGCTGTGAGTATGGAAGAGTTACGGCAATGATAGCTAGGAGGATTAAAACAACAATTTTATAATGATCACCCCCCCCCCCCTACTCCTGATTCCCTTGGTGCCATAGCACGTGCTCATCTCGCATAAAGATGCCTCCGGGGCTGTATTTGCGAGACAATCACAGCACTTCACGAGTCGCACACTACACAGAACTCGGGTGTATTTTATTTGTGTTCCGTTCAGATTTTAACAGCCTCGTCGCCTGAAGTATCGAGGGCATCAAACATGTCTCTGCTGTGTAGCCAGCACGCAATGAAGTCACCATGGACATTCACCAGTTTGTAGGGCTGCTGGGATTTCTTAACGGCTCCAATCTGGCCCAGAGTAAAATCTGTTGCAATTGATTTTTTCACGAGAATCGCATTTATTGCAAAACATTAGCATTTGAATCACACCGTGAGGCGCTTTTTTTCCCCCGCCTCCTTGCCATTTTGACCCAGTTCTGACAAAGCCAAACTACATCTAGTTTTATCCTCTTTCATTCCGTTCGAATTCATCCGCAGGCCAGGATCTCTGCGCAACTTCGAACATGGGCGTTTGTGGTCCAAATATTCAGAGAGTTGCAAAAACCTTCATTCTCGAGAGAACAATAAAATCTAGAAATATGTGGCTTTCATTTAAATCCATGTTAAAAATGTAGTTCGCAATGAACGAATAAAAGTGTATCTACATATTCATAATATACTAGCTGAGGTCCCCGGCCCTGCCGGGGATAAATCGGTTTGAATATTGGTTTCAGTTCTGGGTGGTTATTGTGGACCTGCTTCATCTGGCCTGTTCCTATTTGTTTATTTTATTTTTGTTTGTTTGTTTTTAAATACGTCTTACTGCTCTGCCTTTGTGAGTTGACACCCTGCGCATCCCGTACAACTGCATGATTTGCGCACGGGTTAGTGTGTTTGATAGTGAACACATCGCAGGTAATGATAACGAAACCTTAAAATGGCGAACCATGACTCGAAATAGATCTGAATGATGGCGAAACAATAAATTTCCAATAAAAAAAACTACAGCGATTTGAGACTTGTATGCCTACCGATAGTACGTTTTTTAGGGGGCATGCTGCATCAGTGCATGCTAGATCTAGCTCTCACAGACACTACTGTGATTATGAATCGAATTTCGGGGCCGGAAGTGGAAAAGCGATTAACATTAATTAACAAAGAAAGAGGTCATAGGTTAACGAACGTACAATTCGGATCAAACGCTCTCGCAAATTTACTGTTCCATTCTTATCGCATTATTGGAATAACTCACGAATCCCATAAGCTTCTTTATGCCTATGTACATAGGAACACTGGTCAGTATCGTACAATTGTGTGTGCCAAATTTCAGTTCAATACGTCCAGTAGTTTTTGAGTCCATAGGGAACAAAGGGGTTTTCTTACATTTTTTTTGTATAGATATTAAGCTCAGAGAGGACAATATTCGAACTTGAGCCTTACCTTTTCTACGCCGCCTTTAATTCTTCATACATCGTGTCGACTTTTGACCGATGCATAATTAAATTAGCATGATACATAGATATAATCGCGCTGCACTGTGGCGCCGACGTGCCTGCTCCAGTTATAACTAGGCTGCAATGGCACAAAGGCAAATTTCCCAAATGGGATTAAAGAGCTATACAAATACAAATAATCGAATCAAGACACCGAGGCAAGCCCGTACTGTGGTCTGAGCTTTTCTTCTGGTTTGAGGTGACATTTTCTATTCAAAACTTGAAATTTCAGGTGATCCGAAACATTTGACGTGAGATGTTTTGGCTTACGTAGCCGAGACTCACAAATGGCCCGTTTTCAGCCATTCTCCGAAAAAGTTACTCTGGCCACTTCAAAAAGGTTCTAGTTGTCAACTGAACTAACCTTGACTTTAATCCAGACCCTAATCGTCACACTGAAACTCTCCATAAAATTCACCTTACAAACATTGCTCAATCTGGCCACATCGCGCAAGACGTAATCATTCGGATCATACTTTTTTTTATTTAAGTCATGTCTTAAGAAGCATTTTTTCATAGTCGTTGTTAGGGGGATAATGTAGTCTTGTTACAAAGCCAAAATAGAGAAAATACTGAGTTGTGTCCACTGTCAACAGATAGTATAGATGTATAGAGAGGTTTCACTATTGATCAATTTGCACTGCGAGACACGGTAGGCTCCGCGAAACCATTGTTAGCATGGAGCGGAAGTAGGTCGCTGCGATAAACAATATCCGTTTCTACATTTCCACGGACGTAAGAGCTTACCGACGGCTCTAAATTGTTTCAATCAGCCCAAAAATATGAACAAACCACAGTAAACAGCAGATATGCACATTATCTTTGGTGAAGGCGGTCTCTTTCAATTCTTCAATTTCTTGTTTACCGCAGCGACCTAGTTTCGCGATTTGGCGGAAGTAAGATCTCTCTATACATCTATACTCTCTGTTGTCAAGCTAGAGCTTTCTATGTAGAAGCATTATATCCCCTGAACAACAGCCTTTACTCATCATTTGTTACGTTCATTTCCTTGTCAAGCGCTCAGGCTTATCCAGTCAAGTAATTCAACCCTAGAGTTGAGCCACCTCAAATTGCTTCCAACTTCTGAAAACTTTGGTATATTTTATTATCGTGTAGGCCTACGCAACGACTGCCAGATTTGTTCATGGTGAGAGTGGTTTTTTGTTGTTTTTTTTGACATTCTTCGGTCCCCCTCCCCATCCCCACTCCAGCTGTATATCGCTCGTATAGAGCAAAATTGTTGTATCTCCAGGTTTATGAATAATGGGAGCTTACTGTCTCGGAAATACCACACTATTGCTCTCAATGATCTTTCTTTTAAGGGAGATACAACAATACTGCTTCTCTGTAACTTGGAACTGGTTAAAGATAGCGGAATAACAAAAAAATTGCAAGAAGCAGTTTGTCATTATTACAGTATTGCCATTATGAGCCCCAATTATTATTCATAAACCTGGAGATACAACAATTTTGCTCTATACCCTCGATATGTAGTAATAATTAGCTTGTAAATGTAATAATGAGATTGCATCGCGCCCAGATCCACCAAAAAGTTATTATGCTCTAAGATGCTGAAACTCACCTGCCCCCGTGTATTCCTTGGTGCAGTCGCTGTGCTTGACGTGCAGCAAGTCGAACTGTGGCAGTTTCAGGTTGGGCCTGGTCAACACAGGTGTCGGGTGCCAGGTGAACACCAGGTTCTTTACGGAGTAGCTGTCTGGTCTCACCCAGGTGTCACATACCCGAGGCAACGAAGAGGGGGAGGGGAGGGCATGAAAGAGGGGAGGTAACCAACCGTTTTCTTTTTTTATGTCATCATACACAGGTAGTTGGCATGATAGACTTAATTTAACGAACAGTGGATGGAATGTAGTTATGACGTAACATTGAAGATATCCCTTTCAGTCTATTGCAAATCTGAACTTGTCATTCCAACCCCCTCTCTTCTTATCATACAATGGCAACAGAACGAGTCTTTTCTGCTCCCCCCCCCCCCCTACCCCAAACAACCTGTTTTTATGAAACCAATCTCTCCGACTCTCTGCCCAGCCCACCCAGATGACCCCTACCCCCCCCCCCCCCAAAAATAAAAATTATCCCATTCCGTCTCATTCTGTATATGGTATTTCTGCTGTCTGCTTATCCCTCAAGCCTTACTCACTCCAAATGAATTGTCTCGAGTATCTACTGTCTCCCCGATGAGTGAGTGTATGTGTTTGTAAGTTTCACTATGTGTGTGTGTGTCGATGAACGTCTGAGTGTTCGTACGTGTGTTTGTGTGTGTGTGTGTGTGTGTGCGTTTAGTGTGAATGAGCGCGCTAAGCAAATCTGTGTGACATAGTAAGCAGGGGGTTAATACATGATTATAATTATTCATTATGTTCATGTATGTGCTAGGGAGCTTACAGTTAGGTGCAGCTGTGTGTCTGCATGCATATTCGTACGTGTGTGTGTATGAGGTACTCACAACTTACGTATATGCTTGTATGTGCGTGTGTTGTGTGAGGTACTCACAGTGTGTATGTTTGCATTTAGGTGTGGATGTACGAGATACTCATGGCGTGTACGTGTGCATTTAGGTGTGCATGTTTGAGGTACTCACAGTCTGTATGTATGTATGCATGTACGTGTTTTGTGTGAGGTACTCACAGTGTGTATGTTTGTACGTGTGTATGTGTAATTTACTCACAGTGTCTATGTATGTTTGAATGCATGTAAGTGTCTGTGTGTGAAATACTCATAGCGAGTATGTATGCATTTACGTGTGTATATGTGAGGTACTCATAGTATAATATGTGCGTTTACGTGTGTAGGTTTGGGGGACTAACAGTGCATATGTACGCATGCACGTACGCGTGTTTTGTGTGAGGTACTCACCCAGGCTATTCATGCATGTAACTGTATGTGTGAGGTATGTATGCATGCATGTGCATGTGTATGAGTAAGGTGCTTACAGCGTGTATGTATGTGCGTGTGTGTGTGTGTGTGAGGTACTCACAGGGTGTAAGTATGCGTGCCTATACGTGTGTATGTTTGAGATACTCACAGCACGTATGTATGTGTGAATGCATGTACGTATGTGTGTGTGTGTGTCTGAGATACTCACAGCTCTCCATGCTAAGGTGACAGTTCTGGGCATCAAAGGGAAATTTTTGTAGAAACATATCACAGGTGGCCGTCATAGACAGTCTGAGAGAGAAACATATCACAGGTGACGGTCATAGATAGTCTGAGAAACATATCACAGGTGGCCGTCATAGATCGTCTGAGAGAAACATATCACAGGTGACGGTCATAGAGAGTCTGAGAGAGAAACATATCACAGGTGACAGTCATAGAGAGTCTGAGAGATAAACATATCACAGGTGACCGTCATAGAGAGTCTGAGAGAGAAACATATCACAGGTGACGGTCATAGACAGTCTGAGAGAGAAACATGTCACAGGTGACGGTCATAGATAGTCTGAGAAACATATCACTGGTGGCCGTCATAGATCGTCTGAGAGAAACATATCACAGGTGACGGTCATAGAGAGTCTGAGAAAGAAACATATCACAGGTGACAGTCATAGAGAGTCTGAGAGATAAACATATCACCGGTGGCCGTCATAGAGAGTCTGAGAGAGAAACATATCACAGGTGACGGTCATAGACAGTCTGAGAGAGAAACATATCACAGGTGGCCGTCATAGTCTGAGTGAGAAACAGATCACAGGTGCCCGTCATAGACAGTCTGAGAGAGAAACGTATCACAAGTGACGGTCATAGAGAGTCTGAGAGAGAAACATATCACAGGTGGCCATCATAGCGAGTCTGGGAGAGAAAAACATGCTACAGGTGACCGACATAGCGAGTCTGAGATTCATAGGGTGGTCGTCATGGGCATTCTGAGATTGAAACATATAGTGATATACGCGTGGCGATCATAAAGAGTCTTGGACAGATAATTAAAGAGTGGCCAATTAAACACACAAATTAAATAAACACTTATAGATAGACAGATAGAAAGATAGACAGACAGACAGATAGACAGTCAGACAGGCAGAGACACGCAGGTAGGCAGAGACAGATAGACAGAGACGACTGACAGACAGATAGAGACAGACAGACAAACGGACAGACAAGAAGCGAAAGAGACAAAGAAAGAGACAAGCAGACAGTCAGACAAGCACAGAAAGACAGACAGAAGAGACACGCCTATGTAACCAAAATGAAAGAAAGAGTGAATTCTAACCCACCTGATGCTGTAGAGAACTTGACCTTCAGGGGACACGTGCATCAGTTTGTTGGGTACTGTGACGTCATGGAAGGAGGCCGATTTCTCATTGGTGAAGTATAGGTCAGGTACCCAGATCTAGACACATAGCACATTTATTGTGGTAGGAATGGGAGGTGGGGGAAATGCCGAGGGGAGGGGGTCAGGTAAAGGTTTACCAACCGAGTGCACTGATGGATGACTGAGTAAATTTAATGGGTGAGTGCTGTTATATCATTAGGTGTGTGTGTACGTCTCCGCGTATGTGTCTGTACGTAGGTGTGAGTGTGTAGCGCACCGTGATCTAGTTGCCTGTGTGTTGAATAATGAGTTTTCTTTGAATGTGAGCAGATTCCGCACACATGCATGTGTGTGTGTGTGTATGTTAGTAAACATCCTGTTTCCTGTGATGGCTTCTATAGATAGAATGCGCATATCCACCATCTTGTCTGTCCGGACCCACGCTTCACCATGGCGATGGTGGCATTGATTTTGATTCGTTAGCTGATTTGCACTGTGAGCACTTAAGGCGTCGCGAACCCAATCGGCGGCGAGTTTTTAAAAAGTTCATTACAGTAAACAATGACATGTGTGTATACGCACATGGGAGACGTTCGGTCAATTCTTTCACTTCCTGTTCATTGTTTACACGGATGGTAGGGAATCTGACCAACTTGGATCCATCTTTTCCACCCCTGTCATAAGAGTCAACTGCAATGCAACCAGCAGGCATTTTAATCGTTTAGAAATATCTCGAAGTTACTCTCATCAGCTGATCCACCCGCCATCTTGTTTGGCGGAAGAACAAAACAAAACCACTCTGTGTTGTCAGGCGCATTCTACCTATAGTCCTCGCGGAAACATTTGCCGTCCGTCTATGTCCGACTCACTCACTCACTCACTCATTCATTCACTTAAAGTGGCCGTTGTCGTGCCGACGCGCCGTGAAACCCAACTTCAAACTTTCACCCACTAAGGCCCGGCGCGCACTATCCCGTTTCGCCTGCTGCACGGCGTGCAAACGCAGATTTTTGCTCGTTTGGCAAAGAGTTTACAGTGCTGCACGCCACGCGAAAGATTGCTTGCATTGAACGGGTGGTTAATTTTAACATAGTGCGCGCCGGGCCTAACTCACTCCAGAGGGTATAGATGTATAGAGAGGGTTCACCATTGGTCGATTTGCACTGCGAGACACGGGAGGCTCCGCGAAACCATTGTTGGCATGGAGTGGAAAGTAGGTCGCTGCGGTGAACAAAACCGGTTTGTGCATTTCCATGGGGTGTAAGAACTTACAAACGGATCTAAATTGTTTCAGTCAGCCCAAAAATATGAACAAACCACACTAAACCGATATGCACACTTTCTTTGGCGAAGAAGGTCTCTTTCAATTCTTTAATTTCTTGTTTACCGCAGCGACCTAGTTTCGCGATTTGGCGGAAGTGAGATCTCTCTATACATCTATACTCTCTGCTCACTCACTCAAAAACCAATATGTATTATCCTTCAGAAAGTCGCCGCAGAGTTGTACGAATATACGATGTTATTTTTTATAGAGAAGCAAAGCCTGGACATATTTAGCGAATGATTTCTGACCCAAAGGCAAGAGCACGGCATGCACAAGGGTCACTGTCTCAATGGATTCAGGATTTCGATACTTCAGCTACAGTTTTTGAAACAAGGAAGGAAAGAAATGATTGACAGTCTTGACAAGGAAGTACATAATTATTTGGATTCTGACAATGTTCGACTCTGAAGAAGGAATTGTACTGCATAAAATGAAATGCTGACTGAAAATACACAGCTAGATCGCCATTTCTTCATTATCTTCACGGAAAGCCGCGAGGAGTGCTGGGTTCAGGTTTCGAAAAGTGTTCCAGTGGAAGAAACATACCGTCGGTGTAATTCTCTGTCTAACTTCAATGTGTTTAAAAAAATGGAAGTATATATCCGTACAACATGTTGTATGGATATGGACAGTGCATACCCGTACAACATGTTTACCAAAAGTGCGACTGGTGAAGGTTTGCTGAAACAAAACTTGGTACAGTGTTCACGAATTTAAAGTGACAACACATGGAATAGTCAGATGGACCTGGGGGCGAGAGGGTCTAGTCAGTTTGTATCAATGGGCGGTAATCAGATTGACTAATCAGGCGAAAAGAGGTTGGGGTAGCCATTGGTGATCGACGTACACTCAAGTATATTATTAGCGCAGATCACGCAATCTCCAAGCAGAAGTCGGATTGTTTTGCTACTAAGCCGATTCATATTTTTAAAAACTATGCAAATTAACAAGGTCAGTAATATAGTATTCCGGTGTGTGTTCCAGGTCATCGAATTGTGTGCGTTGTACGGATATGCACTGTCTATATCCGTACAACATATTGTACGGGTATGCGCTTCCTTCGAAAAGTGTTCCAGTGGAAGAAACATACCGTCGGTGTAATTCTCTAATTGTCTAACTTCAATGTGTTAAAAAAAAATATTACCCAACTCCGCCCAGTGAAGGATTTTTTTATTTTTTTTTCTTGGCTGTCTTGTAAAATTTTTTGTACAAAGCACTTAGACGGTTAGAGAATTACACCGACTATACGTGTAATTTGTAAGAAACCGACCATAGTTTCTGCCATCAGTAATTAATATCTTCGCAAAATTAAAAAAAAAAAACGGTTTAATAATGAAGACTACGGTATTTGGGTACTTGGACATAATAATAACGCATATTAAATGACGTGACATTCAGTAGGCACAGTGTATGATCTGGTCACTCACAAACACCCTGATGGTTCTCCTCAAATGCTGAACCTAGGTAAGCCCCTGGTCCTTATAAGACCGTTTGTCTTCAAAACATAACTGTACATTTGAACTTTTAGGACAAATAATATATTACTTGGGTAGAAAATAAAAGTACAGGAATGTGCCGTTCCGTGAAAACGCTAAAAGTGCAGCATCATTACTCTGTTTATAAAAACCATAACGTCCGGGACAATCTCAGCCCACATGCAACAATTCACAGCACTTAACCAGACACTTTCTAAGAAAATGGACATTGACAGACGGCAAAGATTTCCAATCCAGCTTTGATAACAGTTATTTTCCACGGGCATGCGCAAAGTCTGGGAAGGGGATTGTCCCTGAAGTATGCATCCTCTACTTTGACGAAACATAAAAACCACAGAAAATCTGTGGGGTCACAGCAAAGCTTGAAGAAAAGTCAAAATATGGAAAAAAGAAAAAGTTGTATGTAGGAAAGCCTCGACTACGAAATAATACATACAATGATAGGATAAAATGCAAAGGAAAAAGGAAGACAAACCAAGCCTTTTGCCATATTTTGACCACGCTCATTTCGGCAATTTTGGACCCCACCCCACCCCCGCCCCCCCAATCCTTTCCCCCTGTGCGTACGGCCTTTAGAAAGGCCAATGTTCATGATAGGCCTTGGGTGATCTAAAAACTTCAAACGCCAATTCGCAACTATAGACTATTGGACTGTTTCATTGTCTACGTATATATAGCTTATATTCAATTGTTTGTTTAATGTACTCCTGCTCTTCGTTTAGTTGAAAAGTATAAATGAATAAATAAAGTAAAACTTTTAAAAATTATTGCCATAATTGAAATCGCACGTACGTTTTCAAGCGCTGGGCGGCACTCTCCTCTCCCCTCAACAAGTGTACGCACCCCCGCCGCCCCCCCCCCCCGCAACCTCCAACAAGTGTACGTACTTTATGTATGCCCCCCGAGCCTCCTCGGACAAACTTGAAAGCCCCACCACTGCTTGAGGTCGACTATGATTAAATTGCTAGTCCGTGTGACTCATGACGCCCCTGTGTTTTGGGAACGAGGCAATAGTTCATGCAGGCAATTGGACAGTAGAGCGGAGATGGAGAACTGAGACGTTAGGATGGTGAAGAGAGAAAGAGCAGGAGAAAGGGACAGAAGGAGAAGGCCATGTTGAGGAGAGAGAGAGAGAGAGAGAGAGAGAGAAAGAGAGAGAGAGAGAGAAAGAGAGAGAGAGAGAAAGAGAGAGAGAGAGAGAGAGAGAGAAAGAGAGAGAGAGAGAAAGAGAGAGAGAGAGAGAGAGAAAGAGAGAGAGAGAGAGAGAAAGAGAGAGAGAGAGAGAGAGAAAGAGAGAGAGAGAAGCCTATGAAAAATGGAATTGATCCAAAATCCTACGTAAAAGTGCGCTTGATGTAACTCATTTCTGGGCGATGATTGAATGTAATAATACATTGGTGTTGAACAAGAAGGTATCATAACTTTCGAAGAGGAGTTTCGTATTATGATTCAATACATAACTTTGAGGACTGGGTTCTATTTCATGCTGAAGTTACACAAAGCTAAAACTGAGATATTGAGCACAAAGTGTTCTTCATGCACCCTTTAACTCGATATTTCAGCTATTTACTCACTCTAATAATAACAATTCTGGGGTTAATGTCCTTTGCAACGACGGCACTGTACTTGACCTTTATACATAACTATTCAGTTTGTTTTTGGTGTCTATATCGCGGGTATAGAGCAAAATTGTTGTATCTCCAGTGATATGAATAATTGGGGTTCATAATGGCAATACTGTAATGATGACAAACTGCCTCTTGCAATTTTTTCGTTATTCCGCTATCTTTAACCAGTTCCAAGTTACAGAGAAGCAGTATTGTTGTATCTCCCTTAAAAATGCGATCATTGAGACCAATATTGTGGTATTTCTCAGTAAGCTCACATTATTCATATCACTGGAGATGCAACAATTTTGCTCTATACCCGCGACATGGGCTTTGGCATGATCTAGAATTTACCCGTTCAGTTTTATGCGAGACATGTTTTATAGCTTTCCGATGTCCACAAAAAACTCCAGTCCAAGAAGGCGAAACGCATCACTTTCTGCTGATCATCAACGTGAGACAGGGTGGTCTGATCAATATCGGTTATTACAGGACCGAGTTACGAAGAGCAGGGGAATTCCCTCCGGAATCTATAACTGTATCTACGGTGGCAGGTCTTGGCTCAGCTGATCAAGTTGCCGACCCCAGCAGGACTGCGAGGTTGTAGCCTACTACCCCGAACGGCTGTAGGCGTTTGCTGGTTAGTTATATTTGGTCTGTCTTGACCATACATGGGAAAATAATGACCGGAGTATTTCCATCAGGTCTTGCCACTGTAACATCGATATTGGTGTTTACTGGAGTGTTTACCTAACTGGTTGGTGTGACTTTTGCTTGTGACGACAGAGGAGCATATATAAGAGAGAGAGAGAGAGAGAGGAGACAGACTGGCTGACAGAGATGAAGATAACAAGTGGAGAGAGAGAAAGAGGGAGAGAGAATGGGAAAGAGAGGGAGAGAAAGGGGAGACGGAGAGAGGGAGAGAAAGAGAGAGAGGGAGAGAGACAGACTGACTGACAGAGATGAAGATAACAAGTGGAGAGAGAGAGGGAGAGAGAATGGGAAAGAGAGGGAGAGAAAGGGGAGACGGAGAGAGAGAAAGAGAGAGGGAGAGAGACAGACTGACTGACAGAGATGAAGATAACAAGAGGAGAGAGAGAGAATGGGGAAAGAGGGGAAGAGAGAGGGAGAGAAAGGGGAGACGGAGAGAGAGAGAAAAAGAGAGAGAAAGGGGACCGGGAGAAAGACAGACAGGCGGAAATGAATATGACAAGAGGAGAGAAAAAGAGAGAGAGAGATGAAAAAAAGGGAGAAAGACGATGGAGAGAAGGTGGACACAGTGATGATAATAGGTGATCACATGACTGACCTGTTTCATGACCCGACTGTCCAGTTCCAACTTGTCCAGACCAGGTAAAGGCTGATGCTGCAGTCGGGTGTCTGTCCAACTCTGCCTCAGGAAGATACTCATTGCGTAGTCCTAGTGACCTCGATGTGTATGTGTGAGCGAGGTCAGTGGGGGGAGGTGGAGGGGGGGGGGTGGCAAGACAAAATTTGAGTACTGGTACAATATAAAAGTAGAAGGAGTACCAAATCCACCGCTTGGGGCCAACAGAACTAGGCTGAGGCTCCCGAGAAACCAAAGGACCTCGAACAATCCACCGTTCAAACGCGTGCCCGAAAGTTCCGATGTCAAACAAGTTAGTCAACTGGACGGCCAAGAAAAGGGGAATATTCATCAAATTGGAGAGAGTGTCCAACAGTAATGGACGGCCTTCCCGAAAACACCAAAGATCAATAATGCAAATCTTAAGCGGGTGGCAATTTACATGTCATTCAAATTCTTAACTTTTTGTTTTTTGTTTGTCTGTTTTTTCTTCAAGTAAAATCATTGTTTTAGCTGTGAAATCTATGAGATTAAATAAAAATCAAATTACTCCAAGTAAAGAAATTCATTTCACAAAGCGCGTAAGAGCAATGCATGAAACACATCTTACGCATTATTGCATGGATATGTTATGCTGAAGTCACACAAAGCTAAAACTGAGGTAGTGAACAAAAAATGTTCTTCATGCACTCTTTAACTCCGAATACTTCAGCTATTTAAATAACAATTCTGGGTTAATGCGCTTTGCAAGGAAGACAGTGTACTTGATCTTTACGCATAAGTATTCAGTTTGTTTTGGCGTTTAGATAGACTTTGGCAAGTTAAAGAACAGAAGCAACAGAAGTAAGACTAGAAAGTAACAAAGCTGAAACTACTGGGCTTCTCAAACATAAAACTCAGAGATATTTGTAACTCCATAAAATATTTGTAAAAGTGTTCTAATTGGCTCGTGTAAGTATTGGAGAGACATCTTTCCGTGAACACATAGCTAATTTCTGTCGTGCTGTTCACTGGAGTTTATATCACTGCAGTGATGTTTTTGATGTTGTAAGAAATCAGGTTTTCGCTAATGTTCTTGAGCCAGAATACTGTAATGCAGTGCATGTCTTATGTCACCCCAGACTGGTGTACTCACGGACTACTCACCATGGTGGCTTCACTGATGGAGTCAAAACCAACGATAAAAACCTGGACAGTCACAACTGTGGCCGTATCTGGAAGTATACACAAACACATACATACATAAACACACACATATATAAGTTTTTAAAAAAAACATATTGCCCCCCCCCCCCCCCCAAATCTTTAAATGTACACCTGATTTCATCTTGTACTTTAACAACGGAATCACCCCTCTCCCCAACCTCTTCCGCCCCCAAACACGATGTGTAAGCTGCCATAACAAGGGAAATATATGTGTTCCTTTCTTGCGGGAAACATTCCAGACACAGTTTGAACACTGAATGTGTCTCGTTTCCGTGCATGAACAGTTGTCCTAAAATGTGAACAGCAAGAGCAGGCTATAACTTATAATGATTACTCCCTTGTGCAAATCAAAGTAACATATATTATGACAGTCAGTGAAATAAATGTCAGTGTGGACTAGTGGTCTTGTCCACAGCATCTGCTCTGCTATTTTTACGGAAAATGTATGAAAAAGTAAAACGATCTTTGCCTCTGCATACTTGTACACAGCATGCGTTCCACTCCGCTCCTCGCCGATATAGAGGCAAAGAGAGTCTATCATACCTCATTTTCCATTATAAAAAAATAGTGGAGCGGTTGCTGCGGACAAGACAATTTAGACGACGAGAGGCGTGCCTTGAAGCTGCAATGATATGAACATGTAAAAACATTGAAGAGACCAATATTCTTGGCACTTTTGACAACTGATCCGACAAGGACACCTGTTCTGGCAATTCGCAAGGTTATCACATACCAGGTTTTATTTCACCTCAGTTCAGTCCGCTGATTACATGTACTTGTATTTGCCAGAGAATATTATGCCCAGGGCTCTACTCTCGTGCATTTATATGTACACACCGAAAACATCAAACCCAGTGGGCATCGTGGAATGAGACAGAAAATATCACTTGGTGTCGTGATCGAACCACATTTGAAATCGGCACGCAGAGGACTAGACCTACGTGTGACGTCAGGGTTTCCCAATAAGAAAAATAGCACCGACTACAGGCATCCCCAGATTGGCTGACCCCATAAAGGTCGCGGTAATGGTGCCCCCCCCCCCTTTTGTTTTATCCTTCCACTGTTCATAATATTTCTCACGTTGCCTTCAGTGATTAGAAACGGCAGTGACAGCTATACATTAGAAATCCCTGGAAAGCAAGGTGGAAGAAATAAAGGAAATAATGAAAGGATATAGTTTTAGTGTAGATGATAATAATCTTTTACCTTTCTCAAAGTCCGGTGAAACTTTTGGATCGTAGTCCCGCAGCATGTCCTGTATCACGCTTTGTCTGGACAATCGGATGAAGAAACACGACATTAGATGGACATTTATTATAGACATTGTGGCAGTTCCATTGTAGTTACATAATGAGTGGTGGACACAGTGAAAACATGGTAGTTACCAGGCAGTGACATTGTGTTTGGACAGAGTTGTGGACATAATAATTAAACACAGGCATACAATAGTTGCACAAATGTCACAATAAAAGTATCAACGCTGGACCTACAGTGGACACACAGAGGGACACATTGTGGACACGGCAGTCACAGAGCAATGGACTGACACAATGTGAAGATATTCGTAAACATATATAAACATAACAACTCATTAGGGTACACTGCATCTGTATCATTCACACAAAACCCACAGCTCGTAAATCTCCTCGTTGCATTTCTTCGAGTGTCCACTATAAATAGGTATTCACTGCTGAATTTGTTCATGTGTCTATTTGGCCCCCCACCCCCAGCAGCCACTCATACAATTGAAGATCTCCACAAGAGCTCACGTACACACTCAATGAGATTCCTCACACCTGCATCCCCACACAGCCAATTATTCACGCACCTGTTGTCCACACAGTTAGTACAGACCTACATTTACCTAAACCCACGCGTGAGCTATCCCACATTTTTCGAAATTTCAGATTTCACTGCATACTCCAGAAGTGTGAGAAGTTTAGTTCCCAATACAGTTACAAACATGGGTATATGCGTCAGAAAGCACAATTTGAGATCCAGGTACTTTCCAAGCACCAGAAAACTTGACCTCAATTTTTTCAAAACTGCTTTTTTCGATACAGCCCACTTGTCTTTGAAAACAGACCATAATATAATGACCTCATTTTCCCACATCTTCGTATCTGATACAATTGAAGGGTTCAAGTGATGAACCAGCTGGGCCATGTTTTTAAAGTTTGCAGAAAACCACAGTTTCTCTATCATGATACTTTCTCAAAACCCTGTGCATGTGATTTGATTAGTTGCACGCTTTCTTTGTCCTTTGGTGAACATGCTTTATAATGATGATGATGATAATTATTTTGATCAGATTTATATTGATTTAAAATAGCTGAGCATGACAGAGCTTAAATTTGAGTTTTCTAGTTTTTCACTTGACCCTTTCGATTGTATTTTGATCCGTGTTTATTAACCCATCACCCCCCCCCCACCCCCACCTCTCTCACACACACACCTCCGTTGGGATCATCTTTTCACTGCCAGTGCCAACCATTCACCCTGAGCCTGACAGAACGCGAGTTCTCACCTGCTGGCTCACATCGTTGTGCAACTCACGTCCTGGCGTATCGACCATTTTACTGGTTATAAGTTACGACTACCGTATCGCTGCTCGTGGTGAGATCTGTATTCCCACAGAGTGGCGCATAGACATCTTTGATCGTTTTGACGTTATAAGCAGAATCCAAAAATAACAAAAGTGACCAAAAACTTTGAAAGCTCCCCTGTAAAATGAGAAAATTGTTGACACGCCAGGACGTGAGGTGAAGGACCACAAGTTTGCTCACCTGGCCGACAAATGCTGCTGGTCAGATGACATTGTCAAGTTCAATGAATCTAACATATCCAGTTGACTTTCTTTGTCCAGCTTGCTCGGTGAACTCACTGTATGACACATGAGAAGTCCCACAGTGATGTAGGTGGTCAAAGTTGTGAGCACTTTGGGCGCCATTTCAACTAGTCTATCACGTGATTATTTGTCTGTTTGATTGTTTGTGTTATTCCCTGCTAGCATGGAAGATGTATGAAGGAATGGGCGTGTCAGTGTTGAGTAGACTGGACACGTTTCATTGTTGAGCAGATTCAAACATGTATCAATGCAGAACATATTCCAATACGTGTCAATGAGGAGTATACTCGAAGACGAATGACTGTTCAAACAAAGTCAGTGTTGAATGGAATGTCGATGTCGGACAGTGAGTCGACTCCTCTACCTGTAACATACGAAAGGCAAAAACAATGCGAACGTTTTGCAATCAGGAACACTTCACTGTGCAAAGTGGTTTAACCTGAGATTGGCGACTCCATGCATTTCACGTGTGTATAATAATTAAGTCTATGCACAATTCCTTGCGTTGTGCACGGCAGAATTTTGATAACACACCGGCATCATTTTGCTGTAAAGGCGAACTCGTGGACAGTGTAAAAAAAAAAAACAGTTGGCCAGACGTCTCGTCCGCGAATAAGCTCAGGATCTTATTCACAGACGGGAGTTTCTTGGCTTTGTGATGACCGCCATGGAAAAGTTCCTCCAGCTTATGGTGGTCTGCCGTGGCGCAATGTCTAGCACCGCTGGTTATCTGTCAGAGACTATGGGTTCAATTGGTCTTCGGAGTTTTTGCTTTTGTTATTTTTGTTTTTTTAAACCTAGGACTGCTCATTATTAGGAATCATTTTTGTTCCTAGGGATTTTACAAAATTGATGTCGTGGGGAAACTGATCATTACTGGCGTGCTCCAGATTACTTATTTCATTTACACCTGTTTATTTTATTTATTCCTGTTCATTGATCGGGACAGTTGCTAATTAGAAATAAAAATGCAAAATCAAATTTTAAACATGTACATGTAAATGATTTCTTCTAGTCAGTGTGGACTGAACAACCCACCTCTCTACAAGGTAACCTGGCTCTATTCTGTATTTACTGAAAATATCTTTTTGGGGGTCTCTTCTGCTTCAGCTATTTTGTCATGTTTTGTTCTATGACTTTTTTCTTTGCATGGAAGTTAGTTCATTTTCATTTGCTCTGACTGACTTTCCCTGTGATTTCACACCCGACAAAATTGCCTAATGATTAAATTTATCTAAGAAAAAACAATTTAAAAATCCTAGTCACAATAAATTTATACTCTGGAGCAGGGGTCACCAAACCTTTTTTCACAGAGGGCCGGATAACTGACAGACTTACAAGCGCGGGCCGCATAAGCAATCTGTTCAATACTTGCAGGTCAGAAGAAAAACTCTAGAGTTCTAGATATCCCTGGTTTTATCAAACAAAATCAAGTTCCATGGCGGGCCGGATGAACTGACGTCGAGGGCCGGATCCGGCCCGCGGGCCGTAGTTTGGTGACCCCTGCTCTGGAGCAAAGCAGCGATGATCAGTGGGGGAAAAAAGCAGGAAAAAAAATGTAACCCTCCCAAAAAAAAAAAAGTCGGCTCTTGCCACAGGCTAATAAATCAACCAGACTGGAAACACAAGCTTCCGGCTGTGTCGTTTTTTACGGAAGTTAATGAGATGCGGCCGTATAACCAACATGGCCGCCGCTCGGGAAATTCCGATTCTAGTTCTATCTGCAGTAGAAATTTCTTTTTATTTGTCAAGATTGGTTGTACATGTATTAATAATGCATTATCTTGCCTATCCTTTCATTTTATTGTCTACAGCTGCCTTTTTCTTTATTGTTATAAATGATGACCGTCTGGACTTTTAACGACCGCTGCATTGTAGCTATGCTGAAGCGTCGGTCGCAACCGTAAACCTAATGTGGCGGATGGTTCATGACCTTTCGCTGTTTTGTGACGTCACACAATGGGCTCATCCAGTCTGGGTATTTTATTAGTCTGTGGCTCTTGCGGAGTTTCCAACCCCTCTTACCAACTGGGCAGGCGAGTTGACTTATCAGTGTGCCACAGGGGAAGCAGGGTCTCTCTAATGCTATCGACAATACCATAACCGATAAGTATCCCTGAGAAAAAGACAGCCTGGTGCATCATTACCGTAAGAAACACCATGCGTTACTCCGAATCGAGCCATCTTACCCAATGAAGAGCCTAATTTATTCAACAAAACAAGCCAGAATTGTGACCTAACGGAACTCTTCCTAAACAAAAATCACAAAAACCAAAAATCCGTCTGCGAATCAGATTCTGATCAAGCGCGGCCAAATAATTATGATATTAATACATGTGTAAAGTTTTCAGGTTAATTGGAGAGAATTAAGATTTTACATTACGAGAATAACTCTATGAGCACAGTAGTGCCTAAAACGACAAACTTACCTCTCTCTCTGGCTTCTATGAGACGAAAATGTAAAGTGAGAGATGGATTGCTGCTACTTCCCTAAAATAATAAAAGAGAAACACAAGCATTCTTGTGTACTAACCCGAGCCAAGCTCAAAAATAGCATGTCATGGTAAAAAGCCAAACAAACAAACAAACAAACAAAAACAACCACTTCAGCATTTCAAAATGGGGATTCATCGACTAACCTGACACATAGATCTACCTGTAGATGTTGATTTATGTACCTCGTGGTTTATACCTGAGCTTCAGGAAGATCCTTGGTCTGTTTGTAATCCGTGGATCTGTTGTCAGTTTAGCTGTTCGAGGCCAAGATACACGTCAATTCTCGCGCCAACACGTGTGTATAAACTTCAGTCGTATGTGTTTGATTATGAAATTTGACACAAGGAACGTATGACTGCAAGTGCGCTGTTATTAAGTATTTATTTAGGTTAGGCAACAGCTCACCACGAAAATGTTACATATTTAAACGGGTGACGAGTTATGTTAATCGTAGCATCTACATCTAAATGGAATTTTAAGGCATTGACACACTTTGGCCTTTTGCCTTTACCGTTGTCTGTGACGTCATGCTGCACGCGAGGAACACCTGCATGTAATGACAAAATTAAATACATTCACTTGTATGAACGTGTAGCAACATTACTACAGGTTCACAGGGGTATTGTAGGACTTGGATCACGTACGGGCAGAACGAGTAGTCTTGTAGAGGGGGTGGGTAAGTTTGACGTCATTCGACACTCAGGATATGGGGCCAGACAGACAGATAGACAGTCACACTGACAGGCTGATGGAAAGACAGACAGACAGACAGACAAGTGGACGTACAGACCGAGAGACAGACTGACAAACAGACACTAAAGACCTATCCAGCGGTGTAGATTGTGGCGTGGGTTCCATTTTAAAGCTCATACGGAATGTTGACGCTCCCTAGCAACCGAATATGCTCTATAGAGTTGCATTCCCTAGTCTCTCACCTGCCAACACCTTTGACCTCTACTGATACTTGATACCATCGCTCAGGGCAAGCTGATGAACAGGCACTGGACAGGCAAGGGGGGGGGGAAGCGAGAGAGAGAGAGAGAGAGCGGGGGGAGGATACATCATGAGACCGGGCTCTCTGTCATTATCTGTGAGTAACATAGAAATGAGAGTAATGAAAAATCTTGAACTCGGCATGGAAATGGTAACCGAACATTGAGCCCATCTGTGGATGGGATGATCCGCTTGGCTGGACAAAGATAGTGGTCAAGTTTTATGTTTACAACATAATATATTATCAATACAATGCTCACAAGAGATGGGTAGATTTGGTGTGTGGAAACCTGAATTTCACTGACCTCGACCACTCCATTTGCCGAGCTAGATTAGTAGATTGTATATTATTACAGTAGCTGGTAGAGCGTTCACACAGTCAGCAGGGGGTTAGAGTTCGGTTTCCAGTTTCATGCCATTTTTTTTTTCTTTTTCAACTTCTCCTTTCTTTTTTCCCAACTTCTCATTCTCATTACAGCTGTAGGTATCATTTTCGTGAATGCTCAGCTCATTGACATTCACAGAGATCCACCTGTAAAAGTTCCAAACCAGCGGTTCTCAACCCTTTCCAGGTAAACACCCCCTGAGACTCTAGATTTCTGTCATGCCCCCCCCCCTTCTTTCTCCCACGGCCCACCCCCTCCCAAAAGCCCTAGTCTGAACCCAGGAGATCCAGTTCAGAAGCAGACACACAAAATTATGATATTCGGTGTTTCAAACAGGCGTGTTGAATTTTCACTACAAAATAGAGAGCAACCTTCATCAAATGCACTAACAGAAATAAGCCTTTTCTATCCATAAAACCCAATCCATCTCTGCGTCCTTTTGAACAAACCAGTGGCTGCCCCCCGAATTTGCCCCCAAAATCGTCTTCTATTCGTCTTCACCCCCCCCCCCCCGGCCATCGTCCCCTTGTCGCCCCTTTCTTCGTTTTCGCCTATCCGGAAATCAAAATCGCCCCCGGGGGGGGGAGGGTGATATCACCCACGTTGAGAACCACTGTTCTACACTAAAGCCTGGCGCTGGGCTTTGTAGTATATCAGCTCAGCCAAAGTTATCGTGGCTCCTGTGTTGGTTTACGGACAAGAAGTCTAATCGCTGAAAGTCTAAAATGTGCAATATTCTGAAGTCGGGACTTTCTATTGAAACAAAATAATATTGTACGTGGTATTAGAACTATTGTCTTCAAAGATGTGAAACAGAGAAGAGATGAACAGAACTATGGTATGATAATTATTTTAAAATGAAAATTCAAATTTTATTGCCCAACACATTTTGGGGCCTATTTTTTTCTTGTGAAATGTAAAAAATTGATATCACCCTGGTCCAACACAAACAAATTATATTCATCAATAGACAGGCATGAAGGTGAGATTTTCCCCATCAGCCTCTGACGCCACGAAGATGGGGGTGGGGAGGGGGAAGACAGGGTGGCTGACAACCGACGTCTGAGTTTGGATGTTAAAGAGAATGAAATTAATGTCTTTAAAAGCCTATACTCAACAGAAACTATCATAAAAATTGATTTAACGTGAGTTAACATTCCAACGGCTCATCCATCCGAGGAACTGACCAAATTTATAACTTAACTATAATCATTTTACGGGTGTTATAATCTATAATTGCTTTCTTTTGGTGAATGAGATCCAGATATTGAAAGACTTGGCCAGAGTCCAAGCTAGAAATGAATTATCAATTGACAGCTAATTCACCGGAAGTGAGAAAGTTAACGTCTTGGCCCATTTGCCCGAGCGCGTACCCTAAAGGCTTCACTGCCAGATCCACAGAGCACAACTGAATTGGGTAACCAAACTTAGTTTGTACTACTGATCACTAAAACCACGTGTATTGGACTCGCTTTGTTCATGCTCGCCAATGTTGATGCCGCTGTCGATTTCGTTCAACCCTGAAATTTCATGAACGATGGCTTGGCGCCCATATACGACTTGCTGTCGTATTGCAGTCCTATCTTAATTTCAAATTTCTCTCGACACTGCAATGTGCTCGCGTCTCGCACGTAATTATGCTCATCTCCACTCATGCACCTGAATTTCTAAAAATGCAACGTGACCGCAACGTAACAAATTCGCTTGTGTGTACCATTATCAAATCAATTTGCCCTTACATCACTGGCGCCCCAGCGTTCGCCAGGAGGGAGAATCTTCTATCAGTAATGCAATATTACGCTGTAGTTTGTCAGTTGTACTTACCTGAGTAATTCCTGATTTGACCACTGCTGACCACGTGAATTCACAGCAGTTTACGCGAGCCATACACTCTAGAGAAAGGTTACATAGAGTGACAACAGTGAGTAACTGTAAGTAACGATAACTAGGAGAGGAATGAGCAGCGGGCAAGTGGTTGGGACTCACACCACCTCACAGTTCGCCTGTGGTCAAAACATGGTGTACTCACGCGCCCTCCCCACGGCCATGGGATAAATTGGCAAGGTAAGGGGGAGGGAGAGGGAAAGGAAGGGGAGAAAGGGGGAAGGGCGGCATTATCTCTGCGCTTGCTCATCTACTCTTTCCGTCTTTCAGGTAACGCATGTGTGATGATGGACAAGATCAGATCTTGACGAGGGTTGTTTGACCTGGATAAGAAAAGCAAAGAAAACAGTACTACACATCACATGCCATCCAGAACAGTCAAACTACACACTAAAACAGCACAACAAAACATACCAAAACTGCCACGATTCACATACCGGAACAAACCACTGTTATATAATTGAATCTCTTCCGTTATCCAGAATTTCCCCGGTTGTTCAGAAATATTCTGTTGCCCCCCGCTCGCCTCGAGCAGGTGGAAGTAGTAAGAATCGCTTAATTAAATCAAGCCTTTTGAAGGTTCACTTTTTATGTTTGTAGATGATAACCACGACATACACAGATTTTTTTAAAAATCACTTTACTGCGCTGCTAAAATCTGCAGTTGGATAAATTTGTGAGCCTTTCTTTGTAATACAACATTGATTTGAATTAATGACTGGAAATGCATAGGCTACTTACAGTCCATTGAACATAGGCAAATTTTTAATACTATTGATCGCATGCCAGCTTATTCCCCACGTGATTTAATTGATTGGGGAAAATTGAGGATTTGAATAGGGGGATGGGCGATATGGTAGAGGGGGGAGAGATTTAAAATCTGTGGCTTTAACATTAACATTGCAAGAAAAACGGTTATAAGTGTGAAATATAGACAGGACCGTTTTTTTTTTTTTATCGCTTTCATTTAATTTGTGGATGATAGTTTTTATGATTTAAGAAAATACGCTGGAAAGTTCCCCATAGTCTACAGTCTTACCAGAGAGTCTCTAAATCTATACTCTCTGGTCTTACTACAGATTTCATGCGCACCAGAGCACTACGCACTCATTCCTGACATGATAGGGAAATTGCGTGCACCAATTTGAACGCGTATTAATACATCGTTTCCGGTGCGGTGGGCTTACTACAGGGAGCCAAATCAAAGATCATTATATTTTACATTTTTACCACTTTTATTTAAAAATACTTGAAACTTGAATCAACACAATCGGTCGATACAAAAGCGATTGAACTGGATTAGTTGACACTTAGGAAAATTAATTTGATAATTTTTGAAACTATCATTTAGGCTGTAGCGCCGAGCAAAAAATGGAGCGAAACTGCACCACAATGAATTACTCCCGCCACTACTTTTTTTTATAACTAGATGAAGTTCCCGGCATTATCCGGGATAAACCTGTGAATCCACTGTTCTATCTCTCTCTCTGTTTTTGGCCTAGAAAGCTTCCCATACTCTACAGTCTTACCACAGATTTCATGCAATATCATAAAAACCACAGAAAAACTGTGGGGTTGCAGCAGGGCTATAAGCAAAGTCAAAATTGGGCAAAAAGAAAAGGTTGTATGTTGCAAAGCCCCGCGTGAGAAATAAAACCCAAACAATACAATGCAAACTAATGAGAAGACAGACAGATGTCTTGTCATTAGTTTGCTTTGTATTGTTTGGGTTTTATTTCTCACGCGGGGCTTTGCAACATCAACCTTTTCTTTTTGCTCAATTTTGACTTTACAGATTTCATGCGTACCAGAGCACTACATACTCCTTTCTGGTAGGGAAATTGTGCGCACCGACCTAAACGCTTATTAATACATCGTTTCCGGTGCGGTGGGCTTCCTACAGGGAGCCAAAACAAAGATCGTTGTTTTTTACATTTTTAGAACTGTTTATTTAAACATACCTGAAACTTGAATCGACACAATCGGTCCATACAAAAGCGATTGGACTGGTTTAGTTGACACTTAAGAAAATTAATTTTATAATTTTTGAAACTGTCATTCAGGCTGTAGATTCGAGCAAAAAAAGGGGCAAAATTTCACTACAATGAACTACTCCCACCACTATTTTTTTTTATAATAAGATAATATTAGTTGTCCATGTATTAAACATGCATTGTATTTTTTATTTGGCACCACTGACATGCACTTAATGGCAAGGTATGAAATAATTATAAAACTCATAAATATAAAGTCATCTGAATTTTATTTTAATTTTTGAAAATCAGAAATGTGCTTGATATCGTCAGAACAATCAGATCTAACTACAAAGTTACAATGATGCAGAGAGAAAAAGTCGGAAAAGAACACACACAGAAAAAAGCAACATTTTAATAAGCCAACTGACAGATGGTGCCATTCCATCATCCAGCAGAAATTGAATACTTCACATAAAACTAAATACACATTCAAGTTTTTCACATGATGAACTCCACCTGTCCAGATCCACTTGAAATGTTACAGAATACTAACCAGTAATATACAGTAATAACAATAGGAACACCAAATCTTATTTACGCTTGAAATAAAGAGAAATATCAACATCAGAATCAACATCATTGTCATTTTGGAATAACATAAATATAAGAGGGGATCTAAAAAATGACCTACATATCATTCTAGAATCTATAAGTAGCAATGTGTGTGTATCAATTATATGTAAAAAGATGTGTCAATGTTTTTAACTAATCAAGTGGAACTGGACAGAAAGCTTTAGTAAAGTACCCTTGATAGTTGTGTAAACTGACAGATTAAATCTACTGAGACAACAGTGCATTGTATAAAGTAATTATACAATTTATAGTATGTTAAGGCAAAAATTCTATGGATCATGTTGCGTTAACAACATTTCTTGTTAGTAAATTCTTTGATAGCTTATTTGTAGAAAGGTATACATTTCATGTAGCTCATGGTTTAAGGCACTGGATTAGTTTGCAGGACATTTGAAAAATTGCAGTTATGTGTTATACATATAAACTTCTAGTGAATAAGGGTATGTCATTTTGCGGGTGAAATAAAATCTAAAAAACTTAATGTTGTATCCTTGAATATTTTGCCTGAATATGGGAGTATAATCTGGACTGGTGGGATATAGTTTGGCCTAACCCAAAGTATACCCCTGAGTATAAACTGGCCTAGCCCAGAATACCTGGGGTACAAAATAGATTAAGCCACTTTAACCCAGTGTAGCAGGCCAGATTATCTCCCCGCCAGACTACACCAGGGGTTAAAGGAACCTAGCAAATTTCATGCTCTCAGGTATATTCTGGGCTAAGCCACTTTATACCCCGGGGTATACTTGGAGCTGGGCCAAACTATATCCCCACCAGTCCAGATTATACTCCCACATTCAGAGACGCAAAATAAGCAAGGATACAACATTCAGTAGTTGTTTTTTTTTTAATTTTATTTCACTCGCGAGTGACACACCCTTATTCACTATAACACATAATTGCAATCTTTCAAATGCTCTGCAAGCTAATCCAATGTCTTAAACCATGGGGTACATGAAATGTATATCTTTCTACAAATAATAATAATAGTTCGTCCATCAGGTATGATGATGACCTTAACAACACCAGAGGAATAAAGAACAGAAATTGTTGAGAATTTCAACACATGGACAATAAAGAGAACTAAAGGACACAGAGGACAGAATGGAAAGACTGTTCTTTCATGACTTATGGCTTCTCATGTGGCTGATAAGTCCTATTTTTGCCCTGCAGACCCTTCCGCATAAATGACAAGAGTGCTCCGTTGGTTCAGTACCACTGGGCCTTTTCTTGCGCCGTTCTCTTTTTTTGATAGCCTGCTGGACTCTGTCAGCTTCCCATGCTTTGCTGCCTCTGGTAAGGGCCGCCCTCCAATTTGCACGATCAAGCGAGAGCTTTTCCCACTCACTCACATCAATGGCAAAGGCCTTCAGTGATTGCTTGAGAGTGTCTTTGTAACGTCTCTTTGGGGCCCCAACATTCCTCGTTCCATTGGAGAGCTCAGAGAAGAAGATTTGCTTAGGGAGTCTGGAGTCGGGCATTCTGACAACATGTCCTGCCCAACGTAGCTGAATTTTTTTCAGGTGGCAGAAGATGCTCAATTCCTTGGCACGATTGAGGACCTCAGTGTCTGGAATTTTATCATGCCATTTGATCCTTAGGATCTTTCTAAGGCAGGCCAGATGAAAGTGATTTAGCTTTCTGGCATGCGATTGGTACACTGTCCAGGTTTCAGCCCCATAGAGTAGGGTGGGAAGGACCACAGCATTGTACACTTTCAGCTTAGTGTCTGTGCGAATGCCGGCAACATCCCATACTCTCTTTCGAAGCCTGCCAAATGCAGAGCTGGCTTTGCTGATTCTTGAGGGAATTTCAGTATCAACACGAGCCGCGGAAGACAGTGTACTGCCAAGATAGGTGAAGTTCTCCGACACCTTCAGAAGACTGTCATGGACTTTGATATTTGGGGTCACAGAATACTTGTCGTCTGGAGTAGGCTGATGGAGCACTTCCGTCTTCTTTGTGCTTATTGTGAGGCCAAAGTTGTCACAGGCACTAGAGAACTTATCAACACAGTTTTGCATGCTATCCTCATCGTGTGCCAGAAGTGCACAATCATCAGCAAATAGTAGGTCACAGACTTGAGTACTTTTGGTTTTGGTTTTTGCCTGAAGTCTCCTGAGGTTGAATAGACTGCCATCAGTTCGGTACTTGATGCTTACCCCTTGAGGAGGAGAGCTAAAGGCTTCTTGTAGCATTGCAGAGAACATGATGCTGAACAGAGTTGGGGCTAAGACACAACCCTGTTTTACCCCATTTGTGACAGCAAAGGGCTCTGAAACACTGCCGTTGCTTTTGACTGCAGCTTGCATGCCATCATGAAACTGGCGCACTATTGTGATGAATTCGGGTGGACACCCAAACTTCGCCAAGATTTTCCAGAGGCCTTCACGACACACTGTGTCAAATGCTTTTGTGAGATCAACAAATGTGATATACAGCGCTTTATTTTGTTCCATGCATTTTTCCTGAATCTGTCTGGCAGCAAAAATCATATCCGCCGTTCCCCTCTCTTTACGAAAGCCACATTGGCTCTCGGGAAGCAAGTCATTTGACGAGAGGTGATCAAGAAGGCGATTCAGAAGCATTCTTGCCAATATTTTGCCAGCAATTGAAAGTAGAGAGATTCCCCGATGGTTGTCACAGACTTGGCTGTCCCCTTTGTTTTTGTACAGATGGATGATTGAAGCATCTTTGAAGTCCTGTGGCAGCTTCCCTGCTTTCAACATATGATTGAACAACTCGGTCAACCTTTCAATAAGCTTTTCTCCACCGAAGGCATACACCTCAGCAGGAATTGAATCCACGCCTGGTGATTTGTTAAAGGACATCTGATTTGTGGCAGTTCGGGTCTCATTTGCTGTGAATGGCTTGGCAAGAGCTGCATTAATAGGAGTCTGAGGGAGGCGGTCAATGGACTCAGTATTTATATTTGATGGCCGATTTAGCACACCTCCGAAATGTTCTGCCCAACGCTGAATTATGGCATTCAATTCAACAATGCGTGTTGAACCATCTGACGCAAGAAGTGGCGTAGTACCAGAGCGGGATGGTCCAAACACAGCTCGGAGGCTCTCAAAGAACTTTCTAGTGTTGTTTGTGTCGGCATATTTCTGAGTTTCTCTTACTCGCTCTTCAAGCCAGTCATTTTTCATTTTCCTCAGCTTCTTCTGGAGTACACCCTTACATGCACGCAGTGCATCAGCTTTTGCTGTGGAAGAGGGGTCACTGCAGTGAGCTTGGATGAGACTATTTTTTTCTTTGATGAGCACTTTGATTTCATTATCATTATCATTGAACCAGTCCTGGTGCTTGCGGACAGGAAAACCAACTGTGCTGCTGGCGCAAGAGTGTACAGTCGTATTTAGGTCAGTCCAGCTCTGTTCAATGTTCTCAGGGTCAAAAGTCACGCAATCCAATTTTGAGGAGAGTTCTGATGAGAGCTCGCTCTGTTTCTCAGCTGAGCAGAGTTTTGAAACATTTAGGCGTTTAGGTGGCGCTTTCCCTTGAGGGCGTCTATTGCGCCTCAATGTTAGTCTGAGCTTGCAAACAATGAGTCTGTGGTCAGTTCCACACTCGGCACCACACATCGCCTTTGTTACAAGGACATCCTTTCTGTCAGTCTTCCTCACAATGACATAGTCTATGAGATGCCAATGCTTTGAGCGGGGATGCATCCATGACGTTCTGTTTCTCACGGGGAGACTAAAATTTGTGTTGGTAATGAACAGGCCAAATTCAGCGCACAAAGTAAGTAAGCGCAACCCATTGTTATTGCATGAACCAACTCCATGAGGGCCCAAAACATTTGGCCACGCTGAGATTTCGGAGCCAACCCTAGCATTGAAGTCCCCCAAGAGAATCAGCTTATCAGCTGCCGGGACAGAGCATATGACAGATTCTAGATCAGAATAGAACTTGTCTTTGGCTTCATCTGGGTTTGTCATGGTGGGCGCATATGCGCTAATGAGGGTGGCTGACTGGCTTTTCCCAACTGGGATCCTGAGTGTCATTAGCCTGTCATTTATTTCAATTGGCATGGACTGCAAGTTTCTGACAAGGTCATTTTTAATTGCAAACCCAACACCATGCTGTCTCGGTTCGACTGCACCCTTGCCTTTCCAGAAGAAGGTGTATCCACCACTGAGCTCTTTGAGTTGGCCACTATCAGGGAGTCTGGTCTCACTGAGTGCCACTATGTCCAGGTTGTACCTGCTGAGCTCAATGGCAATAAGTGCAGTGCGTCTTTCCGGGTTGTTTGAGTTGTCCTGTAGTGTGCGTATATTCCAGGCTCCTAGCCTGAGTAAGCTGAATTTCTTTTCGTTTCGACCGCAAAAAGGGATCCCCACTGGTCGCGGTATACCAGTCAGGGTGATGTGAAGTGGGCTTTCTTTAGGGCACCTTTTCTAGCCCCTTCCTCAGTTGAGGTGAGCAGTGCTATCCTTAAATAAGGCTGCTCAGCTACTGTGGGTGCTGCCTCCCCACGCCTCCACTTCAATCGACGATGAAGCGACCATAGCCCACAGCCACCAACGTGTAGGTCTGTGCTAACAGCTTCCAGTCTATCCAAACCTGCTGCCACCGCACTCGCCCATCGCCGTTGGAATTTTGAGAGGAAAGAAGACGAGACAAAGATGAAAGAAGACGAGGTGAGTGTTAAGACTGGCGCAAAGAATTTGTTTATAGTGAGAAAGAGCTGCGCAAACATCAGACTCACTCTCTCGCCTGGACACAACTTATCCAAGTGGCAAGACAGGGTCAAGACGACTGGAAATGTATCCAGGTGCAGGAGGATGCCAGAGGGACAGTCATATTGCCTGACCGGCTGCCTGTGGGCTACTCCACAGCCTCGCAGTCCCAACTGACTAGGGTGAAAGACCCAAACCAAAGAACACCAATACTGGTGGATGCTCTATGTCACGATATCCAGGCCAGAGTGACGGTATATTGCCATCTGCCCTATCAATCAACCACTGGCCTGCTGCCGCCAGCTTCGAAGCTGCGCCCGGGAAGTTTGCTCAATTCTTCGTCTGTGATTTAGGCAAAACAAGCCTATGACCACACCGCTACCGGGGGCCAATATGAAGGACTCAAGTACTGAGGGTCACATTGTGCCCTAGCATGTGGCCGTTGGGTTAGATGAAACCTCCTCCGCCCTGGCCGTTTGCACCGACAGGTGCACGCCCACTGATACCATGCTAGCGTACCAGTTCATGAAACAGGTTGTACTGGATTACATGTTACCAGTAGCAGATTTTTCTGACCTGACAAATAAGCTACCAAAGAATTCACTGACAAGAAATCAATACTGTTAACCCAACATGTGATCTAATTAGTTTATACAATGCACCACTGTTGTCTCAGTGGATTTACTCTGTCGATTTACACAACTATCAATGCCATTTCACTAAAGCTTTCTGTCTAGTTCTAACTTGAATAATTGAAAATCTTTAACACATTTTTTACACATAGTTGATACACACATATTGCTGCTTATAATTATATTCCAGAATGATTTGTAGGCCTACACTGTCGTTTTTATACTCCCTCTTATATCTTTGTATTATTCTAAGATGATAATGATTCCGATGTTGATATTTCTCTTTATTTTCAAGTGTAAATAAAATGGTTGGTGTTCTTATTGTCATTGTTGTATATTACTGGTTAGCATTCTGTAACGGTTTAAGTACAGTAGATGACAGGTGCAGTTCATCTCGTGAAAACAATTTAGTGTGTATTTAGTTTTATGTGACATATTTAATTTCTACTGGATTACATCGAGGATGATGGGATGGCACCAGTTGTCAGTTGGGTGATGACTACGTTTTTCTTTTCTCTCTGTGCCATTGTAACAAAAAAATACAATGCATGTTTAACTCATGGACAACCAATTACCAAATAATAATAATACTAGAAATAATAATATGAATATACACGAGTGAAATTTATGCTGAAGTCTAATCATATCAGTTTGAATGGATACTCAACCCTTTTGTACATTTTGTACATAGTAAGGCTGAAATAAACTGTGGTCTTGACTTTCTTTTAAAAAAAGTAGGGGGTATAATCTAGACTGAGGGGGTATAGTCTGGCCTAGCCCAAACTATACCTGGGGTATAAACTGGCCTAGCTCAGAATATATATACATTCTGGGCCAGGCCAGTTTAACCCCGGGTATAGTTTGGGCGGGGGGTATATTTTGGCCTGTTACACCGGGCTGCCCATCATTTTTGCTAGGCCTTCTTTAGAAGATAAATTATCTGAATTTCCGTGGCCGGGAGGGGAGGAGAAATCATAAGAGAGAAACCTGGGGAAACAAGTTTTAAAAAGCTGAAGATCACTGGGTGTACAATGACACCTCAAGGTAACGGGAGAACCTGGACAAACATTATTTGGTACCAGTGCAGATTTGAGGTCTTTATTTTAGGAGGTTCGCTGCCCTTGGCATTTACACCTCACTTTACTTGTTTTATTATTTCTTGCTCTGGCGGGGGGGGGGGGGGGAATGATATAGATAAATTTTAATCTATTAATTTCAATTTTGCCCGGGCAGCGGCCTTTCGGCCTGCTCTTTACGATTTCCAACTGCCAAGGTATCTTTAACGTGCGCAACGTGCACACGGGCCCTCCGAATTTTTTCGTCCTTATATAAATAAGTACCAGTGCAGAAACCTGGATACATCTATTTATAATTAAACCTTTCATATTTCTCGCCCTTCCAACAAATCATTCTGGACCTTACTGACGTGAATAAAAACATGCCAGTTGGCAAGTTCATCCCTTTTCTACGGTATATTTCAAGTCTCCTCTGCACGGAATTGGCTTTACATGCTGAAACCTCCCCCTAGACACATGGTCATACTGATGAGCAGTGTTCAAATTCCAGCCATTGACCCGTGGGATTTGTCCGTCTTGGTGGATTTGGAACCGTCCTCCCCGATCCATCATGTCCGAGACCGTGTTGGTTCCCTGTCCACTTTGGTAGGTTCCGTATCCTGAGTTTCTGTTCACTTGATGAACACTCCTAGAAAAAGTTTTTATTGTTGAAGTAAAGTGTTTTACGCCCGTGCAGATGCGGGGCTCTCTTGTAGAAGAGGGACAGCAGAGAATACATCTGACGTGATACTGCGTGTCGTAAGAGGCGACTAAAGGTGCAAAGGTCCTGGTCTCCCGAGAAGAGCCAGTTGGCGGTGGGCCAACTACCCACCCTGTAAAAATAAACCAGTTACAGAAACACAAGCAAATACTTCAAATCAGTCTTTTATCTTGGGAGAAGGGGGAGCATCTGCACCTGTAGATTCAATGAAGGACAATGGACAAAGCCGAGCCAGAGAAAATGATGTGCAACGAAGCGGAAAGACTTGGAATAATGTAAAGAGACTGGCCCATGATAGAGAGGGATGGAAGGTGTTTGTTGGTGGCCTATACCCTGATCCAGGCTGAGAAAGGCAATGATGATGATGAAAGTGTTTTAGCTCTTTATTTTAGGAGATTTCGCTGCCCTTGGCATTTACACCTCACTTTTCTTCTTTCCATTTTTGTTGCTCTTATTCCTGTGTGTTTTGTGCTAGGGATTAGTTTTTAGAATTTTGCCCGGGCATCAGCCTTGTTCGGCCTGCTCTTTTCGACTTTTAACTGCCAAGCTATCTTTAACGTGCGCAGTATACACACGAGCCCTCCGAGTTTTTCGTCTTTATCCGAGAAGACTAGGGCCTCGATCCTACTACCAAGGGATCAGTGACAGGATTTTTTTCCGCTGAAAAAAAAAAATTCCAACATGCCTACACCGACCAGGAATCGAACCCGGTACCTTCGGCTTGAGAGACGAGCACCTTGCCTCTAGACCAGTGGTCACCAACCTTTTTATCGCCGCGGACCGGTCAACATTGATAATTTTACCGCGGCCAGCTGAGGGAGTGGGTGGGGGGGGGGGGGGGAGTTGATTGTTTATATTTTAGATTGTTTTAATTTAATAATTTCCATTTAATTGTATTTAAACATGCCTTCAAAATAAAATCCAGTTACACCAACAAAACAACTACAAAGTGATTTAACATTTTAACTCACTAGAAGGCTAAATCAATGAGAACACTGAGCTTGTTTCTCTGCAACGAGACGCTTCCATTTGGGGGTAAGAGGAGACAATGACACCCGATGTGGATTGCTTATGCCCAGTTTACTCCTTTGCGCAAGGAAACGTTCTAACGACGTCTGTCTCGTATTCATTTTTGGCTAATATATGGGTTAAATTTCAGCGCTTAAGTGACCGAGATGTAACCTGGAAAATAACAGGAAAAAAAAAAAAAGTTAAACTCAGATAGTAGATAAAAGGGAAATAATTAAATGTTTTTTGTGCGGCCCGGTGTAACAGGCCAAAATATACCCCCCCGACCAGAATATACCCGGGGTTAAACTGGCCTAGCCCAGAATATACCCCGGGGTATATTCTGGGCTAGGCCAGTTTATACCCCGGGGTTACTTTGGGCTAGACCAGACTATACCCCCCCAGTCCAGATTATACCCCCTACTGTTTTTTAAAAAACAAGTCAAGACCACAGTTTATTTCAGCCTGTTCTTCATCGCTGTCATCAGATATCTACAAACATGAACATATTCTTGACACCAACAAGTCATAATGCAATTTAGAGAAAATGATAATAAAACGGTTTATTTCAGCCTTAGTTTACTTTGGTGTACATACATACATTCTCGACTCCTGTAAATCATGATACATTTTAGAAGGAACAAACATGCATTAAAATGCATTGATATACACAAGAGTTGAGTATCCATTCAAACTGACGTGATTAGACTTCAGCATTAATTTCAATTGTACGTACTTAAACCCCGATAGAGAGCACAGGTGTAAAATGTTAAGGGCAGATATCCTCCTAAAATATAAGACTTCGAAACGATCACCACACTATGCGAATCAGCAACATGAAAACTAATCCTTGAAAAAGTGTTCTTCTTTATTCAGTCAAATTTGACTCTGTCGTAATCGGAATACGCAGAGATTTACAAGCCGAAAATGGTCATAAATTATATCAAAACTTAAGACCAGGTGGATTTCTTCCAGAGAGACTGATGCTATGTTATATAATTTAGTACAGTCAGGACAAGACCAGAAACTGATGATTCCTCAACAATAAACTTGGTTTAAAAAAGGTACAGTTGAGAGAAGTGCAGGGGACCAGATGGTCAAGCTGGTATCACTAGCACTATCAGCGTCGTTTGTAAACCAGAAGTGATTATGACCGTTTTTGAAAACAAACTTTTATCAAAATTTCGTAAATAAGGCCTAGGTATTTTCTGGGTGTTGTTTGGGTTCCACAACAGATAACGTCTGTTGGCGCCAAAGTTCTCATGGAATCCGAATGGTGACATTATAGGCCTATGTCCGAAATAAAATGTTTTGAATCACAGATATTCAGATGGACTTGGAAACATCCTGACTCTCACGAATTTGGACATTGCCATTTCTCAACAGGGACATTTGAAGTTTGAGTTTGAAGGAAGAACACCCGACACGATAATGTCTATTTTGTGCTAAGAAAAAGCAAGACGATAGACAGAATAACAGATCGATTAAGGGACATAATCTCATTGGTTGTTCTTTTGCTTTTCTGGAAAAGCTAGTTACCTACCGAGACGAGCACAATGAAAAGTCTGCGCATATGGCACTTGCAACATTCCAGAGAGTCTTTAGTGGAGGAAACAGCTTTCTCTAGCCTTCGTCCCCTTTCAAAAAAAAAAAAATGTCAGAGGCGCAAAGGATAAATATATTGACCGACAAAGAAAGGAAAGCAATCCATGATACATGTCATTAAAAAGCGCCCATAGACAGAAATGAAAGGGCCAAGAAGTCTAAAATGGAGAAAAAAACAACAAACAAACAAACGATAATTTGCCATTTACGCCAGCAACATTTCACCTGCAAAGTGTTTTGCAAATTACACTGACACGCTAGCTGGGTTTCATGAACATTTTACAGCCAAAAACTTGCTGTTGATAAAATAAATGTGTATTTCAGAGCAATCCAAACCAAATGTGTCATCCTACTATTGTTGGGATGAAAAGAAACGGGGTAGCAGTGCCAAGTGCATAAAGGATTTGTGGCCATCAAATAATTATTTGGTAGCACATAAAAGATGTCTCACTTTTTTCTGCTACAGGTGCGGGAAAAAATAGGTAGTGTACAAAAATGTAGCCGCAATGTTTCTTTCTGCTATGAAAAACATGCATTTGAAATTAGTCACACACAACTTTCTTGAAAGTGGAGTGGGACTCAAGAGTTTACTCTCCTTTCCGCGGACCTTAAGACTGGACTGCTGATGTTCAAAGATCAAGACGAGCAAACCCATACAAAATGGAAAAGATTTCACAGACTGTTGAGCTCTCAAACGATACCATTGAGAACACAGCTAAGGATAAAACAAACAAAAAAAGGCAAAAAGGCCATCTGGATTTTGTAGCTTTTTAGAATGTGGTGTGATCTGAGAAAGTCAGACCTAACTCGGTTCTATTCAAGTACAACCTTTAGGGAAATTGCACAGAACGATAAAGCAGCACATTGATTATTATAAAATTACCATAACTGCTCAAGACCTACATTCATTTTGCGAAACATTTTTTTTATTGCAGCAAAGTACACAAAAAAGATAATATATAACCTGTCAGCTGTTTCCAGATAAAAAATTAGAAAAGTAGACAAAATGAATGTGGTCGCTCCAGATCATGATCTTCTCCTGAACCCTGCGCACCTGGCTCCGGGACTGTGTGTCCTTGTCACTTCAGTCATCAAGTTGATCGCAGCTGCATAGTTGGTGATCTTTTCTAGTAGGGTCTCCCCCCTGTCCCATCATTGTGTTGTATTCTGCCCGAGGTCTTGCTTTTTCCTAGCACAATGTGACCATTATCGGGCTGGCGTGCTTTCTCCAGACTCAAACTTAAACTGGTTGGTCATTGTACTACCCAGATATCTCCACAGGACTGCACAGATTCCACAAATCTTTTTTTCTTTGAGTTACTGATGGGAAGCCTGCCCGGCGTTTGCTTGCTTCAGAAGCCGCTCTGTTGTGTTGTTTGATCTACTCAAGTCCATACGGGCACATTTCATACTGCGAAGACAGAAATGCCCATGTCCTATTTTATTCTTTGTCCCAAAGCTAAGGTTCCTGGCAAAATAAAAAAACATATGAAAATGAACCGACCGATATAGTTTATCAACAAACAAAAAAATGTTATTTTATTCCAAAAATAGAGCTGTGTTGAGTTTATGTGATGAATGTTTGTCTTCAAAATGGTTAAAATACGTTTACTCAAAACAGCGCTTTTGGACATGAACATGATTGGTTCTAAAGTGACGCCAGGGATTTCGAAGAGGAGGGGGATTCGGTGAGACAGAGAGAGACTAATTTATTGAAGGGAGTTAACAAACGTCGGACATAGGTGAAATATTTTAAACTATGGAATTTCTAGGCAAATGCATGGACACACTGTAGGTTAGTATTATTACTGGTCACTACCCCATTCTCTGGACAATTAAAAGACGACAGGCAGCATTTCATATGGAATCTGCATTAAATGTTAGGTCAGTATAGGTGCTGTGATGCAGCCACCCATAAAGTTTGGCTAGTTATAGATAGATAGATAGATAGATAGATAGATAGATGGATAGATGGATAGATGGATGGATAGATGGATAGATGGATGGATAGATGAATGGATAGATGGATGGATGGATGTGTCATTTGAGAAATAATGACCTGTTGGAACCATTTCAATCTGCTTACAGAAGTAACCACAGTACTGAAACTGCACTATAAAGAATCATGAATGACATATTAGTAAAGGCAGATTCTGGAAATATTACTCTGCTAAATTTGTTGGATCTATCAGCAGCGTTCGACACCATCGACCACGAAATCCTGCTCAGAAGGCTAGAAACATCGTTTGGGATCAGAGGGGTCGCCCTTAAATGGGTCGAATCTTATCTGTCAAATCGCCACCAATTTGTTGTAACCAACAAAATAAGATCTTTTTCCTATGCGCTTCAGTATGGCGTACCACAAGGCTCAGTGCTTGGTCCTATTTTGTTTACTATCTTTACTATTCCACTTGTACATGAAATAAAGAAATTTAATTTACAATATCATTTCTATGCTGATGGTACCCAGCTCTACAGTTCTGCCTTGCCATGCGATGTTGACAGCCTTCTGCAGCAGGCTGGAAACTGTATAACAGAAATTAAAAGCTGGATGAACCAAAACAAACTGGCTCTAAATGAGGATAAAACTGAGGTTATTTTATTAGGCCCTGAGCGGGTTCTGCAAGAAGTGGACAGAACTGAGATGATAATTGGCACTAATTCAATAGAAATTTCAAAAAAAGTAAAAAACCTAGGGGTTTACATTGATTCGAATCTTTCTATGTCATCTCAGGTTAGTCACCTCATTCGCATTCTATACATGGAAATCTGGAAAATCGGTAAAATCAGACATCTTATTTCAACTGAAACTGCGGCTGTTTTAGTAAATTCTTTTGTACTTTCAAAGCTTGACTATTGCAACTCCCTTTTGGCTGGAATTTCACAAAAAAATATTAGAAAACTCCAAATTGCTCAAAACAATGCAGCGAGACTTGTTTTGAAGAAAAAGAAAAGACATTCAGCACTGCCACTTCTGCAGAGTTTGCAATGGCTGCCAGTTGAGAAAAGAATAATGTACAAATTGTCATCCATTTGTCACAAATGTGTCAATAATACTGCTCCATCGTACCTAGTTGATTTAACTGATTACTATGTTCCATCTCGTCAACTAAGATCATCATCTGACACTACAAAATTGAAAGTACCTAAAATGAATCTGTCCACTGTAGGAGAAAAGTCCTTTTCATTTCTTGGCCCTACCATCTGGAACACTCTTCCAAAGACAACCAGGGAAATTAATGACATTGGTTCTTTCAAATGCCATCTGAAGACCCATTTCTTTCAGACAAACTAGGCTAGGTGTTTTTCGGCAGCAACAATAGTAAATATTTTTGAATTTCTTTTGTGTATGCGTGTGTGTGTGTGTGTGTAAGAGTTTGTTAAAGCGCCCAGAGCTTGTCATCGACGGGGTTGGGCGCTATATAAATGCAATATATTATTATTATTATTATGGATAGCAGAGAGACAGGTAGGTAGGTAGGTATAGGTAGGTAGGTAGATAGATGGATGGATAAGTGGGTGGATGGACGGTTGGATGGATATATGGGTAGATGGATGGATGGATTTAAGAAAGCAGGTGGTTTGAAGGATCAGTTGGTGGCTTTGCAGGTAGGTGGATGGACAACACATATGTATTTCACACACAACCATAATTGAATAAATACAATACCAGAAAATATTGCCAAACTACTGAAAAATGACACTGAAGTCTGGCAATTAAAATGAATTCACTATGGTATGGGCAAAACCTCATCTTTCATGATACATGTGTTTGCACAGTGGAATTTTTTTCTCATGTGTACAAGGTATATTTCTTCATCTCTCCATCTCTCTTCACATAGTTTCTATCACGTCTCTATGAGCAAAATTACAGCTGGGTCCAAGATTTTCACTGGAAACATTACTTTTACATATTTCATCGTTTACGTTGTGTTTATACAGTAAAGTACATGTACAATTTGCATAAATCTTCACCTCTTACTCACTTACAAACAGACATTCAATGTTCAGGCAATTAATAAAAGCTTGTTGAGATTGATAACAATAAAATTTTACACAAACACCAAAAAAGGAAACATCAAATCGTTGAATGCTGATATTTATTGACAAACACGGTGGTAAAGTAAGTAGGTAAAAGAATTGAATAAGAATAAGGAAATGCAATATTCAATACCTTGGAACAAGAAAGATATGAGTCACATGACTTTAAGTCATGAATCACAATAACTGAGATGTGTATAAACAAAACTGTTCAGCTAAAATGTCAGAAACTGACACACCATGCCACTACGGTAGATACAAATCCTGTACGTGAACAAGTAAACAATATCTATTTCTATTTCACATGTATCATTCAGTGATTAATTTTGATTTCTTTTTTTTCTATTTATTAATTATTATTATTATTTTTTAAAATTTTGTTTTGGCTATTTTTCAATCAGCCCATGAGAAAAGATTTAACTTCTCTGGGTGATCAAAATAATACAGATATTTTGTTCGATTTTGCATCAGATGTGACGGATTGATTATTCCATCAAATGTTCTCATCAGAAGTTTTAATTTCCTAGATAACCAAATTTCAGTTTAAATACTGGCCCTGGTTATGATTGTTGTTTCAAGCTTTTCAACCCTCCTGCCCGTCTCCTAATTAGCTAAGTCCCCCAACCTCAGGTATTTGTAAAGCAGTTTGCCCTGAGAAAAGTTGATCTCTGATACTAGGGATAATCATGTAGGCCAAGATTCTCTAAGTCGGCTAACATTTGCGTAATAACATGTGCCTGAGTATGCAAATGTCTATCTATATTATATTACAATAAAAATGCATATCATTTGTAAAACACCTACATAATAACATAATTATACCAAGTCATAACTAGCACAGCACCAAGGGGTTCAAGGTAGGAATGGAATTGGTTAACAAAGACTTATGTCAGACTTTTACATTTTAGGTAGGTCCATGTTTCTGTCATTTTGCAGACTATAAAACAAGATGAAAACTCTCTTGTTATGATCTTTGCAAGCTGTAGTCTTCTTGTTTTCGCATTAAAATACGATTTGCATTAATCTCCACCCTATTCCTCACTTACAAACAGACAAACATCATTCATGCAAATTAATAAAACTTTTTGAGACTAATAAAGGCACACAAAAATATTGAAAAGGAATTAATCAAATTTGTAAATCCAGATATAGTACATGCAGTGGGCAAGTAAATAAATAAATGAAAAATTATGCACTACAATATTAATTAGGGAGGAAAAAAGGCACAGGTCAAATGATTTACAACAGGGAATCAAGGCATCAATAATATATGCAAGTTAAATTGTGTTCAGATTAAGTATCAGAAACTGACACTGCATGCTGCGACTATAAATGCAAATTCACTAGATAAATACGTAAACAATATCTAGAGCACCTCTTTATAAATTGACCAAAAATATGATTCCAAAGTTTTGGAGTTTCTCACTCTGTTTTATTATCTCCCCTAACAATCTTCAGCTTGGGGTTTTTTGTTCCATGTTTCTCATGTCATCTTTCAAACCATATTACATGTAGGCTGCTACACTCTTCTGAATGAGTTTATCTTTCATTCTTTGTCTATTCTTTCAGCAGTTGCCATTCTTTTTTTATTTCACTGTGGTCATTTTTCCATTTAACCTAAAGACAAGATTTACCCTCTCTCGCTGTTCAAAGCAATTTTTATCCATTTTGTATCAAATTTGAGAGACTGTCCATTCCAATTTTCTCATGAAAGGCTTTAATTTCCTTGTTACAAGTTGTGACCAAATTTTTATTTTAAGATCAGGCCAAATATGGTCTTAAATTATTTCAAGGTTCTCACTCCCATGTATGTCTGGTGCAGTATGACCAAACCGTAAAGTCATGGGCATAATATTTCAGTTTTAGATTTACGATACCAAGGACACTCAATTAGGTCTGTGCAATAGCACCTGCTTGATTGTCGAGATATGTACATTAAATTATATTAACAATGCTCTTTTGGAAAGCATTTTCATAATTACACAAACAAACCCATACCAAGAACAACACCAACTTAAGGTTGCAATGTGTGAATGGAATTGGTCCAATCATCATAAGATTACACTACACTGTCATCTCCTGGGGATTTCAGACTTTAGAAAGTTCATTCCACATAGACAGGAGAAAACTGAGATGAACACAATACTCTCTTCCAGAAGCTTTAGTGAGTAACGTTGAATTTGCTATTCATAAACCCTAGACTGCATCTGATGTCATATATTCGTATTTTGATCATTTTCAGACAAGAAATATTTTACCACTTGCCAAAACACTTATCATGAGTTTTAGGCCCAAAAACACCAATTTCCCAAATAACGTTCACTGATATTTCATATTTCTCATTGTTTCTGCTTGAAAATAAAAATGAGATCAGCATCAAACTCACCCATTTCTGTGAGAAAATGCACCAAATACCCCTGTGATTGTCACTCTCTTATCTTCACTGCCAATGACCCCAGTTGATACTAACACCCTCCCCCCACCCCCCCCCCCTCACCCCCCCCCCACACACCCAATCAGTGATGTGACAGTTATTTTCAGATGGTGGTAATAACAATAATTGTTTGTCTCCCTTATCAGCCACTCAAGATGATTATCGGCCCTGTAAGTGAGTCCTGTTGATTGTCTCCCTTTTTCATGACTCCACCTTTGATCTCTTCTTCAGTTATTATTATTTTTTTTCTGTTGCTCAAATATGGAGAAATCCTGTCAAGAGAGAAAGAGAAGTGCATGAGAACGCTTGAATGCAACATGTGAAATAATTATTGATATAAGACAAGAGTGAGCAGATGAAGGTGGACTACAGAGTAAAACGCAGTCGTGCAGATTTGTACTGGCATGATTTCTTAACTCATTCACTAAAGTAAGTTGATTATTTGGCTCGTGGATTTTTGCTTTGCTACGGAAAGCTGAATATTCGGCTCAAGTTGACCCAATTTTCTAACTAATGTCTATGCCAACTTCTTGAAACATTGAATCCCATCCTGGTTCATTGATTTTCCTTTACTTTAATGTCTAATGTATTACGTCTTGTGTTTATACTGAGTGGAGGAAAAGACATCTTTGAGCTATGCCTATATTTCAAACTGGATAGTGTTGAGAGGTCCCGTCCACACCCACAAAACTTACCATAGGGAATGCGTTAAGGATGACAGTTTTGACACTCTTAACATTTAGTATACATGGACACAACTTGTACACAGACAGCCTCACTTCTCACAAATACAATAATTATACGCCTAATCAATGTATTCCACTGTCATACAGTGGACTTCACCTGAGTTGAACTCGCACGAATTGAACTTCTCTTAAATTGATAGTTTTGGGGGAACCGGCACGGCTGTATCATATTTTATATTAATATAGAACTGTTGTGCTGAGTTAAAAAACTGTCTCTCGGCAGCATTAAACAAGGGGAACAACAACTTTATATATGTAAATCTCATAGTGGTTATGTCTCCTGAATTGACATATTGCATCAGGTCGGCGGTGGATGGTTTGAACAATAGATTTGTTGATCCTTTTTTTTTTTTATCCAACAACAATATCAACTCAAATGCAGTTGATTGTCCATATCTACACCAACATAAATGTTTATCTACTATATGTACACTGATTTACGATGACATAATTTACATATTTAGACCAATATACATGTATATACAACAATTCATTTAAAGACATATGAACAATAATCTATACAATAACGTTGATCTCCTGCACTCATTTACACCAACAAACTCAAATGTATGCGATGACACATCACCTCTTACATACAGATTCACACCAAAATGAACAAACAGGCAAGATTCACACCAAAATGCACAAACAGGCAAGATTCACACCAAAATGAACAAACAAGCAAAATTCTCACCAAAATGCACAAACACGCAAGATTCACACCAAAATGCACAAACAAGCACTGCCAAAACTTAACTTACAATCAGGAACATTGTAGCCACCATCAAAGCTTTGTGTGTGACATCCAAGTTTAAAGGAACTGATGAGATATAAACATGTGTCCTTTATTATGGTGAAACTGGATTGAGCGATAAATGGATGGATGCATGGATAGGTAATGGGTGAAGGATAAACAGATGCCTTAGAGATAAATGCATTCATTGATAATTGCAGTACATGTACATGCATTAATAAATTTTTATGACAGTTGAATGGATGAGTTCAAATACCTGTAATTATTGCTTGTTATGAATGGATAGATGGTCTGAAAACCTGAAGGGCAGATAGATGATAGGGACACTGACAGACAGACTGATGGACAGTGGAATTAACATTTCATTGCACTCACATGAAACTGCTAAGGTGTCGGCATTGCTGATCCATTCCCTGAAGACCCCAGCCCAGATTTTCCTGATGTTGGCTACCTCACTGTTGTCACGGGCACTGCGGATCTGCCGGGAAAATATAAATACATGTAATATACAGACACACTTTAATCATCATCAGTAAAATTTCTATGCTGTTCCCATGAGCATGCATATTTGAAAATCTGTCAGTGTTCAGTTCCAATGGGTTTTTTTTTTTTTTTTTTTTTTATGAGTGGTCAGTAGCCACTAAGATCTTTGAGAAACCCCATGGATGCTCTTTCTAAATTATTTTTCTTTATGCATTCAGTCTACCTGGAGTATTTATAATTCAGTTTATTTAACTTGAGGAAAGCAATACATCAGACACGAACAAGTGCCCCTCATAAATGGTAGAAGACTGAAGTCATTGAATGTGGCTCCTCTACTGACCGGAAAAACAATGTCAGCAGTACAGCCACATACACACTGGCATGGACACCAAGGAGCCCATAATTCATACAGGAGTTGCTCGTCATTGTCAAAGATACCAAAGTGCAAACGGCAACAGCTGCCCCTGGAATTAGAAGTGGCCACAAGAATGAAGTCAGCAGGTTATGAAAGTCTAAATTGGTAAAAAAAAAAAAAAATGTATTGCAACTGGCAGTCAAACAATAATGGCTGGCCTACTAGCAGCCTGAATTTATATACATACAAACTAGACCTTTCAGTCACATATACTGGTCACATGACACCATTTGAGAGAAAACTTCCATGTTCATGATTTGTAAAAAAAATTATAACCTTGAATGTGAAAAAAGGAGACTTCATTTCCTCATCATTGTCTCTGATACCTATGAAAAAATGTTTTTACATTAAGCTGAGACAGCAGTTGCTTTACAGAGGAGAGGTAGGCAAGTAATTTTGCCTTTTCTTGCACGTTCAGTATAAGTTTTTTTATTTTCCAGAGCATGGCCCAGGATTGTCAGATATTACATGTATGATACCCAGAAAAAAACTGCCAAAAAATGTGGTGGAGATAAAAACTGGTTCCTTTGGTTGCTGACAAAGCATGCAGCTTCTTTCTCCTTTTAACCCAGTCATAGACCTCTGTTAGCAACAAGTAATACATGTAACAGTTTCATGTATGATTCTATGTAATTGAGAAACATGTAGGCTGCTATTGTGTGAAAAATCTTGTGCTGGACAATGTAAAATAAATATATACAACTGCAGTGCATTGTTCTTAAAACTGACTGAACAATCAAGTGTAATGTTTTTTTAGTTTTGTTTCTTAATTGTTTTCTTTGGGTTCTGATTTAAGTATGATTTCATCTATTTTCTTTACGTGCATGAACTCATAGTCATACACTGGTGCTTATGATGAAAGTATTTTTTCTCTACTATGATCATTTCGAACTCTAGAATATAAGATGCCATAATGTAGTCAGCTCTTACCTTTTTTTTTTTTTTTTACCTATAAATAAAATTATTTAGAGAAATAGTTTAAGCAGCAATCATTAAACAGATAGATACCTTATCTTACAGCCAGCAACATATTAGACTTTTCTGTTACATTGAAAGACAAACAAGCGACGTACAGGACTATCATGAATAAAGAAAACAATAACAACTTACATCATTCTGATGACGCCCAGCTGACGACCAGATCTATCCTTGACATATATTGGATACATGCAACACCCATCCGCACACCAACAGCACCCACTACAACATTTGAACGGTCGTTCTAAAGTCAAAACTTCCTAGTGGATGCAAAATCCAAGATGTCAATATTAATTTGAAATAATCCATCATTTAGTTCGTCACTCACTCTGCAAATGTAAAATCAAATTCCGATTCATGTCTTTATCACATCAGTAGGCTGACAGACAGGCAGGCAGGCAGGTGTCTGTATGTGCATGTGCACATATGCTTGCATATGTGTGCGGACATGAGTGTTTGTGCTCTAGTGTGTGTGAAAATACCTGACAATGACAATTAGCTGTTGCAGCAGTCCAACTACCACACTTAAATGAGGCCATAACCAGAAAAAGGTTGAATTATGCAAAGCCCTGAATTTGGAACAAATGGCAAGAAAACTATACTCTGAATTCTAAGAGAAGGAAATTAAACATAAAACAAAGCAGATTTTGGTCACAAAGGACAGTCAACACCCTGACAAAACAAGAACAACAAAACATCCTGGGCAGATTTTAGAAAAGAATTAGCTAATTTTCTGTGGTTGCTCAAATTTCTTGGTCCAACTATAGCTGGCAGGAGGAGCCAACTCACAATGTCAGATACCTGAAACCCTCTCAGTTGGTCAAAGTTCCATTTGGTCCACCACAACATGTACAAATATCTAAATACAGGATGTGTAAGCTTTAAACCTTTAGGAGAAACTGTTCACCTGCTGATAGTTGTCCACAATATGAATTTTGAACCCGCGGTTAGCGCCACAGCACAAGCGCTGGAAGACGGTTGATTCTACAGATATATAGAAATAAACAAATTAATCATGAGAGTAAATGTGGTATTTCTCACAATAACAATCAAACACAACAGCTGACTACTCTGTATGTTATATGAAAGTTAAAATCCTCATATCCAGCAAATACTAGTTCCTGTCCAACCATACTTAATAATTGTCAGTACAAATATACTGCTCATGTGGAGTTACTAAACATTTGCAAACATTGAACTTTTGTCTTGAAACCCCCCTTTCTCAGGTATAAATCTGGCCAGCTGCCTGAACTGCGATTTGTCTCGCATGGAGAATGATATATGTGATAGTTAATTTGTTAATTGCTTAAAAAACAAATCAGTAGTCATTGTTATATTAAATGACATGATGCGATTAAATGGAATTCCAAAAATATCACTTCAGAGACTTATGGCTGTGATACAGTATACTGAAGTTAAAAAATATTCATGCCATCACGCCCAGTTTACAGTTCTTCATGTTATATGACAGAAATGATTAGTAAATTTCAGTAGGCCTACTGATCATTGCCCGTGTTAAAGGCTACTATCCATTATGTTTAGTAGTATTAAATAATCCATACAGATTTGAAGGATCAAGTCCATAAAAGGCTGTGTCCAAAATGAGAAATGATGTGTTTTGAACAAAATGTCTTCCAGAAATGTTAAGAGATTTTTGTTCTTTGCACTTCACACACTTGTAAACAAAAAACGTATCTGGCCGAGCCAAAGCTGCAATAAATGTAAATAGCCACTTTCCTCACTTGTCAACATGTTGGCCATCCAGTTGTGGTGAAAATGTATGAAAAGTGAAATGAGAACAAACTGACCTTCCATAGCAAAATAAACTTGTTGCTCCATACTGTTCAGTAGTCTGTACTTGTTCTTGCATTCCCACTGAGTCAGCACTGTTTGAATACATTATAGACATCATTTACATTTAATGCAGATCTATATTTTCTTATGTTACCAATTAAATTAAATTTTATAACAATTTTCCCCCCTGCCTCATCCTAAACTAATATAACAGCCTATCTAAATACCCATAATACTCATATGTTGACTGTACCACCCAGCTACTTTGACATGTTCTGGCCACATCACCCATCAGTCATTTTACACACAGATCCACCACAACCACTTTCCGCTCTTTTCCTCTCCCCCCCCCCCCCCTTTTACATTGTTCATTCCAACAAGATACCTTTGTTCTGCATTGCAAGAACCCAAACTCTGATGAACTACAGGATGTACCCCGCCCCCAACCCCCCAACCCCAACCCATTTCAGCCTCACAGCGAAATACATCATCAATTCTTCAATCACCTGTGCTCACCTTCAAGTACATGAACTTCCTGTTTGCAGATCAGCTGGTCCACACTTGCCAGATATTCCAGCCCTGGGACAACTCCATCAAGGGTGCCTGGGGGTGGCATTGGCTGATCTGGTAATCAAATAAATTATTGACTTATTCAATTGTTGATGATACATTAGCCCATCCAATACTGGTAACCATACTATATTTGACATGTATACATAATACAGAGATACAAACACACTTAGTTTGCTCCTTATAAAATCCAGTTTACTTATACACCAATTTATTTCATACACCAATATTTCTATCAACTTACCTATCAATAAATCTATCAACTTACCTACCAATAGTTTTATAAAACTTACCTACCAATAATTCTATCAACTTACCTATCAATAATTCTACCAACGTATCCAGCAATGATTCCATCAACTTACCTACCAATAAGTTTATCAAACTTACCTACCAATAATTCTATACCTACTTAAACATCAGTGAATCCTACCACTACAAACCTACCAGCCAATTTGGCTATCAAAATATGTGTGTGTGCCTGGAGAAAGGTCCCAGTTGTCGCAAATTTTGGATTTTGAGATAAGGGCATAATTCATCTAGAAAATTCAATGCTGAACACGCTGCTTTTAAAATTTTTAACAATATCTTAAGTAGTTTTGAAGATATGACACATTTTGTAAGACAGGGGGCAAAAACAAACTTTTGAGAAAAACAGATTTAACAGCTCACTCCCATGACAGACTCTTTGGATATTGTTGGGGGAGCGTAGTTTTATTATAAAGGCAAATAGGGAAACAACTGAGTTGTGTTCACTGCTAGACATGCTCAGCTCTAGCTTTCTATGTAAAATACTGCGCTCTCCTAACAAGATCCAAAAAACTTCAGACTTGGCTGTTTTTAGGGGACCGTGGCATGTTACACGGTAAACTCGAGATGAGCAGTGAACACTACTCAGTATTATCTCTATAACGGCTTTGTAATTAGTCCACGGTCCCCTAGCAACAATCACTTCAATATTACGTCTTGAAAAGTCACATGTTGTACAAATAATTAATAAAATAATATTTAAACATAAAATATTCCAAAATCCTTTTCAAATGCTATTTAGAAATGCTTAAACTTGTGTTTTCTGCTAGAAGTACATTTTCTACTAGGCACGACTTTTTCTACCATTTCACCCCCTAGCTCAAAAATAGTTGTACCGACAACTGGGACCTTTCTTCAGGCGCACACACATATATCAAACATTATACTATATGACATGGACACTGGCCATTCATCCATCTCTCACTCTGACAAGAACATTCATTGATCAGATATTTTTTCTTGGACCACTTAGAACTTTGGCACAGACAGTGAAATGAACAATAAAAATTCCGATACACACTGGCAAACAGGATAAAGATAGGGATAGTGACAGTACGCACAGGAAAACACACAAATGCACTCACATTGCCCACCAAATGCAGTTGGCTGTCTCGTCTCCGCATCTTTGGCACTTGTGATTCTGGGAATATAACAGAGAAACAATAAACAATAAAATAGGAACAACTGCTGTATGATTCACCAACTGATCAAATGTTTCTAAGCTTTAATCTAACAAGTATATATGAATCGCAAAATTTCAGACCTGATTTAAAATATCACTTACATGCAGTCTCATTTGTGACATAAATCACAGTGTGCCTGTGTATTTGAGAGTGTGTGACACTTAGAGCCAGATTAAGGCCAAGTGATGCTTGAAGCACAGCCCCAACCCTGTGCCCCCCTCCCCTCCCTCCGGCCCTTCCATTCGCAAGACATTGTCAAAACTGATAAGACGCTAAATTTCATTATAAGTGTTGAATGTGAAGTATTACTTTCAAAATTCAGTTTTCTTCTGGCCCACACCCCACAATTCAATTATATAACATGGTTTGTTTTTTTTTCATGTTCAGATTAACACAATAAAGTGGAAAGCAACGTAAGCAAATTATTCATATACATGTATGCACTTATAACGAGAGGCCAAAAGAAAACATGCAAATTTCAACAGTTTATTCCATGTTTCACAGTTACAATGGAAAAGATGCAATTATAAAGAATACTGAAAATGATTCTTTCAATAGAAATTGATGTCGATTGATCTATTTTGGAAAAATGAAGATACATGATATGTAAGAAACATCATTGTTTATACTTACTAAATGGCCACCATTAAGCTCGATCTAATGATCCATATAAATATTATTATTATAAACATATAAAGCAAAAACTTATTAAACATGGAGTTAATCTATGCAACGTAATTTTAACTTAACACAATTCTAAACATAATTGTGACTGGGACAGGCATGGCGAGGGCTCTACCGGTACCTGAAACACTGATAACTCGGAAACTGTTGAGCCGATTGGACTGAAATTGCTTCATTCTTCAAGTTTGAACGTTTTGACGTGACACACTTTGAAAAAGAAAAATTGTGTCACGATGTCCCTTTTTTGGCTATCTCTAAGATGGACGTATTTCATATATGGGCATTTATTATGGGGCCCTAGTTGAGCTGAACCATGGTAAATCTGGTATTGAAGAAACTGTTTGTGGTGTTCACTTTTCCCTTTCTGTGGTGCCCCCGGCACTTGAGGTCCTTTGGTTTCTCGGTGGCCTCAGCCTAGTGCTGTTGGCCCCCGCTCTGTGGTGGCCCCGCGATGAGTTCTTTTGTTTCTCGGGGGCCTCAGCATAGTGCTGTTGGCCCCCTTAAGTGGTGGCCCCTTACCGCTTGATGTCCTAAGTAGGCCTGCGTGCTTATTTTGCTAAGTGGTTAATCCAGTCCTGGTGATTGGGTGTGTTTGTGTGCGTGTGTGCGTGCTACGTGTGTGTGTGTGTAAAATATCAACTGTACATATCTGTCCTATATGTTATCAGTAAATTGAAATTACATGTATCACAACTATCAGCCACTTGACCCTGGTTTAGCTGGTTACAGCAACGTCAAGTTGTATTGCAGTCAGGAATGACAACTCTATATATGCTTCCAGCTATGTCAGGTCTCACTGCTTAAGTCCCTTGATATTTTCATCACCGCCTTATAACGAAAACTATAATAATTGATTGATGACTCAAACCCAGCTGCTTCAGGGTTGCAAAACTACGTCAATATCGGAGTCAGTCCAAACCTACGTTCCATTCACACCACAGAGCAGCTGAAGTCATGCAAGTCTATTTCAGGCACCCCGGCCACGAGTTCAAGCGACAAAATCCAATATTTGCACAACGCAGCACGTCACAGTCGTGTGCTGTACCAAAGACCTTTGACTGTACTTGTACTACACACCGCATCTCTCTTCAGGTCGACCTAGTGGATGGGGGGGGGGGGGAGGGGGGGACGAGCTGGTGCGGCGAATCCTCACAGTTTTTCTTGAAAGTGGTGAACAGTCTAGCGCTAAATATCCCCTACAAATCAAGACTTCAACACCGAAGTTTCTATAATAAGTTGTGGTATGATCGATTTTGAATTTAAACATTGCGGATAACATGATGGGACCAAATTTATCCCTAGACTATCAATATTTCTTTAATCTGCTCTATCAATCTTTCCTGATTATACATAGATATTTTATGCAGCGTCTGTGACTGCGAGTTTTGTTTACTGCATAAATAATAATGGTAAAAAAATACTATGGTCCCTAGAGAAACCCCGGTTGCAAAATTTGCCTGATTTAAAATTGGCAAAACTTCGCAGTTCATGCAATAAGGGGTAAACCAAACTAAGGCCGGGGTAAGAGCCATACTGGTGGCGCCGCCTAAATATTATGCATCACACTAAAACATTACTAACTTCCCACACTACCGTGGTATGGGCCAAGACCCACTACGCCTATTTGCCTGAAGATTAATATATGGCCTTTAGCGTCTTTACAGACGGTCTTAGCAGCTAGAATATTCACTTTCACTTTGACTGACAGCTTCTCTCGTGGCTTATTCTACCAATGTTTGACCCGAGAGTGCGATGGCAGTGATTGCAGGTCAGTCTTTTGGGTTCACTTTGGCGAGTGTTTTCATTCCGCCTCTGTCGTTTTGTCAGGTATGTTTCTTTTGCCTTGAAGTGTATTGCGAGCGTGCCACTGCGCAATTTTTGTCTCCATCTGCTTCGATCACTTGCAAGGTTCTCCCATTCATTGGGGTCGATGTTGAATGCTTTCATCGTGACCTTGCAAGTGTCTTTGAATCGCAGATGTGGCCTACCTCTGGGTCGGTTGCCAGTAGCAAGTTCCCCGTAGAGAATTTGTCTGGGGATGCGATCATTTTCCATACGGTGGAGATGTCCAAGCCACCGCAGTCTTTTTTTGCCTAGGAGAGCCTGAGTTGATGGAATGTTGGCTCGGCTCAGAACTTCGATATTTGAGATCCTGTCTTGCCACTTGATCTTGAGAATTTTGCGTAGGCAGCGCAGGTGGAAGGAGTTGAGGGATCTTTCATGTTTGGAGTAGGTGGTCCATGTCTCTGAGCCATACAGCAGGGTGCTTAGGACGCAAGTTTGGTACATGAGTACCTTTGTTTTGATGGTCAGCTTGCTATTGTTCCACACCCTTTTTGAGAGTTTGCCAAAAGCTGTGGCCGCCTTTCCTATTCTGGCATTTATTTCAGTTGTTATGTCTGTGCTACCACTGATGGTTGAGCCTAGGTAGCAGAATTTTCCCACTTGCTCCAGAGGAGAGCCATTCAGCATGATTGGGTTGGGGTTTCTCAAGCCTTGTGTCAAAACTACAGTTTTTGAGACACTGATCTTTAGCATGAATTTGTCACAGGCTTTGGCAAGGCTATTGATGAGAGCCTGGAGCGTGGTTTCATCGTGGGCCACGATTGCAGCATCATCTGCGAAGAGGAGCTCTTGTAACATAATATGCTCTGTACGAGATTTTGCTTTTAGTCTGGCAACATTAAAAATGGAGCCGTCCACTCTGGTGTTAATAAGTACTCCACCTGAACATTGACCAAAGGCATTCTTGAGTAGGGCTGCAAAATATATACCAAATAAGGTAGGAGCAAGAACACATCCCTGCTTCACACCGCTGTTTACAGCAAATGAATTGGATGTGCAGCCCTCAAAGTTGACACATGCCCTCATGTCAGTGTGGAAGGATGCAATAAGTTTTAGCAATGTTGGTGGACAGCCTATGGATTTAAGGACTGCATACAGGCCAGATCGGCTTACGGTGTCGAAAGCCTTTGTTAGGTCCACAAAGCATGTTATAAGCGGCCTGTTTTGTTCTTTACATTTTTCTTGGATTTGCCGAAGTGCAAATATCATGTCAATAGTTGATCGTTTGCTTCGAAAGCCACATTGTGTTTCTGGTAAGACTTTTTCCGCCAGTTGTTGAAGGCGGCAGAGGATGACGCGAGCAAAAGCCTTTCCAGTAATGCTGAGGAGGGATATGCCTCGATAGTTGTTGCAGTCGCCTTTGTCTCCTTTGTTCTTGTAAAGTGTGACAATTTTGGCGTCTCTCATATCATGTGGTATCACGCCTTCTTTCCAACACTGCAGTAACAGATTATACAGGTGTGGTAATAGTGGGCCTTTTAGGTCTTTTAATACCTCTGCAGGAATGTTGTCACTTCCTGTGGCTTTTCCAGCAGACAGGTGGTCGATTGCATTGGTAAGCTCGACTAAGGAAGGTTCAGCGTCAAGTTCGGCCATTATTGGCAGTTTTTGGAGGTGTTCCTCAAAATCTGGTGGAATATTTTTCTCAGTTGAATACAACAGAGAGTAATGCTCTACCCACCTATTCAGTTGTTCATTTTTATCTGTGATGGGTTCACCATTTACAGACTTAAGTGGGGCGCTTTTGGTGATGATTGGCCCAAGAGCTACTTTCATCTGACTAAAGGCGGTTTTCATATCTCCCTTTTCATTTGCCTCTTGTATGCTGTTACACAAGTCTGTCCAGTATTTGTTGGCGCAACGTCTTACCTCCAGCTGAAGTTTAGCTTTTGCATTTTTCAAACAAGTTTTTGTACTCTGATTGCAATTTTTGTTATACTCATTGAAAGCAGATTTCTTTTGCTCACTGAGAGGTAGGAGAATTTCGCTGTTCTGGGCTACCCAGTCGTTGTTTGAAACTTTATGCTGTCCAAAAGACTTGATGGCACAGTCATGAATTTTTGAACTGAGAGTGTTCCATGTTTCATCTACCGAGTCACATTGGGTGACATTATCCATGCTTTCAGCAAATAACTTTTCAAATGACTTTCTATTTGATTCATCTCTGATTGCTGTTACATTGATCTTAGGGATTGAAGGGGCTTTTGATCTGTATATTTTCTTGGCCGAAATTTTGATTTTGCTGACTACCAGTGCATGGTCGGTGTCACAGTCAGCACTGTGGAGGGAACGAGTTATTTTTATACAGCCCAAACTCTTCCTCCTTGAGAGAATAAGATCTAATTGATGCCAATGGCCAGACCTGGGATGGCGCCATGATGTTCTTTGGCATCTCTTAAGGTCAAAGTACGTGTTTGTAACACATAATGAGTTTACGGAGCATAGCTCCAGAAGGCGCTGCCCGTTTTCGTTGATGTTGCCAATGCCGAAGTGCCCAATGCACTTTGGCCATGCGGAGTGATCTGCTCCCACTCGAGCGTTAAAGTCACCCAGAATTAGCAGGCCTTCGGTGAGAGGGATGTTGTGGAGAGTCCTCTGCAATGCCTCGTAGAAAATGTCTTTGGTTTCGTCAGAGGAGGTAAGTGTTGGGGCATAGACACAGATAATGTTGGTAAAACCAGACCGGGTGTTCAGTCTGAGTGTCATGATGCGTTCTGACACTCCAATTGGAGTTGCGATCGAATTGATAAGGGAGTTTTTTACGGCGAAGCCCACGCCGTGGATTCTCGGCTGTTCGCTGCTAAGGCCCTGCCAGAAGAAGGTGTAGTTTTCTTCTTTGACTGACCCGGAGTCGGGAAGTCGAGTTTCTTGAAGGGCAGCGATGTCGATGTTTAGTAGCTGAAGTTCTCGATCAATAATTTGGGATTTCCTGATGGAGTCAATATTAGTGAGATCTTGCTGTTGCAAGCCTGGGCGCATTGTTCTGACGTTCCAGGTACCAAGTTTTAGTATTTTTCTGTTTTTGCCAGGTGCACACTTTACGTCAGCTTTTTGACTTTTGGTCTAGCTCCAACCACCTTATGAAGCAGGCTGACGTGGCGGAACAACACCCAACTGCCTGGGGGCTGCCCAGGTTACGGCGGGCGGTAGTTGATCAATGCAGCTGAAAAGCCGCTCCCACCGACAGAGGGGACCCCTGGCGCTCATCCGTACGCCAAATGGATTGAGCTTATCACCGGTAACTGCCACCTCCCGTGTTGTGCCCATCCGTAACGGATGGCTGGAGTGTCCTCTCCAAATCGGAAATGGGTGGGCTTATAGAGGAGAGACAGACGCTTGCCAAGCCCGAGCAAACGCCTCCTCGTTTTGCTGCCTTGCCTGGGCTATTTTTAAGAGATGGTGCTTTGCCCAGAGGCACCACCCCTCTCTCTGCCATTCTAGTTAAACCCAAGGGAGAGACCAGGTCAATACATTTGGAACTAGTCCGGCTGCAGGAGATGCTGGAAGCCAGTTTGATGCAGTTCTCCCTGACAACCACCTTCGGGTCTCCACTCCTGATTTTCTGTCTGGGTTTACTCCCATAGCCTTTGCTATCATAGCAACACACAAGGCAGTGTGGTATTTGTATTCAGGGTTACCTTCCCCTAGTCTTCCTCTCTCCCGAGATGACCCACAAGACAGTGGGGGTGACAGTAGCAGGCTGTATTGTGTACTGTCATACAATAGCAGAAAACTCTGGCCTGACATAAGCCTGAAGATTAATAATGAAAAAAGAAACAAACAAACAAACAATAACAACAACAAAACACTTCCTTTAAAAGAAATTCGGGATGATCAAGTGGAAATTTTCATGAATTCACATATTGATGGTATGTATGGGATTCCTTAGCTTTGAGAAAGTTTGTTAGTATTTGATCGATGACGTCTTACGGCTTCCTCAAGCAAACAAAAAGACGATGCCCTTTGACCCTATACCAAAAGTTGAATTAGCAATTAGATTTTTACGCCCCTCCCTCTTCCCAAACACAAACACACACACAAACACACAGCAGGGTGATCTCCATACCACACATGCATTAGTTCAAGCACAAAATAAATATTGGGACTGTATGATGAGTGAAAAGGTGTATGTCTGAAGTCCAGTTTACCATAATAGACATAAACTTCAAGTCTGCAAACAGTCTTGCAAAGTGTTAATTTGGATTCTTCAAAAAGGAGCACTGGTCTCCTCGAGCAACACGAACAACGAACCGCATGTAATGGCAGCCTGCCTGTGTTTACGATTGTACGCGCCGGACTATTTTTAGAAACTCCTGGACGGAAGTGCTTGAATTGCACCGTCTTGGCGTAGTGGGTCTTGGATATGGGCAGTGCATAGTATTTTAGAGTAATGCATAATAATCAGGCGACGTGCGACCAGTTTGGCGCCCACACAAGCCAAGGTCTGGCTTACCACTTACAATGTCTGTCTTATGATTTTAGAAGCTCATAATTAATTATAATTTTAGAAAGAGCATCTCCAAGGAGATTAAGGCCAAATTCATGAATTCCATCTTCATCCGGCCCCACTTTGACGTTCTAGAGCCAGTGATGAACTCTAACAATGCTCCTCCAACGCAGAATCTACACCTGCAAGATGAGATGCTTAAGGACGGCCGTGAATAAAATACGGCGTGATATCATTGTGGCCAAGAACACCAAGACCAGGGAAGAGGTAGGGGCAAAAACAGAGAAATAGGAAGTCCATCATCACGTTAACCAACAGAGTCAAGTGGTTTTAATGCGGATGTCACACCGTCCTGCCCAAGGGGCTTACAATACACAAGAATGTTCGGGTTCAAGGCGAGAGTAAAACGGCGGGAGACCTAGATAAAGGGTTTGGCGGAGACCTTGAAAGCATACAACATTCCACCGCTCGAAGACTTTCAGCTCGTTGCTGTCCCGAGCTCTTTCTCTCCACTACACCCCAGTGGACGGCTGCAGAACAATAACATTAATTTTTTATTTTTTAAAACGGAAATTTCTTTTCAAAACAAGCCAAAATAAAGCGCATACGCCAAAAATATTAGAAGTTCAGCGTTGGCATAAATATCCTGTTTTTTTTAAAGTACCAATACAGTTATTTCAATGGACACAGTCATAATAATATAATGTATGCTTAACACTTCTTTGCGAATAAGAAACTGCAATATACCTCCACCCACAGGCAAAAATATCAGACAACTACTAATACTACTGAAGATCTGCTGTCTCTCCTGAACAAAACAAACCGCACTTCAAGATGACAAAATCCATCGCCCAGTGTCTGTCATGCTGGGTGATGAAAGAGTAGCCTTTATAGAAGTCAAAATTAACTGCCTTTGACAAGGTTGCCAATTTTATGAACACACAGAGAACCCTTCGTTTTCAATGTGAAAATGTTCGTGTTCACCACTTTGCAATGCACGGTAAGTGAAGATAGGAACGCCATCCAAGGACGCCCATTGTTGTTAAATAATAACAGTCTTGTTAATACTTGGTCTAGTAACAGTACAAAAATAAAAAATATTTCTCAAACGTGCAGCTCTTTAACCGATTGTCTTTTTCTAGTCCTATCGTAGCATAATTTATTATTTACAGTTGCTTGCCCTGTACACCGTACGCTTGAATTCTTTAACAACTTTGTTATCATTTGTTGACATTTCATTTTGAACCCACGCTAACAGTGTCATTTGTCATTTGATATTCGTTATTTACGGTTCAGAATCACAGAAATCTATCCAGTACGGTGCTCAAGTGCCTGGATGTTCAACAGTTCATTAATTTCAAGATAATGAAGACATGGCCCAATCAAATTTGTGCCCTGTCTGGTCCAATCATCTCTTACACCAATGTATTTTCATTTTCTCCCGCCTAGTTCGACAGCAGTTCCAGGCCTAAGCATTATTTTAGTCTAGAGATTAAACACCCAGTAAACTTGACTCATGCACTCAGATACCACAAGTAACAGACAAATGGGCAGTTGATATAATTATTAAACATGGACATAAATAGAAGGTATCCTGTGTAATGTAAGTCTTTTTACGGCCGACTCCTTGTGTCTAGCCCACCTGTGTATGACGGCCAGAGATATTATCATAGATCTCTAGGTGCCTGAAGGTTAGTTATACATGTACATGCACAAACCCCAAAACATACTCATTCATGTACTTACACTTGAGACATGGTCGAATTTTGAAGCTTGACTTCTCTCCTTGATCTCACTTGTACTGACCGACAAAGCTCAGGTCGACTGAACGATGGTCACACCAACACACTGACCACAAGCCTGTACAGAACTTGAGTGAACAAGTTGGTCAATATTTTAGTTTTTCTCGCGACTATCGCTGTGACCTGAAGGATCGGTGTTAGCAGAACTTTGTCAGCCTATATGGACCGCGGGTGCAGCTGTGTCGACATCGCAGCTCACGTGATCTGGGAAGTCCACAGAACTTGAGTAACACAAAAACAGCCCTTTCAGAAAATCAAACAGCCACGTCAGTCACGGTTATTGTGAAATAGCGGTTGAGCTGTGCATGAGAGGTCAGTAATCATACATGCATGGATTGGTGCCCTCGCTCTCTGAAGCTATATAATAACATGACTTGTCGAAAAACCGCACTGCATTGCTGAATGCTCACACAGCGACCGAACAATTCGTCTATAATCTGTGCCATCCAAAGAATGTCGACTGGTAACTTTCCCACTAGCTTGGCTGCCACCCGCAACCATCCTTCATATACAACAACAACACATACACACACATGATCTATACACATGAGGTTATTTTTGTATTATCATACGTCGGAAACTTTGGCCTAAATGTGATGGCAAAATTCAAACACTGACAATTATTTTTATCCCCTAAGTCTACAAACAAACGCTCGGCTAAATGATCCTATCATTATCATGGCACTTGTGTTGATATTATTATAGCCATATTTTTTTTTGTGCTATCGACCAACACAGCAGGCTGCAGTAGTGACGTTTTCGAGCATACAGGGCCATAAGCTTACTGTACTATCTCTGGGAGAATATGCCGAGGGAAGGGGGATGGACGCCTATGCAATTGTAATGCAATATACATGTATTAAAAGTCTGGTTTCATTACTAGTGGAGGGTGGTTTGGTAGTTGTAGCTACTCGCTTGGCAGTAAGGTAGAATTAGATGTACAGGTACGTAATTAAACCCAAGTAGAGAGCACAGGTGTAAAATGTTAAGGGCAGATATCCTCCTAAAATATAAGACTTCGAAGCGAACACCACACTATGTGAATCAGCAACATGAAAACTAATCCTTGAAAAACTTTATTCAGTCAAATTTGACTACGTCATAATCGGAGCATGCAGAGATTTACAAGCCGACAATGGTTGTATATCAAAACTTAAGACCAGGTGGATTTCTCCCAGAGAGACTGATGCTGTGGTATATAATTTAGCACAGTCAGGACAAGACCAGAAACTGATGATTCGTCAACAAGAAACTTGGTTTAAAAACGGTACAGTTGAGAGAAGTGCACGGGACCAGACGGTCAAGCTGGTGTCACTATCAGCGTCGTTTGTAAACCAGAAGTGATGATGTCCGTTTTTGAAAACCAACTTTTATTTCATAAATAGGTATTTTCTGGGTGTTGTTTTGGTTCCACAACAGATGACGCCTGTTGGTGCCAAAGTTCTCATGGAATCCGAATGGTGACATGATATGTCCGAAATAAAATGTTTTGAATCACAGATACTCAGATGGACTTGGAAACATCCTGACTCTCACAAATTTGGACATAGCCATTTTTCAACAGGGACATTTGAAGTTTGAGTTTGAAGGGAGAACACCCGACACGATAACGTGTATTTTATGCTAAGAAAAAGCAAGACGGTAGGCAGAATAACAGATTGATTAAGGGACATAATCTCATTGGTTGTTCTTTTGGTTTTCTGGAAAAGCTAGTTACCTCCCGAGCCGAGCACAATGGAAAGTCGGCGCATTGCACCATTCTGGAGGGTCTTTAGTGGAGGAAACAGTTTTGCTTTCTGTAAGCCCCTCTCCCCTTTCCAAAAAAAAAAAAAGAATGTCAGAGGCGCAAGGATAAATATATGACAGACAAAGAAAGGAAAGCAATCCATGATACATGTCATTATAAAGCGCCCATAGAGACAGAAATGAAAGGGCCAAGAAGTCTAAAATGGAGAAAAAAACAAAAAAAAACGATGATGTACCATTTACGCCAGCAACGTTTCACCTGCAAAGTGTTTTTGCAAATTATACTGACACGCTAGCTGGGTTTCATGAACATTTTACAGCCAAAAACTTGCTGTTGATAAATGTGTATTTCAGAGCAATCCAAACCAAATGTGTCATCCTACTATTGTTGGGATGAAAAGAAACGGGGTAACAGTGCCAAGTGCATAAAGGATTTGTGGCCATCAAATAATTATTTGGTAGCACATAAAAGATGTCTCACTTTTTTCTGCTACAGGTGCGGGAAAAAATAGGTAGTATACAAAAATGTAGCCGCAATGTTTCTTTCTGCTATGAAAAACATGCATTTGAAATTAGTCACACACAACTTTCTTGAGAGTGGAGTGGGACTCTAGCGTTTACTCTCCTTTCCACAGACCACAGACTGGACTGCTGACTTTCAAAGATCAAGACAAGCAAAGCCATACAAAATGGAACAGATTTCAGAGACTGTTGAGCTCTCAAACGATACTATTAAGAACACAGCTAAGGATAAAACAAAACAAAAAATGGCAAAAAGGCCAACTGGATTTTGTAGAATGTGGTGTGATCTGAGAAAGTCAGACCCAACTCAATTCTATTCAAGTGCAACCTTTAGGGAAATTGTACAGAACTCGATAAAGCAGCACATTGATTATCATAAAATTACCACAACTTTACTTACTGCTCACGCTCGAGTACATCACGTACATTCATTTTGCGAAACATCTTTTTTTTTTTCTATTGCAGCAAAGTACACAAACAAGATAATTTATAACCTGTCAGCTGTTTCCAGTATTTGCTTACTTCAGAAGCCGCTCTGTTTTGTTGTTTGATCTACTAAAGTCCATAATATGGGCACATTTCATACTGCGAGACAGAAATGCTCATGGCCCATTTTATTCTTTGTCCCAAAGCTGAGGTTCCTGGCAAAAAAAATTTTTTTATAAAATTAAGGTTCCTGGCAAAAAAAATTTTTTTATAAAATTAAGGTTCCTGGCAAAAAAAAAAAAAAAAATGAGCCGACCGATATAGTCTAGTTTATCCAAAAAAAAAAAAAGTGTTATTTTATTCCAAATGTAGGACCAACGAGACAGTGGCTACGTGGGTTATGTGGGCCCTAGTCTTCCCTTAGGGACACACAGAAGGAACACAGGTTTTGCCGGCACTCTTATTTATTTTTTTTTTTAAATAGCAAAAATAAAAGCCAAAAGAAAAACCCAACCAGCCATGAGCTGGAACAAGAGAAAAAGACAAAAATATGATTAAAATAATGACAACATCAATCAGGCAATCAATGGTGGGTATACATAAGATTGAGTAAATCAAAACATCAACACGATATAAGATCTAAGCAATTACTAATTACATGTATGGAATAAATGCTAAGGTTAATGAACTACGAGTAAGAATTATATACAAGAAGTCTTCTGGTAACACCAATACTAGAAACAGTGCTTACAATGTATTAATTAAAGTACATAATCAACGGAGGGGCAAGATCACAACCGTTTCACTCCACTGAGCCGAGCACAACAAACCCAGGGTGGCCCTTCCATAAAGCAGTGGCCACCAGTGACCAACTGACAGCCAATAACACAGACACTGCATACCAGTGCAGGTCATTATCACTGACACGTTGAGGGGCTATTGTGCTGGGGTTGCTCCCCTTTCCAGCCGATACTGGAGGGTCACGCCCTTTTACTTTAAGCACAAGTCTAGGCCAACGTGTGCATGACACTACACAGTGGGAACCCTTCACGAAACACATTACATCTGTAGGCCTATTCATACTGTTTATAATCTATGTCCTTCACACATCTCATGAAACTCATAGAAACATAATACATCTGTACATGCACACATGGGTAGGCGAGACTCATTGTAACATGTGGAAACTCACTGAAACATGTTAATTCATCGCCACACATAGAACAATTCTGGGGCTCAACCGTGTGAGACCGTACTAACCTAGGCGCCTAGGTACTAACCAATAAATCTCAGCACTAAGCACGTAATATAATCACACTGCTCTCTATAATAGTGGTAAGGTGCACAAGCACGCCATAATACAATCAAGTGCGTAGTAGCACAAGAACCACAAACTTAAACTTTTACCATAAAGTATGATCCGAATGCTAACATTGGATAAATCATAATATCAATACACTGTACCGCGCATCTCTACACATAATTATCTTGCACCGGATAAGGTCAGTGGGCCATCAGCAACTAACACAAGTAGCAGGGCATCTTACGTCGAATGACAATATGGTAATTACCGTTGAGTCGGACTCACAATAGACTCTACAGATCAGATACATTTTCTACGCGGCATCCTCCGGGGGGGGGGGGGGTGCGACACATCATCGGCATCAGCACACTTGACCGGAATCAATTACGCAAATTAAAGTCACTTCTAATATAGGTTCCAACTCACCCAAAGTTCCTCTGCTACACGTTACTGGATCATGCCCGAACGGGGCGCGTGGCGGCAAGCCGCTGTGCTACAGTACTGGCCTACTGGTCATGCAAGGTTCAAAGTTCAGCTCCTGCTGGTCACTGTTTCGGTGTCTTTGTTGAGAGTGCATCGTAACTCCGGACTGGCATCTTATTTATGAGCCAGCGCGGACGTAAGAGAGAGCTAGTCCAGTTTCTGACAAGTGGAATACTCTGGCGTAGAGCCTGGACCTGAATAATTGGTTAGGGTACCGACATAAAAAAATTCATAGCGCGGCTAATATTGTACGCACAGAAATCAACCAGATATCCCAGTAAACTGCAGAAATTACTCAATCGTCCCATCCAGCTATAATTTAATAAGTTTGACCCAGGTTGGATTTATCGGTGATAATACGCGTCTAGCTCATAGTTTACTTTAAATCTGTGACCCTCTTATCAATGATCTCACTAGGATACGTGCATCGAAGTACAATAAAACTGGAATCAATAGAAAGTAGGAACTTGCTGCTAAAATTCTAACCGACTACTTTTACCAGAAACTCTGTAATAGTTTTAATATAATTTTTCAAAGGTGACAGGACTAGCAACATTTGACAAACTCGTGTGGGATACTTTAGTATATCAATAAGTCATATCCCCGTTAATAACAAACGTTATCATGAGCCCCTATATAGTACAGGTAGGGTATTGCCTATTCTTAAAAATGAAACCGAATTTCTGTCTTTCTGCCGGTTGACAAGAAAGAATGAGCATGTTCAAGAAACTTTAAGACATGATACAAGAGCTGGATACCCGGTGGTCAAAATTTCCAATTGACCAATCAAAACGCGCACTTCCTCACCGTGATATGAATAACGGGTCAGCGCTTCCGTATACAAGCGAAACAATCCAATTAATGGCAACCAGACAATTGCCCATAAACTACCATGAGTAACTGTACCTTACTCACGCACTAGTGTTACAATGAAAGCACATTATTTAAAATAAAAATTGTTCATCCTCTCACAAAAAAATAGAGCTATCTTGAGTTTGTGTGATGAATGTTTGTCTTCAAAATGGTTAAACTAAGTTTTCTCAAAACAGCGCTTTTGGACATGAACATGATTGGTTCTAAAGTGACGCCAGGGACTTCGCAGAGGAGGGGGATTCGGTGAGACAGAAAGAGACTAATTTATTGAAGGAAGTTAACAAACGTCGGACATAGGTGAACCATTTTAAACTATGAATTTTCTGGGCAAATGCATGGACACACCATAAGTTAGTATTATTACTGGTCACTACTCCATTCTATGGACAATTAAAAGACGACAGGCAGCATTTCAGACCGAATGGAATCTGTATTAAATTTGAGGTCCGTATCGGTCCTGTGATGCAGTCACCCATAAAGTTTGGCTAGTTATAGATAGATAGATAGATAGCTAGATAGACAGATAGATATAAATTCTTTATTTCCATGTGAATACAATACAGATTGTACAGATACAATATCGAAACATTATATCTAAGTGGAAATTGTTCCATGGTGGGTGGCTTTACTTTATCTCTTCTATGGAAGGGATGGACAAAACTGGAACATGTTTTTAAATAGAGTTAATAATTCCTATTATACGACCTGCATCTTTTATTCCAGATTTTGAATGATCCAATAACTGAACTGATACTACAGTTCTTAGATATGAACTTACTTTCTGAATTGTTAATGTTTAGTTTCTTCAGCCCAGTAATAAATCTTCTGTGAACATTTCCCAAACTTCCAATTATTAAATCTATTATATCACATTGGTATCCCATAGCACTGATTTCAATGGCTAGATATATAGATAGATAGATAGATAGGTAGATAGATAGATAGATAGATAGATAGATAGATAGATAGATAGATAGATAGATAGATAGATAGATAGATAGATAGATAGATAGATAGATAGATAGATAGATAGATAGATAGATAGATAGATAGATAGATAGATAGATAGATAGATAGATAGATAGATAGATAGATAGATAGATAGATAGATAGATAGATAGATAGATAGATAGATAGATAGATAGATAGATAGATAGATAGATAGATAGATAGATAGATAGATAGATAGATAGATAGATAGATAGATAGATAGATAGATAGATAGATAGATAGATAGATAGATAGATAGACAGATGGGCAGATGGATGGATGGATGGATGGATGGGTTGGTGGGTGGATGGATGGATGGATGGATGGATGGATGGATAGATAGATAGACAAAGAGATAAATAGGTAGGTAGGTAGGTGGAAGGATGGATGGATAATTGGGTAGATGGACGGTTGGATGGATATTATTATGGGTAGATGGATGGATGGATGTATGGAAGCAGGTGGGTTGAAGGATCAGTTGATGGCTAGGCAGGTAGGTAGATGGACAACACATGTATTTCATACACAACCATAATTGAATTAATACAACACCAGAAAATATTGCCAAACTACTGAAAAATGACACTGAAGTCTGGCAATTAAAATGAATGCAGGACAATATGGGCAAAACCTCATCGTTCATGACACATGTGTTTGCACAGTGGAGTTTTCTTCTCATATGTACAAAGTGTTTTTCTTCATCTCTCCACCCCTCTCCACATAGTTTTTATCACGTCTCTGTGAGCAAAATTACAGCTGGGCCCAAAATTTTCACAGCAAACATTACTTTTACATATTTCATCATTTATGTTGTGTTTATGCGGTGAAGTATATGTACAATTTGCATAAATCTTCACCTCCTACTCATTTACGAACGGAACATTCAATGTTCAGGCAATTAATAAAAGCTTGTTGAGACTGATAACAATAAAATTTTACACAAACACCAAAAAAGGAACCATCAAATCGTTAAATGCAGATATTTATTGACAAACACGGTGGTAAAGTAAGTAGGTAAAAGAATTGAATAAAAATAAGGAAATGCAATATTCATTACTTTGGAACAAGAAAGATATGAGTCACATGACTTTAAGTCATGAATCACAACAACTAAGATGTGTACAAACAAATCTGTTCAGCAAAAATATCAGAAACTGACACACCACGCCACTACGGTAGAGACAAATCCTGTACGTGAACAAGTAAACAATATCTGTTTCTATTTCACATGTTTCATTCAGTGATAAACTTTGATTTCTTTCTTTTCTATTTATTTTTTTTTTATTTTTATTTTTTTATTTTTTTGGCTATTTTTCAATCAGCCTATGAGGAAAGATTTAACTTCTCTGGATGATCAAAATAATACAGGTATTTTATTCCATTTTGCATTAGATGTGACAGATCAATTATTCCATCAAATGTTCTCATCAGAAGTTTTAATTTCCTAGATAACCAAATTTCAGTTTAAACATTGGGCCTGGTTATGATTGTTTTTTCAAGCTTTTCAACCCTCGTACTCATCTCCTAACTCCTCCAATCCCAGGTATTTCTGTAGCAATTTGACCTGAGAGAACATTTCTGTTAAGAGCATGTTTCAGCTTAAGCTTTCTGATACTACGGATAATCATGTAGGTCAAGATTATCTAAGTCAGCTAACATTTGCGTAATAACACTTGCCTGAGTATGCAGATGTCTATAATCTATATTATATTACAATAAAAATGCACATCATTTGTAAAACACCTACATATAACATATACCAAGTCATAACTAGCACAGCACCAACTGTTTCAAGGCAGGAATGGAATTGGTTGACAAAGACTTATGTCAGTCTTTTACATTTTAGGTAGGTCCATGGTTCTGTCATTTTGCTGACTATAAAACAAGCTAAAAACTCTCTTGTCATGATCTTTGCAAGGTGTAGTCTTCTTCTCCTTTTCATGGTATCCACCTTCATCCCCCCCCCCCCACTCCCACCCCCATCCTCCCCTCCTCCCCATGATTTCTCTCACATTTCTATGGGCACAATTACAGCTCAGCTCAAGATTTTCTCTGCAAGCCTAATTTTGTATATATTTTAATCATGTACGTGGTGTTTTCGCAGTAAAATACAATTTGCATTAATCCTCACCCTATTCTTCACTTACGAACAGACGAACATCATTCCTGCAGATATTAAAACGTGTTGAAACAAATTAACTAAAAGGCACACATAAATATTGAAAAGGAAATCATAAAACGTTTAATTCCAACTACAGTACATGCAGTGGGTAAGTAAATAAATAAATGGCATAGATGAACAATTTGGAAATACAATATTAATTAGGGAGCAAGAAAGGCACAAGTCAAATAATTTACAATGGGGAATCAAGGTATCTGAAATATGCAAATTAAATTGTGTTCAGATAAAATATCAGAAACTGACACTGCATGCTGCCACCATAAGTGCAAACTCTTTATAAATTGGCCAAAAATATGATACCAAAGTTTTGGGGTTTCTCACTCTTTGTTTAATTATCTCCCCTAAACAATATTCAGCTTGGGGTTTTTTGTTCCATGTTTCTCATGTCTTCTTTCAAACCATATTAAATGTACTACACTCTTTTGAGTTTATTTTTCATTCTTTGTTTATTTTTTCAGCGGCTGCCTTTCTTATTTTGCCATGGTCATTTTTCCATTTAACCTAAAGACAAGATTTACCCTCCCTTGCTGTTCAAAGCAATATTTTGTATCAAATTTGACAGACTGGCCATTCCAATTTTCTCATGAAAGGCTTTAATTTCCTAGTTACAAGTTGTAACCAAAGTTTCATTTTAAGATTAGGTCAAATATGGTCTTAAATTGTTTCAAGCTTTTCACTCCCATGTAAGTCTGATGGAGCAGTCTGACCGAACACTAATGTCATGAGAATAATATTTCAGGTTTAGATTTACGATACTAAGGACACTCATTTAGGTCTGCGCAATAGCACCTGCTTGATTTTCGAGATATGTACATTAAATTACATTAACAATGCTCTTTTGTAAAGCATTTTCATAATTACACAAACTCATACCAAGAACAACACCAACTTAAGGTTGCAATGTGTGAATGGAATTGGTCCAATCATCATAAGATTACACCACACTGTCATCTCCTGGGGATTCCACATTTTAGAAAGTTCATTCCACATAGACAGGAGAAAACTGAGATGAACACAATACTTTCTTCCAGAAGCTTTACTGAGTAACGTTGAATTTGCTATTCATAAACCTTTGACTGCATCTGTTGTCATATATTCGTATTTTGATCATTTTCAGACAAGAAATATTTTACCACCTGTCACCAATTTTTCCAAATAACGTTCACTGATATTTCATATTTTTCATTGTTTCTGCTTGAAAATAAAATTGAGATCAGCATCAAACTCACCCATTTCTCAAAGAAAATGCAACACCAAATACCCCTCCCTCCCCCCCCCCCTCCCCCCAGGAAAAAACTTGCAACATGCCTGCTCCAACTGAGGATCAAACCCGGTACCTTTGGCATGACATACGAACACCTTGCCTCTAGACCAACATGTCCCTGACACTTCAGAAATGCTGACAGCTGAAGAGAAAAAAAACCTTGATAAGTACAAAGTGAATGAAGAGAAAAATTCCTCTTTGATATTTATTTTCTTTGTCATTGTGATTATCACTCTGTTATCTTCACTGCCGATGACCCCAGTTGATAATAACAACCCTCACCCACCCCCAATCAGTGATGTGACAGTTATTATTTTCAGATGGCGGTAATAACAATAATTGTTTGTCTCCCTTATCAGCCAATCAAGATGATTATCTCCCCTGTCAGTGAGTCCTGTCGAATGTCTCCCTTTTTCATGACTCCAGCTTTGATCTCTTCTTCAGTTATTTTTTTTCTGTTGCTCAAATATGGAGAAATCCTGTGAAGAGAGTAAGAGAACTGCATGAGAAGGCTGAAATGCAGCATGTGAAATGTTGATATGAGGCAAGAGTGAGCAGATGAAGGGGATTACAGGGTAAAACTCAGTCATGCAGTTTGTACTGACATATTTCTTAACTCATCCGCTAAAGTAAGTTGATTATTTGACATGTGGATATTTGCTTCGCTATGGAAAGCCGAATATTCGACTCAAGTGGACTCAATTTTCCAACACTAATGTCTAAGCCAATTTCTTGAAATATTGAATCCTATCCTGGTTCATTGATTTTCCTTTACTTAAATGTCTAATGTATTATGTCTTGTGTTTATACCGAGTAAAGGAAAAGACATCTTTGAACTATGCCTAAATTTCATACTGGATAGTGATGAGAGTTCCCGTCCACACCCACAAAATTTACTGTAGGGAATGAATTAAGAATGAATGTTTTAACACTCTTAACATTTAATATACGTGGACACAACTTGTACACAGAGAGTCTCCCTTCTAACTAATACAATGTACGCCTAATCAATGTATTCCACTGTATGACAGTTGAACTCGCATGAATTGAATTTCTCTGAACTTGATCTTTTTTGGGGGGAACCGGCACGGCTGTATCGTATTTTATATTAAAATAGAACTGTTGTGTTGACCTACAATTAAGCACCTTAATGCCTGTGTTGACTTTGATTTCTTGTCCTGTTTCTCATTCCAATTCTTTAACATGAAACAGATGATATGATCTCGTTTCCAACTATGAAATTGTGTCTGACACCAGTATGCCCTGTATGCAAGGTGGTGTCAGTTACTGTGAGTATTACAGCATACTAATGAGCTAAGCTAGTCTAGTACTGTCTGTACAGTTTCCTAGCTCAGTGGTCTCTCTTTGTTTTCACGCAGTCATGCAGGTAGTGGGCCCATGTCGGCTTCACACAATCTACTTCACACACAACATGGTGTCATGGACAATGTGCTCGTCCCTCTCTTCTCACTCAACCCTCTCTCGGCGGCATTAAACAAGGGGAACAACAACTTTATATGTAAATCTCATAGTGGTTATGTCCCCTGACTTGAGATAATTGCATCAGGTCGGCGCTGGATGGTTTGAACAATAGATTTGTAGATCTTTTTTTTTAGTCCCCCCCCCCCCCCCAACCACATCAACTCAAATGCACTTGATTGTACATATCCACACCAATATTCATGTAAATGTTTATCTCCTATATATACACTGATTTACGATGACATAATTCAATTTACATATTTAGACCAATATGTAATTTCTGTACAACAGTTCCTTTAAAGACATATGAACAATAACCTATTATATTATCTATAAAGTAACATTGATCTCTTGCACTCATTTACGCCAACAAAGTCAAATGTATGCGATGACACATTACCTCTTACACACAGATTCACACCAAAATGCACAAACAAGCAAGATTCACACCAAAATGAACAAACAAGCAAGATTCACACCAAAATGAACGAACAAGCAAGATTCACACCAAAATGAACAAACAAGCGAGATTCACACCAAAATGAACAAATAAGCAAGATTCACACCAAAATGAACAAACAAGCAAGATTCACACCAAAATGCACAAACAAGCAAGATTCACACCAAAATGAACAAACAAGCACTGCCAAAACTTTACTTACAATCAGGAACATTGTAGCCACCATCAAAGCTTTGTGTGTGACATCCAAGTTTAAAGGAACTGATGAGATATAAACATGTGTCATTTATCATGGTGAAACCGGATTGAGCGATAAATGGATGGATGCATGGATAGGTAATGAGTGAAGGATAAACAGATGCCTTAGAGATAAATGCATTCATTGATAATTGCAGTACATATACATGTATTAATAAATTTTTATGACAGTTGAATGGATGGGTTCAAATACCTGTAATTATTGCTTATTATGAATGGATAGATGGTCTGAAAACCTGAAGGGCAGATGGATGATAGGGACACTGACAGGCAGACTGATGGACAGTGGAATTAACATTTCAATGCACTCACACGAAACTGCTAAGGTGTCAGCATTGCTGATCCATTCCCTGAAGAGCCCAGACCAGATTTTCCTGATGTTGGCTACCTCACTGTTGTCACGGGCACTGCGGATCTGCCGGGAAAATATAAATACCTGTAATATACAGACACACTTTAATCATCATCAGTACCATTTCTACGCATATTTGAAAATTAGTAATGTTCAGTTCCAATGGTTTTTTTTTGTTTTTTTATGAGTGGTCAGTAGCCACTAAGATCTTTGAGAAACCCCATGGACGCTCTTTCTAAATCATTTTTCTTTATGCATTCAATCTACCTGGAGTATTTATAGTTCAGTTTATTTAACTTGAGGGAAGCAATACATCAGACACAAACAAGTGCCCAACATAAATGGTAGAAGACTGAAGTCATTGAATGGATCTGCTCTACTGACCGGAAAAACAATGTCAGCAGTACAGCCACATACACACTGGCATGGACACCAAGGAGCCCATAATTCATACAGGAGTTGCTCGTCATTGTCAAAGATACCAAAGTGAAAACGGCAGCAGCTGCCCCTGGAATTAGAAGTGACCACAAGAATGAAGTCAGCAGGTTATGAAAGCCTAAATTGGTAAAAAAAAAAAATGTATTGCAACCGGCAGCCAAACAATAATGGCTGGCCTACTAGCAGCCTGAATTTATACAAACTAGACCTTTCAGACACATATACTGGTCACATGACACCATTTAAAACAAAACTTCCATGCTCATGATTTGGAAAGAAAATATAACCTTGAATGTGAAAAAAGGAGACTTCATTTCCTCATCGTTGTCTCTGATACCTATGAAAAAAGGTTTTTACATTAAGCTGAAACATTTTCATCACAGTGAAAGCAGTTGCTTTACATAGGAGAAGTAGGCAAGTAATTTTGCCTTTTCCTGCACAAGTTCAGTCTAAGTTTTTTTCTTTTCCAGAGCATGGCCCAGGTTTGTCAGATATTACTTGTATGATACGCAGAAAAATACTGCTAAAAAATGGGGTGGGGAAAAAAACTACGTCTTTTGGTTGCTGACATAGCAGCTCCTTTCTCCTTTTAACCCAGTCATAGATCTCTGATAGCAACAAGTAATGTAACAGTTTCATGTAATTGATAAACATGTAGGCTGCTATTGTGTGAAAAATCTTGTGCTGGACAATGTAAAATAAATATACAACTGCATTGTTCTTAAAATTGACAGAACAATCAGACCAAATATAAGACTGCCTGCAAGTGTGATGTTTTGGTTTTTTTGGGTTTTTGTTTCTAAATTGTTTTCTTTAGGCTCTGATTTAAGTATAATTTCATCTGTATTTTTTATGTGCATGAATTGAAACACTGTTGCTTATGATGAAAGTATATTTTCTCTCTTATGATCATTTGGAAATCTAGAATATAACATGCCATAATATAGTCAGCTCTTAACTTTGTGTTGGATGAACTACGAGTGGCTAATGTGGTTACTGCGTGGGTTCAATAGTAACTCCCTTAAGGATACACAGGATTAACAAACACAGGGTTCTGCTGGCAATCTTATTTATTCAAAAAGCCTAACAAAGGTATCGCTACCAAAAGGCATAGGGAAAACCCTACCAAGAAAAGGAAAAAGGCCAAGAAAAAGAAGCCCAACCAGCCATAAGCCAAAGTCTCTCTGCTACTGGCGCAACTGGACTAGGCCATGTTTTGGGCGAGGCGCGCCACGGCAGGCCGCCGCCGGTCTATTGTACTGCAAGGTCCACTTGTGCTTCCTATTGTTGCGGCGTCTTTGATGGAGTCTACTGACCACTCGAACTGGCATCATCTTTATGAGCCAGCGCGGACGTCCGAGAGAGCTATTACGTAGTCCAGTTTTGGACAAGTGAAAGGCTCGGACATTGAGTCCAGCCGAACAACATAACCGGTTCGGGACCTAACACAATCGAATTTACAGTACGGTTAAAAGGGTGCACACAAAAGTCAATTAGGTATCCCAGTAAACTGCAGAAATTACTCTAACGTCCCCTCCAGCAATAATTGAATAAATTTGACCCAGGTTGGATTTATCGGGGATAACATGCGTCTAACTCGTGGTTTACTTTAAATCCGAGATCCTCTTATTAATTATTTCAATAGGACATATGCATCAAAGTACAACGAAATTAGTACCATTATAAAGTAGAAACTTGCTGCTAAAATTCTAACTGACTACTTATACCAGAAACCCGGTGTAACAGGCCAAAATATACCCCCAGCCCAGAATATACCCGGGGTTAAACTGGCCTAGCCCAGAATATACCCCGGGGTATATTCTGGGCTAGGCCAGTTTATACCCCGGGGTTACTTTGGGCTAGGCCAGACTATACCCCCCCAGTCCAGATTATACCCCCTGCTTTTTCTTTAAAAACAAGTCAAGACCACAGTTTATTTCAGCCTGTTCTTCATCACTGTCATCAGATATCATACTAAAACATACATGAACACATTCTTGACACCAACAAGTCATAATGCAATTTAGAGAAAATAATAATAACAGTTTATTTCAGCCTTAGTTTACTTTGGTGTACATACATACATCCTCGACTCTTGTAAATCATGATACATTTTAGAAGGAACAAACATGCATTAAAATGCATTGATATACAAAAGAGTTGAGTATCCATTCAAACTGACATGATTAGACTTCAGCATTAATTTCACTCGTGTGTGTTGATGATATTATTATTATTATTATTATTATTTTGATAGTTGGTTGGCCATGAGTAAAACATGCATCGTATTTTTTGTTACAATGATGTAGAGAGAAAAGGCCAGAAAAGAAAACACAGAAAAAAAAAAAAAAAACATAATGATAATCCAACTGACAGATAGTGCAATTCCATCATCCAGCAGACAAAAAACTAAATAGGCATTAAATGTTTGCGACTGATAAACTCCACCTGTCCAGATCCACTTGAAATGTTACAGAATGCTAACCAGTAATAATGATAACAATAAGAACACGAAATCATGTTATTTACTCTTGAAAATATAGAGAAATATCAATATCAGAATCATCATCATCATCTTGGAAATTGCAAAGATATGAGAGGGAGTGTAAAAATGGCAGCGTATGCCTACAAATCATTCTAGAATTTAAAAGCAGCAATGTATGTGTATCAACTATATATAAAAAATGTGTTAAATCTTTTCAAATATTCAAGTAAAACTGGACAGAAAGCTTTAGTGAAATAGCCTTGACAGTTGTGTAGGCCGACAGAGTAAGTCCACAGAGACAAAAGTAGTGCATTGTAAAAGGTAATTAGATCTGTAGCATGTTGGGGCAAAATTCAATGGATCATGTTACATTAACAGTATTTCTTGTTAGTGAGTATCATTCTTTGATAGGTTATTTGTAGAAAGATATACATTTCATGTACATCACGGTTTAAGACACTGGATTAGTTTGCAAGGCTTTTGAAAGATTGAACCTATGTATTATAGTAAATAAGGGTATGTCACTCGCGAGGAAATAATAATAATAATTTAAAAAAAGACCTTGTCCTTCTTTACCTTCCTAAGCTTAACACGTCCCTTGCCAAGGGATTTAACAACTGTGTATTTGTACACAAAAAAATATTTTAAATGACTTCATTTTTATGAGTCCGTTAATTATTTCATCCATTGGGACTAAGTGTATGTCAGTGCCAAACAAACAGTACCGTGCAAATTTTACTCAATGGCAACCAACTACAAACACAACTACAACATGCCAACGAATGTGAGTGAAAGTAATCCAGTGCCTTAAACCATGAGCCACATAAAATGTATACATTTCTACAAATACGCTATCAAAGAATTTACTAACAAGACATGTTCATGCAACATGATCCATTGAATTTTTGCCATAACATACTGTAATTACTTTCTGCTATGCACTGTTGTCTCAGTGGATTTAATCTGTCATTTTACATGAATATCAAAGCTACTTCGCTAAAGCTTTCAGTCCAGTTCTACTTGAATAGTTGAAAAGATTTAACACATTTTTCTTTACATGTACTTGGTATATACACACATATATTATTGCTGCTTATAGATTCTAGAACGATGTGTAGGTCATTTTTATTCCCTCTTATCTTTATATTATTCCAAGATGATGGTGATTCTGATATTGATTATATTCTCTTATTTTCAAGAGTAAATAAGATGATTTGGTGTTCTTATTGTTATTATTGTATATTACTGGTTAGCTTTCTGTAACATTTCAAGTGGATATGGACAGGTTAAATTCATTATGTGAAACAATTTTAGTGTGTATTTAGTTTTGTGTGAAGTATTTAATGTCTGCTGGATGATGGAATTGCACCATCTGCCAGTTCAGTTGTTAAAATGTTGTTGTTGTTTTTTTCTCTATGTATTCTTTCCTGGCCTTTCTCTCTGCATCAGTGTAACTTTGTATGTATATCTAATTGTTCTGACATATCAAGCACATTTCTGATTTTCAAAAATTAAAATAAAATTCAGATAACTTTACACTTATGAGTCTTATAATTAGTTCATACCTTGCCACTAAGTATATGTTAGTGGGGCCAAACAAAAAAATCACAATGCATGTTTAACTCATGGACAACTAATTATAAAATAACCAAAACAATACTAATACCAACGGACACAAGTAAAATTAGTGTTAAAGCATAATCATATCAGTTTCAATGAATTTTCAATCCTTTTGTATATCAATGCCTTTTAAGCATGTTTATTTCCTTTTAAATGAATCATAATTTACAAGAGTCAAAAATGTATGCTTCAGTATGATATCTAATGACAGTGATAATGGACAATTCAAACTAAAGTTGAAATAAACTGCGGTCTTGACTTGTTTTTTAAAAAAAGTAGGGGGTATAATCTGGACTGGGGGGGTATAGTCTGGCCTAGCCCAAAGTAAACCCCGGGGTATAAACTGGCCTAGCCCAGAATATACCCCGGGGGATATTCTGGGCTAGGCCAGTTTAACCCCGGGTATAGTCTGGCGGGGGTATAATCTGGCCTGCTACACCGGTAATAGTTTTAATATAAATTTTCAAAGTGTCAGGACTAACAACATTGGACAAATTTGTGCGGGATACTTTCTTCCATTAATACGACGTATCTCCATTGATAACAAACGTTATCATGAGTACCTATTTTGTACCGATAGGGTATTGTCTACTCTCAAAAATGAATTCGGGTTCCCGTCTTCCTGTCGGTGGATAACAACGAAGGAGCGAGTTGTAAGAAACTTAAAGCCATGATATAAGAGTTGGAAGCCCGGTGGTCAACATTTCCAACTGACCAATCAAAATGCGCGCTTTTCACCGTGATGTGAATAACGGGTCCCGCGCTAGTATTACAAGGGAAATAATCCAATTAATGGTACTCGGCCAAGTGTCCATAAACTACTGTGAGTGGCCGTCCCTCACTCACGCACTAGAGTTACCATGAAAGCACATTAAAAATAGAAAGTCGTTCATCCTCTCACATTTGTTTTTTACCTTTAAATTTAGAGAAATAGCTTAAGCAGCAGACATTAAACAGATAGATACCTTGTCTTGCTGCCAGCAACATATCAGATTTTTCTGTTACATTGAAAAACAAGCAACATACAGGACTATCATGAATAAAGAAAACAATAACAACTTACATCATTCTGATGACGCCCAGCTGACGACCAAATTTGTCCTTGACATATATTGGATAAATGCAACACCCATCCGCACACCAACAGCACCCAACACAACATTTAAACGGTCGTTCTAAAGTCAAAACTTCCTGGTGGATACAAAATCCAAGATATTAATATTAATTTGAAATGATTCGTCATTTAGTTCATCACTCACTCTGCAAATGTAAAATCAATTCCAATTCAAGTCTTTATCAGTAAGTAGTTTGGTAAGTAGGTAGGTAGGTGGGTAGATAGGTAGGTGGGTAGGCAGTAGGCAGGCAGGCAGATAAGTAGGTGTGTGTGCATATGTGCGTGTGGCCATGAGTGTATGTGAGTGTGTGCAATAGTGTGTGAAAATACCTGACAATGACAAGCTGGTGCAGCAGTCCAACTACAACACTTAAATGAGGCCATAACCAGAAAAAGGTTGAATTATGCAAAGCCCTGAATTTGGAACAAGCGGCAAGAAAACTATACTCTGAATTCTAAGAGAAGGAAATTAAACATAAAACAAAGCAGATTTTGGTCACAAAGGACAGTCAACACCCTGACAAAACAAGAACAACAAAACATCCTGGGCAGATTTTAGAAAAGAATTAGCTAATTTTCTGTGGTTGCTCAAATTTCTTGGTCCAACTATAGCTGGCAGGAGGAGACAACTCACAATGTCAGATACCTGAAACCCTCTCAGTTGGTCAAAGTTTCATTGGGTCCCCCGCAACATGTACAAATATCTAAATACAGAATGTGTAAGATTTAAGCCTTTTAGGAGAAACTGTTCACCTGCTGATAGTTGTCCACAATATGAATTTTGAACCCACGGTGAGCGCCAAAACACAAGCGCTGGAGGATAGTTGATTCTACAGATATATAGAAATAAACAAATTAATCATGAGAGTAAATATGGTATTTCTCACAATAACAATCAAACACATCAGCTGACTACTCTGTATGTTATATGAAAGTTAAAATCCAGCAAAAAAATTATTTTTTTTCTGTTCAACCATACTAACAATTGTCAGTACAAATATACTGCTCATGTGGAGTTACTAAACATTTGCAAACATTGAACTTTCGTCTTGAAACCCCCCCTTTCTCAGGTATAAATCTAGCCAGCTGCCTGAACTGCAATTTGTCTCGCATGGAGAATGATATATGTGATAGTTAATTTGTTAATTGCTTAAAAACCAATCAGTAGTCATTATTACGTTAAATGACATGATGTGATTGAATGGAACTCCAAAAATATCACTTCAGAGACTTATGGCTGTGATACAGTATATTGAAGATAAACAATATTCGTGCCATCATGCCCATTTCACAGTTCTTCATGTTATACGACAGAAATGATTTGTAAATTTCAGTACTAATTATCGCCCGTGTTAGAGGCTACCATCTATTATGTTTAATAGTATTAAATCGTCCATACAAATTTGAAGGATCAAGTCCATAAAAGGCTGTGTCCAAACTGAGAAATGATGTGTTTTGAACAAAATGTCTTCCAGAATGTTAAGAGATTTTTATTCTTTGCACTTCACACACTTGTAAACAACAAACATATCTGGCCGAGCTAAAGCTGCAGTGAAAGTAAATAGCCACTTTCCTCACTTGTCAACATGTTGGCCGTTCAGTTGTGGTGAAAATGTATGAAAAGTGAAATGAGAACAAACTGACCTTCCATAGCAAAGTAAACTTGTTGCTCCACACTATTCAGTAGTCTGTACTTGTTCTTGCATTCCCAATTAGTCATCACTGTTTGAATACATTATAGACACCAATTAAATTAATTTCATAACAATCCCCCCCCCCCCACCTTACCCTAAACTAACATAACAGCCTATCTAAGTACCCATAATATCCATATGTTGACTGTACCACCCTGCTTCTTTGACATGTTCTGGCCACATCACCCATCAGTCATTTTACACAGATCCACCACAACCACTTTCCCCTCTTCTCCTCCCCCTCCACTTTTCCACTTTTACATTTTTCATTCCAACAAGATACCTTTGTTCTTCATTGCAAGAACCCCAAGCTCTGATGAACTAAAGGATGTCCCCCCTCCTCCCACAACCCCAACCCCGTTTCAGCCTCACAGCCGAATTCTTCAATCACCTGTGCTCACCTTCAAGTAAATGAACTTCCTGTTTGCAGATCAGCTGGTCCACACTTGCCAGATATTCCAGCCCTGGGACAACTCCATCAAGGGTTCCTGGGGGTGGCATTGGCTGATCTGGTAATCAAATAATTTATTGACTTATTCAACTGTTACATTAGCCCATCCAATACTGGTAACCATACTACACTTGACATAATAAACATTATATATATACATAATATAGAGATACAAACACACTTAGTTTGCTCCTTATAAAATCCAGTTTACTTATACACCAATTTATTTCATATATCAATATTTCTATCAACTTACCTACCAATAATTCAATCAACTTACTTACCAATAATTCTATCAACTTACCTACCAATAATTTTATCAACTTACTTACCAATAATTCTATCAAGTTATCTATCAATAATTCTATCAACTTACATAACAATAATTTTATAAAACTTATCTACCAATAATTTTATCAAATTACCTATCAATAATTCTATCAATAATTCCATCAATAATTCTATCAAATTACCTACCAATAAGTTTATCAAACTTACCTACCAATAATTCTATACCTACTTAAACATCAGTGAATCCTACCACTACAAACCTGCCAGCCAATTTGGCTATCAAAATATATCAAACATTATACTATATGACATGCACACTGGCCATTCATCCATCTCTCACTCTGACAAGAACATTCAATGATCAGATATTTTTTCTTGGACCACTTAGAACTTTGGCACAGACAATGAAATGAACAATTCCGGTACACACTGGCAAACAGGATAAAGATACGGATAGTGACAGTAATGCAGGCATATGAACAAGAAAACACACAAATGCACTCACATTGCCCTCCAAATGCAGTTGGCTGTCTCGTCTCCGCATCTTTGGCACTTGTGATTCTGGGAAAGTAACAGAGAAACAATAAACAATAAAATAGGAACAGTTGCTGTATGATTCACCAATTGATCAAATGTTTCGAAGCTTAAATACAATCTAATAGGGTATAATATATTATGAATCACAAAATTTTAGACCTAAATTAAAATATCACTTACATGCAGTCTCATTTGTGACATAAATCACAGTGTGTGTGGCTGTGTATTTGAGAGTGTGTGGCACTTAGGGCCGGATTAAGGCCAACTGATGCTCTAAGCACAGCCCCAACCCTGTGCCCCCCCCCCTCCCTCCGGCCCTTCCATTCGCAAGACATTGTCAAAACTGATAAGACGATAAATTTCATTACTTAGTGTTGAATGTGAAGTATTACTTTCAAAATTCAGTTTTCTTCTGGCCTACACACCACAATTCTATTACATAACATGCTGTTTTTTTTGGTTCTTGTTCAGTTTAACATTTGAAAGTGGAAAGCAACATAGCAAATTATTCATATGTATGCACTTATAATGTGGCCAAAAGAAAACATGCAAATTTCAACAGTTTATTCCATGTTTCACAGTCACAATGGAAAAGATGCAATTATAAAGAATACTGAAAATGATTCTTTCAATAGAAATTGATGTCGATTGATCAATTTTGGAAAAATAAAAATAAATGTTATGTAAGAAACATATCATTGTTTATACTTACTAAATGGCCACCATTAAGCTCGATATAATGATTAACGTAACACAATTCTAAACATAATTGTGACTGGGACAGGAATGGCGAGGGCTCTACCGGTACCTGAAACACTGATAACTCGGAAACTGTTGGGCCGATTGGACTGGAATTGTTTCATTCTCCAAGTTTGAACGTTTTGACGTGGCACACCTTGAAAAAGAAAAATTAATCGTGTCACGATGTCCCTCTTTTGGCTGCGTTTTATCTGTAAGATAGACGTATTTTATATATAGGCATTTATTATGGGGCTCTAGTTGAGTTGAACCATGGTAAATCTGGTACTGAAGAAACTGTTTGTGGTGTTCACTTTTCCCTTTCTGTGGTGCCCCCTTACCGCTTAATGTCCTAAGTAGGCATGCGTGCTTATTTTGCTAAGTGGTTAATCCAGTCCTGTTGGGTGGGTGTGTTTGTGTGCGTGCATGCGTGCTGCGTGTGTGTGAAATATCAACTGTACATATCTGTCCTATTTATGTTATCAGTCAATTGAAATTACAGGTATCACCATTGGCCACTTGACCCCGGTTACAGCCACGTCAAGTTGTATTGTAGTCAGGAATGTCAACCCTAGTCTATGTTTCCAGCTATGTCAGGTCTCACTGCTTAAGTCTCTTGATATTTTCATCACCGCCTTAATGCGAAAAATATAATAATTGATTGATGACTCAACCCCAGCTGCTTCAAGGTTGCAAAACTACGTCAATATCGGAGTCAGTCCAAACCTACAGTGAACAAAACTCACAGTCACAGACGCTGCATAAAATATCTATGTATAATCAAGAAATGTTGATAGAGCAGATTGAAGAAATATCGATAGTCTCGGGATAAATTTAGTCCCATCATGTTATCGGCAACGTTTAAATTCAAAATCGATCAAACCACAACTTATTATAGAAAATACGAGGTTTGAGGTCCTGATTTAGAGGGGATATTTAGCGCTAGACTGTTCACCACTTTCAAGAAATAATGGTAAAGCGATATCATAATCTCTAGAGAAACTCCCGGCTGCTAGATTTGCCTTGATAAAAAATTGGCAAAACTTTGGTAATTCATGCAATAACGGATAAGCCAGACCAAGGCTGGGGTAAGCGCCAAACTGGTGACTCGCCACCTAATTATTATGCATCACACTAAAACATTACTCACTTCCCACCACAGACTAATAAATTAACCAGACTGGAAACACGAGCTTCGGGCTGTGTCGTTTTTTACGGAATTTCCCGAGCGACGACTGTAAAACCAACATGGCCGCCGCTCGGGAAATTCCGATTCTAGTTCTATCTGCAATAGAAATTTCTTTTTATTTGTCAAAATTGGTTGTACATGTATTAATTTCTTGGTGCGGAACCAATTAACTTCCGCGTTCAGTAGGCGCGTCAAAATGGTATCATTCAAAATTGTAGCTCTGCTGAAGCGTCGGTCGCTACCTTAAACCTAATATGGCGGATGGTTCATGACCTTTCGCTGTTTTATGACGTCACACAATGGAATCATCCAGTCTGGGTATTTTATTAGTCTGTGCTTCCCACACTGCCGTGGTATGGGCAGTGCATAGTGTTTTAGAATGATGCACAATGCGGAATCTACACCTGCAAGATGAGATGCTTAAGGCGGGCCGTGAACAAAACACGGCGTGATATGATTGTGGCCAGGAACACCAAGACCAGGGAAGAGGTAGGGGCAAAAACAGAGAAATAGGAAGTCCATCATCACGTTAGCCAACAGAGTCAAGTGGTTTGGATGCGGATGTCACACCATCCTCCCCACGGCACGGGGCATCATTACACAAGAATTTTCGGGTTCAAGGCGAGAGTAAAACGGCGGAAGATGTGGCGGAGACCTTGAAAGCATACAACATTCCACCTCTCGAAGACTTTCACCCCAGACGGTGCAGTGGACGGCTGCAGAACAATAACATTAATTAAAAAAAAAAAAAAACGGTGGGAAATTTCTTTTTAAAAGACGCCAAAGTAAATCACACACGCCAAAAATACTAAAAATTCAGCTTTGGCATAGGTAATACCTTTGTTTGGTTTTTTTCAATTTTAATGGACACAGACATAATAATAGTTCGTCCATCAGGTATGATGATGACCTTAACAACACCAGAGGAATAAAGAACAGAAATTGTTGAGGATTTCAACACATGGACAATAAAGAGAAGTAAAGGACACAGAGGACAGAATGGAAAGACTGTTCCTTCATGACTTATGGCTTCTCATGTGACTGATAAGTCCTATTTTTGCCCTGCAGACCCTTCCGCATAAATGACAAGAGTGATCCGTTGGTTCAGTACCACTGGGCCTTTTCTTGCGCCGTTCTCTTTTTTTGATAGCCTGCTGGACTCTGTCAGCTTCCCATGCTTTGCTGCCTCTGGTAAGGGCCGCCCTCCAATTTGCACGATCAAGCGAGAGCTTTTCCCACTCACTCATATCATTGGCAAAGGCCTTCAGTGATTGCTTGAGAGTGTCTTTGTAACGTCTCTTTGGGGCCCCAACATTCCTCGTTCCATTGGAGAGCTCAGAGAAGAAGATTTGCTTAGGGAGTCTGGAGTCGGGCATTCTGACAACATGTCCTGCCCAACGTAGCTGAATTTTTTTCAGGTGGCAGAAGATGCTCAATTCCTTGGCACGATTGAGGACCTCAGTGTCTGGAATTTTATCATGCCATTTGATCCTTAGGATCTTTCTAAGGCAGGCCAGATGAAAGTGATTTAGCTTTCTGGCATGCGATTGGTACACTGTCCAGGTTTCAGCCCCATAGAGTAGGGTGGGAAGGACCACAGCATTGTACACTTTCAGCTTAGTGTCTGTGCGAATGCCGGCAACATCCCATACTCTCTTTCGAAGCCTGCCAAATGCAGAGCTGGCTTTGCTGATTCTTGAGGGAATTTCAGTATCAACACGAGCCGCGGAAGACAGTGTACTGCCAAGATAGGTGAAGTTCTCCGACACCTTCAGAAGACTGTCATGGACTTTGATATTTGGGGTCACAGAATACTTGTCGTCTGGAGTAGGCTGATGGAGCACTTCCGTCTTCTTTGTGCTTATTGTGAGGCCAAAGTTGCCACAGGCACTAGAGAACTTATCAACACAGTTTTGCATGCTATCCTCATCGTGTGCCAGAAGTGCACAATCATCAGCAAATAGTAGGTCACAGACTTGAGTACTTTTGGTTTTGGTTTTTGCCTGAAGTCTCCTGAGGTTGAATAGTCTGCCATCAGTTCGGTACTTGATGCTTACCCCTTGAGGAGGAGAGCTAAAGGCTTCTTGTAGCATTGCAGAGAACATGATGCTGAACAGAGTTGGGGCTAAGACACAACCCTGTTTTACCCCATTTGTGACAGCAAAGGGCTCTGAAACACTGCCGTTGCTTTTGACTGCAGCTTGCATGCCATCATGAAACTGGCGCACTATTGTGATGAATTCGGGTGGACACCCAAACTTCGCCAAGATTTTCCAGAGGCCTTCACGACACACTGTGTCAAATGCTTTTGTGAGATCAACAAATGTGATATACAGCGCTTTATTTTGTTCCATGCATTTTTCCTGAATCTGTCTGGCAGCAAAAATCATATCCGCCGTTCCCCTCTCTTTACGAAAGCCACATTGGCTCTCGGGAAGCAAGTCATTTGACGAGAGGTGATCAAGAAGGCGATTCAGAAGCATTCTTGCCAATATTTTGCCAGCAATTGAAAGTAGAGAGATTCCCCGATGGTTGTCACAGACTTGGCTGTCCCCTTTGTTTTTGTACAGATGGATGATTGAAGCATCTTTGAAGTCCTGTGGCAGCTTCCCTGCTTTCAACATATGATTGAACAACTCGGTCAACCTTTCAATAAGCTTTTCTCCACCGAAGGCATACACCTCAGCAGGAATTGAATCCACGCCTGGTGATTTGTTAAAGGACATCTGATTTGTGCCAGTTCGGGTCTCATTTGCTGTGAATGGCTTGGCAAGAGCTGCATTAATAGGAGTCTGAGGGAGGCGGTCAATGGACTCAGTATTTATATTTGATGGCCGATTTAGCACACCTCCGAAATGTTCTGCCCAACGCTGAATTATGGCATTCAATTCAACAATGCGTGTTGAACCATCTGACGCAAGAAGTGGCGTAGTGCCAGAGCGGGATGGTCCAAACACAGCTCGGAGGCTCTCAAAGAACTTTCTAGTGTTGTTTGTGTCGGCATATTTCTGAGTTTCTCTAACTCGCTCTTCAAGCCAGTCATTTTTCATTTTCCTCAGCTTCTTCTGGAGTACACCCTTACATGCACGCAGTGCATCAGCTTTTGCTGTGGAAGAGGGGTCACTGCAGTGAGCTTGGATGAGACTATTTTTTTCTTTGATGAGCACTTTGATTTCATTATCATTATCATTGAACCAGTCCTGGTGCTTGCGGACAGGAAAACCAACTGTGCTGCTGGCGCAAGAGTGTACAGTCGTATTTAGGTCAGTCCAGCTCTGTTCAATGTTCTCAGGGTCAAAAGTCACGCAATCCAATTTTGAGGAGAGTTCTGATGAGAGCTCGCTCTGTTTCTCAGCTGAGCAGAGTTTTGAAACATTTAGGCGTTTAGGTGGCGCTTTCCCTTGAGGGCGTCTATTGCGCCTCAATGTTAGTCTGAGCTTGCAAACAATGAGTCTGTGGTCAGTTCCACACTCGGCACCACACATCGCCTTTGTTACAAGGACATCCTTTCTGTCAGTCTTCCTCACAATGACATAGTCTATGAGATGCCAATGCTTTGAGCGGGGATGCATCCATGACGTTCTGTTTCTCACGGGGAGACTAAAATTTGTGTTGGTAATGAACAGGCCAAATTCAGCGCACAAAGTAAGTAAGCGCAACCCATTGTTATTGCATGAACCAACTCCATGAGGGCCCAAAACATTTGGCCACGCTGAGATTTCGGAGCCAACCCTAGCATTGAAGTCCCCCAAGAGAATCAGCTTATCAGCTGCCGGGACAGAGCATATGACAGATTCTAGATCAGAATAGAACTTGTCTTTGGCTTCATCTGGGTTTGTCATGGTGGGCGCATATGCGCTAATGAGGGTGGCTGACTGGCTTTTCCCAACTGGGATCCTGAGTGTCATTAGCCTGTCATTTATTTCAATTGGCATGGACTGCAAGTTTCTGACAAGGTCATTTTTAATTGCAAACCCAACACCATGCTGTCTCGGTTCGACTGCACCCTTGCCTTTCCAGAAGAAGGTGTATCCACCACTGAGCTCTTTGAGTTGGCCACTATCGGGGAGTCTGGTCTCACTGAGTGCCACTATGTCCAGGTTGTACTTGCTGAGCTCAATGGCAATAAGTGCAGTGCGTCTTTCCGGGTTGTTTGAGTTGTCCTGTAGTGTGCGTATATTCCAGGCTCCTAGCCTGAGTAAGCTGAATTTCTTTTTGTTTCGACCGCAAAAAGGGATCCCCACTGGTCGCGGTATACCAGTCAGGGTGATGTGAAGTGGGCTTTCTTTAGGGCACCTTTTCTAGCCCCTTCCTCAGTTGAGGTGAGCAGTGCTATCCTTAAATAAGGCTGCTCAGCTACTGTGGGTGCTGCCTCCCCACGCCTCCACTTCAATCGACGATGAAGCGACCATAGCCCACAGCCACCAACGTGTAGGTCTGTGCTAACAGCTTCCAGTCTATCCAAACCTGCTGCCACCACACTCGCCCATCGCCGTTGGAATTTTGAGAGGAAAGAAGACGAGACAAAGATGAAAGGAGACGAGGTGAGTGTTAAGACTGGCGCAAAGAATTTGTTTATAGTGAGAAAGAGCTGCGCAAACATCAGACTCACTCTCTCGCCTGGACACAACTTATCCAAGTGGCACGACAGGGTCAAGACGACTGGAAATGTATCCAGGTGCAGGAGGATGCCAGAGGGACAGTCATATTGCCTGACCGGCTGCCTGTAGGCTACTCCACAGCCTCGCAGTCCCAACTGACTAGGGTGAAAGACCCAAACCAAAGAACACCAATACTGGTGGATGCTCTGTGTCACGATATCCAGGCCAGAGTGACGGTATATTGCCATCTGCCCTATCAATCAACCACTGGCCTGCTGCCGCCAGCTTCGAAGCTGCGTCCGGGAAGTTTGCTCAATTCTTCGTCTGTGATTTAGGCAAACAAGCCTATGACCACACCGCTACCGGGGGCCAATATGAAGGACTCAAGTACTGAGGGTCACATTGTGCCCTAGCATGTGGCCGTTGGGTTAGATGAAACCTCCTCCGCCCTGGCCGTTTGCACCGACAGGTGCACGCCCACTGATACCATGCTAGCGTACCAGTTCATGAAACAGGTTGTACTGGATTACATGTTACCAGTAGGAGATTTTTCTGACCTGACCTGACCTGACATATTGTATGCTTAACACTACTTTGCGAATAACAAACTGCAATACACCTCCACCCACAGGCAAAAATATCAGTAAAGTACTACTGAAGACCTCGCTGTTTCTTCTGAACAAAACAAGATGACAAAATCTATCACCCAGAGACTATATCATGCTGGGTGATGAAAGAGTAGCCTTTATAGAAACTAAAATGAACTGCCTTTGACAACGTTGCCAATTTTATGAACATACAGAGAACCCTGCGTTTACAATGTGAAAATATTCGTGCTCGCGACTTTGCAATGCGTCATCCCAGGACGAGCATTGTTGTTAAAAAATAACAGTTTTGTTCATACTTGGTCTAGTAACAGTGCGTAAATTAAAATTATTTCTTAAATGTGCAGCTCTTTAAGCGATTGTCTTTTTCTAGACCTATCGTAGCATAATTTATTATTTACAGTTGCTTGCCCTGTGCACTGTACGCTTGAATTCTTTACTTTGTTATTATTTGTTGACATTTCGTTTTGAACCCACGCTAACAGTGTCATTTGTCATTTGATATTCGTTATTTACGGTTCAGAACCACAGAAATATATCCAGTACGGTGCTCAAGTGCTTGGCTGTTCAACAGTTCATTAATTTCAAGATAATGAAGACATGACCCAATCAAATCTGTTCCGTGCCTGGCCTAATCATTTCTTTGCATCAATGTATTTCTCTTGTCTAGTTCGACAGCATTTAGTCGACAGGTTCAACACCCAGTAGATTTGACTCATATACACAGATACCACAAGTAGCAGACACAAATGGACAATTGATACATATATAATTATTATACATGGACACAAATAAAAGGTATCCTGTGTACTGTATGTCTTTTTACGGCCGACGCCTAATTGTGTTTAGCCCACCTGTGTATGACGGCCAGAGATATAGATCTTTAGGCGCCTGAAGGTTAGTTATACAATGCACATACCCCACAACATACTCATTCATGTACTTACACTTGAGACATGGTCGAATTTTGAAGCTTGACTTCTCTCCTTGATCTCACTTGTACTGACCGACAAAGCTCAGGTCGACTGAACGATGGTCACACCAACACACTGACCACAAGCCTGTACAGAACTTGGGTGGACAAGTGGGTCAAGATTTTAATTTTTCTCTAGACTATCGCTGTGACCTTAAGGTGTTAGCAGTTATCAGCTTATATGGACCGCGGGTGCAGCTGTGTCGACATCGCAGTTCACGTGATGTGGGAAGTCCATAGAACTTGTGTAACACAAAAACAGCCCTTTCAGAAAATCAAACAGCCTCGTCAGTCACGGTTATTGTGAAATAGCGGTTGAGCTGTGCATGAGGGGTCAGTAGACACACACTTTAGCATGACTTGTCAAAAGACCTCACTGCATTGCTGAATGCACACACAGCGACCGAACAGTTCGTCTATAATCTGTGCCACCCAAAGAATCTCGATTTCCCACTAGATTGGCTGCCACCTGCAACCATCCTTCACATACAACAGCAACAACAACACCCACACACACATGATCTATACGTGGGTTTATTTTTGTATTATCATACATCAAAACCTTTGGCTTAAATATATGTGATGGCAAAATGCAAACACTGACAACGATTTTTTTCTCCCAAGTCTACAAACAAACGCTCGGCTAAATGATCCTACCATGGCACTTGTGTTGATATAGTTATACTTTTTTGTGCGTTACTTCTCTATCGAACAACACCGCACTGGTGACGTTTTCATGCAAACTGTCTGTGGGAAAATATTCTGAAGGAATTCGGAAGGGGGATGGATGCCTATGCAAATATTGTGATGGCTTTTTAATGCAGTATTAAAAGTCTGGTTTTATTATTGTTACTAGTGGAGAGTGGTTTGGTAGTTGTAGCTACTGGCTTGGCAGTAAGGTAGAATTAGATACCGGTACGTATTGAACCCCAGTAGAGAGCACAGGTGTAAAATGTTAAGGGCAGTTGTCCTCCTAACATACATGACTACAAATTTCCTCATCATTATCGCCGTTATCGACATCTTCACTTGAGCGAGACTCTCCCTCATCATCATCATTTACTGCACATTTAGGAACCCGAACTTTAAAGTATGGAGAAATTTCAGCTTTCAATTCCTCGGAGAGTTCTGGGTCAAGTACTAGAAATGTAATTTTGTTTGGATGATCTTCATGAATTACAGAAACCACAATCCGAGCAACACTCGAAAGAGGAAACTGAAGTGCTCTGCCACAACCAAGTGCTGGAAATGATTATAGATTTTGCAACCAAACCTGTTGCTTGTGCAAGAGCTATCTTGATAGCACTCTCTAGATAGGCTGATGATATAGTAGAATCCCAGGGAGTGAGAATTACAAAGCAGGTAGCTTGGCGACGGAGTCCTTGAAACGGCCTTTTTTATTGTGAGTACACTATCTGATGGCTGACTTTCCTGTTCAGCTTTCAGACTCTCCCACAAATACAGGGACGCCTTGTTGAATGACTGGCCTACACGTGTCATTCTGAAGTCCACATCTGGGTCCAAAACACACACCAGAATATCCGAGGTCTCATGAACAATGTCCCCGTTTGACTTTACAACTGTCTGACATGTAGGTGTCAGATTCAATTTCACCGTATCAGATTTCGGAATATCAGCCTTGGCCGCTCTCTGGGGTTCCGATTTTAAAGACCACTGGGCTTCCACCGGCATTTCTGATTTTGTTGGCTATGGGAAAGATTCTACCTCTGGAAATTTTCCTGTGACAAGACATTTGTTTTTATGTTGAAAAAGATCACAAATCTCTTTCTCACTTCTTCAGAGAGAAAACCTTTTGCTATCAGCATCAAATCTTCCTTTTCCTTGAATTCTGGTCTGAGATCCAACATTTTTGGTTAATTTCTCTGTCCTCTCTATCTCCACACTTTCCACTGGCAGATGTGTACTTTCTTCTTCATCATCCTCCCCAAACAAAAGATCTATTTGTTCCATTAACATTAAGATATCATCACTGATCTCTTCCATACAGTTACAAACATTTTCGTCATTCCAGGATCTTCAGCGTTTTCATGCTTCATTTTAATCACTTCCCGTAGTAAACTGACCTCATAATTTTTAACTGCACCTTCAGTTCCCCGGAGAAAGTCTTTTTTTCTGCTTTGGCTCATAAATAACTTGACAGCCTGAAAAATTTCTAAAACAATAAGATAACCTCTGAGTCTGCCATTCCTCCAAGTCAATGTTAGTTTTGATTAATTTGGACTCCTCCTTCAGTGTCCTATTTTCCTCGAACAACTTTTTCATTTCCTGGTGCGGGCTTTGCATAAGCTTCTGCCTTTTTACATTATGGTCAAAGTGCATGGGTTCTTAAAAAAATTGGAGTGTTGAAACGACCAGCAGATGTCTGATGTAATGCTTGTCTATATAGCTCTGAAAGTCTTCGGGAATGGACCACTGAAGGGACAGCTTTGAGTTGCCAGATATCACCCTGTGTGGATTTCTCCTTCAGTATCCCAGATTCCCCAAACAGCTTTGACAATTCCTTTGCATTATCTATAGGCTGCTGTCTGACCACGTCGTTTGCAAGGGTTTGAGTTTGAGTTTGGGTTCTACGGCGCGTCGGCACGATAACGGCCACATTGCGCCTGTCAGGGGAAATGGATTCACCTAAAGCTGAAGAGCTGTGGGGATTGACCATTGAAGGGACAGCTTTGAGCCGCGGAATATCTCCCCGTCTGGATTCCTCCTTCAGCACCTCAGATTCCCCCCCAAAACTGTGACAGTTCTTTTAAAACTCTGTTCATAGGCTACTGTCTGACCACATCGTTTTCAGGGGTAATGGGTTCATCTAAAGTTGTGTGAAGAATTGTGGGAATGGACCGTTGAAGGGCCAGCTTTGAGCCACCGGCCGGGTGTCTCCTTGTCTGGGTTTCTCCTTCAGCATCTCAGAGTCTCCAAAAATCTTTGACAGTTCCTTTACTTTATTCAGAGACAGCTGTCTGACCACATCACTTTCGGGGGGAAATGAGCTCATTTAAAGCTGGAGTAGTGACCAGTTCAGGAGAAGTCTGATATGTTTTTCACCTTCGGTTGGTGCAAGAATGCATGTTTGCTGATGCAGTTTCATGACCACCAGTCAGGGAGCAAAGCAATAATATTTTTCGGTTCAACATATAATGGTCCTGGCTGAACAGTGCTGGAACAGAAACAAATACATCCCAGCAAATAAATATCACACATTTTTCTGTTTCTCAAATTGTAGCTCTTTGTTTCAGTTAATGACCATCTCTCAGCGCCGTTGACGAAACAATCACCCAAATAAAACCTAATGCTGCATTGGCCATCGGCAAAGGCTGTCCGATTTGATCTCAAAGCTCATTTCTTTTGACGTGTGGCCACTGACGTGCGGCATGCAACTTTTGTCATCAAGCTACGAATTTATTGTGTCTTTCATGCGGCTAATGGCTTCCTACTGTGAGAGGATGAACGATTTTCTATTTTTAATATGTGCTTTCATGGTAGCTCTGGTGCGTGAGTGAGGGACGGCCACTCATAGTAGTTTAGGGACACTTGGCCGAGCACCATTAATTGGATTATTTCCCTTGTAATACTAGCGCGGGACCCGTTATTCACATCACGGTGAAAAGCGCGCATTTTGATTGGTCAGTTGGAAATGTACCGGGCTTCCAACTCTTATATCATGGCTTTGAGTTTCTTACAACTCGCTCACTCGTTGTTATCCACCGACAGAAAGACGGGAACCCGAATTCATTTTTGAGAGTAGACAATACCCTATCGGTACAAAATAGGTACTCATGATAACGTTTGTTATCAATGGAGATACGTCGTATTAATGGACGAAAGTATCCCGCACAAAATTGTCGAATGTTGTTAGTCCTGACACTTTGAAAATTTATATTAAAACTATTACCGGGTTTCTGGTATAAGTAGTCAGTTGGAATTGTAGCAGCAAGTTTCTACTTTATAATGGTACCAATTTCGTTGTACTTTGATGCACGTGTCCTATTGAAATGATTAATGAGAGGATCTCGGATTTAAAGTAAACCACGAGTTAGACGCATGTTATCCCCGATAAATCCAACCTGGGTCAAATTTATTCAATTATTGCTGGAGGGGTCGTTAGAGTAATTTCTGCAGTTTACTGGGATACCTAATTGACTTTTGTGTGCACCCTTTTAACCGTACTGTAAATTCGATTGTGTTAGGACCCTAACCGGTTATGTTGTCGGGCTGGACTCCATGTCCGAGCCTTTCACTTGTGCAACACGGGCTACGTAATAGCTCTCTCGGACGTCCGCGCGGGCTAATAAATAAGATGCGGTTCGAGTGGTCAAGACACTCCATCATAGACGCAGAGACAGAGCCGACGCTTGCCATCGCCACCCCGCCCCATAAGGCATGTAGCGGTAGCACAGGACCCGGAGAAACTTTGGGTAAGTTGGAGACTATTATATTAGAAGTGACTTTAATTTGCGCACCCCCCCCCCCCTTTTTCTTGGATGCCACGTAGAGAATGCTGATCTACAGAGACTATTATGAGTCCGGCTCAACGGTAATTGCCATTGTCATTGGACGTGTAGGATGCGCTTTGCAGTACAGTGTCTTGATATTGTGTCTTTATTGTCAAAGTTAACGTTTGCGGTGCTAGATGATAATGATGGCTCGCTAACCAAGCTATCACGATTTGCTTGTGTGCCTATATATAGTGTATGTGTAGCATTGCCTTGTTGTGGTAGGCAGTGAGGATTTCCTGACATGTTGATGTGGATGGCTTATGTTACAGCGAGCGGCACTATACGCTTGATTGTATTACGGGTATTTGTGTACCTTGCCAGTACCACTATGCTATAGAGAGCAGTGTGATTGTGATTGCGTGTTTAGTGTTTAAGATGTGCAATTAATTACATGTATTGGAGATGTATAATATTAGTTGGGCCTCACATGGGTGAGCCCCAGGATTGTTCTATGTGCGGCGGTGGATGAACAATGTTTCAATGAGTCTACACATGTTGCAATGAGTCTCGCCGACATATATATATATATCATGTGCATGTATTATAGTTATCCAGATGTATTATGCTTCTATGAGTTTCGTAAGTGTGTGAAGGACAGTTTCATTTTAAGGAATGTACACATTACTGTATGTATCTAGTGGTGTGTCATACACGTTAGCCTGGCGGCATAGCTCCGCGGCTAAGGTCAAAGGGCATGACCCTTCAGTATCGATTGGGAAGGGAAGTCACCAATACAATAGCCCTGGGGCGGGTTAGTACTAATAATGGGAGTGGGCCTATGAGGATGGCCTGCATTGGGATGCAGCGTCTGTGTTATGGACGGTCAGTGGGCCATGTTGGCCACTGCGTTATTAAATGGAATGGCCACTCTGGATGTGTTGTACACCGGCTCAGCGGAGCGAAACTATTGTGTTCTTGCCCCTTCATTTGTTATGTCCTTCATACTTTGATTAGTACATTAATTAGTTTATGTTGCCAGTGTACTAGGAAACTCCTAGTGTATATGATATAGCCACTTGTAGTTGTTATTCATTAACCTTAGCGCTATTTTATTCCATGCATACATATCCAGTTGGTTATTGCTTAAATTCTATATTATATTGTGGTTGTTTGATTTAATACTTAATACTATTACTATGTATGTCCACCATTGATTGCCTGATTAATGTTGTCATTATATCCTAATCATATTTTCGTCTTTTTCTCTTGTTCCAGCTTATGGCTGGTTGGGCTTCTTTTTCTTGGCTTCTTTTTCCTTTTTTGTTTGGTAGTGATACCGTTGTTAGGCTTTTTGAATAAATAAGATTGCCAGCAGAACCCTGTGTTTGTTAATCCTGTGTATCCTTAAGGGAGTTACTATTGAACCCACGCAGTAACCACATTAGCCACTCGTAGTTCATCCAACATTTTCTGGTGTCAGAAGTGGGATACACAGAAGGGTTAGTTTGTAGTGTAGAAAGCCCAGCCATGGAAATTTTTAGTTTGAAGCCCAGCCAGCCAGCCAACCCCTGCCCCACCCCATAGGAACCATGGAGCCACGAAGACCAACGCCCTCCAACATCAACTCAAGATTCAGGACCTGTATCTCGTTCCTGTGCACACCGTCCTGTCTGTTCCCCCGCCTCATGGTGGTTACTTTACCATCAGAAACCCAGATGGAGATCCCACTGCGGTCAACGGAGACCTCTTGCGGTTATTTCACCCCCCAGTGGTCAACACACGTCCACAGCACCCGCCTCCACTGCCTGCGTCGACCGATGTCTGGTACTTCCCGGCTCACCACCCTTGCCAGCCACCTGCAGCCCGACCGGACCCTCAACCTGGGATGACAACTTCCCAGCGCCTACCTCCTGTGCGACGGTCCAGCCGCCCACACAGACAACCCCAGAGATTGGACCTCTGACTCTTATTGGTGATTAACATTAGACATTGACTGTGAGTGCAGAAAGAGCAGGGGAGCGCACCCATCAAGACCCCGCCGAGTTTCCATCAGGCCAGATGATAGACCACCGAATCCAAGGGAGCTCCGCCTCAAGATTTTAAGTTAGAGAGTATGCCCATGTTGGCTTTCTCCACAGCTTAATTACAATTACTTTTATGCCTATGTTGACCTTACCTTTTTCATTGCCCTAGTGCCCTTATAGCATATTGTATTTTTTTGTACTGTTCGATCCTACGTTAACCCTGATAGTGGTCTGGGACCACCGTTGCAGGTCTGGGACCTGTTTTGTCCATATGATGTAACTTACTACAGCCAGAGCTGAGACTGTTGTGTACATCTTCAGGATGCCAGTAGTAACTTAGCCGGTTCACGCCACCTGTTAGTAGTTGTAAAGAGGATGGACCATTGTTGTACTTCAGTTCACTGTGCGTAATTTGCAATTGTTCTACTCTAAGTGATGGTATCATAGCCCCTTAGAGTTTGATTGTACCTTCAGTGGTCTTTTGTAAACCTTTGAATTGATGTATGTGTCACGTAAGGGACTACGTGACTTAGCAGGGGAGAATGTGAGAGGATGAACGATTTTCTATTTTTAATATGTGCTTTCATGGTAGCTCTGGTGCGTGAGTGAGGGACGGCCACTCATAGTAGTTTAGGGACACTTGGCCGAGCACCATTAATTGGATTATTTCCCTTGTAATACTAGCGCGGGACCCGTTATTCACATCACGGTGAAAAGCGCGCATTTTGATTGGTCAGTTGGAAATGTACCGGGCTTCCAACTCTTATATCATGGCTTTGAGTTTCTTACAACTCGCTCACTCGTTGTTATCCACCGACAGAAAGACGGGAACCCGAATTCATTTTTGAGAGTAGACAATACCCTATCGGTACAAAATAGGTACTCATGATAACGTTTGTTATCAATGGAGATACGTCGTATTAATGGACGAAAGTATCCCGCACAAAATTGTCGAATGTTGTTAGTCCTGACACTTTGAAAATTTATATTAAAACTATTACCGGGTTTCTGGTATAAGTAGTCAGTTGGAATTGTAGCAGCAAGTTTCTACTTTATAATGGTACCAATTTCGTTGTACTTTGATGCACGTGTCCTATTGAAATGATTAATGAGAGGATCTCGGATTTAAAGTAAACCACGAGTTAGACGCATGTTATCCCCGATAAATCCAACCTGGGTCAAATTTATTCAATTATTGCTGGAGGGGTCGTTAGAGTAATTTCTGCAGTTTACTGGGATACCTAATTGACTTTTGTGTGCACCCTTTTAACCGTACTGTAAATTCGATTGTGTTAGGACCCTAACCGGTTATGTTGTCGGGCTGGACTCCATGTCCGAGCCTTTCACTTGTGCAACACGGGCTACGTAATAGCTCTCTCGGACGTCCGCGCGGGCTAATAAATAAGATGCGGTTCGAGTGGTCAAGACACTCCATCATAGACGCAGAGACAGAGCCGACGCTTGCCATCGCCACCCCGCCCCATAAGGCATGTAGCGGTAGCACAGGACCCGGAGAAACTTTGGGTAAGTTGGAGACTATTATATTAGAAGTGACTTTAATTTGCGCACCCCCCCCCCCTTTTTCTTGGATGCCACGTAGAGAATGCTGATCTACAGAGACTATTATGAGTCCGGCTCAACGGTAATTGCCATTGTCATTGGACGTGTAGGATGCGCTTTGCAGTACAGTGTCTTGATATTGTGTCTTTATTGTCAAAGTTAACGTTTGCGGTGCTAGATGATAATGATGGCTCGCTAACCAAGCTATCACGATTTGCTTGTGTGCCTATATATAGTGTATGTGTAGCATTGCCTTGTTGTGGTAGGCAGTGAGGATTTCCTGACATGTTGATGTGGATGGCTTATGTTACAGCGAGCGGCACTATACGCTTGATTGTATTACGGGTATTTGTGTACCTTGCCAGTACCACTATGCTATAGAGAGCAGTGTGATTGTGATTGCGTGTTTAGTGTTTAAGATGTGCAATTAATTACATGTATTGGAGATGTATAATATTAGTTGGGCCTCACATGGGTGAGCCCCAGGATTGTTCTATGTGCGGCGGTGGATGAACAATGTTTCAATGAGTCTACACATGTTGCAATGAGTCTCGCCGACATATATATATATATCATGTGCATGTATTATAGTTATCCAGATGTATTATGCTTCTATGAGTTTCGTAAGTGTGTGAAGGACAGTTTCATTTTAAGGAATGTACACATTACTGTATGTATCTAGTGGTGTGTCATACACGTTAGCCTGGCGGCATAGCTCCGCGGCTAAGGTCAAAGGGCATGACCCTTCAGTATCGATTGGGAAGGGAAGTCACCAATACAATAGCCCTGGGGCGGGTTAGTACTAATAATGGGAGTGGGCCTATGAGGATGGCCTGCATTGGGATGCAGCGTCTGTGTTATGGACGGTCAGTGGGCCATGTTGGCCACTGCGTTATTAAATGGAATGGCCACTCTGGATGTGTTGTACACCGGCTCAGCGGAGCGAAACTATTGTGTTCTTGCCCCTTCATTTGTTATGTCCTTCATACTTTGATTAGTACATTAATTAGTTTATGTTGCCAGTGTACTAGGAAACTCCTAGTGTATATGATATAGCCACTTGTAGTTGTTATTCATTAACCTTAGCGCTATTTTATTCCATGCATACATATCCAGTTGGTTATTGCTTAAATTCTATATTATATTGTGGTTGTTTGATTTAATACTTAATACTATTACTATGTATGTCCACCATTGATTGCCTGATTAATGTTGTCATTATATCCTAATCATATTTTCGTCTTTTTCTCTTGTTCCAGCTTATGGCTGGTTGGGCTTCTTTTTCTTGGCTTCTTTTTCCTTTTTTGTTTGGTAGTGATACCGTTGTTAGGCTTTTTGAATAAATAAGATTGCCAGCAGAACCCTGTGTTTGTTAATCCTGTGTATCCTTAAGGGAGTTACTATTGAACCCACGCAGTAACCACATTAGCCACTCGTTCATCCAACACTACTAACAGTAGGCGTTAAAGCCATTAAAAATTTTGCTGTCTCGTAAATCATACCCTGAGCGCTGTGGACTTTAAAAAAAATTTTGATTTCCATTTCAAGACCTCTGTCCTTAAGTCACATTGTCCGAAATTTAAAACTGTTTGGGAGGAAATATATCACGGATTTCTAAGTGCACGGCCTGAATATTGGAAACCAACAAAGTATATAACGTAAAGACCTTTTTGTTGCAGAGCAGATTTCATTTCGATGATATGAGGGCACAAATTATAGTTTCCTAATCCTACTTTTCAGGATCGTTTTCTCAAAATACATGTAGAATATTGTGATTTAATGCTATGCTTGCTGTTTGTTATATTTTACATGAAGTTAAAATGTGGGAAGAACTTTAAGGGTGAATAAAGCCCCCTTAATGGTGATCGTCTTGAGGGAATCTTTTGCGTGATCTGCAAAACCCCACCGACCTGAACATCAAAGTCTATGGTGCTCCGACAGAACTGCAGAAAACCGTAGATTTTCTTAAAAGAACAAATCTGCAGATTTAGATTGGTGAACGAAAGAAGAAGAAGAAGGAGAAGAACTGACTTGGCTAAATTTAAATTAATTAATAGTAAATTTTAAACGTATTTATTGGGTTGGAAAAAATTCTCGGGATTTTTTTTAACCCCGTCTTCGGATTTTAGAAAATATTCATTATTCACCGGCAATACCGAAAGGAAGTCGCATTGGCTTGAAAATGGCGGCGGTTGCAAAGAAGCGGAAAGTTGATACAAAACCTGTCTGTAAATACGGGAGCAAATGTTATCGTCGAAACCAACAGCACCTGCAGAATTACAGACATCCTGGCAGGGATGACGACGATGTTGAGGTAAGTATCTCGGCGCTTTTTCGGTAGTTCCCACCCCAACTTACCTAGGCTATAATAAAGTAGATCTAGACTAGAATATCTAGAATTTTTTTCTAGATCTAGACTAGATCTAGATTAGTCGATTGTCAGATTGATTATATAGATCTAGATCTAGAATCTAGATTAGATCTAGACTAGACTCTAGATCTAGATAATCTAGACTAGATCTAGTCTAGTCTTTTTATAAGGCATCAATCTTTTTTTTTTTTAAACCCAAGAAGTTGAAGAACAATAACAAGAAATCGGGCACTACCGGATAAGTGCGGTCCCTATCTTGCCCACTTCATTTCCTCCTTAGTTAACGGAAGGTCTTCCGAATGCGATGTTCGAGCGAAAACAATACATAGCTACCCCGGCGGCTTTCCCTGATATGTCAATCTGACTACTGCCCAGACGAACATCGGCCTACGACCTCGATGATACAAACTGACTAGACCCTCACATCGTTACATTATAATACATAATTACATATCAATCTAACAATCGACTGATATATAGCCTAGGTAAGTTGGGGTGGGAACAACCGAAAATGTAACGACGTGAGGGTCTAGTCAGTTTGTATCATCGAGGCCGTAGGCCGATGTTCGTCTGGGCAGTAGTCAGATTGACATATCAGGGAAAGCCGCCGGGGTAGCTAGATCTATGTATTGTTTTCACTCGAACGATGGAACGCGGGCAAGATAGGGACCGCACTTATCCGGTAGTGCCAGAAATCCAGGTGTTTTTTTTTGTATCTAGATCTAGACTAGATCTACACCTGTCATTCGGGGGACAGTGGTTCGATTCTCAGCCAGCAGGGTAGTTTTTTTTTTCTTCTTCTCAAGTTCTCTTAAAGTCTTTTTATCTGTAATCAAGGATCTGTTTCAGTGTTTGGTAATTTTTTAAAAATCCAACATCATTAGGATTAATAGGAATAAATCCAGTTTGTTTGTTGTTGTCGTTTTTTGTCACCAATACCTGCGGATAAACCCGAGCTTCGGCCCAAGATCTGCCGATAGAGTGTTGCCGGATAAACCCAAGTAGGCCTATCCGCCGATAATGTTGACGGATAAAGCTGGGCAGTATCCGTCAACATTATCGGCGGATAAACCTGGGCATTGTGCCCTCATTCTGGCTGGGCATAATCTGAAATGTAAGAGAAATGGAATTGGGCATACCATAAAAATATTAATGCGCCCAGGTAGTCTATCATATGACACGAGTAGGCCTAGAATAGATAGATCTCTAGAGATCTGCTCATCTAGAGTCTAGGAGGTGTCCCTAGTTTTTTGTGACAAGAATAGATGACAAACTTCTCCAGATCTGCAAAATCTACTAAATCTAGACTCTAGGCTAGATTTTGAATTAGAGTTTAGATCTAGAAATCTAGATCTAGTCTAGAGCCTAGTATAGATTGTAGATCAGGGAACAGCTCATTATAAAACAGGTTGGCCTTGTCAGAACATAAGTTAGCAATGACATTGACAGTGATTATCAATTCAGTGAAAAATTTTTTATTCAATTTAGGTTAGGCCTAAGTGTTTATATTATAGCTTTGTGTTCTAGAAATATAATTAAGAACTTGAAGTTATAAAATAATTTTGCTTTTCCAACACTCTGCCCAGTCCTAGATTTTGAAGTTTATGAGGTAGGCCTACTGTAGATCTAGACTATGTTCATTTTCAGGATGAGGACAAATCTGAAAAGAGAAAGGATTCTCAAAATGAGAAGGGTCAGAGGAAGACAATAAATGATTATTTTGGAGCTGCCTCAAAAGCTCACAGTGTGTCAGATTCAGGTGAGTTGTTAATGTTAGCAATGTGATTGTGATCCTTAGCACTGGTGTATATATTTACATTGGAGAGTTTGGAAAAGACCATTTAAATTGAATAAATCTCCTCTTAATTTTGATGAAGGAAAAAGGTTTCAGCCGCAGGTGATTTAGCCAGGGAAAAAAAGCATCATAGTTTTGTTTTAAAACAATTTTCTAAGATTAAGAAGAGTTAGCTAGCCACAAGTCCATTATGGCTAATTCATAATTAGTGAGATGAGTCAATTGTTCAGCTGAGTAATCGATTAAGAGCTAAAACTGTACAGTTGCACAGAGATCAGCCAATGCACAAATAGGGTGGAGAGATTCAAATGATTAGTACAAAATTGGTACAAAATTCAAATGCAGGCGACAAATTTCTCAGTGATATGACATTTTTTTCTGTTAGGATCTGATGAAGAAGATACAGAACCTACTAGGAAGAGAAAAACACCAAATAAAGGAGGCCAGTCTTCATCCAGCGCAAAAGAAGGGGAAAGGGAGGATGAAACAGAGGCTCCAAGTAGTCGAGATGATGAGAAAGAAGTATCAGATGATGATGGAGTAGATGTTGACACACCACCACCATCGCCTGAAGATGTGAGGGAGAATGTAAAAAAGAAATTTCTTGTGGAGATGCCAGAAGATTTCTATCAGTTTTGGGATTTTTGCAAATCATTCCAGCCATCTGATCCATTATGTGAGTGAACAAAAAACTGTTGTAGTGTCTATTGAGTGTGAGGTTGTGTGTACACATTAGCGTAGCAATCTTTTACAATTTGGTCCCTACATTTGACTCAAGTCACATTTCTGGCATTGTACTTTAATTGGTACATTTGACTCAAGTCACATTGAGAAAAAGCCTTACAAAAAGAGTGAAGCCTTGAAACTACGTAATGAATAATAAAATACAAATGAATGATCCTTTTGTTATAAATTTGTAAATAAGTTCTGCTGTCTGCCTCCTGTACATCCTTTTTTTTGGAGTGTGTTTGTTTAATGTACTTTGAGCTCTGCTACAACTTTTTTTTTTCCAAGCTAGGATTGTTTACAATGTTTGTTTCAATGAAAAATACACATCCACATGATGTTTGTAGATCGGCATGATTCTGCCAACCTGCCTGATCCAATAACAAAATTATAAAACACCTGGAAAATTTGCACATTTTAGGTCTATTGGATAGGATTAGGAAACAAAGAGTTTTTTTTTAGTAAGGTACCCCATTTGTTTTGAAAATTTCAATCAAACTACCTGAGCAATGGTAGAAAAAATTTTGTCTAAATAAATGTTCGGCACATATCAACATCTACGGCATTTCATGGTGCACGTGATGTTTGTTGAAACGAAAGGCTCCCTGTAGTGTTTCAGAAGCAACAGTATTTGCAGCGTTTTATTCCAGTGTATTGAGAAAGGGTGTTGAATAACTGAACCGTGCCTCCATGTGAGGTTATAGTCAGTTGCTAACTCTTTAGCAAGGTATAAAGTTGGTTTGTTTTCATTTCACGTATCTGTACAGTGTTAATAATAATAAATATAATAATGAAGATCATTTATATAGCGCCCAGTCCAAACAATTTGCTCTAGGCGCTTTACAGAAAGTCTTGTTTTCTGCATACTTCAACTCACTCTCTCTCACCCTCTCTCTCTGCTAGACATACATTGTATACATAGATACACACACATAACATACTAGAAGGCAGAAATTAAACAATAAAACAGCAAAATTAATAACCCCTTCACAACGACGCGTTTTGCATTCCTGTGTACGACAGGTTTTTTAGCTACTTTGGTTAGCCAGTACGACAGCGCGCGGGTAGTTGTTAAGATTATGTTTTAAAACTGACTGTGATCAGTTTATTTGTACAGTTGACCCCCAAAAATATACATTTTTTGAAAGGAAACTGAATCCAGTTTCTAAATATGCCATGTTTTTTCATCTCAAGCAATATACAAGGTCACAAAGTTATGATCAAATCGACAGTGACGAGAGGAACGCAACTTATCAAAGGTTATTTGCTCTGATGAAGCGCTAGCAGGAAAGAAATTTCCAAAAACTGGAATCGAGTATGCGTAAAATTCAATGCTGGTTCAGAATTTCGCCCGTACTCGCCCATAGCTTTGAATATAATACAAAGCATTTGTAGAGCAGTTTTAGTATGCCGTACCTGGTACGTCTACATGGTATTGGGGAACCCAGAGTATCGCAACTTCCGTGGCGTACCTGGTACGGCACACCAGCAAAAATTGCACAATTTTGTGACGTACCAGGTACGTCACTATGGGGTCGAAGGGGTTAAAGTGAATTGAGAAAATAAATGGATTGGGAATGACTTCACCATTGAAAGCGTTTTTTTAAAAAGGTGGGTTTTTAGACCAGTTTTGAATTTTGACTGGTAGATGCTTCTCACAATGATTTTGGCAGCAAGTTCCAGATGTGCGGTGCACAGTGTGTAAATGCTCTGCCTCCTAGTTTCTTTGACTTGCAGTTAAAAATCTTAAGAAGGCCCTGATCGCTTGATCTTAAAGAACGAGCTGAGGGAAATGCATTTATAATGCCACATGCGAAATTCAGGCCTCAATTTTATACACCTTTGTTAATTTGTTTGTTTTATTCCTGACCTAGCTGCCTTAGAGAAGACGTTGAATCTCAGATTGGTGGGCCCATTTGATATCCTGGCAGGACGACATAAAAATGTCCACAAGAATAAGCATGGGCGTCGGCCAAACTTCCTCCTTCATTATCGTTTCTTTTACGACCCTCCAGAGTTTCAGACTGTTGTTATTTCCACTGAAGATGGAAATTTTCATCTCGGCTATTACAGGTAAGTTAGAATGTACAACGGAGAGTAATTATAGGTAGTCCAAACTGCCCTGCTGAAGGGGTGAAATCCCGTTTTGGCATAATTTTAGGCCAACATTACAAGGATACCACTGCTGTGGTTTATGCAAAACAGCGTGTATCCTACATCAAAATAAAGTTCAAGTCTTCCTCTGTCAAAGTATATTATCTTTTGTATTGTTTAATGTGTGTAGCCATGTGTTTTTATTGCTTGAACAAGACATAGTCTTGCCGTTTTCGCCCTGAGCCGAACCTACCGATTTGACCCCATCATAATAAAGGACCGCGGCGCGTCAGGCTGATGTACCGCACGTGTTTGAAAATAACTCACGCAGAAAGCCAGATAAATGAGGTTTGATTCAATGTATTTTTCATCCTGTTTTAAGTTGAAATTCCTTTAAAAATCGTTTGTTGAAAAGTTTGTTGATCGAGAAACTGGTGGAAATTTTAATAGATGAGGATCAAAATTATACGCAACTAGCAAGTATACCCGTTCTACGAACGGACACGGTGACAAAAACTTGTTAGTTGAGTACCTAAAAAGCTATAACGAAATACCACATATAACGAAAAAAAAAAAAAGAAGACGCAAATATATGAACTGAAAAAAAAATGTTAGTGTATAATAAGCCGCACAAATATCTCCTGAAAAAGACGTGAGTTAAGTACAAAATGTAGTGGGGTTTTTTGGTTGTTGTTTTTTTGTTTTTGAGAAGATGAAAAAAAAGGTATAGTGGAGTGAAGAAATGATCTGATGTAAATAGCCATGTTGGAATCATATTATAAAGGAGCTAGCGCCATATAATAAAAGGTACAAACATCACTTACCACATCAGTTGCGGAGAATCTCACTGTAAACAATGTTGTCTGTATATACTCCGGGATGATCAGGAAATTGTTGTGCATGCACTCTCAGATTTTATTTTGTTCCAACTCTACTCAGAGCGACGTATAATTGCCCATGGCTAAAAAAGGGTGTGTTCAAGGCCACACCAACTCTTTGTAATGTTTGCCCTTGTGCTTTGTTAGCAGTTATAGAAAATGCAACACGAATTGGAAACTGTTTTCTCTTCATTTGAAATGGAATTTTTTTTTCCCGATGGTATCAGAGGAATGCGCAGAATAAATATTCTTTTCCCAGCATGTGGCCCAGATGCAATGGTGGCATCAATGACGTGAGCATGGAGTTGATCTACAACATATCGAGTTCCATTGCAATGACCGTTGTGAGGGTCCAGGTTATGAAGCAGCATCCCAATACAGTGGCGTTTGAGAGATAGACGATGAGGAGGAAGCCCCGATGGACAAAGTTTGTTGATGAATTCTAATGGATACTGATGTTCATTCTCTTCCACCGAATCTACACTGTCATAAATTCTCTCTTGTTGACATTATGATACGTCATCAAAACTGGTGGTGGTGGTGGAGGAAATTCAATCACAACTTTTCCATTTCCGCAGCAAAAAGAAGAGCGCTCTGACGACCATCGTAACGCACGACAATGTTCACAGATGACAGCCATTTGCCCATCGTTGTGTTGTTCTATTACACGATGAATGTTCTCATCAAAATTTTCGCTGTCTACTTGTCGTCCACACCCAACATAATCTTTTTTTCTTGGTCGTGCTCTAGCAGGTTCTCTTTGAATTTGATTTGTATCATCGTCTCCATCCAGAATGGCTTGATTAATGATAGGTTGTAACGGTGTTTCATCATGAGCTTGAGTTGCCACTCCTATTCTATCCGCATCTTCTAGATCTACTTCTACAGTTGTTTCATTCTCAATGTCATTATTTCCTACATCTCTGACAATTCTAGTTTGCTCTCTCTTTCGTAACTGTCGAGTAGTTCTGCTAGTTAACGATGAACGTTTTTTTGAGCGGGGCATGATGAGGCAAATTTTATTTCAGGACATTCCAAGACGATTAATTTTCACAATGTCAATGTACTTTATTTGCTAGAAAGAAAGGTAAACTCGTGGAAGAAAATTTGCAGAGCTTTAAATCTACTCTCTACTCTAGATCTGAGCTTCTTACTGAGGTTAAACTACACACACGTGGAACAAAATTTGCAGAGCTTTAAATCTACTCTCTAGATCTGAGCTTCTTACTGAGGTTAAACTACACACACGTGGAACAAAATTTGCAGAGCTTTAAATCTACTCTCTACTCTAGATCTGAGCTTCTTACTGAGGTTAAACTACACACACGTGGAAGAAAATTTGCAGAGCTTTAAATCTACTCTCTAGATCTGAGCTTCTTACTGAGGTTAAACTGCACACACGAAACTATCTAGATCTAGATATTTATTAAATCTATAACGTCTGCATTTTGCTTTTCCAACTGAAAAACTTCACTTTTGCTAATTTTTGCAACTGTAATCGCCGCGCTTCCATTGTTGTCTTTGTTCCAGCTGATAGTAATGTGTCAATAATCGTATTTGTCCGAATTTAAAACTGATACAAAAAAAAATATCTGAGTATTTATAGTTCGCAGGTTATAGGTCTTTTAGCTTCAGTTTTATGTTTTCCCAGTGACTCCGACAATTGTTCAGATATGAGAGAGTTCAATTTTTTTTTTATTAATGACACAAATGATAATACATTTTTTTTAATGAACAGACAGAAAGGCAACGAAAAATATGAATACTCGAGTACTGATACTGTTGCTTTCAGGTTGTTAGTGATTACAGGAAACGTATCAAACAGGAAACAGTTCGTACTGGAATGGCCTATCGAAAAATCCATTTTTTGCTTTTATTATTTTGTGTTTTAAGTCAATTTGCAATCAAACCAAAGATTATTTTGAAAAACAAAAAGCGTCACTCACACCCTTTTTTTTGTCCAAATCAACATGGCAAATTTGGTTTGTGTCCGTTTCTTAGTTTTTGAGCCTTAGGTGCCACAATGTTTTTGCGCTAGCTCCATTATAATATGATGAACCTCAGCCTTTGTATTTTCAGGGTGTGCCAAAATTAGATTTAGGGCATGTGTTTTTATAGACCCACCCAATGCTTAATCTCATCACCTTTTTCTGACACTCAGTGCTAAGTCAATGGCGATGCGGTTGACCTAATTTTCAATTTAAAAAAAATGAAAACATTATTTTTGTCTCCCTTGTAAGAGTTGACACAAAATTGACGTCGGATGACGTTTGATGATTAAAAGAAGTAAAATGAGATGCTTGTACTATATTTGTACCCCTCGAAAAACATTGAGCGTAATGTACACCCCCTTGACTTGGAAACAGATAATTTTTAATGCTGTGACTCAATAAACAGTCATTTTATGGGCGGTCAAAGTTGGACTTTTGTGCAATCTGCAAAAGGTAGCAAATTCGAGGTGTGTTTTCACTTTTGAAAATGCCATAACTATCAAACCCTTTAAGCCAGAATGACAAATTTGGTATCAAAATTCATAGAAAAGCAAGCCCCATCAGATTAGACAATAACTGGTGAGTTGTGATAAAAAGTAAAAATCAGTTTGGACTACCTAGTAATTATTAACAAAAATTTATGACATGGATTCTATTGCCTCCCTTGAATATTTGATGATGATGACGAAGTCAGTGATATGAAATTTAGGACTGGAATGGAGAGGTCTTTGTGTGTGTGTGGCTGATTTAAAAAATATTTTAGTCAGATGTACAGAAAATGCTAGTATAGTGGTGCCAAATAATTTTTAGAAATAATTTAAGAGAATGTTTATTTGCCATTCTGTTCAAAAATTAAGTTTTTTTTTTACACACACTAAAATATCTAATATTCTGACTTTGTGGCACACACCAGCTGTACCCCACCCAATTGAAAGGATATACAGCACTTGTTCACATTATTATTTTTCATTGTGACACAGTTACAGTAAAACAATGGAACAGCTGAGACAGGTACTCAGTGTTAATGCAACAGAACACCTATCATTAGTATCATGCAGACCTGGAAAATCCAGACACCTACGTTTCAAAAGTAATCTTGTCCAGACCTGTCAGGTGTCATAGCCTATGTTTGTACTGTTTCACAGATTGAAAGTGATGTGGACAGCCTTAGCTCTTCCATTTTAGATAGTGTCAGTGATTGACTGTGTACTCCACTGATTGTTTCTTTCTTAGTTTCATGGATTATCTTAGTTTGTTTTAGTGCTCCCTCTCAGTCATCTAAGGATAGAAAATAGATTATCCGGTCCACTTTAACTTCATGACCACATTCATTATTTTTTTGCATACAATGTTAGTACGCAGTTGCCAATCAGCATACTTTGCAATATTTTCTGGTATTCTGACAAGGATCTTAGAGACAAAGGTAGATCCACAGACTAATAAATTAACCAGACTGGAAACACGAGCTTCGGGCTGTGTTGTTTTATACGGAATTCCCCGAGCGACGACCGTATAATCGACATGGCCGCTGCTCTGGAAATTCCGATTCTAGTTCTATGTGCAGTAGAAATTTCTTTTTATTTGTCAAGATTGGTTGTCAGTGTATTAAAATGCATTAACTTGCCTATCCTTTCATTTTATTGTCTACATCTGCCCTTTTTTTTTTATTGTTATAAATGATGACCGTATGGACTTTTAGCGACCGCTGCATTGTAGCTATGCTGAAGCGTCGGTCGCAACCATAAACCTAAAATGGCGGACCTTTCGCGGTTTTGTGACGTCACACAATGGGATCATCCAGTCTGGGTATTTTACCAGTCTGTGGGTAGATCTAACATTTCTACTGTAGTATCATTATGTTGTAGTCTAAAACTTTCTTCTGACAGAGATGATCCCAAAGAGGCACCAGTGTTTGTGGCAAGCAACTCTCCAGAAAAGGTGCCCAAGGATAAACTGTCTCCATGTGGTGATAACATATTTGCAGCAGTCCAGTAAGTCACAACAACCCCAAACTTTAGTCCTAACCCAATCCTGCCTAATGCGACCCCATGCAATATCCTCGCATCTGCCTAATGCAATTCAATGTGACTACATTTGTATCTGTCGGAATGGGCCACCTATCAATGTGCTGTTTATAAGGTGCCTTAGCAGCCAGATCTGGTTGGCAATGATTAATGATTTAGAGCTATAGTCACGTTAAAAACGAGACGTCTGCTCTTCAGTTAGAAAAATACTAGATGCGTCTAGCTTACAAACTTTTTTTCCAGCGAAGAGTTGAAATCACTGTACACCTACAGTTTGGCACCATTTTCATCAAACTTCGATGATTATGTGCATAAATACTTTTAAGCAATATCAGTGGTCGGGAAATTAAGAGTCATTTCCCTTTTCTTAGGCATGTGGGCAGGAAAAGTGGGAAGCTTCTTAGGCAATTGGCTGCTATTTTTGTGCCAGCTTTAGGCAAGAAAGGGTCACGGAAATTATTCTGGTGTGTGGATTCAACTTTGACTTACTGTGTCTGGTCTGTCATTGCCGTCTGTGTCATAATTATGGTAGATGTGGCGAGAACTAACAAGTTTTTCCGGACACTCGGCATTATATATGGTTGGGAGAGTATAAGAATAAGGAGGATATTATTGTTATGTACCCAAATGTGTGAAGACTGGTGTCCTAAATGGCGTAGTTTTTCCCTGTTATTCTTTACTGGCCTATCAAAAGGTATTATTTGAGAGGGATCTTGTGGAAAGCATAGCAGGGAGAACCTTTCAGAAGGATGAAAAAGACATGCCATGAATTAACAGAACATTAACAGAACATAGAAATTGCTGTAAGAAATTGCTGTCCGAGTCTAAAATCTGATGCAAGAATGTCCAGTACCAAAAAAAAAGAAAGGAAAAAACTTACTTTGATAGGCAGACAATGTTGCATAGACATATTTCGTTACTTTACAACATAGTCTGATTTCAAAATGGCTACTGGAAATGTGAAAAGTTGGAAAAGCTGCGACTTCATGATGTTATTGTTTCCTCAATTCTCTAGCATCTACGCAACCAGCCTGATGAAATCTAACAGTGGAGACAAGAGAAAGTCTATTGAAGGGATGATCCATTCCATAGAAGACACAGCAAGAAAGCACAACCTGCCACTGGCAGCAAAATCAAACAGCATGAAAGCACGAAGGAAAAAAGTGGTGTGTCCCACCTTCCACGGTGCAGGGATTGTGGTACCGGTTGATGACAATAATGTGGGCTACAGACCTGTGCCAGAGACAGCAGGTAGGATATACACATATCAACAAACTTAGGCGAGTCGGTACAGGAAAGCAGAATCTTCCTCAGATGTTTAGGCTTTATAATATCTCTGGTAGTTCAAGGACTCTGTGGCAGGCTGGTCATGAAGCATGGGTGCTCTTACAGTTTTGCAAAGTTGTACTTAATCTGTGCAGTGGTGAACAGAGCCAAATAGTCATTGTTTGCTAACTGCTCCGAGAAAGATCAGACATTACTCCTCACCCTATAGTGACTCAGAGCTTACTGATTTCCATTTAATATCTTCAAGCATGTTGTATGAAAATTTCATAGCTGTTGATTTGATCTTACGTGGATTTAGTCTGTGTGGTGGTGAATGATTTTAGCTAAATTTTACGGTGGTAGGCTCTTATACAGAATTCATCAATCTTTAGTAGTTTCATGTAGAGAATTTTAGGAAAAGTCACAAGGAGCCACTTATAGCAGAATTACAGTGGTTTGAAATTGCAGTCAGGCCATATAAGACCCAATCACAGCTCCATGGGTTAAAACAAAGTGCCTAAACAATTGATTCCCACTGTCAGTCATATGTATGAAAAATTCCTATTTTGGACATTAGGATATTCACTGAGTTTAATTTTATCAGTAACAATAACAAAATGATTTGAGTGATGATTTTCCGATAAAAGCAAAGAAAAATCAGTCTCAAGAACATTAACAGAACATAGAACTTCACACAACACCCACAAAGTTCTGTGTGTACTAGTCTACTACCCAGGGGAGTTTTTATTATTCTGACTCTTCTTCTTTCTTGCTTTCAGCGGACCTTCGAGCAATGTTGAGGATAATCTCAGAAAGCAATTCTGAATCACTTCGTGATGAAAGCTTTGAAAACCTGCAGGAGTTGATCACTTTTGTACAGTTTGCTAACGATGAATGTGACTATGGTGAGGGTTTGGAATTAGGACTGGACTTGTTCAGCTTTGGTGCCAAGGTTTTTCATCCTCAAATTGCCTCGCTTCTCCCACTTGCATATCAGTTGCTGAATCGACCTGAATTTTCCGAGATCATTGAAGCTCATTTGAAACGTCGACGTCCACTGACAGAGAGTGTGGATGAGTTGGCTGTTTGACGTGATATTTGCTGGGACTCCTTGGCAAGGTTATTCTAGATGTCAGAGTTAACTTTTTTACATCGCACACCTCACGCATGTCACCTTCCCCTTTTAATGGTATTATTTCATAGTAATTATTTACAGCTGACACATAATTTTGGGGGAGTTTGAAAATTCACACAAAATACTAGTGGCAGTAAACCTACAAGATGGTAGGGGTATCCCATCCAAGATTTTTGTAGGAATTTGAATAGAGTAGCAATAGTTTTTTTTTCCTTCTTTTTGGTATCATATTTTAAGCGAGATGTACAAGGGACTCTTGGTGCTTGTGTTTCTTCCTCAGCAATTTTGCCTTCTTCTTTGACAGAGTAATGAGGTTCTGGCGTTCATCTTTGGTCTTGGCATCCAGCCACGAAACAGCCTTATTGCGTTTCCCCATGTTGTATGTAGATCTGCGACGAAGGGTGCTGTTTCGGCGTGTTGTAATGTTATAATCCAGATCTCCAAAGGCGTGCTCACCTGAAAGATTTGTAAGTGGACAGTGATGAAGAGCTTATCTGGTTTTATCACTAACATCATCACTGTAAACACCACCCTCCAGGAAATCACACAACTGACGACTGGTGACTTCCAACACTTTGGGCAGGATCTTCAATAAGGACTGTTTAACAGCTGCTGTATTCTTTGCGACAAACTGTAACAGTGACACACTTACAGAATCCATAAACTCTCCATCGAAGACGCCTTTGCACTCCTCACTGCAAAGATCTGAAGGTGAAGCCAGCCAAGCATTCAGATTTTTTGTCATCTTGACATACTTGGCAAATTCCACATAGAGAACTTTACTGTTGACAAGCTCCCAGTATGGCTGTGTTAGGTATGTGTGAAGTATCGAGAGAGGCCAGTGTAGACATCAGATTGTTATCTGATATATCCGCCACAACACTTTGTAGCTTCAGATTAGACGTCGAGGCAAAGTTGGCAAGAAATTCTCTGATGTCATCACGATGATGGAAAATGGCAGATGAATTTACGAAGAGAGAATTGAAGCGGTTTGCCCTGTAACATAATTTCAGACTGAATTCCGTTCTCACGACAGAATGCAAGCCACTCCGCTCTGCAGCCATTCTTTTCATCTCCTCTTGGGCCCAGGACATCTGATGCTGTTCTCACCAGTCTTGCGGTAGCTACCTCAGTAACTACTGACCACGATTTGCACTGAGGGTAGGCATCTCTCCCAAAGCTTAGTCCCGGTGCTTGTAAATTCCTGTTCAGCTATTTTGAGGCCAGACTCACAAGCGTTTGATAAACCCAATAAAAAATGGGCATTGCAAAACAGGAAGTGAGCATGATCATCAGAGCTCAAAGTGTCACATCTATAAGTGTCGAATTTCTTGTCAAAGCAGTGCATGACTGCTGCTCTGTCGGTCATTAAGCTGGTGACTTTCTGTAACAGTTGTTTGAAAATCTCGTTTTGTTCTGTGCCGGTGACATCTGCATAAATTTCACTCAGCTCTTCCAGCAGGTCGATAGTTACCTGTAACAGGGAATCTGAGTCCTCTACAGCAACCTCAGAAAAGCCAAGATTCAAGAGTAAGCCATTGTCTATTGTCCTTTGATGTCCCACATATTTTCTCTTGTCACGGCTGGTCCCATCCAAGTGCATCGTCACATTTGATGAAGACGTCACATTTTCTGCAATTTGAGCCTTGCTTAAGTAATGTGCCTCATCTGCCATGTTAGACACAGTTGATGCACATGGAATATCAGCAATATTGTAGTGGAATAGATATCTTGCTACATCCTGAATAACTCTTCCACATTTAGAGTCCGGAACACCTGCCTCTTGAAGAGCCCAAACAGCCATCCTCATATCAGCAGAAAAGCTATTGTTGACCCTGTCCCGCAAATGTGGCAGATGCTCTGAAACATCGGCACATACACTTTTAATGGCATCATGATCGAGTGCTTCTTTTTCCTCCTTTAATTTGTCAGAGCATTTCTTCAGCTTGCTGACTTTTTTTCTGCAGTTTCACTTTTTCCACTTTCAAATTATGAATGAGTGTCTCCCTTTTGTCTTTCTTTATCAGTTCCACATTTCTCCGCTTCAGATAATAATTGGTTTTATACGCCTTTGATGCCTGGAGCTCCCGATTTTGTTTTTTTCAATTCACTATTCTGTGCCTTCAGCTTTTCAGATTCACTTTGCAGGATATGAAATTTCTCCCTCAGGACAGCATGATCTGACTGGAGCTTTTCATGCACGTCAGCTGTTGCAGAATACATTTGTCTCACAGTTTCCAGCTTTAGTTTTGTTTCCTCTTCACAGGCATTAGCATCTTTCACTTTCTGCTGAAGGATTTTTATCTGCTGTAATTCTGCCTTCTGATTCCCTGATTCACCAGAAAGGTTGCCATGCACTGGCACTGAGTTTTCTGCTTGGAGGTGTTCACATTTATCTGCTGTAGAAACTGGATTTGTTGTTCGTGGCAACACAAAGATATCTTTTCGCCAGCTCTCCAACACCGCCTTATCATTCTTCGTCTGCATGCTTTTATAGACCTTGTCAAACTTCTGAATATGTCGTGAGAAAGCACTCTTACTGCAGACTATGGGCACAGAGGACACAGCATTCAAGGCATTCAGAAGAAAATTTTGGCTCATCTTCTCCTTATTCACAAAAGTGTTGAGGTCAGCAACAATTTCGTTTGTCAGCTGACATTTTGTGAATTTGGAGAAGTCCATGTGCCTGTTGACCCCTTGTTTGCTGAGGGCTTCACTTATGAAGTCAAGGTCAACAGAGATGGAGAAATAGGACATCCTGTCTTCATCAGAGCCCAGGCTCTGCACTTTTGACGCAACCCGGTCAAGATGGCGGCAAAACCGCTCAGCTGGATATGTAGACTCTGGAAAGAGCCGAGCAAACCATTTCTCAACCTGTGAAAGATAAAATCGACAAATGGTGTAACAAAAGTTTAAATTTCTGGAAATGTGCTGTAATTATTGAATTTGCATCACAGCAGCATAAAAAAAAAAACGGAGCATTCAATTGTCATAACACAGATTTCATACTTTTGATCTGAATTAAGTCAAATAGCAATGCAGCAGTAATGCGAATTGGACTGTAATTGGTATTTGTACAGGTGCATTGTATCATTAATATTAGGAGTCAGAAGATTTGTTCGTTACCAGACAGAAGACTTGATTATTGATTGAAGTTCTATTAATTCTGGGCAAATGTATGAGGCATTTGCTTTTGGAAAATTGCAAAAATAAAGTATAAAAACGGGAGTGTATTAACTTCTTCATATGTCTAATTTTCTAGATCTATATGAGTGTTTTTATTTTGTTGCTGGTCTTCTTACAGAAAGATTTCCACATGCAACACAAGCTGCCAATAGTGTGTCCAGACCACAGGTCAATTCTATGCGCATCATTGTGTGAGCGCTAAAAAAATCGATTGGTTCCACATTGTCCTTGCACTGTGTTGCATATGGAAATCTAACTCTTTTTTTTCCGTATTCAATTACTAACTTCTTTCCCTGGACAGTTTGCCTCTTGTCTCAAAAGATGTAGCGGATACAACAGCTTGTTGTCCATCCGAAGCTCTGGGAGTGAAGGTCTGCGGCCTTTTCCCACAGCCAATAATGTGGCACGAAGACCTTTCATTTGATCATCTGTGGATCAAATATGGCATATAACTGAAATATTTATATTTATTAGTGGCTCCGGATAGCGGTACTACTGTCCAAGTAGGGATATTGATATCAAGGTAACAGTGTTGTAGTATAGTTTATTTCGATGCCGGACTACGAGGAGAAAACTACTGTACTAAGTGGATTAGTCTCTTTCGCACCAGAGGGAGAGAGAACACAGGGTTCCAGTAGAAAACGTGTACAGAAGTTCAGGACTGAAAACTTGGTCATTTCCTATATTCATTAAAGATAATGCATCTGCACCGTAACAAAATACTATCATTTAGCAACAGTGTTAATTTATCACTATTTGTTAGTCAACCGAATGCTGTACACCCCCACTGTGAACCACGACATTGTACTGCCTAGCAAAGAAGTGTCATGGCCGCCATTTTTATTTCGTCGATTGAAATTTTGGGTCACGTGATCAAATTTCAGCCCTAATTTTCCACTTAATTAGACGTCAATGTATACTATCAGGCTAATAAATCACAAGTTCAATATTCGAATTTCCAATTATCATACATTATAGACCAGTTGAAGCACACAAATTAATTACAGAGACCTGCAAACCGACCTACCATCGGTGCCGTTTTACATGTCTCAGGTCGGGCATCAAGTAACCATTCGATGACTTCTTTACATTTCAGTTTGCATTAAAACAATCTCACAAATAGCAAATTATATGTAAAAGATGCATAAAATGAAAACTACTTACCGTTCAAATCCATTTTCAGCGAATCAAACACAGAAAACACCAGCAAAATTCTTCGTGACGATCACTCGGAAAGAACAATACACAGTGGGCTTAGAGACTGAGCCTACGGAAAAGCCGCGCTGATTTCGTATTGCCCCAGAAGCGGTCGCTTTACGAAAAGGTCAATCAGATCGCGCCGTTTCAACCAATCGTGTTGAATTTTGGATATTATAGTCTGTTTTGAACACTCTTTCCATTGGTACCATGTTCCATGGGATCAGTGGTAGGAAAGAGGTTTAATATAGAGAGAGAAACAGACTATAGTTTCAATCAATGAAATTGTTATGTTTATTCACACGGACCTCGATGTTTTGCACACTGTGTGAAAGGTCATCCAATTCCCTTTATTTTGGTATTCATTTCGTGCGTGTAGGTTGATTCAGCGCGATCTGACGTGGTTTGGCGCAACACATGTTCAAATGGGCTAAAATTTCTCGCTCACGGCGCGCTGTTTTAGCCGCTTTGGTGGTTCGTTTTAAACGTCTTTTATATGCACTAAATATTTATATCAAGATTAACAGAAGGTACCATGAGAAAGAGAAATGAATGATGAATATTGAGGTACTAATTTTATTATGATGAACAAGAGGCAAGATTGTGAAATATTCGTTTCAAAATGCCCCAAATGCGCGGATCTCTAAGATTTTTCACCAGTCAGCAGGGGTGGTTTGGGATACCTAGATCATGCGTTGTGCAAGAGGATGTAAAAAGGTTAATTCTGTAAGAGTTTGACAGTGTTGAACTGAATGTCAGATGGTTCTGTTGGTGTTACAACTTGAAAATTTTTAATTCATTTTCTACTGAATGTGTCTTAGTGAAATGTAGTGGCCGTCCAACAGATCACTAATGGCTAGTAGCCAACATTGCTGCCTTTTGTTAGACCAGTTACAACAAGACAGGATCTCTTTTAATTTTGTGCCATAAGAGATGAACATTGGATGAACCAGAGCAAGCATGCTTAACCTGATATGACAGTTGTTTTTATAGACATTATTTTGTCGCTATGCTGCAAGACTCCCGTAACTAACATTTCGAAAATTTTACAGGAGAGCCAAAAAACTGATTTTCTTTGGCTTATTGCAAATTCTAAAGACAATGGATTTGATTATTGCAATTATTATTGTTATTTATGGGCATTGAGCCTTGAGCTTTTGACACCAGGTGTGCCATTGAGTTTCAGACCCAAAGAATGAAAAAAGTGATTTTGGCCAAAAATATTAGCTACGGGAGTCTTGCAGCATAGCGACGATTTGAAATACATGATTTTTGTACTGTTCTTTTTGTATATGTGAGGATTGACTGTCAGACCTGCCAGGATTCCTGGATGTTACAGGACTCACCTGGCTGGAGTTAACTCATTCACCCTGGCATTATTTTGGCCTCCTGACGGAATTATTTTTAAGTCTCCAAAGTTGAGAGAGACGTGACTTATCAATTTTTACAATAGTGTCATGATTCAGATGTTGTTAAAACTCACGCAGAGAGTGAGTTGTTGTTGTTTTACCAGGGCCATGAGAAATTGGCTGGTGGCCTTGAACGGTCCTCGCCAAATTATAGTTGGTGAGTAAATAAATGTAAAGTTAAACTGTTAGATTCAAGCTTGTGGGTTTTAATGTTCGTGATTAATAAGTAATGGAGTAGGGGTGAAACAAGGTGGGGCTAGTTGACATTGTTAAGTATGACTAGACAAGTTTTTGCACGTTAACTGGCTGGTAGAATAGTGCAGACGTATTACTACAATTAAAATGGTGGGAGGTTTCGACCTATGAGATAGCTGAACTAATTGGGCCAGCGGACTAGCACGCTGGGTAGTTAGATAGTATAAGACATCGTGTAACGTTCAGATTTGGTGAATACAGACGAGCAGAAGCATCGTGTCGTGAAGTATCTCCGGTTGACCAGTACCTGAACTGTGTGCTTTGAAGACAAGAAGTCCTTGCTAACGGACTGACTGAGCTCTAGAAAGAAAGGTCTGAGTGGGCTGACCTTTGAAAGCCCACGCTGCGCTATATTGATGTTCGCGCCTACCAGTAGGCGTGACCAATGGTACTATATCTTATTTATTCAAGCATAATAGAGATCGGAGATAGAGAGAGAACTACAGCCTCATAGGAAGACAAAGGAAACCCCAGCTGGCACTCGACCACGAGTGTCCTGTATCATAGATCTATTGCCATAGTATGATTGGAATAATATAGCACATTGTTGATGAATTGAATAGTGATTGTGCATAAAAATATAGTCTTTTGGCAACTGCTTAAATTACCTACAAGCCGAAGAGTGCTTCTGTAGGCTTTGAACATACTGGGCTCTCCTAACACTCAAGCCCATATGATTTAGGGAGAGTTTGCCTGGCGACTGGCCAGTGGCGACTCAACTGTCACTTTAAATTGATATCTAGTTTCGTATAATATACCTATTTGCTATTGATTGCAGTACCTCCATAGTTACATGAATATCATTGGTTAAGTTATTAATTAGAGTTTTTTTGGTTTGAATATATACCCCTATTGTCTTTTGTTTTGTTATTAATATTTATGTAAACTATGGCCTGACCGGCCTGACATATATACGCTCTAGTTATTTAATACTTTTCTTGTGTGGTTGTGTCCCAGTGTGAGTTAGCTGCCTCTCGTGCAGTCGTAACATCCCCAAGACCCTAACTCTGCTCGTGACAAATAGCTCAATTGTTATTTAAGGAAAATATACAAAACTGTGTATCAAATAAAAGATAATTGAATTCTGCACATGGATGTATAATAGTATAGATCGTGCAGTCGGTGGGTCTGCGGTGTGGCAAATAGAGCTGTCGGCGGCCATATTGCTATACGGTCACCAATCGCTTAGCGAGCCTACCGCTTTGCTTTTTAAAAGAGATGTTGTAATATGTTCCTGCCCCTCCCCGATCAAGTCAGGTTAGAAAAGAAAATTGATACAAGTAAAAAATACAACAAAAACACATACATGTACAACGAAGATTGGCACTCTGTAACAGCTAACAGAAAGCCGTAAAATAGAGTACATGTATATAAGTACAGTGCAATCCTAATATTTCGACATAAGTGGGATCGTCTGACTTGCGTCGAGTAAAGAGAAAGTCGAAATAGCAGATTAGTGGTGGAAAAGAGAAAAAAAAGGGGGGAGGTAGGAGATCAAGCGTCATGAGAAAAGTGTCCAATAAATAACACAATTATGTCCCCTTTTCTTTTAATTATCAGCATACCCGTTCCTCCAATGTCATTGTTGTGTGGAGCGGTTGCGTGGCAAAGATTTGCCAATATCTGCGAAATGCTGTAAGCTATACAATCAGGCAAATGCTCAGTGTTTTACTATTTCTTTTTGACCTGGACGTGACAGTTTCTTCAGAAGTAGTGATGATACTGATACACACCCAGTAAGGCAGTTAACCAAGAGATCTAGGTCAAGGCCTTGTATCAACGAGGCACGAATGTTTTTTGGAAAAAAAAATTTCTGTCTGAGGTACTCTGTAGTTTTACTGCCGTGCGCATATGCATGGTACTCCACACTCATGTTACTGAAGCCAAGGGTCATCCTCTGTGTCCACACACCCCCTCCCTTACCTCTCCCAGCTAGCACCGCAAAAAGAAATAATGAGGTTAATTACCCATTCGATCAAGGAACAGAGAAATAAAATTGTAAAAAGACAAAACTTACCTGGATGAGATGCTCCCTGATTTCGCTCTCCCTCATCTCTCTGGCCTACACATGATATACATGTATTACACTGATATACATAGGAGTACATTTTGTGATTTTTGAAGTATGTTACAATGTTTTGTAGTGGTGGTCTCTCCTGTAAGGAAATCCTATCTGACAGGACTTTTCAGTTGACCTGTATAGGACAGGGGTTTACATGCCCTCTCTGGTGTCCCTCATTGAAGTGGGTATTTGGTTGGCAGGTCTGGACTGCTCAGTGCCGTCAGCCATGGCTCAGGAATAGTTTTATGTTCACCATAATAATATACATGTAATGATGAGTGTTCAGTGTTGCTGGAACTTCAAAAGTTATAGCTGTTTTGTTATATTGGTCAATTTAATGGTCAATTTAATGAGCCATCCAATGAGCAGAATACAGGTCAGAGCTTCCTCCTCTTCACATTCAGTAAATGTGAAGTCATGTAGATCACTAACCTGCTAGCTGTCATTACTTTTGTACCTTCAGCCTGTCTCACATATAATTTGTCATTTTTACCATTTCTTGGGAATTTGGCCTTTTGACAGATTCATAATCTTTCAAATGATTAACACATATTTTAAATTGTCCTAACAGCCAAAACAAACAAAAGCAAGAAATCTGCCATGTAGCGAGAATTTCCTATTCACAACTCTCAAAGAATGGATCTTTGCGGTTCCAGACAGTGTTTTCAAACAAGATATTTCATGATTCTTTCAGTTTCAGAGGGATTTATGAGATGAAAATGTCTCCCAGTCCCATGGTGAGAGCAAGCTGAGCCTCACAGGGACATTGAAGAATTCAAAAATTTCCTTTGCATTTGTGATGTCCCCACTTGTCGTCACAGCCATTGCCTTTTCTATACATAAAAACTTTTTCTTGTACACTTCTTGATGGATTTGTCTCCATACACATGAAAACACAGTTTGAATTATGCATCCCCCTGTAAAGAAATTATATGTAATCCATTTTAAATCTCAGAAAAGTAAAGGAGATTTAAAAAAAAAAAAAAAATAGACCTAGATAGGTAGACATCATGTACATGTAGGCATTGACATCATGTTCGTTGTCCCGTGTGCTTCCAGTCAGTCCAAAAGGGGATCCATTTGGGCAGCTTTGCTAACAGACTTACACTGCCTGTTTTCTCTTCATTTGATGGCTTATTAATCCTTTCATACCAGAAATTCATACTACATGTAGCTTTTAAGTTTTCTTTGTTGTTGTTGTTGTTTTTTTTACACACGTGCATACACACTTACTGGCACATCTTCTTGTATCCTGCAAATTTCATGGTGATGCCAATTGTGGACATGTTAAGTTGTAACATAATTCGTTATTTGTTTCTTGATTTTTGTACTCTTGTTTATAGTATGGAATGTGCAGGGATGGGAATTCTCAGGAAATTTCATAATTTTTAAAATACACGTATTAATTTTTCTCTCAGTAAACACTTTTTGTTTGTTGTCGAATTTATGAATTGGCCTTGGTGCATATAATGTGTATTGCCGTTGGCAGTGACGCATTACATCAGAAGTTCGGAAAATTTTTCTGTCAGTGGTTCCCATCGCTGAATGTCATATGTCATCATCATAAACAAATTCATACACAAACAGCTAGTGAGCAGTTTTACTCAAAACTTCTAGTTCTAAGTTTTATTGACTCCATATGGTGGCAAATGATGCATCTGGATTAGTTTGAACTACATAAATGTTTGCCCAAAGTACTGATACTATAGCAATCAGTGACTGAAGATTGTTATTGCTGATGTTGCCATACAAGTTGTACAGTTGTGACGCTGTCAGGGAATGTTGAAAGGCAGCAATATAGCATAATCCAGCTAATAATTTCATGCAGTAATTTCAGCAACCAGCGGTTTCTGTACACAGCACTTAAAGACAGAGTGTCCAGGCTCTTGCACCTTGCACCTTTTTTATGTTTATCTGTTTTATAACAATATCTCCACTGGCAGTGGTGAAGAAAGCCTGTGGTACTGTAGTGGCAAACCATTTTGTCTGGTTTTAATATATATAATATGAATCTTTGTTATAAATATATGGAAGCATATATATATACATGTACAGTCTCTTCTAGTTAATTTTGTACTGTGCATTTTGAATATTGGATGTTTATGGTAAACTTACATGTACTTTGTTTTTGAAAATGTAAGGGGGGGGGGGACTGTTTTGTTTATACAGCGACTTGTGTTTGTACAAATTTTTATTTTGATAATTCTTCTGTTATAAAATAAAGTTTTGAATTTTTCTTAACTCGCATTTTGAAAGAGTTTGGACTTTGCATGTGTGTGTGTTTACATACCATGTTGTACATGTATGGTTTGTTTGTGTTTGTGTGTTTGTTGCTGGAATGGACTTGACTGGTTTCTCTCTCTCCCTTTCTGCCGTGGTGTTTGTGTACAACCATGGACCAAACTGCATGTTATAATAATTATATATATGTATCCACGTTTAAAGGTTTAAAGATAATCCCCGTGTACATAATAATAATAATGTATAGCATTTATATAGCGCATATCCATTTAAAATGCTCTATGCGCTTTACAGAAACAACATGTCAACCACAGAGCAGAATGGAGCTGCCTGCGAAGCGCTCAACACACTGCACTGCTTCTTTCTCTCTCCCTGTCTCGATCACTCTCTCTCTCTATCTCAGAGCAAATTGTAACGCAGCCTGTTAGGCGCAGTTCACAACTCACAACAGTTCGCACTCACAGCAGTTCACAACACACAACTCAAATAATATTTGAATATTTATTAATAACAATATATATTTAATAATGAATAATAAATTTTGTTGCTGCTGGTGGGGAGGGGGGGATGATATGGATAAATTTTAATCTATTAATTTCAATTTTCAATTTTGCCATGTGATGATATACTAATTTATTAAACAAGATCCACCTTCAGTGTTATCATTGTTATTGCAGCCTACTGTCTAACCAGTCGAGATCAAACATTTCTTGAGGATTCACTGATTTGGTGAAATTCTCATTAGAAAAAACAAAGATCCTTCGCTCATTGTGCAATTGTGCAGTCATTCCCTTCACTGATATTCTTTTCTCTGTCAGGACGTTTTTGGTTTGTTTCGCTTTTTTTTTCTTCGTTTTTTGTCCCCATCAAATACATGTGCACATATTTTCATTACTGTGTCTTTGGCTCTCCGGTTCCACGCCCTAACCCTTCCGCTCGTTCATATAGTCCAGTAAGACCACAGCAGGGGGATTTTTTAAGGTGGTCAGCTTGAACAGTTCATACATGTATGTAATAATTTCGCCCTGCCAAAAGTGCCATTCATGTCCACTAAGCGTATCATATCAGTCCATTCAACACATAAAAACGCATACACGATTCATGCACATTTTATATCCATACACAAACGTTAGAGAAAAGACCATAGATCAGATTTACATAGGTACATGTAAAACAATATTTTACGGGTGTCAGAAATTTAAAAAAAAAAAAAACCGTTTGTGTTGCGCTAAACTTTCATGCTTTGTTCAATTTCTGTCGCGTTTATTCGTTCAAAATTAGTACCTAGACAGGAAAAATACACATGTTTTATTCTATACGATAAACAGTACAAGGTGAATGCACACACCAACAGGCCTGCCCAAGTTGTTGCAGTTTCAAACAAAATCAAGTCAACAGGAGCAAGTTTCACTAGCTTGCCTTATCTTGCTGCACTAAGTCCTAAGCCAACTGACGCCAACATGTGACATTTCTTTATTCTTTTCATGGCCTGATCAATCCTGGGCTGATCTACAGCGATAAAACTGAACCCAAGCAGGCACCGAACCGAAAGTTAATACACTGTAGAACTTCGATGGCAACAATGCAGTGGCGTGGTACGGGCCGCATGTTTGCCGATTGCAGCGCAGACCAGCAAATTCAGGAGCGGGGCAGCAACAGATCCCCAAACATAGGTCATCGGCTAAAGGATTACTCGTCCTATCGAACACTGCCATGGGTGCTGCAACCTCTGGGCTGTGCACCCTAACCCTAACCCTAAAATGACTCTGAACGTCACCGAAGATCCCTGGCATATGGGTGTGTTGCTGCCCCGCTCCTGAATTTGCTGGTCGGCACTGCAATTGGCAAACACGCGTAAGGCAAAGGACCAGAAAGTACGAACGTTTCAAGTTTCACTGTCTATAATCGCTGTGTTTCAAAAGTGACCATAAACTGAGCACGGTGCCATGAAACGAAAGGCAGCTTTTCAGTGGGCCCAGTTTTTGAAGACTCGAACAGTTACAACGCCACATGGGATGATTACACTTCACTACAACAACTTGCACGGGCTACCCAAGTTAGAAAGTTGAGTATGACCATTGCTGGATCCTGTAACATCAAATGGCACATCTCTCACAAAAAATACACGAATGTCAGAAATATTTCTACTGTCATTCTGCAGTTTACGTCTCTATATTTATGAAAGTCAACCGGAAATAGCACCCTACTCTTCCCCCTACCCTGTATCCTAGAACACAAGATAATGTGAGTGAAGTTCGTTTCATGAATTTTTTTTTTTTTTGAAAAAAAAAAAAAAGGCGTTTGAATAGGGAGGGATAAAGGGAATTAATTTTTTTTTAAAACCAATATACGGCATATTTCGGAACTTGGTATTGGCATTGAAAGAATTTGTCTTATTTGCAAATTGTTCCAGTTTGATCCGTTGAGCTTTGGGTTTTTTTCTTTTTTTAAAGAAAATCGGGTGTCATAACGTAGCATACAAAATTTCAGATATATACAATAGATTTTTCCTCGGAAACACAGGAGTAATATACAATGTACATAGAACTATAAGCTGATGGCTCCATTGAAGACTATGCTACACCAAATCGGATGAAAGTCGAACCACTGGATGGTTTAGACAACCGTGTTACCTGTAACAATCTTCATGGATTCATCTGGTCCCAAACGTGTTCCATTTTGTTTTTGTCTTGGTTCAAGATGTAGAGCAAATTATAAAAAAGTCTGAATGCAAATTTTGGCATGACATGTACACGTGCTAGCGACGGGGGGAGGGAGGAGAAGGGGAGGTGGAAACTACTCTTGTTCTGTCCTTGCCTCTGATAAGACTTGAGGAAAAATACATATAAACACATACACTTTCTGTGACGAAGGCTTATAATTTTCACTGTTCACCTCTTGAAAGAGATCAGATCAAACGTTCTGGCAATGAAAATGAAATAAATTAGGTTTACATTAAAGGCAGCCGAGTAAATCCACTCTAGTCTTAGCTGTCGCAAACAGGAAGCTAACCGCCTGAACCTTCTGGCACTTGTGTGTTCAAGCCAAACTAATTTAGTCATTAATCAGATCCCGCGCTCTTGCACTGACGCGCCGTTTCTCGGTTTCATTCAAGGATTTAACAGTTAACTCTTTCACGACTTTCAACCTTTACTTATTGAATAAACTGCGGGGACTTCAATTTCTTAGGGCGATAACAGTTTTATTGTTGCGTGTGACAACAGGTTGGCATTGCCAGTTCTCACCCCTCCCCTCCCCGCCACTGGAGTGGACAATTTCAAGACACGTTTACTGGCTGCCAAATAAAAGGACACGAGCTAGTTTTGCAACGGGAGGTCCATGTTTAATGTCAGTAGAAAGAGAGACATTACATTCATGAACATTAAAACCGAATTTCATCCACGTCGTGGTTTCAGTTGTGCAAACATGCAGATTTGTGGTGATTTCCTTGTGTGGTTGGAATTATTCGATCGGTCTTAAATACAAGTGGGCTATCCCACAAAATTCAGTTTTGAGACAAATGAGTTTAAAGATTTTTGGCCCTTGTTATATGCCTAGAGCTTATTTAGTTTCTGATGGATATACATGTACATACCCATGTTTGTTCCATGGATCGGAAATCAAACTATCCAAAAGGGCAGGACAACGTTCACGTTTGACGTACGGATAAGTCCGAAATTGAAAAAACAATGCTTGATAGCCCTCTTATCTTCAAAACGGACCATATAACTTACGAGTGTACACAGTTTTTCGTGTCCTGCAGATTTCAGTAAAGTACATGAAGAAGACACACATGACACTAGAGTCTGTATGGGCAGCACATCTTTCTTTCATTCAGAGATCACATCACACCTGAGCAAAAATTGTTTGCCTTTCTTTTTTTCTGCATTCGGGGATTATTGTTGTTTGTCAACATTGGCAAATTGCCACCAGTGCAGGCAATCAACACAGTGAAGAAAGCTGGCTGAGCTTTTAACCTGTGTTTTCTACTTGTTATCTGAATTTACTTTTCACAAATACATGTACATGTAATATGATACAAGTTTCAACCACACCTTGGAAAGTGGAAATTAATTATTAAATTATAATTATTGGTGAAACGGGAGGGAGACAGTTGCAATGATTGCTCACAAGCTTGTGATTTAACTCTGCAAGACTGCGACCTTTCAGTGATGAGCGTATTGGAACACACCTGTACATGTAGTGGAAAGTTGCAAATAAACAAAGGAGAAAATGCTACAACCACTTTCCTGCACATTTTGATTCACAATACAACGTAGCTTCACCAATACTCGCTGACCTTAATATCACCAAAGTGGTGTTGAAGTGACGAGAGGGCTCTGAAATTTCTCACCATGAAGCCGGAGCTACCAGTTAAACGATCCGACATATCCTCTGAATATCAGTCATCAGAGGACGATATTGGTAAAAACAAAAACAATTTATCTGAAAATGATGCCGCTGAGGACAAAGACAAAGACAATCTGGATGACAACTTAGGAGACTCAAATACAAACCAGGAAAATAACAGCGAGGATGCTGATGAAGATGACCAAGATTTCAATGAAACAGTAATTCTGAGATTCCCCTTCCTCAAGGATCACGGACAAGACCCCATGGCGTCACTTGATTACTTGAAGTTAACTCTGGGCGCGTCCATGTCAAGGCAGAGGGATGACAGCCATCTGAGAACTTTACAGGTATGATCTTAGTTCGGGCCCTTAGTTCTCACACCAGCTAGGTCGTTGTTCTTATTCCATCTTGGCTCAAACATTGCCCCTAAACTTAGTATTTAAGTGTGTTTTTATCTCAGATGTCAATTATTGACCATCCAGTCACGCCCCACGATATTGGGGATTATGGTATAGAAATAATTTTGTTTGAGCAATGATGATTACGTAATCATACTGTATAGTGTATGTCATTCGTTAACTCTGACACGCAAGCTCATAACTGTTAAGGAGACATGCCATATATACATCTAAGGGTATTTTTCTTCCTTCCCGGTTTTCTTCTTTGTTCTGTTTACCATTCTTTCTCTCTCAACCAAACTCAGTTTCGTTCCCCCAGAGACAGTTCTGTCACTTTTTTTTTTTTTTTTGAGTTTTATTTTTCTATTTTCTTTCTTCCAATCTGACATGAACTGTCTCACTGAGTTCTTCTCTTTCCTCTGCTCCCCCCCCCCCTCTCAAAAAGCTATTGCTAAACAAGATCTAGTCCTTCATTTTGTCTTTCCAAATTCGTCTTTATGCTGATACACTGTTGTTCTCCTTCTCTCTCAAACAAACATATTCCTACTATACTGAACTATCCCCAGAAATTGTACCCAGAGTGGTACGATCCAGAATCATCCAAAAAACTACGTCAATCTAAGGATCTAAAGTTCTCAGTAGCCATCCCCGTCTCTGAGCGACTGTCGGCCGGTTCTGCCCGGATATCACACAAATCTGCGACCACTCCATCCCCGCGACTGTCTCCCCGCCCCCCATATAACAAGTTACCGTCCAGTGACGGAAGTAGATCATTAACACGTCACTCGAGCATCGTCGAGGAAGTTTCTCTGCCCAGCCCAGAGAGCGGTGCGGGTAACTTGGTGCTACAGACACCGAGCAGTGACAGTTTGTCGTGGGTAGACAGAAATAGGATGAAAGACGTCTGGTCAAGAAAGAACCACGCTAAATGTCAGTCTGAATTTGACCACAGATCAACAACAGTACCAAACTTAAGATTGTCGCCAGTTTTCACATTCCCGCCTTCTCCCAAGCGACGCCACGGCGTGCTGTCAACCAGCCCGGTGTCACCCAGGTTTTTAGCACCACAGGAAATTTTGTCTGCCTCTACTTCACCTCCAACATCTCCCGCTACAGCAAGAAGTATCACAGCAGATACACAGCCAACAAAACCACGCCTCTTTCGGTCTAAAACGGTGGGTCCAGTCGGCCCGTCCAGAAGCCCTGGCGCCCAGTGTCCGAGGCGGAAAGAACACGCCGGACACGGCAGCTCCTCAACCAGTCCTCGGTCTCCACAAGTGCTCACTTCACGAGACAGACGGTCTAGTACGTCATCACAAGGACGGAGAAACTCGGCTGTGGAGCGCCTGTTAGGGGACATCACTCAAGTGCCTTCACTGGTGGGCGTGGACGGGCTCATGCAGAGGCGGCGGCGTGTCTCCCGGCGCTCGTCCGACACATCCAGCTTTATCAGATGTGAAGTTACCATGGCAACATCAATAACAGTAAGTTACCGAAATGTTCCGAATTCAAGCCATCTATCGACATCTATTTACATGCACTTAGTTTCTTGAACGCTGTAGTGTAGGCTACGTGTTTCAACTGGTTACCTTTTAAACTAAAAATGGGCACCTTTTGTTTAATTCTTGGCTGAACTAATTAATCTGTAAGTAGTGTAAGCAATCTGACCCAGACTCAGCAACAGTCGAAAGACCTGAACATTATTATTGGAACCAGTAAAAGTTGCCATCCATGGTGTGTTTTAAATTACAATCCAGTACGAGTTTTGAGAACTTCCTGAAACAAAACTGTACATGTTCACCTGTAGCTCTCCAAGTGACATTGTGGATACAGTGGCGTAGCGTGGGTTGCCAGCGTCCTGGGCAAGGCAAGTATTGCGCCCCCCCCCACCCCCACCCCGACCCCCAAACGCGTGACCCGTTATGATTATCACGTAGCAATATTTGTTTGCCCCGGTCATGTTAAAAAAAAACTGTAGAATGTTCGAGCATTGGGAGATTTTAAGTGTGTGTGGTAGGGGAGGGCGATATTTTTTTAAAATTTATTATTGCTTTGTTGTTTTTTTTTAACTTTTGACATCCCCTCCCCCCCCCCCCCCTAAGAATTTTGCACCCGGTACAGACCGTGGCCTTCGGGATCAAATGGCCTGACACAAGGGAGCATAGCAAGGCTGTGGCGTCACGATATGGGGCGGCCTACGGGAGGCTGGCGCGAGATTGAAATGTGTGCATAGTGCATTAGTCAGCAGACACAATAGCTGCCGGCATGTATGGTTGTCATGTGTTATAGAAAATGGTATTTGTTTATTACTGCTTTGCTTGTGGATAGAGTGCATTTTTTGGATATCTGACCTTTATTCATATTCTCATTGTTGTTAAATGTAAACTATGCCACGAAAGTGATGTGTGCCCAATTGCAGGGGCAACTACGATAAGACTGTGAAGACATCAGTGTTTACTTTTCCAAAAGACTCGGGGACACGTAGCCTGTGGATTAGCAAGATTCCAAGGGCCGATTTCCAGCCTACGGATGAATCTGTGGTTTGTGCAAACCATTTTAGTCCACAATTCATTCTCACGGAGGACTCAGTGACCAGGCCAGATGGCAGTATACTAACAGTTGCAAGACAAAGACCTATGTTAACTGATGATGCTTATCCCTCTATATTCCCATACTGCCCGTCGTACTTGACAGAAACACCACCCGCTAAAAGGAAAAGACCAGAAGAAAGGCAGTTCGAGTTGGAGAAACGCGATGAATATGCGTTCAATGATTGGATGGAAGCTGATAAAGTCACAGATTTTCGGATTTTAGCAAGAAATTGCATTTACGGCTTAACAATACATCATGGCTACACAGGCTGCAAAACAACACAGAACAGTCTACATACTGGAGTTTTTATCACATAAAGATTCTGACAACTTCACAAAGCCTGTCCTGACTAGTGCTGTACGAGTTTTCACAGATATGCATGCGGAAGTTTACACCGACAGTTCTGGTATAACATTAATAAACATTTTAAAAACCTATAAAGAACAAAAACACTGGTAAAGGAAAAGGAAAAATGAACCTTCTCTTCCCTCTCTCTCTTTCTCTCAGTAAGCGAAGCAGCGATTAACCAAATTAAAGGAAAAAACAAAAACAGTTAAACCAGAAACAGAGACATTTAATCGGATTTTTGTACGACTTTGGACCTCCTTAGCTCGACCGTATTGTCAAAAAATAGCACCATTTGCCAATAGTATTTCATTTCTGGCATTTCCATTTACATCAAAGAGCCACAGATGTGTTCCAGAGGTCAATTAGAGAGGGAAGGTGCCGTTTCGGTTGCATGCTTACTGCCCCCTTATGACCCTGAATCTATTCTGAGAATCAAAGGAGGGCTTGACCTCATGACCTGTCTTAATTAAAACTGATTTTGCCAGCCGAAACACTTCTCAGCACAACTTACAACTTTACTTCACTTGGATAATGGTAATGTTTTTTTTTTTGTTAGCGAATGATGATACCGCAATACAATAATAATATTATCGTGTTTAAATCTGTAAGAGTTTGGTGCTCGCACCAGCTAATTTCGACAATCAGGCTTGCATTTCCGTATGTATCTGTTTTGTTGGCGCTACTGGTTGATGCCTTAGTCAGTGGAAAGTTAAGCCTTATCTCTGAAATAATGTTAATCCTCTTGAAGTATAGGATATTAACCCCAGACACCGCACTCATTCACACTCTGTAATGCTGATTAACCTACTAGTATTGTCCTCAGATCTTTCTGTCAACTCTTTCATTTTCAATCGGTACATAATAAAAATGAATTGCTTTGAAGTGATATTTATTACAAAGATAAATTTTTGCTTGTCTACATTCATAAAATCAGCCTATGAATTCTTTACAGTACGAGTACCAGACAGTTCTCTGAAATGGCTGTTTGGCCAGAACTCTCCTCCAACACTGACATTGTGGTCACAGTTTGACACTCTTTTATCTTATTTTTGTGGTCATAATGTAAATAAGACAACGGATATCGAGGACCAATAGCAGGTCTTTATTGACGGTCTGTACAACTTGACCAGTGATGAGAGAATGGAAGACAGTGATGACGAGAAGGGATCGCAAGTGAAGGAGAGGATGTTGTTCATACTGGAACAGTTGAAATTATTGTTCTCTTCTGTGAAGAGATATTCCTGTGAGATGCTGTCGCAAGCTTTTCAGATATTTTCATCTGCCTCTCAAACCTATTTATTACTTAGAGACACTTTCTTGGCACTACCACATCCTTCATACCTGAAAAGGCCTTTGTGTAAATCAGAGACAAGTTTTGTTAAAGCTGGCAATGGCACGGATTCAGTCTCTAGGCATGTGTGATGGGGAGTGTGAAGCATGTGGTCAGGATTATTCTCAACTAGTTATGAAATATTGTAAACCTACAGTGAACATTTTCCTGAACAACTACATGTATTCAAAAAAATTCTCGGACAAAGCTTCTTCAGGGAATAATGCCAGAAAACTGAAGACATACACCAAAAGGGTCTAAATTCCAAACATCTTTTTTTGCGGACGATTTTGTTCACGTTTACAGAGGTACGTTTCGATCTTATGATTATTATTTGCTGTTAATACTGGCTACTAATGTTACATGTAGGCCACTCTTTATTGCACTTTCCTAGACTAGCTGTTCTAATACTAATTACTAATGTTAATGTTGTGTCCACTAACCTAGTTCTGACGGTGCTTTTTATGTTACATGCATTAACATTAAATACATGTATGTGAAATATTAAATAGGGAAAAAAAACACAAAAATTGTGGATGTTAACGTACGGATGTTTGGTTTGAATCACACTGACTGTTTTAGTACATGTAACAGGAAACCAGTTTCACGATAACAAACACCGATCTTGCCAATAGTCAGGCTTACTCTTTGGCTGTTAGTTGGTCAGTCTACACTTAGCCCAACGTTAATAAGTGCTATAGACGTGCGATAGATAATGGAAATTTAAAAAAAACAGAGAATCCATAATTATTTCAACACACCGGCCAGATAGGTACCGGCATGATACCAATGCTTTTGTTTCTTCGCGTGCAATAAACATTAGGGCTGCTACTCGCTCGCCGACCGCCCCATAGTGTGACGTCACGCCAGGAGTGTGTCGGGCCATGTTATCACGAGGGCCATGTACAGACGCCCCTGCGGCACCTCCCTGGCTACGCCACTGCGTTGAGATAGTAGTGGATTGTTTATTGATGATTTCTTGTTGTTTAGTTTATGTTGTACTTTTTACTTCCTGGTTTTAATGAGTTCACGAATCGTTTCTACTGCGTATTAATTCCTCAGGGGCTGGAGAAATTTCGGAGTCTAGTCCGGACAGTTCGGATCATCGCAGGAGTTTGTCTGGCACTGAAAAGGTGGTCTGGATTCATTGCTGGTTCTATGTAGTATTTGCCGCTCTTTTGTGCTGGGCAATTAATGTTGAGTTTGACGTGATGATCTGGTTGAAGTTTTATCCGCCGCAGATCTGTTCTCTGTGTGTAAATCTTATCGTCCTGTTTTGGAGCAGGATGGCAGGATATATCAGAGAAAGAGACAGACAGACAGACAGAAAGACAGGCAGGCAGGCAGACAGACAGACAGACAGACAGAGAAATAGACAGGAGGGGGGGGAGAGAAAGATACAGATAGAACGACGAGAGTGTGGTTGGGAGGGGGGGGTGGGTGGGAGAAAGAGAGAACGATGAGAGAGAGAAAGAGGGAAAGAAATTAAAGCCGACAGACAAATTTTTAATAGAACAGAAAGAGAAGGAAAAGCGAGGGAAACGCTAGAGACTGGGTAGATGTGTATTACAAAGAACGAAAAACGATACACGAAGAATCCACGGGAAAAACGTGCTCAGTCACAGATTTCATGTTCAGAGAAAACAGAGTTTATCTTTGACTGAGCTCTTTCTTTCATAGACTACGTTATTTTCAGATGACAGTTTTCTTCTTCTTCTTCTTCTCATGGAGTTGATTCGTCTATTTACTCAGACGATTCCTCAACTGCACCATGTGCGACTCGACGCCACTGCTCTGAGGCTAAAACAGGCTAAAACAGCATATATATTAAGACCATTTAAAATATATCGTTGTGTAAATTCTTTTGTTATATACATATCTCTGGTTAAAAATATCTCTTGGCACCAAGATTGTGCACAAAAATAGACCCGCACTTTAAATACAATGGTAGCTGCAACGGATAATTATGTTCTTCAATTCATTGCCAAAAGCCGTTGCAGGCGATAGTTTTTGGACTTCTGCCGGGAGGTTGTTCCACATCCTGATGACACTAGGGTAAAAAGAGTAAAGATGGCTGTTAATCCGTGAGCTTGGGATGTTATATTTTATGTTATTCTTTCTGTTGCCTCTGGTGTTAATGGTGAGGTGGTTCAATGGGATATTGGTATTTCCTTCCCTGCCCTTGTAAAATAGTTTTACTTTGTTTTTTGCTCTTCTTTCTTCTAGTGGTGTCCACTCGAGGTCTCTCATCATTTTATTGACACTACTACTTCTAGCATACTCATTTGTCACAAAGCGAGCAGCTCTCCTCTGGACCCTTTCCAGTTGTTCTATATTTATTCGACAGTGGGGGTCCCAGACACTGCAGCCATACTCTAGGGAGGGCCTCACGAAGGTGTTATAGCATTTTTCTTTTACTTTCCTATCACAGTTAGAGATGTTCCTTTTCAGAAATGCTAGTATACCGTTTGCTTTGTTACATGTGCTATTAATATGTTGGTTCCATGTAAGTTTTCTGTCCAATGTAACTCCTAAATATTTAGCCTCATCTGTTTCACTCAATTTCTCGCCATGTATAAAGTAGTCTGAGGTGATGTTGTGATGTTTATTTGAAATTCTCAGGACTTGGCATTTATTGGGGTGGAATTCCATACGCCAGTCCCTCTCCCATTCTTGTAGGCTGTCCAAATCTTTCTGTAAAATTTCCGTATCTTCTTTTGAATTTATTGTTCTATAGAGGAGGCTATCATCGGCAAACAGTCGTAATTTAGTGCCTGGAGAGCGGACTTTAGCGGACTGAACCCATTTCTGTCAAAGATACTGAAGTTAGTTGTACAATGGAATATTAACTTGAGCTTGAAGCCAATAACCCATATAATATCTTCATTCTGACTCTGCTCGTTTTTTCCCGTGGACTCTTCAGTACAGAAATCCGGGAGATAGAAATATGGAGGAAAGAAGAGCTATAATATCAAGCAGAGCTTTCACCCAGTGTATCATCATCCAATTATCCGAACAGCCAACAACAAAAATTATAATGTTCGCTGTAACATTCCGTCGACAGAAACTTCTAGTAAGTTATCCCCCCCCCCCTTTTTCACTCACACACACACATATATACACACACACTTATCTCACACATTGATAAGATAGTACGGGCAAACACTGAATGTTAAACAATACAAAGACCGGTGACGGTAACTATGACAAACGTCGTCCTTACCCAGCTACGCGGTCAAGAAAGTCACCACACACTGGTCGTTCGTGGAGATGTATCTTCATCTACAGAGGGACATCACGCCATCTCTGGCCTTCAACCCTCACAACTTCAGCAAAATTCAGCCGGTAAGTCCTGCAAGCAGGGAGGGAGGGAGGGAGGGAGGAGAAGGCACAGGTGGAATATAGTTGCCATCCCAGAGGCCCATTCATGCACTCTCGGCAGGGTGGGGAGGCAGTTTGACTCCGGCATAATGAAAAACGTACAATTGGGAGGGGGGGGGGGTAGGCCAAAACTTATTAAAATATGAAAAGTGTGTACGGGGATGGACAGGGTAGCTGTATAAAAAAAAAAAAAAAGGCTAAATAGGGCGTACAGGGGCGACAACTGTGATGTTTTGACCAGAAGAAAATCTACAACGAAAATAAAGAGAATATTTTGACATCAGTGGCGACAAACAAAGACAGGAGTAGAACAGTATGATCACCAATAATAAACCACGGTAGCATCAATAGCAAATCTAATACAGTGACTATAGTTTCCCCTGTCTCTGCAGCCAAAAGGTGGACGTCGTCTGGAACGGCTTTTGTCTATTCCACCAGAGTATCGCTCGCCTCAGGACATCCAGAACGTGAGTTGGTGTTCAATTCCATCGGTTTGTCGATGTCTTCCTTTATCACTTTTGTTGTTCTTAAGCAACTTGCTTCCCCAATCTGAAGACCCGCCCCGCACTAGCCAATTTTGTTCGCCCAAATTGTTGGATGGTGATGTCAGGACATTGAGATTTATTGCAACCTTCCTCACCAGCCAACTAGTTGGGTCGCAGCGAAATTCAATGACGTGACGTCACCAGCCAACTAGTTGGGTCTCAATGAAATTCAATGACGTGACGTCACCAGCCAACTAGTTGGGTCGCAGTGAAATTCAATGACGTGACGTCATCAGCCAACTAGTTGGGTCTCAATGAAATTCAATGACGTGACGCCACCAGCCAACCAGTTGGGTCTCAATGAAATTCAATGACGTGACGTCACCAGCCAACTAGTTGGGTCTCAATGAAATTCAATGACGTGACGCCACCAGCCAACTAGTTGGGTCTCAATGAAATTCAATGACGTGACGTCACCAGCCAACTAGTTGGGTCTCAATGAAATTCAATGACGTGACGTCACCAGCCAACTAGTTGGGTCTCAATGAAATTCGATGACGTGACGTCACCAGCCAACTAGTTGGGTCTCAATAAAAATTCAATGACGTGAGGTCACCAGCCAACTAGTTGGGTCTCAATGAAATTCACTGACGTGACATCACCAGCCAACTAGTTGGGTCTCAGTGAAATTCAATGACGTGACGTCACCAGCCAACTAGTTGGGTCTCAATGAAATTCAATGACGTGACGTCACCAGCCAACTAGTTGGGTCTCAATGAAATTCAATGACGTGACGTCACCAACCAACTAGTTGAGTCTCAATGAAATTCAATGGCGTGACGTCACCAGCCAACTAGTTGGGTCTCAATGAAATTCAATGACGTGACGTCACGAGCCAACTAGTTGGGTCTCAATGAAATTCAATAACGTGACGTCACCAACCAACTAGTTGAGTCTCAATGAAATTCAATGGCGTGACGTCACCAGCCAACTAGTTGGGTCTCAATGAAATTCAATGACGTGACGTCACCAGCCAACTAGTTGGGTCTCAATAAAATTCAATGACGTGAAGTTACCAGCCAACTAGTTGGCCGATCAAAATTGGCTCGTGCGCAACCAAGGCTAAGATTATGAGGAAATATAAAAACCACAGAAAAACTATGGGGTCTCAGCAAGGCTATAATGCAAAGTCCAAATTTGGCAAAAAGAAAAAGTATGAAGAAAAGCCTCGAGGAGAAATAATACCCAAGCGATACAATGAAACGCAAACTAAAACAGAAGACAGAAAATGTCCGATATTTCGGCAACAGCCGAAGTAAGTAGAAATAAGTAGAAATATTCTGTTTAGATTCTATACATTTCCTCTTCAAATCCTTTATTGTTGGATTGTTTTATCTGTTCAGTTTTCCAATTTTTTTTTCTGTTGTTTTTACGTGTGTTTTTTTTTTTCCCATGAAAAAGGCTGTTGCCGAAATATCGGCCATTTTCTGTCTTCTCTTTTAGTTTGCGTTTCATTGTATCGCTTGGGCATTATTTCTTACGCGAGGCTTTGCTACATACAACTTTTTCTTTTTGCCAATTTTTGACAAGGCTAAGATTAGTTCGTCTTCCTTCTCTATAGGTGGAAAACCATAACCCGAGATAATATTTTTTGATATTTTGTTGTATTTTTTTAAAGACATTATGACAAAATGCACAATCGCCCTGTCGTGGGTTTAAAGGCTGGACCTTCATTGTCAATTCTACGCTTGTATTCGGGACTTGTAACGGTTGATCAAAAACAAACCGTGTTACTAAATTAATAGTAAGACGAGCAGTGTCACCGTTATAGAGCTGAGCTGTCGTAACAACCCACAGTTCCACCACAGTCTGTACTTAACTATCACCGATTTCCCATCCTCATACCTCATCAAGAAACACCATCACCACCACCGTCATCATCATTTCTCATCGCCTCATCTTCGACACCGCCCCCCCCCCCTCCCCGCCCCCGCAATTTCTGCAGATCCTGGCCTTTGTGCGCACTCACAGAACATTCCAGCATTTTCCAGCTCACCTACAAGTCAAACTGTGCATGGTCATGCAGTATCAGAGGTGAGTAAGTTATCACAGAAAGTCTCTGCTGTCTGACAGTACTTACACACAACATGGGCTACAGATTTGGCTGGTCAGTTGTCCATAGATAAAGACTGATGATAGAATATAATTATTCCACCCAAACCAATTTCGTGTTGTTTTTTTTCTGTCTGTCCGTCTGCACTCTCTACATTCACCCTCGCACCCCCCACCCCCCCCCCCCCACCCCCACCCCCCGCCCCCGAAAGCCTTCCCGGTAAGTGCGTAGGGAAAGAGAAGAAGATGAATATCGTATTGGGAGCACGGAGAGAGCAGTGTAAGAAAAAAGTATGTATCTCGCAGTCAATGCACCAGAACTGGACGGTTAGAGGATAGCTCAGGGGGCTAGGGAACAACCTTATGGTGGGACTTCTAGACGGACAGACAAACAAACGGACGTTTATACAAACAGACAAATAGCATACAGACAGACAGACAGGTGGGCATATAGACACACAGACAAATGGGTATATAGACGGATAGACAAATAGGTCTATAGACAGATAGACAAATGGGCATATAGACAGACAAATGGATATATAGACAGACAGACAAATGGGCATTTAGGCAGACAGACAAATGGGTATATAGACAGATAGACAAATGGGCATATGACAGACAAATGGGCATATAGACAGACAAATGGATATATAGACAGACAGACAAATGGGCATATAACAGACAGACGGCATGTCGACAGATAAATATAATGTCTGCATTTGTAAAAATTATCTATCCAACTCTACGTATCCACACAGCTACGAACCGAGAAGGATCATTCTCAAAGAAGGCCACCCTCCCTCTGCATTTTACCTTGTTCTGTCCGGTACCCTGATGGTCAACATCCGGGACACTAATCCTGCAACTGGTCAGATCTTCATTCGCACTGTCTCTGACGTCACAGAAGGGGACTGTTTTGGTGTGAGTTGCTAAAAGTTGTTGTTGACTGGCAAATTGTCACGATGTTTGTCTTCTTTTTTTGTCTAAACTTGTAGATCAGATAGGAAAAAAAAAAAACAAGACCATGGAAACTTTTTAACAACAGATTAATTATCTTTCTTCTCCCGTTGGTACAACTGCAAAGGCAAGGCTATTCTTGATTCCCAAGAGATCCACAATTTCAGATCAATCTATAAGCAGTTTTACAACCTCATTTGGAATTTTATCCATCCACCCACCCATCCATCCATTCATCCATCTATCCATCCATCCCTCCATTCAACCATCCATCCATCCATCCATCCATCTACCCATCCATCCATTCATCCATCCATTCATCCATCCATCCATCCATCCATCCATCCATCCGTGCATCCTCTACCCATTGATCCACCCATCCGTCCAACCATCCATCCACCCATCCATCCATCCAGTCAACCATCCATCCATCCATTCAACCATCCATCCATCCGTCCATCCACCCGTGTACCGTGTCCTCCCCAGGAGATTGCACTGCTAGAACGAATCCAGCGAACAGCTACAATAACCTGCAAGACTAAGTCAGAGTTGCTGGTCATTTACAAAGAGGTCAGAGGTCGCTTCAGTTTCCTCCATTATTTGTTGTTGTTATTGTTGTTGTTGTTGTTGTTGTTGTTGATGTTAACCATTTTCACATATCATTTAATACAGTACTCTTTTTAAGGTAGACATTAGTCGGTCAATTGACGCAAGGAGTTCTGAACGATTAAGTTCCGAGGAAAGTACAAAAGTTAATTGAATCAATTATTGCTGATGTATTTACAATATTATGAATAAGCACGACCAAGGAAAACGTCCAAAAAGAGATATTATAAACATGATATCCCCCCCCCCCACCCCCCACCCCCCTTATACTTTTCCAATTCGAAAGTCAGAAGGGGCCTACACGTTTCAAGTTGTCACAAGAATAATATGAAAGACATCAATTTGCTTTTGTTATATAAAAAAAAATAATAATGTATCCTCTGTTGGACGTCACAAGATAGATCAGAACAGTATAGGCGAATGATTTTTTATTTGAGCGTGTCCGCCAGTGAATGTGATCTGTCCTAGCTTAATCCATGCTTGACTTAAACAAACTGTCAAAACAGGGCGTGTAGGAAAAAACAGCTAGATGCAGACAGCAAAGTATTCCCTTGGAATGGAAATGCACATTGTACTTTTTTACCTGGCTCTTTTAATTTCGATCTATTAATTTTGATATTTTGTTCGTAGAACTTTCATGCTATAATGTTCACTATTCAAAGCTTTAACAGTTGTTCCCTAGGTCTTTAACCCGGGATACGGGATACCGAGATGAATCAATTCGTTATGTTCCGTCCGTCGATTGGATGCGCCTGTCACCGATGTCAAAAGTGCAACAATGCGCACCACGCCCCTTCATGGTTGAACGAAATTAGTACTCACCTTATTTATACACGCGCAATTTGTGGACATATAGTGAGTGAAGGAATGATGCATCTCGGTATTCTGTGTCTCGGCTCTAACAACAATGAGTTATTTTTATACATCGTCGCAATCATAACATAATTACCTAAGTCATTTTTTTTTGGTGCTTTTTGAAAATCAGAGGAAACTGTTCAATTCGAATATAGTTGCAGCTGTTGTTAAGGGAACGTAGTGTTTGACATAGAAAGCTATAGCTGGACAGTGAGCACAACTCTGTAGTTTCTCTATTTGGCTTTGTCATCAGTCTCCGCTCCCCTAACAACAGTGTAAATGGTGGTTTAGGTGGATATGGGGTTTCGTTTAAGAACCCACAAGTCAACGAAACAAAACAATGTAACTGTTGAAAGATGCAACTTGACTGTCGATCTGATTAAACACCGAAAATGTGACTTAGGCGATTATCTTATGACCGTGACAACATGTATATTCAATATCATTCGGTTTGAGTGTTTGTTAGCCAAAATATCTATTAAAACGCACAGAGAGAGAGAGAGAGAGAGAGAGAGAGAGAGAGAAAGAGAGAGATGGGGGGGGGGGGGGGAGGGAGAGAGAGAGAGAGAGAACTTTTGGGGTCATAGCAAGGCTCAGGAGAAAGTTAATTAAAATGCGGCAAAACCCTGCGTTTTTAAACTTGTTAATCCGAAGAAGGGCGTAAAATGCAAAAGCTTAAATGTATCTTCCATTTCTGTTCTTTTGGAATTTATTATTTGTCTCTAATGTATGACTTTGGGACATACAGCTTCTTTCTTTTAGTTTTGCCACATTTTAACTTTGTTCGTCAGTCTGACCAATACAATGATAATGTTCACCTGCCCTGATGTCAGTCACAGACACAATTTGATGAAAGATGAAAAAATATGATAATCTTTTGTTTTGTTGTTTGTTGTTGCCTAGGACTTTGAGAGACTGATCCTGTATCCTCTGTTGGAACAGCGGGACAACGACATACGCTTTTGTTTGTAAGTCTCAGGGAATCTGCAAGTTTCTTCTTATTTTTTTGTTTTTGTTTTTTTGTTTCGCGTACGTGATCCAAAATTTGGACGTGGACTGTGATTCTTTGCCCCGGGCACTGTAGTTACGGGCAGTGCCGGATTTACCATTACGCTCAAAATCTAGAGGGCCTCGCCGCCCCAGGCCAATCTGCATATTTTGTGACACGCGAAAATTTTTCTTACATAATAATGATGTTGCAATGCACTGTAGTTTCTGAACAAATCTTTTGTAATTTTCCTAGTAGTGAATATTTTCTTACCCCACCCCCGTTAAAATTGAGCTACATTATCTGAATAGAATTGGGAACAAAATTGCCTCTACATACGTAATGCCACCCTTTAGCCAAATATATCCGGCAGTTTCTTACGCCCAGGGGATCACTTTAAATGAAAATACAACAAACAAGAGTATATATTTTAGTGCAAGGTTCAACGCTCATTTGAAGAGATAGAGCAAGTTGGCCCCCCTACTATATTGTCCTTTCGGGAAGGAATTGCAGAGTGGGGGATTTTAAACATCTATCATGATCAATGGCGCTACTCAAATTAAACAAAACACGCCCATCTTCCTCTAGACGTGTAGATGGGGGATAAGGTGGGGCCTCACAGCTAGAACAGCCTAGGGCCTCTCTTCATCTAAATCCGGCCCTGGTTATGGGGGAAAAAAAGAAAGGCGCTCTGGGTCTTATGGACCCACAGGGTTAAGACAGGTTAATTCCTGGGTGATCAACATTGGTAGCTTGGAAATTGTAGTCAAAATGTTTGTAAGACTTAATAATTTGAGGCTTTTATTATACAGTAGGCGTTACAGATAGCAGAATATTATGTGTGTCCAGGCCTGAACTATCCGTGGTGAAACCGTAAGAGCAGAGAGTATACTCTCTAGTAAGAGTAAGAACAAGGATGAGTAAGTGAAAGTATGGAAACCCTGTTGTGTCAATGTTAACAATTTTCATCGTCTTCGTTATTTCCATAGGAACCACGCCCTGTTTGAAGAATTTTCTCATCAGATTTTCTTGTCACACCCACAAGATGTTTTTTACCAGTACTTCCCGTGAGTTTATTTGCTGTAACCAGCTTACAAATATCATATCGGAAATATCAACTGGCTGACTGGCAATGTCTCTCTTATGGCTTGTTTGTTTTGTAGTTGTACGGCATGAAAGTGGATTTAAAAAAATGTAAATTTGTAAGTACACGACAGAGAGAGACAGGGAGAGAGACAGAAAGACAGACAGACAGACAGACAGAGAGAGACAGCGCGAGAGAGAGACACAGAGACAGAGCGAGAGAGAGAGAGACAGGGAGAGACACAGAGAGGGAGATATAGAGAGAAAGACACACAGAGAGACATAGAGAGAGAGAGATAGATAGATAGAGAGAGAGGGAGATAGGAGAGAGATGCAGGGAGAGACAGACAGACAGACAGACAGACAGAGGGAGAAGAGAGAGAGAGAGAGAGTATTTCATTGTAAAGCACTTTGGGTCCACGTTGAATTGACAAGCGCTGCATAAATGTACCCCATTATTAATATCATCATAATCTAAGAGCTGTTATATATGGTATTTTTAAATCTGAAACTTAGACAAAAGAAGTGTACATAAATTTGGTTATTTCCGCAAAGGAAACACAATTTTCGATGCCTGTAAGCATTATAATTCCTCATATAAGATTCGCTCCTGCAGTCAGTTTTGTCCATAAATCATGGAAACACAACATACAAGATATCTAGAAGAAGAGAAAGATTCAGTGAACCAGCGAAATGAAAGGTTCATTTGGTTCCATTTGTGCAACAGAATCTTTTATCAAGCGATTGCATTCATCGTTGAATTTTCTCTTTCAGAAGAGACACGGTGATCGCCCCTGACAGTTTAACGTGTCCTTTTATCATCTTGGTCAAATCGGTGAGTTCAGTGACCTCGTCATGTGTATCTGATCTGTACGTGTGTGCATGTGTGCATTTTGGTGGTAGGCTTGTGATGTGTACGTTTGAGAACATTATTCAATTCGATCTAAGTGATTGCCTCAAGTCAGCTCATCCATCCATCCATCTACCCGTCCATCTATCTGTCCATCCATCCATTCGTCCGTCCGTTCATCTACCCACCCACCCATCCACCCATCCATCCATCCATCCATCCACCCATGCAGCTATCCATTCATCATCAGTCCACTCATCCATCCATCTCTAGGGTGTATGCCAAGTAGTAGCAAGTTACAAGAAGTTAGCGAGCACCCCAGAGAGCGACACACCAGGACTTGTAGAGATCACACCATCCGATCTGGAGCAAGCTTTTCCTCTCTATAGTCAGATGAGGAAGATAGGATCGTCGAACAGAGGAGGTGAGTTAATGATGTCATTGAGTGAGTGTGAGTGAGTGTGTGAGTGATTGAGTGTGTGAGTGATTGAGTGGGTGAGTGAGTGGAGCGAGTGTGTGTGTGAGTGAGTAGAGTGAGTGAGTGAGTGAGCGAGTGAGTGAGTGAGTAGAATGCGTGAGTGAGTGATTGACGGTTGTCGGCCAGTGTAACACCAAAGAAAACGACTGTGAATGACGTCCCGTGTATCACTAAGACATGCCCTTATAAAGGAGTTCCATGGGTTATTCTCTGTCACCATTGTGTGTTTTGTTTGACTACCCAGCAGATACCAGCTGCGAGGAAGCGTCAACTATCTCCAAAGCTTTGGAAGAGGGGCTCTTGATGGGATCCATAGACAAACATACGTTAAGAAAAGCAGTAAGTGTATGCTTTGTAAAATTAACAGTGTTTTCAATTGTTGGTGCTAGAATAACATAAATCTCAGCATCATGAAATAGTTAATCTATCTTTCCACCCACCCACACACCCACCTCCACCCACACATCCATCCATCCATCCGCTCATCCATCCATCCATCAATTCACCCATGCATCCATCCACCCATCCACATCCATCCATCCATCCATCCACTCATCCGTCCATCCATCCATCGATCTATCTATCCATCCACTCATCCATCTATCCATCCACTCATCCACCCATCTATCCATCCGTTCATCCATCCACCCATCTATCCACTCATCCATCCATCCGTCCGTCCATCCTCCATCAATCTATCTATCCATCCATCCATTCATCCATCCATCCATCCATCTATCCATCCATCCACTCATCCATCCATCCCATCCATCTATCCATCCATCCACTCATCCATCCATCCATCCCATCCATCTATCCATCCATCCACTCATCCATACATCCATTCATCCATCCATCCGTCGCGGCATGTTGGTGACCGCTTCAGGCAGGGACTCATCTGTCTCTCGCCTGACTTTTTCCTCCTACAATATGAACGTTATCGTGCCGACGTGCCTGTTTCTGTCCCAACTCTTCAGTTCAACTCATCCACCCCTCATTCCAACCAAATCCATTCACTGATTTTCAATCCATCTATCTGATCATTCACAAATTGAACAAAAATAAAAACAAACAAACAAACAAACAAATTTAGTTTTTTCCACATTCTTTAGAAATCTGCATTTTTGTTTAAATCAAATCTGAACCAACTTATCCAATGATTGCCATGTTTACGTCTATCTATCATTTTCCACCATCCTAAGCGTTGTCATTGTTGTGTTTATGGCAAGCAAAACTATTATTGTCCCCCCTCCAGTCGGCTCGTCCAAACACCTGCAAACCGGAGACCTCAGCAATCTCGCACAGTCCCAGAAACAGAAGTTCCACATTCTCTACAGTTTTCTCACAGCTTGAAGACGGCAGGAGACAGTTTCAGGTCTGTCTGTTTTAGCTGATCATTAGTTGATTTGCCTGGACCTCTGTCACTCGTACATTGAAGGCGTTTGATTAGTTGCTAGTTTGTTTGAGAAAAGGATGTAAAATTTCTATATCGCCTCATCCCGTCAAATCCAAGCCTTAAGCGCTTTACAGAGCATCCAATGCACTAATTGAAGTAATGATTTGTTACATTCCGATAGTTCGTTTCATATTATACAGTTATAAAATAACCTTTCTAAGTAAAGATTCGTCACTTCACCAGAATCTCTGTCTGTATTCAGAATGATGATGTTCCAGTCAACTGCCCATCGTGGAGAACAGACCATGTTTTTTAATGCTGTTTTTTCCCTGCCAATTTATTCCTATGCTGATATGAGCCGGGGTTAGACACGCGTCAAAGAGGTTACAGCTTGGCACTCCACAGAGTGAAATGGCATCTCACAATTCTATACTCTGCTTTTAGTTTGGCAGTTGCAAATTATTTCATCTAGAAGTATAATTAAACAATGTCTTAAAACAATCAATATAATAGTCAGTGTTTGAGTTATAAATTAACTGTGGTATTTTGAGACATAAATTATCTTTAGCGATTTAATGGAGGACCATGGCTTCCTTCTTCTCTCTGGGGGTGGGTTTGTTGTGCACTTTGACTGCATTCTTATCAAATTCATCGTCATTCTCTCTCGAAATTTAACAAATGGGACTTCCATAGCTTTTACTGGCTCAGTCTTACCGTATCACCATCCTGCCCTGGTGATGGTTCACTCAAGTTCATGTGATGTGATTTTTACATTTCCATGTTTTGTACAGAAAGAGCTGGGAAAGGACAGTGACACCTCTGGTGGTCAGTACTGGTCACTCAGGCTTAGCGGGCCTGACAGAGCCAAAACAGGTGAGATACTTAATAACATAGACTGGACAGATGAGTGGGTGGATTCCAGAATGTGTGAACAGAGGGAAGAAAGATGAGGAACTAGGTAAAAGGGAGGAGGATTAATGGGGAAAAGAACAGCAGAAAGTATTGATGACGGCGAAAGAACGAATAAAGGAAGGAGAGAGAGGAGGAGAGGGGATACAGGGTCGTCTTGACATCATTACGGGCCCTGGGCAGAGAGCAATAGACTGGGACCCATCCAGTTGCAAAAATCAATGTAGATTTGCATGCATGCGGCCCCCTAAACTCTTGGGGCCTCTGGGCAACTGCCCATTATGTGCCCATGCGTTAAGAAGGCTCTGAGGAGATGAAAGGAACGCCCGAGAAAGAAAAGACTGAAACTGGGGAGCGTTTATAGAACCATAGAGGAAAAGGGAGAGATTTGAATTGTTTGACAGCCAAGACTGAGAATCTTTCAAACAAATTATTCAGTTGTCCTAAAACGTCGGTGTTGACCGTGAATGTGAATGTTAAGGTGTCAGTTGCCAGAATACGTCTTCTGAGATATTTCAGTGTCTCTTTTTGTGGTAAGCAATACCGTAACGTCACTTAAAGATAACAAGGGAAAGAACTTTAAACTATGGTAGCAAAAGGGGATTATAATTATGTTGATGGTCATTATAACGTGTTTTAGTTTCAGTGGTCCGATTTTTTTGCATTTCAGATTCACGCTCAGTGAAGACACTAAACAGAAAAAAGGTACGGACTGTGGATTTTTTTTTTTTTTTTTGCTTTTCAGCAGTGTTTGCATTACTAGGGAGCCTTTATACATGTGTATGAGCTGTCATGAAAAACAGGGAGATGCAGTACTGAAAGATATTATGAAATGTGTGTGCGAGGTAGAAGGTGCGAGAATAATCTTTCTTGATAATATTATAGTCAGTCGTGTAGAGTTTAACAGAGAAGTAAAAATCTATTTAAACAATCCAGGAACAATTTTCCGTCCGTCAAAATAGAAAGAGAAAACTTTTGCATCGCATGGCAACATTGGCACAGTGAAACTAGTCAAGGTAAGAAATACCAACATACTACAACTGCAGTATGAGCTCTCTAGATAAGAACTGATGTATTTTGTTATTTCAGGGCAAACTTTGGAAGATTTTACAAGAAGACACACAAGTTTTTGCCGAACTAGCGACTCTGAAAGAAGGCTGTGTGTTTGTGAGTAGAGACCATAGAGATATTATTACACTAGAGTGCGCACGGTGTCACACGAAGTGGAACTATTAGAGTCTCATGGCGGCCATTTTGACTTGGGGTGGCGATTTCGGAAGACAGAGGGGTTTTTTTCTGTATGCAAGATGGAAGAGAGGAAAGGCAGAAGAGAATCAAAGACCTGGGTCTTTTATGAACAAGTGCCGAAGCGGCCCCGAGTTGACTGCACAGTGATGGCTCAGTTTCAAGGAGAGATAGGCCAGGATGCTAAATGCTCTGGGCTAATAATGTCTAGATTTACGTGTCATCGTACTGCATCATGCTCCTCCCACCCCCATCACCCTTGTGTTTTGGAGTGTCTCAGTTAAAACAGACAGCCATGATGGGACTGGGTGGCAAGGTTATCTCCATAGGCCTAATTCCTCTTTGATATGAATAAAACGTACGTCCAAACAACTTGATCATTTAGTGCATTGGATTGACAATAGGGAAGGGCTAAAGATCAAAACCTATTGTAATCTATTTATCAATATGAGTATATCGTGGGGCATTGCCATATTGTTGTTTGCGACACTGTGCTGATTTTTTTAGCCTTTGTCATGAAAGTGGTTCTCTCACTCCTCATTTCATTATAAGTGTCATTCCAATCTTTAAGTTTCGATTTTGAAAGGTCTGGAACAAACCCCAGATGTTACACTACTCTTCGAATTTTCAATCCTCATTTTCCTGAAAAGGCAAAGATGCACATAATACAACAATATGGAAAATGGCAGTCGATATTATTTATCAAACAATAACAAGAATTTTTTATTGTGACTTATTATTTTGCTTTTTTTTTTTTTGCTTTCCGTGGGAGGAATCTGAGAGATTGGCTAAATGGATTGCCATAATAAGTAGACAAACTGAAAATGGGAAGCCTTGGTATCCAACCAAGAATGACTAAGTGTGTAGTGTTCACTTCCTAAGCTCTGACAATTTTTATTACGCAGGGCTCGATAAACAGACACTAAGACCAAAGGCAATTCCATCTGTTTTCGAAAATTATCCTCCTCTCAAGCAGAAACTGCCAACTCCAAGAAGACCATCTCCCAAAAAGAGGAAAAATCCTGAGAGCTGAACACCCCCCCCCCCCCCGGCCATGCCAAGGCATGTATGTATGATCTAAATCACTCATATGCCCACCACTCAATCGAAGATCATCTTGAGGGGACAAAGGCAGAGATTAATTTATGCAAATAAAAGAAAGCTGTGCAAAGGCCGCTGAATTAAGAAATAGCAAGAAAAAGCTGGTGCGGAGACAGAAGAAAATTGAACGTTTTCATGTCTATTCTCTTCTTTATTTCTTTCTTTATATGATCCAGTTATACCTCTAAAATATATATTTTTTTTGTTTCTGTATGAAGGTGAACATTTTTCCTTGTTATGTACTACTAACATGCCCTTCTCATGATTTTCTTTTCAAAGCTGTAATTTTCATGACTCTTACTAGTTTTACCAGTTATGAACTTGTTAGTTTGAAGAACGTTGTTTGGGGGACGTAGTCTGATTACAAAACCAAACAGAAAATATTGCGGTATTCACTGTTCAGCTTTTGCTTTCTATGTAAAAAAAAACTGTCTCCGCAACAACAGCCTGTGTTGCATCGTATTTGTAGTATATCTATTATGTCAGGTCAGAAAAATCTGCTACTGGTAACATGTAATCCAGTACAACCTGTTTCATGAACTGGTACGCTAGCATGGTATCAGTGGGCGTGCACCTGTCGGTGCAAACGGCCAGGGCGGAGGAGGTTTCATCTAACCCAACGGCCACATGCTAGGGCACAATGTGACCCTCAGTACTTGAGTCCTTCATATTGGCCCCCGGTAGCGGTGTGGTCATAGGCTTGTTTGCCTAAATCACAGACGAAGAATTGAGCAAACTTCCCGGACGCAGCTTCGAAGCTGGCGGCAGCAGGCCAGTGGTTGATTGATAGGGCAGATGGCAATATACCGTCACTCTGGCCTGGATATCGTGACACAGAGCATCCACCAGTATTGGTGTTCTTTGGTTTGGGTCTTTCACCCTAGTCAGTTGGGACTGCGAGGCTGTGGAGTAGCCTACAGGCAGCCGGTCAGGCAATATGACTGTCCCTCTGGCATCCTCCTGCACCTGGACCTGGATACATTTCCAGTCGTCTTGACCCTGTCTTGCCACTTGGATAAGTTGTGTCCAGGCGAGAGAGTGAGTCTGATGTTTGCGCAGCTCTTTCTCACTAAAAACAAATTCTTTGCGCCAGTCTTAACACTCACCTCGTCTTCTTTCATCTTTGTCTCGTCTTCTTTCCTCTCAAAATTCCAACGGCGATGGGCGAGTGCGGTGGCAGCAGGTTTGGATAGACTGGAAGCTGTTAGCACAGACCTACACGTTGGTGGCTGTGGGCTATGGTCGCTTCATCGTCGATTGAAGTGGAGGCGTGGGGAGGCAGCACCCACAGTAGCTGAGCAGCCTTATTTAAGGATAGCACTGCTCACCTCAACTGAGGAAGGGGCTAGAAAAGGTGCCCTAAAGAAAGCCCACTTCACATCACCCTGACTGGTATACCGCGACCAGTGGGGATCCCTTTTTGCGGTCGAAACAAAAAGAAATTCAGCTTACTCAGGCTAGGAGCCTGGAATATACGCACACTACAGGACAACTCAAACAACCCGGAAAGACGCACTGCACTTATTGCCATTGAACTCAGCAGGTACAACCTGGACATAGTGGCACTCAGTGAGACCAGACTCCCTGATAGTGGCCAACTCAAAGAGCTCAGTGGTGGATACACCTTCTTCTGGAAAGGCAAGGGTGCAGTCGAACCGAGACAGCATGGTGTTGGGTTTGCAATTAAAAATGACCTTGTCAGAAACTTGCAGTCCATGCCAATTGAAATAAATGACAGGCTAATGACACTCAGGATCCCAGTTGGGAAAAGCCAGTCAGCCACCCTCATTAGCGCATATGCGCCCACCATGACAAACCCAGATGAAGCCAAAGACAAGTTCTATTCTGATCTAGAATCTGTCATATGCTCTGTCCCGGCAGCTGATAAGCTGATTCTCTTGGGGGACTTCAATGCTAGGGTTGGCTCCGAAATCTCAGCGTGGCCAAATGTTTTGGGCCCTCATGGAGTTGGTTCATGCAATAACAATGGGTTGCGCTTACTTACTTTGTGCGCTGAATTTGGCCTGTTCATTACCAACACAAATTTTAGTCTCCCCGTGAGAAACAGAACGTCATGGATGCATCCCCGCTCAAAGCATTGGCATCTCATAGACTATGTCATTGTGAGGAAGACTGACAGAAAGGATGTCCTTGTAACAAAGGCGATGTGTGGTGCCGAGTGTGGAACTGACCACAGACTCATTGTTTGCAAGCTCAGACTAACATTGAGGCGCAATAGACGCCCTCAAGGGAAAGCGCCACCTAAACGCCTAAATGTTTCAAAACTCTGCTCAGCTGAGAAACAGAGCGAGCTCTCATCAGAACTCTGCTCAAAATTGGATTGCGTGACTTTAGACCCTGAGAACATTGAACAGAGCTGGACTGACCTAAATACGACTGTACACTCTTGCGCCAGCAGCACAGTTGGTTTTCCTGTCCGCAAGCACCAGGACTGGTTCAATGATAATGATAATGAAATCAAAGTGCTCATCAAAGAAAAAAATAGTCTCATCCAAGCTCACTGCAGTGACCCCTCTTCCACAGCAAAAGCTGATGCACTGCGTGCATGTAAGGGTGTACTCCAGAAGAAGCTGAGGAAAATGAAAAATGACTGGCTTGAAGAGCGAGTAAGAGAAACTCAGAAATATGCCGACACAAACAACACTAGAAAGTTCTTTGAGAGCCTCCGAGCTGTGTTTGGACCATCCCGCTCTGGCACTACGCCACTTCTTGCGTCAGATGGTTCAACACGCATTGTTGAATTGAATGCCATAATTCAGCGTTGGGCAGAACATTTCGGAGGTGTGCTAAATCGGCCATCAAATATAAATACTGAGTCCATTGACCACCTCCCTCAGACTCCTATTAATGCAGCTCTTGCCAAGCCATTCACAGCAAATGAGACCCGAACTGCCACAAATAAGATGTCCTTTAACTATTCCTGCTGAGGTGTATGCCTTCGGTGGAGAAAAGCTTATTGAAAGGTTGACCGAGTTGTTCAATCATATGTTGAAAGCAGGGAAGCTGCCACAGGACTTCAAAGATGCTTCAATCATCCATCTGTACAAAAACAAAGGGGACAGCCAAGTCTGTGACAACCATCGGGGAATCTCTCTACTTTCAATTGCTGGCAAAATATTGGCAAGAATGCTTCTGAATCGCCTTCTTGATCACCTCTCGTCAAATGACTTGCTTCCCGAGAGCCAATGTGGCTTTCGTAAAGAGAGGGGAACGGCGGATATGATTTTTGCTGCCAGACAGATTCAGGAAAAATGCATGGAACAAAATAAAGCGCTGTATATCACATTTGTTGACCTCACAAAAGCATTTGACACAGTGTGTCGTGAAGGCCTCTGGAAAATCTTGGCGAAGTTTGGGTGTCCACCCGAATTCATCACAATAGTGCGCCAGTTTCATGATGGCATGCAAGCTGCAGTCAAAAGCAACGGCAGTGTTTCAGAGCCCTTTGCTGTCACAAATGGGGTAAAACAGGGTTGTGTCTTAGCCCCAACTCTGTTCAGCATCATGTTCTCTGCAATGCTACAAGAAGCCTTTAGCTCTCCTCCTCAAGGGGTAAGCATCAAGTACCGAACTGATGGCAGTCTATTCAACCTCAGGAGACTTCAGGCAAAAACCAAAACCAAAAGTACTCAAGTCTGTGACCTACTATTTGCTGATGATTGTGCACTTCTGGCACACGATGAGGATAGCATGCAAAACTGTGTTGATAAGTTCTCTAGTGCCTGTGTCAACTTTGGCCTCACAATAAGCACAAAGAAGACGGAAGTGCTCCATCAGCCTACTCCAGACGACAAGTATCCTGTGACCCCAAATATCAAAGTCCATGACAGTCTTCTGAAGGTGTCGGAGGACTTCACCTATCTTGGCAGTACGCTGTCTTCCGCGGCTCGTGTTGATACTGAAATTCTCTCAAGAATCAGCAAAGCCAGCTCTGCATTTGGCAGGCTTCGAAAGAGAGTATGGGATGTTGCCGGCATTCGCACAGACACTAAGCTGAAAGTGTACAATGCTGTGGTCCTTCCCACCCTACTCTATGGGGCTGAAACCTGGACAGTGTACCAATCGCATGCCAGAAAGCTAAATCACTTTCATCTGGCCTGCCTTAGAAAGATCCTAAGGATCAAATGGCAGGATAAAATTCTAGACACTGAGGTCCTCAATCGTGCCAAGGAATTGAGTATCTTCTGCCACCTGAAAAAAATTCAGCTGCGTTGGGCAGGACATGTTGTCAGAATGCCCGATGTTAGGGTTCTGGACTGGGTGATAGTGCCCTCCAGTGTTACGAGACTCGACTAAAGTCCCCTCTAGCTGTTATGAAGAGGGTCTTCTCAATGATGGTATTATGACTGCATTTAAATCGAGAGGTATTTACTATTTAATCTTTCGTACCATGCCACACACTAAGAACAATCTGAATAAGTTTCATAAACAGACCTGCAGGGCCACAAATTTAATTACATTAAATTTCCTAACAATTTTGTCTAGATCTATTACATACTAAAGACAACATCAGCAGCATCAAATGAAAATTCAATAATATGTCACTAGAAGTCTTCTCTAGATTCCTATAATATTATGATAATTCTGACTCACTAACAATTTAAGTACTAATTATATATCTCTCAGATCTGGTCTGCCTACTATATATCAATCAATATACTAATATGGGCTCTGGCGACGATGTCACCTCAGCTATTTGTGCCTACTGCTTATAATGGATCGAGCTCGTCAATATAAACTGACGTAACTAAGTCTAGATATCTACTCTAGGATGGGCTGGCAATTCCCAGCCTCATCCAGACAAATCAATCCCAATTCACAGATGTGTATGCTATACATTCATACTAGTTGCAAGTCAATATAAATCTTTGTCTTGCATTCTTGGGTAGCGCTCCTAGTATATGCGGCAATCCTGTCTTAGTGGATAACTTATGTTCAGCTCCTCGTTCATTGTTGAGTCATCAATGGACAAACACTTACGCTTGGTCCCTGGTGTTAGAAACAACCAGGGAACAGTAGACAATAGCAGTGGGCATATCTCATTCAAGCATATGGCTTCATCTCAAATGTCTATATTGGACTAGACATGAAATCGAACGGAATTATGATTCTTCAGGCAGAATCGTGCCGACGCCTGCACAGATTGGAGTTTTCTGTATGGAGTAATGGACATAGGTATGGCTACACTTTTATACTGTGCAGCCACCTGCAAATTACCGTCCAAATCCCTAGATTTGATTGGTGCATCCATGCGAGCTCATCTCGCAGTATTAATATATTCTACGTGGGAGTTGGTCACGGCCTTGTACTAAAACAGACAAGGTCAATTTAAAATGTCAAAACAATTACTGAAATCTTTAACCCCTCGTGCTTTCTACATTTTATGTACGAATTTCTGAACGCGACTAAGCGTCTTAAACTATCTATCCTTATTCACCCCTTCTCTTCCCTTCTAAGTGTTCATCAAAATCACGGGGTCGAGAATTGCACTGTCACTCCTAACTTATACATTTATTCTATCTCGCCCCACTTTCTTTCCATCTCTAAGAAAAAGTGTTTCAAAAACAAACTGTTCACGAGAACAGTTCAAGGACAAAATTACGCTGGTTATAATCAACGAGACCGTGAAAAATCAACTCCTTGCGAGTCGTGACCCAGCACGGCAATTATAGTACTTAACCCATGACACCCGACTCCAGACTCCCTAAGCAAATCTTCTTCTCTGAGCTCTCCAATGGAACGAGGAATGTTGGGGCCCCAAAGAGACGTTACAAAGACACTCTCAAGCAATCACTGAAGGCCTTTGCCATTGATGTGAGTGAGTGGGAAAAGCTCTCACTTGATCGTGCAAATTGGAGGGCGGCCCTTACCAGAGGCAGCAAAGCATGGGAAGCTGACAGAGTCCAGCAGGATATCAAAAAAAGAGAACGGCGCAAGAAAAGGCCCAGTGGTACTGAACCAACGGAGCACTCTTGTCATTTATGCGGAAGGGTCTGCAGGGCAAAAATAGGACTTATCAGTCACATGAGAAGCCATAAGACATGAAAGAACAGTCTTTCCATTCTGTCCTCTGTGTCCTTTAGTTCTCTTTATTGTCCATGTGTTGAAATTCTCAACAATTTCTGTTCTTTATTATTCTGGTGTTGTTAAGGTCATCATCATACCTGATGGACGAACTATTATTATTATTATGACTTTGACATAATTATAGGCGGGGATGGGATTACTATTCCTTGAGACGTCGAACAGCCAGCGCCTGCTCGCTAGCGAATCCTTCCCAAGTCGACATGGCGCGCATGTAGGCCAATTTGGGGCCATTGCGACGCGTTGCACTTGTGCATGCGTGCGGACTCTAGTTTATTATAGTATCTCTATGGTAGAGACTAAAAACTTGTTTAAAAACGGTATTTCCCTAATGTGAGCTAGAAGCTCCGACAGAAAACCCTGCTTAAAATTTTGTGAACATTATAATATCTGTCTTTGCGTGCCTGTAAATCGATCTTGTCTGGTTTCATTATTTGATTGTTTCCCCGACTTTTGTCGTTCTGAAACAATGGGAGACGCCCATGCATCACTGAATGATAATGGATACAGTTCAGAAAACCTTTAGTGTTTCTAATCGTTGTGTTTATTTCCGGAGGCGCCATGTCTGAGAATCAAAAGGCGTATCCAGAAAGAAGTGACATTTTCATTACCTAATGATGTTTATTCATTTATCTGTTCCTCAGTCCGTCAGCCCATCCAGTCATTTCCCCATATGCTGATTCCCATAGTCACCGCTTCTGTATCTCATGACTTTTGTATCCTATCGTTACAGGGCCTGGAGACGATGGTTGGCCGTCCTGGTCCGTCGGTCACTCTAGTCAGTTTAGGTGCTGAATGTATTATGGTCTCTAAGAAATTGTTTCTCCAGTTTGCCAACATTAAATCTCTGCGTGTGGCCGGGGATTTGGTGAGTATGGAAATATCAAGTAAACGCAAAGTTAAAGGTATATCTCTTTGTTTCATCACAACGGAGATACATGTAAATCCACAGGCACGCTAGCTAAATCAGGGGTACCCGACGCGAAGTAAATGTACCTGGAAATTTACTGATGCTGGATTTGTACATGTGTAGAGAGAGATTATAACTTATGTTTTAAAAATCTACTAAATTTACTGAACAATTCAGGGTGGGTGCAAATTTACGCGGGAAAAGTTTGCGAGAGTCAATGGGACAGAGAAAGCTGGAAACCGCTGTGCTAAGTTTTTGTCATAGAAATAGAGGAAAACTAATTTTAATGGTCAATATTGAAATTTCAAGCCTTGTACAGTTTTTATTTTACACCTGCAGCATCTAAAACTTATAAAATCATTTTGTTTTCTGCGAACTTTTGATAGCCGCGAAAGTTGTAGTGAAAGAGATCACTGCTGGATATGTTTTGATGATTATGGAGTCACTTTTGTTTTATGTAATAATAATGGATAATAATGGACGGCATTTATATAGCGCGTATCCATTGCCGTTAGAAGATGTAAGATTATTGTATGAGATAATAAACGTCACAACAACAACTTCTTCTTGGGGTTGGCTGATGACAGATCAGAGTGGAGAGCCATGATCGCCAGTGTCTGTTCCAGACAGCGCAACTGATGATGATGATTGTACGAGATTCCGTGCCGGCATTAAAAAAAGGATGCAGTTCAATAAAGATCATGTTGTGTGGTCTAGACTGTCGCGATGTGGGTTAGATGGGGAGAATTCGACTGACACTCTTTCGAGGTCCGCTCCCACAATCGACGAACACACAAAAAAAATACTTGCACTCTAAAAACTAAATAAATCAATTGCTTTGATTTTTAGCAGAACTGTAGGGCAGTTTAATTACAGGAATTAATGTAACAAATATAATTATAAATACATGTATAAATATCAATTCAAAGGCAACTGAATCTAACTAATGAAACTACAGCTTTCTATAAAGAATAACTTATTCACTCTAACTACTTGCAGGTCATATGAGATAGATGCCAAATAGAATCCGCGCACGTGGCGACGGATATAACAGTTTAAATTCTATTAATTCAATGAGACATGTTATGATATGGACATTTCCTCTAGACACGCCATGGAGAATGCTTGTACAACCATGCGTTGTCTGGCGGTAGCTCTGAAACTGTCTTCAAAAGTAAGTAGAACGGTTCACTTTCATCATTACAAATTAGTATGAACTCTCACCATTAGGCCCTCACTGGGAGTGAGAGCGCTGGATGTAAACGCTGTGGGTTCATATCAAACCAAGTAGCTTAGGCTCTGGAGCTTTAAATCGTGGCGCTCCTCACAATATGGACTGCTCAACTGCGTCTCTGTGTCTCTCATCTGGCTGAGGACTATCGCCCTCCACCTCGTAAATGGATTGTCTACATGTGGCATCTATCTAAGCTCTGCACGGATTTAAATACTAAAGCTATGTCTCGACCTTCCGTCCAGATTCATACATTTGATTGGTGCAGTCGCTTCAGCTCAGCCTGCAATATTAATTTATGCTTGTCATGGCCTTGCGCCAAAATCAAGGTCAATTTTACGGTCTAGACAAAATTTAAAATGCGAAACATTAACTACTAAAATCTTCAAACCCCGTGCTTTCTACTCTTATGCACGAATTTCCGAACGCCAACTAAGCGTCTAAATAAACTACCTTATCTATGTTAATCAAAATCACGGGGTCGAGAACTGCTCTGTCATTCCTAGCTATACATTTATTCTGTCTCGCCCCTCTTTCTCTCCATCCATCAGAAAAAAGGTGTTTCAAAACAAACTGTTCACGAGAACAGCTCAAGGACAAATTACGCTGGTTATAATCAACAAGATCGTAAAAATTAACTCACTGACGTCGTGACCTAGCACGGCATTTATGATCCTAATGTGATCATGACATAGACCAATGGGATCTCTCATTATCTCCACGTGGCAACGTCTAGAACCGGGGTTGGAAAATCCCTTTGCCTCTGCAAGCCGTATCGCGTATTAACGAGTGGATGATGACCCGCATCATCAATAAAACCAATAACTTGAAATGCGACAACTATCCTTTTAAATACATCTGGTGATATTTCGCATCAAATCAGTGAATAACTCATGCTAGAAAGTCATTTGTGCTTTACCGGTGTTTGGCTTAGAACAAAACAGAATTTAGGTCCCATGATGGCCAATGTATGGTCCATCACTGCGGTCCCGTGAAGCATCAAACTAGGGCAAAATACGTTGTTGGAGGGCCGGAGAAGCATAGTACCCATTTGCCCGCGGGCCAGTCAAAATCCCTTGGCGTAAAGCATCTGGCCTGTGGGCCATAAGTTGCTGACTCCTGGTCTAGAAAGAAGAAACGATATTAAGTTCTACATAGACATGTCTTTGGGCGAGCCAGATGAAAGTTATTTGTTGTCTTGGTTGTTCCAGGTGATGACGTTTCCCTCCCCCGACACCCTGCGTCACAAGGTCAGACAGAACAGCCAGTGGGAACACTACAAACACGATCTGGTCAAGACTATTGTGAGATGTGGTGTCCCGACATAACAGCCGAGTTTGTCACTTCCGTCAGACTGGAGACTTCAGGATGTCAAATGTTAGACTGTGGCACTCGTGACGTTTGCCTTGTCAGACTGGGGAATACAGGATATCAACTGTTAGACTGACACCCGCTACGTTTGCCTTGTCAGACTGGAGGATACAGAATGTCAAATGTTAGGCTGTTATAATTATATATTCGTGACATTTGCCATGGGGGGGGGGGGGGGTAAAAATCGCCCAAAATGGAGCCAACCCAGCCACCAAGCCTAAGTAAATACAGCACTTAGGACTAACGTCAAGCCTGCACGTAGGAATGACATCATTCCTACATAGATTATTCTGCTGGTTACGACATCGCCCTCATGCTAGTCTCAGATAGGAAAGCTGCACCTACGGTATTGCTACCAATCGTACGAAAATCCTCTATAAATCTATGTGGGACTGATGTAGGGCTGCTGGTTGGGTACGTACTTTGTAGATGGTCTCTTTGCAAACTGGGTTGATGACTGAATGCAGACCGTTACCCACCACTATTCAATACACAGTCAGGCCTTTTCAATGCCCGCTCTCTTGCTTACGTTAGTTTTCACGCCTGTTAAAGATGGTACACATCACATGATGGGTGGGTGGCGAACATTGTGCATGTCATTGATACGTTCTTCCCAGCCAATCAGCAAAGCACAAACTGAAAGTACCTCCCCCTTGATCACCGTCACCACCCCTGGCACAGTTTACACTCAGTTGTGATGTTTCAACGTGAGTTGTCTTCCCTGTGTCAGGAGAAATAAATCCTGTACACCTCTTTTCTGGTTTGAACATTGCATAGAAAGTTCTGTTCCCCTCCTTCCCTCCCTCTCCTCTCCTCCTTTCCTTCCTCCCTCTCCTCCCTTTCTCTCAATTCCTCTCCCCTTCCTCTCCTCCTTTCTTTCTTCCCTCCCTCTCCTCCTTTCCTCTCCCTCCTCCTTCCTCTTTCCTCCTTCCTCTCCCCCTCCCTCTCCTCCCTTCCTCTCCTCTTTTCTCTCTTCCCTCCCTCTCCTCCCCCTCCCTCCCTTCCTCTCCTCTTTTCTCTCTTCCCTCCCTCCCCCTCCCTCCCTTCCTCTCCTCTTTTCTCTCTTCACTCCCTCTCCTCCGTTCCTCTCCCCCTTCTCCTCCCCCTTCCTCTCCTCCCTTTTTTAGTTGGTTAAATTTTGGTTAGCAAAAAAAAAAAATTAATATAACCTCATTACCCGAGGGGAGGGGTGGGGAATTTTGGGGGTGGGGGTGGGGGAATAGAATGAACTGGGGCCAGTTGGTTTGCGATCCTGTCATACCAGGGTTGTCATTTCGTCATCCGAGTGGTGAATTATCGTAACTCGACTCATTTAAAATATTGAGACAATCGACCCACCTGTAACCCTTGACAGACCCTCAGATTGTGTTATAAGTTGCCAGTTAGATTTTGCAAATTTAGGGTTAAAAAACGTGTTTTTGTCTTTTTTAATATCGTATTCAGTAAGCCTGATAAAGAAAGTTGATCAGTTTTTTTTTCCTCGCCTGAGAAATCTATAATACCCAAGTTACGATGGTTTACTGCATGTCCCACGATTGATTATTCTGTTAAAACGGGTTTTTTTTGGGGGGGGGGGGATTCTGTTGTTGTTTTTTGATGATTTGGTGACCTTGAGACTCATGAATATTCACCCCGAGACACAGGATACCGAGAAGGTTCAATTCGCCAAATTCCGTCCGTCGACGTACGCGCGTATTATCCATGTCAACAATGCAACAATTCGCACCACACCCCTCCATAACTGAACGAAAAAGACTAGCACCATAGAGCTCTGTGAGAAGTACTCACCGTATTTTTACGTGCCCAAGCTGTGGACATGTAGTGAAAGAAGGAGTGGTCCGTCTCGGTATTCTGTGCCTGGGATTCACCGTTGAGAAAAGACGAACATGTAAAAATGTAAATCATAATACATGCATGTAGCAATAATTAAAAGCCAAAAAAGAAAAAACTTGTACGTGTATTGTTATTGAAATGTCGATTGCAGTAGTGAAACTGTGTCTTAGATATTCATGAATCTGGATATATCAAAAGCTATTTTCATTTATCTTGTCTTTATTTTTGGTCTGTCCATATATGCATGTGTGTGAGTATCATTATGGTAATATGTGTACGTGTATTTTCGGAGTAGGGACTGAGATATCGGTGAGTGTGTGTGTTTGTGGGTTGGGGGGGGGGGTCTGCAGGACTAGATGAAGCTCAAGAAACAGCGGTGATCACTGATGAAGGTGGAGGAGCTAGGAAGTTTGTCGTTGTTGACGGTGTCGTAGATTGCTCGAAAGCGATCGCCGATTTCAAATGACATCAATGCTATGCCACTCCAAAGCGGCGACTCGCTGGCTATCACCTGGCAAGATCCGGGTAACAGAATGCAATAGACCCGGATAATCACAACTCGAAAAATCGACTTGTCGACCAAAGGGGACACTTTTCCATTGAACAAAATTAATTTTCTTCAAACACGCTTGTTGGAGTGGTCAGCCTTGCATTTTTTATTATTTTTTCTTGTGAGTGTCCAAAATTAGCAAATGACGGCAGTGTGGGCCTGGCTTGGGAATGACATAGAAGAAAAATGAAAACAAGAATAAATCAAGCCTAAACTCTACTTCATTTCACTCTCAGCACTGCTTGAGTCTTAAGGTTTCGCCAGTTAAACAATGGAGAGGAGGGGGTGGGGTATTGTAAGGCTTCAACTGGACGCTGCTTTTCTTATTCTATAAAGTCACCATCGAAAGCATGACAACGTTTTGTGTCAAAGCATGGGGAGGCAATGCCCGAGAAAGTGACAAGAACAAGATTAGCAACGCAGTCATCAAGAAAACATGCGACATGATAGATGCGCGGCATTTTTCAGTTTAGACCATCTGTACTCAAATGTTTGTGTAAAGAAATTTATGTCCATCTTAGATGACAGCCACCATCATCAACTTTCATCAACTTTCTAGATCATCATCCAATAGTAACAGAATAATACACATCAAAGCAAACAGACAAAGATACAGAAGATCGTTTGTGTCCGCAATTCGCCTCAGCAAGACACTTAAAGCTAGATGTGAGTCATATTTTACTAAGTTTAAATGCCATGTTACTTCATGGAAAACACTGTCACGAGTGGAGTGAGTGCAATTAAGGGGATTGCTACAGAGCGGGTGTAGAGTAAGAAAGGCTCACAGTAGACAGCAAGTTAAGCGTGCTGTTGTGAGTAGTAGTGGGGGAGGGGTCTGAAGGAGGCGAAAGCGCGGTATTACTATCACTGCAAGTTAGAAGGTCCTAGGGATCGGACCTGTGAATAAAAGCCCATCGGGCGGACATAAAGGGGAAGCAGTCGAGAAGACTAGTGAGAGTCTTTCCAGTTATGACTGGTATGTAGAACGTTGATTGATTATTATGATTGATGTATTATATTATATTCGTCTATTACCATGATGTAAATAAGTATATGTGAGGAATGTGGAAGTCCTTGATATTGGATATAGCAATGTGCGCCACGAGCGATAGATGAAAGTGAGTTGATGGATTTGTAGCGCGAGTGAGTAGTGTGTATTCCGATGGAAGTGTGTTACCGTAAGATGTGTGGTGAGTGAAAGGTGAACTAGTGTGTGTACGTTTCAGGGGTTGTAAGGAGAGGTGGAGTGAATAGAAATGGTAGGATATTATACCAATGTAATGTTATTCTTGTAGGTGTCGGGGACGGGCCGCAGCGCCACCTCGATGAGCACAGGGGATAGGCCAGCATAGGGCCGGAGGCCACACATAGGCCAGAAGTGAGGCTGTCAGTGCAGGACAGTAGAGGCACATAAAGTCGTGGCAGTCAGGCCACGGACAGGGACGTAGATATGAGAGTGAATGAGATACTATATTGTTGCCGTGTTGATAGGCTCGTGAACTGATATTATGTTGTTGCCATGTTGATGGCTATGGAAATAATAATGTGTTATTGCCCTGCGGAGGTGCTAGGGGAGTGCTAAGGTGTATGACAATAGGAAGGTGATATTGAGAGACTGCGGTGCCAGTAACTTATTAATGGGCTATTAAGACCCTGAGGGGAGAGGCTGAGGCCGAAGTGCCTTTAGGAGTAACTACCGGATTGTGGATCCGAGGGAGCGTGTGTGTGAGAATAAGGCCGTTGTACGGCAGTCATTTCAATAATATAATATATGTAATTGCGCTATTATATGTATAATTATGTTTAATAAATGTGTGAGTCTGATGGGTTGTTTTGTTAAGTGTTAAACTTGTTTGTTCGTGATTGTCGTCCTGTCATAAACTATTACATTTCCCAGTCTGGGATTTGTGACAAACACCTGTTATTGAGTTTATGTAATGATGCGTGTATACCACTATATCTCTGTGAATGTGAATTTGCCTCATCTATACTATATATTATTATATTTGTGGACTTGAGATTTTTCGTTGCAAAAGGCTTCTGAACCACTCAACACTCAGACTTCAAACGTTATATAGTGCATCAGAATGGATGAAAGGGTGCACAGTTTTTAATAGAAGTCTCAAATTGGTGTAGTTTTTTTTTTATTGGAAATTTATTGTTTCGCCATTATTTAGATCTATTTCGAATCATGGTTCGCCATTTTAAGGTTTCGTTATCACTTCCTGCGATGTGTTCACTATCAAACACACTAACCCGTGCGCAAATCATGCTATTGTACGGGATGCGCAGGGTGTCAACTCGCAAAGGCAGAGCAGTAAGACTTATTTAAAAACAAACAAACAAAAATAAAATAAACAAATAGGAACAGGCAAGATGAAGCAGGTCCATAATAACCACCCAGAACTGAAACCAATATTCAACCCGGTTTATCCCGGGCAGGGCCGGGGACCTCAGCTAGTGGGTTAATAAAATGATTCATTTCTTATCTTACTTAATCCGACCCTTAACTAAGTGTATTGATCTCTGTGGCTGGACAAAGCCGTAGGCAATTGGTACATTCATGAGATCAGGTCAGTGATGTCACGAGCGAGTGAGCGGGGATCAGTAGTTACGGGGGAAGGGGGGAGAATAAAGTTAACCCACGGCCCACGGGTAATGAAAAGCGTGCATGTTGTGAGTGGGGGGTTTGCATGAGGCGAGAGCGCTGTACTACTATCACTGCAAGTTAGAAGGTCCCAGGGGACGGACGTGAGTGAGAACAGTCGGGAGATTGTGACAGTGTTTTCCATTGATGACTGGTAGGTGGAACGATGATTGATAATTATGATTGATGTATTATATTCGTCTACGGCCATGATGTAAATAAGTATATGTGAGGAATGTGGAGGTCCTTGATACTGTATATAGCAATGTGCGCCATGAGCGATAGATGGAAGTTAGCTTCATGGATTTGTAGCGAGAGTGAGTAGGGTGTAATACGGTGGAGGTGTTACCGTAAGATGTTGGTGAGTGAAATGTGAACTATTGTGTGTACGCTTCATGAGTTGTGATGAGGGGTGAAGTGATTAGAAATGGTATGGTATTATACCAATGTAATGTTATTTTTGTAGGTGCCGGGGTCGGGCCGAAGCGCCGCCTACGGTGAGCACAGAGGATAGGCCAGCATAGGGCCGAAGGCCACACATAGGCCAGGAGTGAAGTTGTCGGTGTAGGACAGTCGCAGCACATGAGTCGAGGCAGTCTGGCCACAGACAGGGATGTATATAGGATCGTGAATGTGCTATTAAGATGTACTACTGTGACATGGATGTATTACTGTGCGAATGAGATATTCATGTGAATTGAAGTATTAACGTGCTATGGCCACGTGAGGTGTATAGGAGGCTAAGGTGTATTGCCATAGGGAGGCGCTATTGAGAGACTGTGGTGTGAAAGAATATTAGTGTGTCATTAAGACCCTGAGTGGAGAGGCTGAGGCCGAGGTGTCTTTAGAGTAATTACCGGGTTGTGGACCCGAGGAAGTGTGTTTACTGAAGAAGGCCGTGGACGGCAGTTAACTTGAAGAATATAATGTATGTATGTAATTGCACTGTTATCCTTATCTTTATATTTATGTTTAATAAATGTGTGAGTCTGATGGGTTGTTCTGTTAAGTGTTATACTTGTTCGTTCGTGATTGTTGTCTTGTTATAACCATCGCATCTCCCAGTCTGGGATTTGTGACACTGGGGGCTCGTCCGTTGTGACACTGGGGGCTCGTCCTGTTTACCTGTGGTCATTTTGACATTGTCTATTCGTCATATCTAGTTGTTTTTCTGTTGTGCTAGGAATTCGTGCTGTTGTCCTTGTTTGTGGAATGAATGGAAATTTCATGATGGTATAATTTATGTGTATTTATGAATATGTATTGATGCATGTATTACTATAAATATGTACTAATGTGTGATTGAATTTTCACAGAGACAGTGTGTGTGCGTGCAGCCTGAGGAGACAAGCAGCCAGAGCTCCGTGTAAGGGAGGAATTAGACTCAAAAAGTTGAAAGTTAAGTAAAACTGAAATTTTTGTGCCCTGGATTGTGGGCTGTCCCTTTGATCTGTCTTTTTCCCTGTTTTTGCTGTTTTTGTTGTCGTTATAGATTATACGGGCGGTGGCGCGGGTTTGCTGTGGTGAACTTGGTTTATCCTCTTCGGGAGGTCCAGGCTAAACTAGGAACCACGCTCATCACAGTGAACAGTTCTGTAGGGCTTTGTTATTGTTTAGTTGTAGCGTCGTATCTTCTCTGTTTCTGCAGGAAGACGTATTCTCTTGTCCCTCTTTCTTACCTATCTGTAGATACGTTCTTTTTTTCAGACTCTGTTCTTGTTCGTACCTTGTAGTGTAATCGGCGTAGTAGGTTGCATTTTTTTTCCCATTATATTTTTTTTTAGAAGTCTTTGTCCTAGTCTGGTTCGTTGTCCTTGATGTCCTTGTGGTCCGTCTACTGAATTTCCTCATCCTTGTCTTTTCTATTCTCTTTTGTTATTTAATAGTGCTATACATTTTATGAACATAGATTAGTTAGAGAGAGTATGCTGTAAAATGTTCAGTTAGGTGTGTTTCTGAATTGCATTTGAAAATAGTGCTTGTTATTGTAGTGGCATAATTTCAGGTCTCGGGATACGTCGTGTATAGTGAGGACATAGACAGTTTATTGTATTTCAAAGTGTATAATAATAAATCCGTGAAATGGCGGATCTCCGTGAGCTCATGAAATTGGGTACGGAACTTGGCCTTGAGGGAGAGGAGCTGCGCGGCTGGATTAAAGAGCAGCAGGCAGAATTGCGCGATGAGCGTGCTAAGGATAGAGAGCGAGAAAAAGAGGCTCAGGAGCAGGAGAGGGAGTTAAAGTTAAAGGAGATAGAAGCCCAAGAGCGGGAGATAGAGGCTAGGGATAAGCAACAGGAGAGAGAGACGCGAATAAGAATCGCGGAATTGGAACTCAAGAAGAATGCGCCAACAGAAACAGTTGAGCGGCAGGGGCAAAACAAAAGTGGCGTTAGGATTAAGCTGCCGACGTTCGACGACCGGAAGGACGATATAGACGCCTTCCTTTACAGGTTCGAACTTAATGCACAACTGCAATGGGGGGACAATAAGCAATTATGGTCCACTTACCTGGCGTCCTTATTGCAGGGGCGAGCGTTAACCTACTTTAAAGAGTTACAGCGCGAAGACGTGCAAGATTACGATAAGCTGAAGGCTTTGCTGCTTCGCCGATTTGCGCGTACCGAGGAATATTTCCGGGAGCAGTTTAGGCGAGCACGTGCGGATACCAGGGAGAACTTTGCTGCCTTCGTCGCGAGATTGACGGAATATTTCGCGAACTGGGTAGACTTGGCGCATGTGGGCGCGGATTTTGCTAAATTAAAAGACCTAATGATCCGTGACCAGCTATACGTGTCGTGCCATAAAGATCTGGTGGCTTTTCTGAAAGAAAACGAACCCGCGACGGTGCAGGAGGCGTCAAAGTTGGCGGAAGCATACCGTACGGCACATCCGTCCAAACCAGTCGCGAGGGCGTACGTACAGGATGCTGGTTACGTCGCCGTGGTTGAGGGGTCGCCGACAGGACATAAAGACAGGTCGCGTCAGCGTGGTGCCTATAACGGGCAAGCCCAGGGGCAACGTAGGGGGTATCACCAATCACCTGCATATGGATCCGGTAAGTTTGACCGAGCAGGAGGGCTAGGTCGCGGTAATGGCCGAGGGCGATTTGTGACCTTTGCCGATGACCGACGGCATAGGGACTTTAGTTCCGGTCGCGATGGGTCACGGGGACCCAGGGCTAGCGGAGCACAGGGAGCGGAATGTTGGACTTGCGGACGCGTGGGTCATTTTTCACGCGATTGTAGGACCGCGGATTGTTGGAACTGCGGAAGAGCAGGTCACATCAGGGTAAATTGTCCTGCAGGTAGGATAGCGGCGAACGTGGATGGTAATCACGGTAGTTCCACTCCATGTTCCCCTAATAAATTTCATCATGCGGCCGCGTGTGTTACATCGGACAACGGAGGCGGACAGTGTTCTAAGTGTCCCAGTTGTGAGAAGTTATTATCTTCCGGTGTTTTACCTTGTGGGAGAAAGATTCCCGTTATAAATTCATGTCATACAGGAGGTGGTCTTAGGGTTTATCCGGGGTTTGTTGGGGACGAACCGGTCTCGGTTTTACGAGATACAGGATCTACCGTTGTGGGGGTGCATAGGGACTGCGTTCAGGGTTCACAGCTTACAGGTGAGACTGTCCCATGCATACAATTTTCAGGGGCCATTGAGAAATTACCATTGGCAAAAATAGTGATAGATACGCCTTTCCTTAGCGGGGAAGTCGAAGCAGTCGTTGGTTGTTTTCCAGGCGCCCAGCTCATCATTGGTAATGTGTCTCGGGTAGTTTCCCCTTCCGAGGAGAATGTGCAGGCATGGTCACAATCAAAAGGTATTGAATTTTGTGCCGCAGTCGAGACACGTCGACAGGTGGGTGATAAGAGTAAGATTAGACCTTTGGCAACGCCAGCGGTCAACCTGGATATCACACCAGAGCGCTTGGCGAGATTGCAAAAGGAGGATCCATCATTGAGTCCATGTTTTGTGGAGGCGCGAACGCAGAAAACAAGGAAATATAAGAACGGGTCGTCTTCCTTTGTTATCCAGGCGGGCATTCTGTTCCGTAAGTATGTTACGGTGGCTTCCGTTTTAAAGCAGGTCGTTGTGCCAGCGTTGCTAATCGCAACAGTATTGCATTTGGCACATGATGTCCCATTAGCGGGTCATATGGGTATAGCTAGAACCAAAGAAAGGGTTCTTAAGAATTTTTACTGGCCATCCATCCACAGAGATGTACGAGTGTATTGTAAGACGTGCAGTGCGTGCCAAAAGACGACGCATAAGGGTCGTACACCCCAGGCTCCTCTTCAAAAGATCCCCACGGTTTCGGAACCGTTTAAAAAGGTTTCGATAGACCTTGTTGGCCCCATTCACCCAGCTACCGATAGGGGGAATCGATTTTTCTTAACGGTCATATGTAATGCTACGAGATGGCCAGAGGCGGTTCCTCTTCGGACCATAACGTCTGAGGCAGTCGCGGAAGCGCTGTTTGGAATTTTCGCTAGGGTGGGAATTCCGGAACAGATCTTATCTGATAGGGGTGCGCAATTTACTTCGGAAATGATGAAGGAATTGTTTCGCTTATTTAGCATACAACCCATCACTACCACCCCTTATCATCCGCAGGCTAATGGCATGTGCGAAAGATTAAACTCGACGCTAAAGCCGATGCTGCGTAAGGTAGCTGCTGATCGCCCTAAAGATTGGGATAGATATATCCCTGCAGTGTTATTCGCGTATAGGGAGGTACGGCAGGAGTCAACGGGATTCTCTCCTTTTGAAATGATGTACGGTCGTACTCCTAGGGGTCCAACTGATGTTCTTCGGGACATGATGACGTCGCCATCATCGGGAGACGATGAGCAAATTTCAGTGTTTCAGTACCTTGTTGATTTAAAAGAAAGATTATCTTCAGCGCGCACTGTAGCAGAAGAAGCTTCTAGTATCGCTTCAAAAAGAGCAAAAGACTATAAAGATAGAGGATCCAAACTGAGAATTTTTAAGCCAGGAGACAAGGTCCTATTGTTATTACCTACGGACCATAATAAGTTATTGATGACATGGAAAGGTCCTTATGTTATTGAGCGAGTTGTTTCGAAGGTAGATTACGCTATCCACATTGATGGATCAAGTAAGGTTTTCCATGTTAATATGCTACAGAGATTTTATGAGAGACCAGAGTATCTGTGTGCACAGACGAAACCAGAGGAGAGTGTCTTCTCTATTGCTTGTACGGGGGTCGTAGACCAGTTAGACAGTGACGTAAGCGACACCGAGGCGCAGGAAGAGGTACAAATTCAATTGCCGGAGTTAACTCCGACACAAGGTTACAGGGACGTAAAATTTAACCCTGACCTTACGAGTTCAATGAGTATGGAACTTAAGACCCTGTTAGCGTCATTCCCGGATGTTATTACGGATTTTCCGGGTCGCACTACCGTGATCCAGCACCATATAAAGTTGACTTCGGATGAGCCAGTATCTCTTAGACCTTATCCGCTGCCTTTTTCTTCCAGAGAGAGAGTTATAAAAGAAGTTGAGTCAATGTTGAAGTTAGATGTGATAGAACCATCAACATCGCCGTATTCATCACCCATCGTCCTCGTGAAAAAACTTGATGGATCGGTGCGGTTCTGTATTGATTTTCGAAAATTGAACACTATTACGGTAGGCGATAGGGAGCCTATTCCATTTCAGGAGGAACTAATAGCTTCATTGGCCGGGTCCACGTGGTTTTCCAAGATAGATTTAACGAAAGGTTATTGGGAAATCCCTCTTGCTGAGGAGTCTAAACAATACACGGCTTTCCAAGCACCCATTGGATTATTCCAATTTAAGGTCATGCCATTTGGGTTGGTAAACGCGCCAGCGACGTTTGCACGATTAATGAGACTGGTATTAAAGGACATACCTAATGTCGTGTCATTCTTTGACGATATAGCGTGTCATACGTCGTCATGGTCTGAACATATTCAGACACTAACAGTAATTTTTAAACGATTACGTCATTTTGGGTTAACTGCTAAACCCGCAAAGATGGATTTGGCATGTCCAGAGATAGTATTCTTAGGACATATCGTGGGTAGAGGTGTTCAGAGACCTGAAGTAACAAAAATTGACAAATTAGTAGGGCTGCAAATCCCTAAAACAAAGAAACAAGTCAGAAGCTTAGTGGGAATTTTGAATTATTACAGAAAGTTCATTCCAAATTTTTCCTCCTTGTCATCTTCTCTTACTGACCTTACTAAGAAGGGACAACCCGATAAGGTCCAGTGGACGTCTGAATGTCAGACAGCATTTGATAATTTGGTGACAGCATTATCATCGTCACCCATTCTGATATTACCCGATTTTCGATCTAATTTTATCCTCAGAACGGATGCGTCGGACTCTGGTGTCGGCGCTTGTCTTCTACAGGAGAAGAACGAATGTTTACATCCTGTATGTTATGTCAGTAGGAAGTTATTGCAGAGAGAAAGAAAGTATTCTGTGATAGAGCGGGAGTGTCTAGCCATTGTGTGGTCCGTCCAGAAATTAGGACGTTATCTCATGGGACGAGAATTCTGTATCCAGACAGACCACAAGCCACTGACATTTTTGTCGAAAAATCGTTCGTCCAGCCCACACTTGTCTAGATGGGCATTGGCGTTACAGCCGTATACCTTTGTTATTCAACCAATTCCAGGAACCAGCAATCACATCGCCGACTACCTTAGTCGAGCCTAGGGGAAGAGTTCAGGAGCTTATACATCGGAGGACAGGAACATTGACAGGATCTGTGTGAACGAGTCGTCGACTTTAAAATATTGACATTATAAATATTATATGAAGAATGGTTGATAGATTGATTGGTTTTGATTTTGTATTAGGTATTGTGTTTAGTTAGCTATTCATGATGTGATACATATATGCATAGGCAGGGCATGTTGATCCCCGTATTTTCCCCTGATTTCGGTATTATATATGCTAGGGGCATTGGTAGGTCATTTTTATGTAGGTATTGCTCACGCTCACTCGTTGACAGTCATCTTGATGCGATTTGAAATTAATTGCATTAATTTTTTTGGGGTGGGGGATGATGTCACGAGCGAGTGAGCGGGGATCAGTAGTTACGGAGGAAGGGGGGAGAATAAAGTTAACCCACGGCCCACGGGTAATGAAAAGCGTGCATGTTGTGAGTGGGGGGGGTCTGCATGAGGCGAGAGCGCTGTACTACTATCACTGCAAGTTAGAAGGTCCTAGGGGACGGACGTGAGTGAGAACAGTCGGGAGATTGTGACAGTGTTTTCCAGTGATGACTGGTAGGTGGAACGATGATTGATAATTATGATTGATGTATTATATTCGTCTACGGCCATGATGTAAATAAGTATATGTGAGGAATGTGGAGGTCCTTGATACTGTATATAGCAATGTGCGCCATGAGCGATAGATGGAAGTTAGCTTCATGGATTTGTAGCGAGAGTGAGTAGGGTGTAATACGGTGGAGGTGTTACCGTAAGATGTTTGGTGAGTAAAATGTGAACTATTGTGTGTACGCTTCATGAGTTGTGATGAGGGGTGAAGTGATTAGAAATGGTATGGTATTATACCAATGTAATGTTATTTTTGTAGGTGCCGGGGTCGGGCCGAAGCGCCGCCTACAGTGAGCACAGGGGATAGGCCAGCATAGGGCCGAAGGCCACACATAGGCCAGGAGTGAAGTTGTCGGTGTAGGACAGTCGCAGCACATGAGTCGAGGCAGTCTGGCCACAGACAGGGATGTATATAGGATCGTGAATGTGCTATTAAGATGTACTACTGTGACATGGATGTATTACTGTGCGAATGAGATATTCATGTGAATTGAAGTATTAACGTGCTATGGCCACGTGAGGTGTACAGGAGGCTAAGGTGTATTGCCATAGGGAGGCGCTATTGAGAGACTGTGGTGTGAAAGAATATTAGTGTGTCATTAAGACCCTGAGTGGAGAGGCTGAGGCCGAGGTGTCTTTAGAGTAATTACCGGGTTGTGGACCCGAGGAAGTGTGTTTACTGAAGAAGGCCGTGGACGGCAGTTAACTTGAAGAATATAATGTATGTATGTAATTGCACTGTTATCCTTATCTTTATATTTATGTTTAATAAATGTGTGAGTCTGATGGGTTGTTCTGTTAAGTGTTATACTTGTTCGTTCGTGATTGTTGTCTTGTTATAACCATCGCATCTCCCAGTCTGGGATTTGTGACAAGTGAGTTGGATAATTATCAATCAGTGATCATTCTTCACTCACCGGTTAAGTTCAAGAAACACCGTTCTTCTGCTGGATGCCATTGGATATCTGGGAAACTCGGACAATTTGTTATGTAAATGTGGTGTCCCGTTTAGTCGGGCGACAGTCTAAGGGAAGCTGTTAAAAAAAATGAAAAAAAAAATATATTAAAAAAAAAACAACTTTCTGGCACGTGACAAAGTGTGGTCAAAATCTAGAACATCAAGAAAGAAAAACAACATCTGGCATTCTAAAGCCACGCCCCCTATACCACGCCCAGTCACGTTGAAATATATCATCACACCTTAAAAAACAGTTCCAAACACGCACTCTCTCTCAAACACCCACTCACACATGCACATACATTCGCGCCCACACATATTATGACTACTTCTCTATTACAGCATCTGGATCCTGTCCTCTTTACGTGGGCAGTCAGATCAGCTATGGGACAGAATCTCGACCCCAACCCATTTTCCCCACCCCCGGATTTTGATTGGTTAAAATAAGAAGTCAGATCAACATATAACAGAAATACACCCCACCCCCAACCTTTCCCCCATCTACCCCCTACCTCCAGGTTTTGACTGAATAAACTGAGACACCGCGCTGGGATAGCGCAGAACACCCCCCCCCCCCATGGACACCTACCCCCACCCTAACATCCACCCTCAGTTCAAGAATGAAAGGGTTATAACATTCGACTCCGGTATTTTCCTCTCCTGTGCTGAACCATGCGTAGTTCCGCCCATGAAGAACTGTCCCCCGGTGTCACAAGCTTAACCCCTACACACACACAACTCGCTAGTACCAAACTGTACCCACGTGGTACCAAAGAGTGTTCCAACTCCACTTTTGTTTTGATTTTAGGAAGCTGACTTAGAGAAAAGGCAAAATGGTCAGTTCATTTATTTTCGTCTCGAAAGACCATGATTCCATTGAAAGATTGGACGGTTCTGTACACGCCAATAAGGCCGTCTTCACATTGATATGAGCCCCTGGGCAGATTCTTTTGTAATGCACGGGATTTACTTCCCACTTTCAGGAACCAATATAAATTTGCATGCATGGGGCCCCCTAAACCTTTGGGGCCCCTGAGCATTGCCCACTGTGTCCTTGCGTTAAGACGGCTCTGACGCCGATGAAGTTCAGTTTCCGATGAAACTGCAGTTAAGCCACTCTTGTACTCGTGGGGCACAGTTCACCCACCGCGTCCAGATGAAGAATGTGACAGGGCAACTCTATGATTGTGTTGGCCAACAGTGATCTTCTTCTTCTTTCGTTCACCAATCTAAATCTGCAGATTTGTTCTTTTAAATATAATTATCACGGATCAGTGACTGACAACAATTGAAACATTGTAAACAGGAAATAAAAAAACAAAAACAAATCACAACATGGACACGTCGGGTATCCCCACTTGACACTAAAGTGGCAGTCTTCTTGTTAAACAAAGCAAGTGAACAAAAGATAAGAACAAAAACTTTATCCAACCGTTTTAGGCTGCCGTGCACGTGCGCCTTTGCTCAGTTGCAGTAGCGTTGCAGTTTTTAAAATCTAGGAGAATTAATGGGCACGCTGCGGACTCAATAGGAACACGAAACTTGAATGCGACCGCAATACGACGGCAAGTCACAAGTGCGCGCCTAACCTTACTGTTGCACTGTCCTTGAGTAGAAAATACTTCTAACAAATCAGAAGTCACGGATCTAATTTCTTTTTTCCCTGCACTGTCCTGAATCTTTCCGTGTTCTGAATCTGGGATACCCGCAAAGATGCTAAAAGCAATAAGACCGGACACTCCACTCTTCCGGCCTCTTAAAACCGCGTTTATGTCCGGTCAGAAAGATGCTTTTTCTTTTTTTGGACACACTTCACTGGAATCCCCTGACTATTTTACGTCATTAGCGTCATTGAGACCAAAATAAAATCGCGCGGGCGCAAAAGACGGCAATTGCCTCTACCGTCACTGGCCTGGTTTGTGCCTATTTATAACTTGGCAAGAATAGCCGATGCGAGCAATACTACAGTGCTCATAATGTATTTGCTTTTGGGGGGGGGGGGGTTAGACAGGGCTGCTTGTTATCACCTTTCTTGTTCATCCTGGCTAAGGACTAGCTTCTGAAAGAAACTACATCTGGAAAGAAGAATGGTATTCAGTGGACCCTATGGAAACAGCTAGATGACCTGGATTATGCTGATGATATAGCATTACTGTCACACACCCAGCAACAGATGCAAGCAAAAACATCAGACCTGGAGGAATTATCAGCATCCATTGGCCTTAGGATCCACCCAGAGAAATCCAAAGTCCTCAAGATAAAAACTTCAAGTACAGAGCCAGTAACGGTAAACGGGAGCCCATTGGAAGTAGTTAACAGCTTCCCTTATTTAGGCAGCATTGTGGATGAAACAGGAGGAACAGAGGGGGACATAAAGGTAAGGATAGCCAAGGCAAGAGCAGCTTTCAAAGCCCTGAACAATGTCTGGCAGGATCGTGGAATCTCCACCGCTACAAAATGCAAACTCTTTAACTCTAATGTAAAATCTGTCCTATTGTATGGCTGCGAAACCTGGAAACCTTCCCAAACCTGTTTGAGGAAGCTGCAATCCTTCGTCAATACATGTCTGAGGAGACTTCTGAGGATAAGATGGCCGGATATTATTCGAAATAAGGACCTCTGGGAAAGGACAAAGCAGAGAAACATCTCCAGCGAAATAGGACTGCGCAGATGGCGATGGCTGGGTCACACACTACGGAAGCCCCAGGATAGCACAGTAAGAAAGTCACTGCTTTGGAACCCACAGGGAAACAGGAAAAGGGGCAGGCCACGAACAACATGGAGGAGAGGCATGGAGGAGGATATGAAGAGAAGTGGCTACACATGGAATGAGTTGTCAAGGATCGCCCAGGATAGAGACAAATGGAAGGCTGTCGTTCGTGGCCTATACCCTGTAGAGTAGGGTGAAAGGGCGATGATGATGATGATGGGGGGGGGGGGGGGAGAGATAACAGGTTGAGGCCTCCGAGAAGCCAAAGAACTCAGCTGACTCGAACAATATGTGAGATTTCCACAGTTATACCAGCATTATCAGCATGGCATCAACTTCCTCAAGAGGACGCACTCAGCTAAACTGGCTTGACTTTCCACGATTAGGATAAGTCAGCGGGGGGGGGGGGGGGGTGCACTTTCAACATTTTATCATGTTACCATTTAGATCAAGAAATCAAATCCATTACTTAATTACGTAATCTTAAGACAGAAAACTTTAATGGCGCCATTAGATGGATGAATTTTTAGTAAATCTAGATCTAGATTTAGATCAGTTAGTTGCAAGAATCTTTCCAGTGCAAAGAATAGAACCAAAAAAAATAAAAAAATTAAGTACCGTACTCGACTAGTCTAGATCTAGTAAATAATACAATCATTATAGATCTAGATTCTATATCAAGATCTTGGTGATTATTGTTTGTTTGTTTTTTTTAAATTTGCTTGAAACCCTACGACTAGTGTTTGATCTGCGTCTCTGATGCACCGGTTGATGTGCTGATCGACGGTGATGTAGGCTACTTTTCGTTGATTTGGAGAAGACATAGAAAAGGAGGAAGAACGAAAAGAAGGAAAAAACCAAGGTGGTCTATTATTGTTACATTGTAAAAGTAAAGTTCTTCAATGTTTTCAAAACCCTTCAGGGTTCCCACTGTTGTTTACTTTTTCTTATTTGCGTTTGCCGCTGGGAGACAGAGCGTGCGAGTTACGACGTCATAAACGGGAAAACTCAGCCTCAGTCCCATCTTATTCTAAAAATACTAGAACTATCTTCGGCATGGTGGTAAATTATTAAAATAATTGTGACACTGTTTGTTACCACATTTAAAAAAGAAAAGAGGGGGGGGGGAATAGCTAGAGTTTTTTTTTGCCCAACGAATTAAGTAATATAAACAAAGCAAGCGACTTCTAACTAGGTCTAGGATGATGGTTGATCAGTGAACCAAAACGCGGCATTTTCTCCATTTGGCTTTGTAAAAACTGCCATTGTTTACAACTCTCACGCATCCACCGCAGAGTGGTGCTGCAAAACCTGTAAACATAAAACCCCTGAGCTGTCCAATCTTATTGTTTCTAGTATCTTTGCTACCGGTACGTGCGTTGGTAAATTTTTCATGAGCAAACTTTGAAGTGCAATTTTGACATATTTTTTTGGTGTTCCCGGATGTTTTCCAGTGTCACTATCATCATCTCTGTTTTTCCATGGATTTTCTGTTGTTGTTGTTTGTTATTGCTGTTGCTGTTGATCTTGTTGTTATTTTATAATATTTTGTCATGTCAAAAAAACAAAAAAAAAGAAATTAAAAAATCTGAAGCTTGACGTCTGTACCGTGTCACTGAACAGTTTTGAAATTCTAGTTTTCAATAAATGGAGGTCAAATTCTGATTATTTAAGGAAAAAGTTCTGGACGAATCTGAGATTGTAAAACTTGACATGTTCGTCTCTTCACATGTTTCACTGCCGGGAGGTGGATACACACTGTGTCTTTGTGTGTGTGGTCAGGAAATGTGTATGGTTTCCTAGGCAGCATCAGTGTGTAGTCACTTCTAGATTTGTGCACAACGGTACTCAGCTGAGTCCCTCAAGAAAACCTGAGCTCAACTATGATCTCTAGTGCACTACAGGATCTGGGCGCCTGTCACTGTCATCCGTGGTATCTAACTAGCCGCACACTTGCCGATTTTGGTCGGCTGACAAGTTGGATGTGACGTCATGACAATGTGTTTCACGGAGATCCAGCTAATTGGTTGGTGCGCCAAATCTCATCGAAATTCAAAGTTGTGACGCCACCAGCCAACCAGTCGTCACCAGTCAACTAGTCGGCCAACCGGAATGGGTTAGTGGGCGCCTGAGTCAACTCTGGTATGTTATCATAATTATTACCTCAAAAGCAAACTGGTAAGGAGAGGCAAAGAAACATCTGGCGACACGTCCCGGTTCAGTCTTTGTTCTAATTCCATTTTCTGAAGACCAAAACAATTACCCTATTAGTCATGTAAAATTATAATCTTGACAGAAAGAAAGAGGCACACATTTCCATGTATAAAGTGGTGTCCAAAAGATGGATTCCGAGATGACTCAATTCGCCAAATTCCGCCCGTCGACGTGCGCGCGTGTCAGCCACGTCAAGAGTGCAACAATTTGCACCACACCCCTTCATAAATGAACGAAGAAGAGTAGTACCACAGAGCTCTGTGAGTAGTACCAGAGAGTATATATATAGAGAGAGATTTCACTATGAGTCGATTTGCGCTGCGAGAAACGGGAGGCTCTGCGAAACCACTGTTAGCATGGAGCGGAAAGTAGGTCGCTGCGGTAAACAATATCCGTTTGTGCATTTCCACGGGGCGTAGGAGCTTACAGACGGTTGTAAATATTCAATCAGCCCAAAAATGTGAACAAACCGCGGTAAACAGATATGCACACTATCTTTGGTAAAGAAGGTCTCTTTCAATTCTTCAATTTCTTGTTTACCGCAGCGACCTAGTTTCGCGATTTGGCGGAAGTGAGATCTCTCTATACATCTATACTCTCTGGTAGTACTCACAGTGATTATGCCACGCAAGTTGTGGACATATACTGAAAGAAGAAATGGTCCGTCTGGGTATCTTGTGTCTCGGGTGGTGTTAAAAAAGACCCGTTTGACTCCATTTGGGATATACCGTCTTTACCGGTGACTGGGCAGTATTGTTGACTTAAGGAAGGATTCAGTCCGTGGCGTGTGGCACGGACGGTTGGGCGCCAAGTGGTAGCAAAAATGTCCTTTTTCACACCATTGTCATTGTCCCTGCTTCAGCCGCTGATAGGCGAACATTGTCAACATGACACTTTAACTTTTGTGGAAAACTGAAAGAGGCCTTAAAAAAGAAAGAAAGAAATACAAATTTAAAACTTGAAAAATGGAAATAGAACAGATGAAAAGAAAGAAAAAATGCAGTTGCAAACAATCCCATTTCCCAAATGGGATTAAAGAGTTATACAAATACAAAAAAAAAGCAGAAAGCTGTGACAAAGCTTGCAAACGGACAATAGCTCTTGATACAGTGCATTGCACCAGCAAGGGCAGTCAAATTTCATGATAAAAGACATATATTATATTATAATCTCGGTGTCAATTCTCCCGTTGAAGTGGCAATGTTGTAACTCCACAATTTGGAAGAAAAAGAAGAAAGCAGCCCGATGAGGAACCCTTTTGAGGGCTAAGGAAGCCAAGAAAGACCACAGAAACGTTAAACATCAACAACCAAACGAGAACGAGAAAAATAACAACAAGAAAAAGAGAGGCACAAGCAAATGCCAAGGGCAGACAACCTCGGAAAACAAAGATATTTAACACTCCACGTTTTGGCTGAACTGAGTTACATACACTTTACACTACTTCTACAGGCTTTCTCCATTGTACGTCAAAGTATCAAGCAGATTCCCTGTGTCATTTGTAAATGTTACTAAAAAAGAAAAAAGTCGAATCTCTAAACGCTATGAGGTCATGATCTGTAACTTCAGTCATCAATTTCTCAGCAAGTCGACGGAAGGGAGTTAGATCTTTGTCATTCTGAGGACACAAAATGTTTGCTTGTTATTTCCAAATAAACACGGCAAATCTCCCAGCCCCCCCCCCTTTTTTACGCCCTCCCCCCCCCCCCCCCCGCCCAATGAAATGACATCCTGTTGCACTGGCCATTTATCAACAGCGCAGTTTCAATAATCCTGAATTCCGCTGGAACCTTTCTCCTTTTGCTGTGTGTTGGCTGGCAGCCAGCGCTACCACCCGCCCATACAAGGAGTTACGACAACTTCCACGCCATCTGCTTTTGCCTGTATATTATTTATTTACGTTTTTTATCATTCAATTTGATGTTTCCATATCCATTCACATCTGATGTTCCACTGCCTTATTTTCTCAAGCAAAGACAATGAAAATGAGGGTCATCGAGGGATAGTAGATAACATCCACACTGACCACATGATGGCAGTGAAGGTGATATTGAGAAGAAAGGCCTCAGCCAGGTGGTCAAGGATGACCATGAAGTTTTGTGTCCTAACTGTTTTGTCTGTCCGGTCAGCTGGGGCAGCGTCGCTTGTGGCTGAATCGGTCAATGCTCAATGTGATAATTGTCCAGCTTTGTATTCGAAGGAAATGATTCATCATGCAATCTCGTGAACACTTAGCACAACTGACACTATAGTCGACTCGTGACAATTGCTCTAGTAAACGTTTACACAATCTTCAAACTGGATTTTCTTGTTTAACAGAATCCACATGGGAGTCTAAAGTTGTTCCTTGCAATGAACTTTCATGCGACAGTCTCAGGCCAGTAGAGCACTGAGCCGTGTCTTTAGCATCAGGCTTGACTCAGTCTTGAACTGCCTTTGAAACAATTTGTCAGACGGACTGTTCTCACTAGCAGCGTATCCGGTGAAGATTTTCAAAAATCCCAAGAATCTCGTATGAAAAAAAAAATCCAAGATGAGGTAAAAAAAAAATTGCAAAATTTTTTTCCAATCCAAAAATTATTACATTTAAAATTCACAATTTTATTATACGTTGAAGTTTAGTTTGCAGACCATGCGAAAAGATCTTCTCACATAAGCATTTCAAACTGCCCCGAAGGCTGTTTGGCTTTAGTTTTACTTTTTATGCAGCAAATGGAAGGGCAATTTTGTGTTCTTTTATTCCCCCCCCCCCTTTTTTTTTCACAAAGAAATGAGAGCGAACTATAGAATCTACACTAGCCCGCAAACTCCAAGATCTGTTTTAAAAAATGCCAAGATCCCAAAATGTCACCTCTAAAGCCTCACTATCTTGGGAAAATTGCAAGGACTGGCGTCTCTGCTCAATCGAATGCAAGGTCCCGTTTAACGCCACAGTTCATATCTCACACGAGACAAGGCAAAACGGACGTGGCCCAGTGCGCGACTAACCTCCTTATAATTATGTCCGAGAAAATGACCCTTTTATTCCGAAAAACAACAACAAAACTGTCTATTCTGGGGTCTAGAGATAAATTCCCAGCATGCTGCTGGATAAGACACTGGGTGTGCATCTGGTATCTGTGTATTTGTATGGAAGTGAAGAAGGCTGGAGTGAAAGTGTTTACGGGGACACACAGGCGTAAAACTGTCGGTCAGATCGGAAAAAAAAAGAAGAAAAGAAACTACTCTGCCAACACCTGATCTTGCCACCTGTACAGATAGCGGACACTGGTCAACAGACAAAACATTCCAATAAAGCAGAGAACCATTATAGTGGATGGACTCACGCCCAGCCCACACCTCCATTCCCTCCCACATCCACCCCGTTAAAATAAGCAAAAAATAAAAAGACGTGGGTATGACCCCAGGCTACAGAATACTGAGACGGACCATTCTTTCTTTCACTATTAGCATTATGTCCACGGCTTGCCAGAGTATAAACACGGTGAGCACTACCCACAGAGCTCTGTGGTGCTAGTCTTTTCGTTCAATTAGGAAGGGGGGTGATGCGGATTGTTGCATTGTTAACATGGATGTTTCGCGCGCAAGCCGAAGGGTGGAATTTGGCAAATTCAGCCGCCTCGGTATCCCGTGTCTCGGGTATGGCTGAAAAGTACAGGAGATTTTCTGCAATGCTCGCGGAAGAAATGAAGGGAAAAATGAGAATGGCAACAGGCTCCGCCAGGGTGACCAAAGATTCCCAAGTTCGTGACCTTAACCTTGCCGCCCCTGAAGTGAGACAAACGTTGCTCTTTGTACTATTGGTCATTCGATGTGATCCGTCTGAGTTTTACTGATGGTCTGATCTTTGCCTCATTTGCGCTGCTCTCAGCAGAAGACAGGACTACGATCCCCTCAAAGCTGGGCAAGGAAAGACACGAAGAGACTTGGAGAGAACCACAAGTCCAGCAAGAATTCTGTCTCCAGTTACGCTGTTCCTTGTCTGACCATTTCAACTTTATTTTTTTTTACCTATACGTAATTTTTTTTTCATTTTGTCAGGATACACATAATTATGTCTATTTTTCAACTCAGGTCTGTTTCCACCTTCCAGCACATCAGACCTACTTTCTGCCAGTTTGACCCACCTTCATCTCTTCACACATGCGACATTGTTGTGCTGCTGTCGCGTCGTAGTCGCGTCGCATTTTTTATAATCTAAGCGAATGGATGGAGATTAGCACACTGTTGCGACACACGGGATTATTAAGATAGGGGGGAACATGAAACTATGACAGGACTACAAGGGGACAGCCAGTCGCATGTTTGCAACCATCCTTCAGCGGTCTTTGTCATGTCGCTGTCAGTTTTTTTTTTAAAAAATGTTAGGCTAACGATAATGGATAAAAAAAACAACATTTACAATAATATCAACGTCAACGTGACTGCAACATTTCGGAACTCTTCACATTAAATTAGCATTGTGTGGCTTTGAATGCAGCACTGCAGATTCGGTGGTCCGTGACTCGGCTTGAGTGAGCCGGGTATTTCTATTCAGTACACTGTCTCGTGCATGGGGTCAGAGATTATCATGTCTTTTATTGTTGTTGCTGTTGTTTTCCCCATTTTTCTGAGGTTGGCTGTGTCGCGCGAAGAGTCCGAGGCGATGTAAAACTGACAGTAAGCAATGACCAGCGTCTTCTTCGTACAATTATTAATCACTGTAATAAGTGCAGAAAGCTAAATAAACATTACTTTTAATTAATGAAGTAAGAAGTCGAAAGCCAAGCTTTAAAACTGCATTGATATTAAAGATTTGACGAAATATTATAAAAACTACAAAAAATCTGTGGGGTCGCGGTAAGGGTTGAAGCAAAGTCAAAATACCTCACAGCAAAGAGAAAAAGTTGTATGTAGCAAAACGTTCTAAAAATCCAAGTCTGGACTCACAGCTAAGTACCGGTTTTGGTTTTACATTCTTTTTTTTTATTATTATTATTTGTTCCATTGTTTCATTGGTTCAATTTTCCATCCTGTTTACATTTTCTTTTCTGGACAAAGGTAAATATTCCGAAAGCTTGATTTGTCTCCTCTTTTCCTTTGCATTTTATTGTATGGGCTATGTATTGTTTCTTATGCAAGGTTTTGCTACAAGAAATGTTTTCTTTTTGTTACATTTTTGTCTACGAAAATTTGAGTAACTGTTGAAAAAGGAAGTGCATATCCGTACAACATGTTGTGCACACAATTCGATGACGTAGAACACACAATGTGAACGAATCTTCTTCATTCATAGAAGAGCGCTTACATTTTAGACTAATCAGGTAGAGCTACCCCAGCCCTCGTCATCGAATTGTGTGCACAACATATTGTACGGATATGCACTTCGGTCGAAAAAATATATTACTGGCGCTTTAATTCACATACAGACATCCCTGATGTGCCGTGTAATTTAAAGACTCAAAGGTCAAAGGATCCAAATAATCAGCCTAGGCACGGCAAACTTCAACCTGTGAGCACATGGTGAAAGGAATCCACGGCTCCAGTTTTTTGTGGCATTTCATGGACAACTGAGAATGAACAAAATTTAAAACGCCTCTGAATTGGATCTTTTGTGAAAGTCTTCACACCCCAGACAAAAACTATTGAGAACACGAGCAAGCGAGAGATTGAGAGAAAGATGTTCATGCTTTAAACAAACTAACGGCTATAGAAATATTAGATGTCTTCACACACAAAAAAACACACCACATCTATTGACAAGCCGGGTGACACAAAAAGGGAATTATGCATGCGACATGCTTCACAACACCCTCGGCTCGGGCGTTCCATTGATCAAGTCGTAAAAAAGCTTCGAGGTCAATTCTTCGGGTCATCATCTTTGGTCAAAGCAAACTCTCCAGATGTTAAACACCCACGGGGGGAAAATGTTCTATCACCTGCTCCTGTTTTTTTGTGTATGGTTTGTTGATTGCATTTATTCCAGTGCACTCCGCACTTTTCCAATAACACGAAGTGCTTGATTATAGAATGATCGTGTGTGTATAAATATGTGTATAAGTGTGTGTGTGTATGTGTGTGTGTGGTGTGTTGTTGTGGTTACGCGTAAACGAATATTTTTAATTTTTTTTTGCCAATTACCTGATGTAGTAGGCCTATGTGTGTGTACGGTGACCAAGCTGGAGCTAGTGAATTTAACGACAGTGGCCAGGTATTCTAATTTGCAGTATCTAAAGGATTTCCATGTTGAGCCAAAACATTCTCGCAATACGATAACATTTAAGGGATGCTACTGAAAACCGGCTAATGCATTGCTAATACATTACTGTTTCTAAGGAATTATAAAAAATAAAATGTTTGGCGAACAGAACCCGAGAACCGAAACAATGATATCGTCTGTTAATCGACGACAGCTTATACTATCTCTTTAACAGATGATTGGCATTGCCTGAGTTAGATGTCTTGTGTTTGTGATGAACAAGAGTGAGAGAGAGAGAGAGAGTGAGAGAGAGAGAGAGTGAGAGAGAGAGAGAGAGGGGGGGAGAGAGAGAGAGAGAGAGAGAGAGAGAGAGAGAGAGAGAAAGAGAGATAGAGAGTGGGGAGAGAGAGAGAGAGAGGGGGGGGGAGAGAGAGAGAGAGAGAGAGAAAGACAGAGAGAGAGAGAGAGGGGAGAGAGAGAGAGAGAGAGAAAGAGAGAAAGAGAGAGAGAGAGGAGAGAGAGATAGAAAGAGAGAGAGAGAGAGAGAAAGAGAGAGAGAGAGGAGAGAGAGAGACGCCCACTGCACAAATCATCAAGATGTTGTTGTTGTTGTTTTGCATTGCGGCGCCAGTTTTTTTCATCCCCCAAGTGGAAAAATCACCACATAAGGCAACATCTCTTCAGTCTTCCCACTGGCAAACTTGTTTCATCTGGCAGAACAAAAAGTTTTTTAATTTAAAAGAAATGGAAACTCACAATGTAGAAACTGCAATTGAATAAAATTGCAAAAGTAGCTACATGTCAACATTCACTGAACCCCCCCCCTCCCCCACCCACCCCCAAAAAATCTCTTTTTGGGCAATGGAACCATTTACCTGTAGTCCATGATGACCTAGTGATATAATCCTTTAGAATGTGCCAGAATAACCAGGTGACCCCTGAGAAACTGCCATATATATTGTTTTGAATTACTTTTACCCTTGAACTTAACTCTTCCAGGTCATGATGACCCTTAGTTCTCTCTCTCTGTCTGTCTCTCTCTCTCTCTCTCTCTCTCTCTCTCTCTTTCCCACCCCTCTACCCTACCGCAAGCCTAACCCTTTCGTTTTGTTCATGCGAGCACATTTCTAGGGGAACAGACCAAAGAGTGGGCCGGGGCTTTGAAGTGGACGGTTGGGATGTCGCCGGGGGAGAGGGGAGGGGGAGGTGGTTGAGATGGCAGTGTTCAACCCATATCTCTGTAAAGTCATTGACCTCTTAGAGAACGCTAGACTCCTCTAACCGCACCTGCACTGTCATTATAAATATGATCGTATATCTCATAGCAGTCATGTCCCATTGACAACTTCCTCTTTTCATCTTTGTACTTTTTGACCGGCGGTCGTTGACCTGTCGGTACCATTCTGGGCTGCCTAACATGCCAGAATATTGAGCACAAAGGAAACGCAAGAGAACGTACGTCATCGCCATCCGACCGGCACTGCACTGTGGCGACGACGAGCGTGCTCCAGTTGTAACTGGATGCAATGGCACAAAGGCAAATTTCCCAAATGGGATTAAAGAAGTATACAAATACAAATACAAATAGCCTGCCATTTTCATTGAATTTGCTCGTCATCCTCTGCGTTTGTCCTAGCTTAAAAAGAATTTCCCCGAGCTGGTCTTGACCCACTTTCTCCTGAGCACTGTGACCTTCTTCAATCCACAAAATTGATGTAGAATTTTTAAAAAATAAATTGCACCATGACTCCCCAGTTTCCTGGGATGTGTTCGGAAGCAAAACAAAACTTCTCCACCTATGATCATTAAAAAATACTCCCACCCTACTCGAAATACTTCAATTTAAACCAAGCACGGGCCAAGTTCTCTGGTACTGATAGCAGGTGTGACCAGGCGTTTCTTGGTAGGTTCATTCAATCAGTATTTTTATCACATCCACCGTGTTCTTGCTCTTTCTGAAAGTTTTTTTTTTTTCTTCTTCTTCTCCTTTTGTCCCCTGACCCGTGAACAACTAGTTGCACCATCTAACCACATCCGGTGCAGAACATGCCCCGTGCGCGTGATTTTTTTCCGCAGGAGATTTAGTAAATTCAGGAGCGGGGCAGCAACAGACCCCCCAAACACAGGTCATCGGCTAAGTGATTTCTCGTCGTATCGAACACTGCCATGGGTGCTGCAATCTCTGGACTGTGCCCGATATGACTCTGAACGTCACCGAAAATCCCTGGGGTGTGTTGAAGTTGTCCTGTGTTTGGGGGTGTGTTGCTGCCCCGCTCCTGAATTTGCTAATGGTCGTACGAAAAAAAAAAAATCACTCTCCCCGTGCAGCTACCCCAACCTTCAGCGACCCAACGGCACCAATCAGATCAGGGCCGCCGGCCGCCTCGCCCCTGCGCAACATGGTGGAAGGATCAAAAGAACTGAGAAATGAAAATTACTATCAAATCTGGAAAGTTCACCTAACAAAGAACACAGTTTTTTGTTCTTTTTTTTTTTTTCCAATCTTTTCCTTAAAATACCTCGGACTTTCCAGCCTCTCAATGCTGGAAGAGGTCGTACTCGTGCTTTCGAAATGTCAAAGCCAGGAGTTGCTACTTTTGTCTGATGCAGTTTTAAATGCCCGCCGAAACTTCACTTTAATAATGAACTGAGATTATTGCTTCGCCAGGGACATTTCTTTTGATTGCATCTGTCCATAAATAAATATAACTCCACCCGAGGACTCGACTTTAGGTGGGAAGAAGCAAAACCAAACTGGCGGGTTATTCCAGATGGATGTTTTATAGTTGTTTTTTTTTAACAAAAAAAATTACCTGCAGTTTAACTGTTCCAGCATCCCCATATATCTAGGGTTATCAACCAGAATAATGTTATGTCCAATAATTATTTTATTCATTGCTCCTAAATGCCTGTACATAATGCAACACACAAGGTGTGTGACAAACTTCTTACAGACTGAAGACGATTCTTTGAAGGTTTGCCGGCCGACATTGTTTACGAAATTTTAGAAAAAAAATATTTTCGTGATAAGTCTGTTTCCACTGCTCCATAATCCATGTTTTAAAAAACAAACAAACAATAAAAAGCGCATGACGGACACACTAACTAGGCCTACGGATGTATACCTCTTAGGTCTAGCTTCACCCCAAAGATTACAGATTTAGCCATTAGCAATTAATTTCTGGCGTTCACAGTGAAGGGTGACAAGCAAATTACGTCTGTCTTTCAGTTTTCTCTTCCACTTTCTTGTGTTCCTCCATCAAAGTCCTCTGAACACAATATTCTGTGCTAATGCCCAAATTGTGTGTATGACGTCATTAATTTTCCCCGCTGAATTTTGTGGAAGACCGTCCGCAGCAATCGCGGCACTTTTTGTGCTGATTCCCGTTGATCTAAACGTAAATAGGCGCGTTTTCTGTTTTTCCGTCTACAGATCTGGAGAGTTCCAAGGAAAATACAGCATAAATAAGTGAAATGACCCCATTGTTCTGATCTCCAGCTTACTCTCCCTGCTGGACATGTGTGCTTGAGCAGACGATCAAATGGTGGGTCGATCTAATATGATTAAAATTTACTCGGTAAAACTGTCCCCTAATATGATCTTCTCAGATTTTCAGCTAAGTGCCAGAGAACGTAAAAAGTGTTAGTAAATTAAAAATTAAATGTATCTTTTCATCAATCTAAATACATATAATAGTTAAAAGAGGTGTTGAAAAAGTGTAGCACAGCATTGTTAAACTTGATTAATTCTACAAATGTGTACTTCACTACTTTGTGCAGTTCAGCAGTTTACAATGGAGTAAAAATAACTGGAGGAAAAATACGCCTCGTATCCAACTGATAATTTATCAATGAAACCTATAAAGTCACAGATGATACTTGTCTCATAACACTTTTTATGTACGAATGATGATATTTGGTCCGATCTTTTCCCAATCAAATGATTAACAACTCTTGTTAGAATTAACGAAATGTTCTATTTGCTTCAGTCTGTGAAGCACCCAAACCATGAGGCCTTCAAGTTGTTTGATCGTATGCAACAGTTCCATTTGCGTGTGTGAGTGCTATAGAATTTTGCCACCATCTGCATGCAGCTGTTTTGAGCTTGTTGATTGAAAAACGGATGTTCCAGCTCACTTAAGCCATTCTGGTATGAGTAAAATACACAAAAAATCTGAATGGCGTACAGGGATATAAAAATGTTGAGTCCGTTCTAAGCGTTCACCGGAAAATAATTGGCCACACTCAGCGGTGGTTTTTCTGATCAATGAGCGCATTAGCGAACGGGTGAAGTGGACCAAAAAATAAACTATGAAAATTGGAGACGCGACAGCGGGCGGAGGATTTCACTCGCGTGCGGGTGACGTAAGTTGTCTTTCAATGCCCATCGTAAAAGGTTCTGGTTAATTGGGCCAGGCAGGTGCTGAGTCCACGCGCTGGTTTAGCATCAATGGCCAATGTTACCATCCAGATTTTTTCTGTTCTGAATGTTAACCAGCGTGTAATTCATAACTTTTTATTTCATTTTTTCTTCTTATTTTGGCCGCTTCCAAAAGAAGAAAACAAAAAATCATTTAAAGTGATATTTCAGCTGAATTCTTGTGGTTGGGCTGAAGCAAAATGATTTCATTTGTTATCAGCCTTAAAAGAAAAAAACAACCACGTTCGGGCGCCAAAAAAGATGAGTGAAATTTTTTTTAAAACAAGCACGTTTAAGTTTTGTTCAAGATTTTAGACGGCAACCAGAGGTGAAGGTCATCTACATATTGATGTTTACCAGCCCCGGCCACCCCAAGACCGACAAAGAAACAAAAAACAAAATACAACAACTGGTGTTTGTTATTTGCAGGGAAAAATATTGGGCCAACAGTAACGTAAGTGCTCAATCAGGCTGTTTTTACCCCCCCCCCCTCCGCCCCCTGAGCTCTGCCCTACCTTCGACACCATTCAGCTATTTCTAGATCGTTGATGCTTAATGCAGTAGAATCAGATTCTTAAAAAGCCAAGAAACTCACAGCATCACAGTATGGTCTTTTGTTTTAAAAACCTGGTGTATTCCATTTCATCGTCCAAAGTTTCAGCAATTTTTTTAATTTTATTTTTTAAAAGTAAGAACGGAGTCTCCAGGTTACCAAATGACCTGTACTAGTAACTGCCCCATTCTTCGAATGGTAAAAAACAAAGCTCACCACTTCAGACCGACAGGAATCAGCACAAAGACATTGATGTCGAGACACTTTGGGTCATCCACATAAAATCGGCGATCAATAGATAGATAGGATAGTATTACAGTAGTACACAGTGCACAGCAGTGCGCACCGAGCATTTTTCGTGGGCTCATGTGTTCATAAAAAATGATCTAAATATTTACGCACAGTTTTCTTGGTATGAATGAATGGCACTCACCTCATCTGTATAACACTATACTCGGTATCACTATCAAAGTTTTCTTGCCGTGGCTGGATCGTGAACTCTAGTTTACATTTCCGGTAAGAGGCGGAAATGACGAAATTGACGGAAGTATATTATCACGTCGTATTCGCAATCATGAATTGATAACTGATAATTATAACTGAATTTCTGGGAAAAGTAACGAGTTTCGGGAAAAAATGAGCTCGACACATACAGGCTTAATAAATTTTACATACATGTGCCAAGTTTCATTTCTCTACGTTGCGTAGTAAAAAAGACTTTGCGGTCGCAAAGTTGGGCCCAAGCTCCATTATTATATGAGATGATAACAATAGATCTGAACACCATAATGGATCCAATGTTGACCAGAGATCACTATCCACGTGTGTTCCCTGTGTCTCCTCTTTTCGATTTTTTAAAAAAGTTCCTTTGATGCTTTCATTGAATCAGATTCTTGTTTGTGATGCACAACTGAGGATTTTGGTTTGTTTCACGCATATTGTCCAAAATTGTGACATTGCCAGCCAGGCCGAGCACGAACGTCATGAAGATTCTGTAATGAGAACTTCGGACGAAAGACGAAATAAATTCAAAACATTGTAAGGGCACGAGTTCCGGAACGTCAGGTGAAACTAACCAATTGTTGAAGAATTCTCTTGGCACTGTTTTGTCATATCAAAAACTTAGTTCTTGTTTGTTCCAACTCCACTTTTCGCACAATTGAGAAATTCGACGTTAAACGTTTGCGGCTTTAATATTATGATAAGGAAAGAGAACAAATCGGCACCGTGATACAGCTTGATAAGTGCCACAACGCATCTTAAACAATTAGTGTCAAAGTGTGCATTTCCCCTTGGCCCTGTTTGTCATATCAAGATCTTAGTTCTTGTTTGTTCCAACTCCACTTTTTCCACAACTGAGAAATTGAACTTTAAACGTTTGCGGCTTTAGTATTCTGGTGAGGAGTTAGAATAAGTCGGAACTGTGAAACAGCTTGGTAAGTGCCACAAAGCATTTTAAACAAGTGTCAAAGTGTGCATTTGTTATACCTCTTTCAACATACTAAAACATCTCCAGTTTTTTGGAAAAATGGAGTTAGTACGAATAAGAATTAAGGTCGCACATCGTCACATTGTCCGAATTCCCCACTGTGACCCACCGATTGCCTGTGGGCAATGTTTTTCAACAGCAGCGACTGGGTTGCCTCTAAATTCAAACCTTACTTATCGACGACGTGTATAGGCAACTGACCAAATCTTGCTGTAGGCTGGTCTTCTGATGACGTCAGAACTTGGTCATGTCGACGTGGCTCCCAGTGCGAGTTGTCATGTTAAAGTGTGCATTGTACGGAAGACAAAGTGACGCGCTCTCATCTTACTACAAACAGTTCTTATCTTTCCTGCATTGTTTGCAGGGAATCAGACGTGCGTGAAATCATCCTGAGATTATCACTGTCCCCATTATTATAAACTCTTCAAGACAAAGGCAGCTCTGTCCTGGTACTTAAAATCACTGACAGAAATTGGAGAAAGAAAGGGAAATTTAAACTTGCTAGGAGACGCAGTACACATACGGGGCTCGAACGTCAGCCGACTTGCTGACATGGTGAGTACTCGACCGACTGACTGAACTTAATGTATTTCAGGGTCACCTTAATTTTTTTGTTTTTGTTTCTTTCATTTGTTTCACATGCATCGCACCCATCACCATTATCTTGATAAAATGAGCGAGGTTTGAGATCAGAGATCAGAGGATGAAAGATTGAACCGGCACCAGAAAAGAATATTGATTCAGCACCCCCCCCCCTCTACCGGCCCCCAAAAAGTCCAAACCCATACGATATTACTCCTCATTATCCCTACCATCATCTATTTAGAGCGATGCATAAAGCGACAAGCTGAACTAACGAGTCCCGGCAATAGGTGGCTTTCAAGGCTTGGGGAAGGTCAACATTACTGACTCTCCACTTTTCTTGTAAACACGTGTAACCTGGTGTCGCAGCAGGCAAACAGCCACCCATACACTATGCACGGTCCGGGTGAGGAGGGGGGGAACGAGATTTACCCCCCCCCCCTCCCCCCAAATGTGCGAAAAGACTGAGGGGATGGGGGGAGGAGGATGTCTGCGTACGTACGGACGGCAATGAATTTTAAAAGTGTAGTGTAGTTTTTACTTGTTTTTCAACATAATCGGTTGTAGGATTATATAAAACTGAAATCTAGGCCATGCGGCTCACGAAACAATCAAAGAATCCATTCAAAATGTCACTTAAGAAACGTTTCAGAACATCAAGGTCTCTTATGAACATTCGCAATTCTGATGGTCGTGCGCTTGTGCAAGGTGGGAGTTTGTGGGGTGGAGAGGGAGTTTAAAACCCGGCGGGGAAAGGGTCAAAAACTGTCAGAAACAAGCGCTCGTATGTTAAAGGATGGCCACGTGATAATTATCCTTTCCCCCCTCCCCGTCCACGGGATCAAACACCACGTTTCTATGTTGCTGTTATTTTGGATTCCGTCTTTGAATCAAGCTTGGAGGGAAATAAATACAGATTTTGCTTCATTTTGTTTTTCAATTAAAAAGAAAAAAAATTAAAAATTAAGCGTTATGTTTGACTGTTTTTGTAGCGGGGAACGATTTGTCCCCAATTCTGGACCGCCACAACTTAGCACCCTTCCCACTCCATTCCCCCCCCCCTCCCCCGTCTCCGGATCACACCCCCCCTCCCCCGTCTCCGGATCAACCCCCCCCCCCACACCCTTATTTCGATGTGAAATGCCGGATTTTTGTGTGGATATTAGCTTGGCCGGTCTAAATCAGCCTGAAGAACGCTGTGTCCCCCCCCCCCCCACACACACACAGGTTTGCGCCTTTCATCAAGTACAAGAATTATAGAAAACAACTTCTTTGTTATTTTGTGAGTACAGACTGTTTTCTCTAGATCTCCTTGACTACAATAATTATTTATGGCAATGTTCAACTTCGCACACCAGAATAGGTCGGAAGTTAGTACTTTGTACACTGTTTCATGATTTGCTCTCTCAATTTTGTAAACATACACCATGTTTGGTAACGACGCATGTGACCCCTCCCCACCCCCTCCCCCCTTTTCTGTTCTCCTCCTCTCATGACCTCCCATGCACTAACTATTTTACACACACACACACACACAGAGGAAACCTATAGGGTTGCTGCACGGCTTGTAACAAAATTGAAATTTGTCCCACCCCCCCCCCACCCCACAAAGACACATACACACACACACACACACCAACCCTAGGAAAAAAAATGTATGTCGCAAAGCCCCCTGTTAGAAAAAGTCAGAAATAGAAATAAAGAAACTTTACAGTAAATTCAAAGACATGTAGAGCTGGTAGAGGGAAAAAAAAAGCCTTGACTGACCGAAAACCTTCATCAGGTTAAAAGAAGCAATACTTGAAACAAACAAACAAAAAATCAGTATATACTCCCATGCATGCAGACAATTTACGAGTTGACTCCGGCAGTTCCCAAGAAGGAAATCACTGCTGGCTTACAGTAATCCCTGTTTGCCATCTGGTTTTGTCCATCTCTGTGACAGCGAGGTCTAAATGACCGTGAGAGTTTTGTTCTTTTAGCAAATTTTTAGGCCTGAATTTTCTTAATTACTAAAAAATCAAAACAACCAACAACAAGGAAGCACTGCTAATCGTCATTTCAATTAACATTGGCATTACTAGACTCATCTGAAGTTTTGTTATATTGTCCGAAGAAGTTGTGCCCTTAGAATGATAAGGTTCTATCTAGACTTCTTGGCTGAACTGAGTTACATACTACACACTACTTCTACCGGCCCTCTCCATTATGTGTCAAAGTATCAAGCAGATTCGGTGTGTAATTTGGAATTCGGAAGTATTGCCAAAAGAAACAACATTCTTTGCTCTTATAGCCATGACCACATAAAAATCCAGTCCTCAATTTCTCAGAAGCTGTCAGAAAGGAGTTAGAACCTTCTCATTCTAAGGGGTCGGAGTATTCTCTAACGAGAAAATCTTAAGGATCTGCTGGGGTTTATCAATAAGGCACATTGCGAATGGCGTCACAGAGTGTTTTTGTTTTGTACTTCCGACACCTAAAATGGCGGATGGATCAGCTGACGAGTGTAACTTGGGGATTTATAAATTATGTCTAAGCGGTTAAAATGCCCACTGGTTGCATTGCAGTTGACTGTTATGACAGGGGTGGAAAGGATGGATCCAAGCTGGTCAGATTCCCTACCACCCGTGTAAACAAGGGAGAGGAAGTGAAAGAATTGACCGAACGTCTCCCAAGTGCATGAACACACGTTTATTGTAGTGAACTTTTTCTTAGCTCGCCGCCGATTGGTTCGCGACGCCTGAAGTGCTCGCTGTGCAAATCAGCTAACGAACCAAAATCAGTGCTACCATCGCCATGGATGTGCGCGAGCTTGACAGCTAAAATGGCCGTCATCCGCCATGGGCCTATTTTCAGGCACAGAAGAGTAACGCAGTCTCCAGCCACAGTGATGATCCATTCCTACAGACCAGGCAGTTAGGATACCATGGCACTTCGGCCTTCAGGTCATGATGAAAACTTCTCGGCAATTCATCATGGGAAAAATCGTAAACTTTTCACTGATCATGAAAATTGAGTGAGTGTCTTGAAATTTGTTATTTTTGCATCTTTTGGCCTCCTGAAAATCATCGTTTCCTCCTAGACCCCTAACAAAATTTATTATTCAGTATTAAATATATATTATTATTAATAAATATTCAAATATTATTTGAGTTGTGAGTTGTGAACTGTTGTGAGTTGTGAACTGCGCCTAACAGGCTGCGTTACAATTTGCTCTGAGATAGAGAGAGGTAGAAAGAGAGAGAGTGAGCGAGACAGGGAGAGAGAAAGAAGCAGTGTAGTATGTTGAGCGCTTCGCAGGCGCTCCATTCTGCTCTGTGGTTGAGATGTTGCTTCTGTAAAGCGCATAGAGAGTTTTAAATGGATATGCGCTATACAAATGCCATCCATCATTATTATTATTATTATTAATCTACGATTACTTCCTTGCCGTAAGCATCTGCCAAAACAGTAATAAATAGTGAGAGGGTTAAGTTTACAGCATGGGTTAATAAGTAGATTTTGTGTCTACCAGGACAATAATTTGACATTTGAGGCTAATGATACCATGTCATCTTACAATGTTGTTAACATGATCAGGCCACTGACATTGACCAGTAAGTGGACACACCAAGTCGTACCGTCCTTCACTGAACATCTCCGTGCGTGCGCTTCGAGCAAAGTGGCCGTTATCGTACCAACGCACCGTTAAATTCAAACTCAAACCCATGTGTACGGTGTCCTAACAATAAAACTATTTTATTTTGACTCAACAGAGACTTCTACTAGAGGTCACCACTAAATGTAAAGCGACAACTGATGAGATGACACCAAAGATCTTAAAATAGTTAATACTATTTTAAGATCTTTGGATGACACCCATCGCCCCCCCCCCCCCCAACTCACCCTGGACTAAAAAGAACTAATTTAGTTCGCAACTCTCGGATTGCCCGAAAACGACAGAGAAAAAATCCAATCGGATAGCACGGACAAGGCGAAAAGACAACAGTTGGCGCTATCTATTCAATTGGTGCACAAGAATGTTATGTATCTTAATGCTATCCAAACTACTGCCAGAACTGTCCACTTTATAAGTTTAATTGATAGAGTAAGAATGTGAGATTGGTCAGGATCCTGCAACTCGAAGACTCCAGTTTGTGCAGAAAAGAATTATGTCAGAGAAGCAGAAGTCGAGTGGAACCATGATATCATCTGGTGCCATGAAGAAATTGATACAAAAGAGGAAAAAGCAACAAAAATATCAATTTGAATTTTGGGATAAATTACGTCATGGTCGAATGATTATTGTTTGGTTATTGATTACTTGTCCGCTCCAGATTACACGTCCATCTTTTGTCGTCTAATATGTTTCTTAAGGGGCCGCGCGCACTATCCCGTTTCGCCTGCTGCGCGGCGTGCAAACGCAGATTTTTGCTTGTTTGGCAAAGAGTTTACCGTGCTGCACGCCATGCGAAAGATTGCTTGCATTGAACGGGTGGTTAATTTTAACATAGTGCGCGCCGGGCCTAAGACATGAGAGTTTAGACTGATGAGACTTTCAGTGTACGCAAAAAGAAAAAAATGGACAGCTTGCCATAGCAAAGAAATTAGATATCTCCTTGTTTTGAAGGAAGCTATCTCTCACTGGGAAACAACAGGTGGCCACATGCTATGCCAAAATTTATTGGTACTTTTTGCTAATTGGGATAATCTTATTATAGTAAGAAGCAAGACCTCCAATATAATCATGAAAGGCTTTTTAACCGCTCAGCCTTAATTTCTATAAAATATGTGAGTGTGCATGAGAAAACCCACAATAAGTCGCAAACATGAGATTTTGAGTTCTTTACACATAATAAAAGACAAGACATTTCTGATAAATTGAAGTCAGTGACCCCCCTAAAACAAGATTTTGATAAAACGGCATTTAATCCTAAAAGTGGCAATAGCTTATTGACCCATTAGTACTGGAGTGATTGCTGTTAGGAGACCGTAGTCTAATAACTAAGCCGTTATAGAGATCATACTGAGTAGTGTTCACTGCTCATCTACAGTTTACCCTGTAACATGCCACGGTCCCCTAAACAACAGCCAAGTCGGAAGTTTTTGGATCTTGTTAGGAGACCGTAGTCTAATTACAAAGCCTTTATAGAGATCCTAGTGAGTAGTGTTAACTGCTCGTCTACAGTTTACCCTGTAACATGCCACGGTCCCCTAAACAACAGCCAAGTTGGAAGTTTGTGTCGGACCCATATTTTCACTTCAAAGCCGTTTTTCTCAAAATCAGCTCTGTCGACATATTGTGGGTTTTCTCATGCACACTCACATATCATCTCATGCATAGAGAGACGTAAACGTGTACGTGGGCATATTTTAAAAGGTGGGGAAGTTCGCTATATTTTGAGTACTTTCGTTGATTTTGAGCCACAACTGAGATGAACAGAAAAAAATTGTTCCAGCATCTTGAGCCGGAAAAACAAAGGACGCATTTCTTTCGAATAAAATTAAAAAGTATGACAGGAAATTTCGTTCTGCGTCTCAGTTTACGTACTTTGGTGGTCGGAACTTTAAAAATCACATTCTGTGTATACCCCGAGCCAGCGGGTCAACTAGTGATAGTAATGCAATTAATGAGAATGACATTTATAATTGGGATATTTACGGGTTTCAGCCATAACGTTGGAATTTGATCTGTGGTCCAGAAAGAATGTATCAATGCATTAAATATTAAACGCATGGGATCAAATCAAAGAGTTTATAATAAACCTAGAGGTAAGACCCGGTCCCGTCACCTGTCCGCAAATAGAAAGCCCGGCAGCCATCTTTTCTTACGGCAAGCGATTGCAAATACTGTGTCAAGGCCAGTGCTAACGAAAGTAGTTTTTGTCGGAGGGCCTCAGTATTTTATTCTTGTTCATTCCTCTTTAGAGATGGAGGTTCAAATTCATCCGTACATTTTGTATTTTGTCATAATTCATAATGTTTGTTTTTTTTCTTTTGATGGGATTACATTTTTTACATTTTCGTGGTTCACCCAATCCATAAATTAAGTCTGCTCATTGCTACTGTAATCCCCGTTCAAACAATCTGAAAGACCGTATTATTTTAGGCTTAGATTTGTTTACTTTAGCTGTACTGTCTAGGTCGAGGCAGGCTTGCCGTAAGTTGGCCGCCATCTTTACTTCACCTACCGACGACGCCACGCGGAGACTTGCGTAGCGCTAGTCTGACCTCTAGCTATAAATAACCTCGTTGGATCAAATAATAATATCAAATTGCGACACTCAAAGTCGTTTTGGGATTGTACAACTTTAGAAAATTTGGTTGTTGTTGTGTTTTGTTTTCATTTTGAGAACACATCAGAATGTTCAACTGTCAGATCTCAAATTAAGAAAACAAAAAAAAAAGCCGTGTTTAGCAATAAAGCCGACACCGTACTGACGGGTCACAATATTTATTGTCACCCTGAAGTTACGCCAAGCCATAGCGGTTGTTGACTTGAGTTAAAAATATTCAGCGTGTTCCCGCTCTTTGCTAGATATTCAATCATCATTATAATAGCCGCCGCCTAAAAAAAAAAAAAAGGCCAAGACATCGAACAAAAGAGTCATTTTTATTGAAATATTGAAATAAACCAAATGCTTTTAACTTGTGAATGTTTTGAATACCGTGCAAAAGTTATCACGACCCAAATTTGGTAGCCAAAACCTGGGAGTCGACACTGACATTCTTGTATGTCCAATGACCCGGAAGAATCGCCAGTTAGACTCACTCAAGCATGTAAGTTGAGCGTGCGTGTCGCGCTTTTTTACACAAGGAATCGTTTATGAGTATTTAGGAAAATGCCAGGTATCTCGGCTGGTAGTAATTTGTTACCTGTCCATGACAGATCCAGTGCTCAGTTTTTAGTTGATTGCCATTCTTGTCCAGTTTCAAGTGTTGTTGCGAATACGAACACGAATGCCTTATTTGTCTACTCGGAAATATGTGGTCACCAGTGTTACAATATAGAGATAGGTATAAACAGAGATGATAAGATGGACATGGTGTTTAAGATGAACACACACATACGTATCGAAATTCTTTATTTCCTTTTAAAAGTAACATTATCACATTATATCATGGCGGAAATACGAACTGGATGACAGACAGGTTATGATCCCGGACTTTAGACCAGTTAAACTAAAATACATAATGCCATCGACAGTAGACTGGTATAGCATCATCTTAATAATGTATAACGTGTAACATTTTGTTTATTTACACAATTATATTATACTCTGAATTATTTTCTTAAATACAGGGGCAATGTAATCTCGTTATGTGACAAGAAAAAAACATCTAAATATTAATTGCATTAAAATCATTTTTTAACAAAAATTTTGTCTGTATTGAAATAACGCTCCAATGTTTATTCAAGGTTGATCTAGATAATGGAAAATATATCACTGGACCGGTGAGACTTGGCTGTGTGTCAAGAAGACCGTGAACATTGTTGTTGTGAGTGAGAAACAGATGCAAGTCAGAGTTTGTTTGTCCTTACAGTGCCCAGCATTCCATATCTTGAAGAGATATCACTACAGCCCACTGTTCTGGGACCGGAACATTTCTTAATTTATCAACAAAATAAATGCTTGACCGTGATAAATAGTTATATTTCTGCAGTTCATTTGTCCATTTCAAATTAGTTTTGCAAGCTTCAGGCTTGTTGTGTTGGATAAGTGAACATATGCCTGGACATTAGCGGGTTAAGTTCCTCTTGAGTGTGTAAAAGATAACACGTTGACTGACTCCGATGAACTGATTGTTTCCACTCCGGGTAATGTGTTGGTTACACAATAATACTCTTGTCATTCGGTGTACATTCTCCAGCATTCTGCTTGACGATGGTGTAAATGAGCTTTTCAGTTTAATACTTTCCTGCAGTTTTTCTTAATTTCTTGGTTTAAAGGCAACAAAAACTTCTTCGTTTTCTTAACCCCCCTTGGATATCATCTTTGGAACATTCGGTGCATAATGTTCTATATTTCGGCCAATTTTTTATTTCTCCATGAATTATTGTACTTGATTATATGGTCTTTCTTTCTTTCTTTCTTTTCATTCATTTTAATTAAATGTTGTAAGTTTCATAATTTTTGGACAAGAAACTTGATGTCTGGACACTAAAGGGTTAAAGATTCACACAAAAAATGACAATGGAGAAGATAACAAAGACAGAAATTGCATACTATAATGATAGAGATGACCTCAGTGACACTGACAGTTATCAAACATTTGTCTTCCTTTTATTTATTTTTAAAGAAAAAAATAGGCCCCGTTGTTGTTGGGACTGAGAAATACATCAATAACATATTATTTCTCTGTGAGATTATGTTATTAATGGCCAGCATGAATGTAACGAAATGCCGATTTAACGCCTGTGCATCGAAGCTACCCCAAATTCGAAAACAAATGTAAGTCACTATCAAAACGCGGACGACAGTGGTGTCCCCTTGTAGAGGAAAAGTTTACCGCGCGCCCACCGGTTTCAATTCACAGGTCTGCAATAAGCCAGGGCAGTGAGACTACTCCCGGCTGTGAAACCACCTGCTCGATGCATAACTGTACAGGCTATGACTGTTTGGTCTCTGCTGCATGGCGCCGATCAACATAGTCTCCAACAACATAAAATGTGAGTGACCTCTGAATAATGCAAAGTTGGGAGACTTTTAAATCTTGGGATAAAAGAATCAGGTTTGCATGAGATCGGGCAATGTCTTTGTGCCAGTTTGACTGTCAAAAATGAACTCTTAAATCTGATGCTTTCTTAAAGTTCTGTTTCCTGACAAATAATTCACAAGTTTTGTTTTGATGTTTTTTTTTAAAATCGTCAGCTGTTTTTGTCAATACTTTGTCAAAAGTGCGGATGTTTTGCTCATAACCAAACCAATCGCCCCAGATATTTTTGTTTTGTTTTCTAAACCGCGTCTTAAACTTTTATTCAGACATCCTTGACCCTCTCGAGACACGTGAGACAAACAAATAAGATTTATATAATCATCAGATCGTGAGAAATGCATGAAGGGAAATTTCCCAGTCACCTGGCCACAAACACCTGAACAATTGTTACATTTAGCGCCTTAATTCGGTCGTGCATCCGCCCAATTCTCTTAGACTTCTACAGGAGAAAGAAATTCCAAAATTCGAGAAAAAAGCGCCTTTTCCCTCATTTGCCATATTATTATCCTGTCACTATAAAATAGTTGACGCTTTAACCTCCAGAATATTCGGTAAAAAAAAAATCAAATAAATCAAATTTTATGGCTTGGAATTTCCAGAGGTCCCTACCCCTGTTTCTGACCTCCACCCCCACAGGAAATGCCACATAATAAGTTAGAAATGAATAACTAATCTAGAAAATGACACGTTGCAATTACAGAGCACCCCATCTCCACTGCATAGCACCCCTACCATATACCACCCCACGGCAAATCTTCCCCCTATCCACCAGTAGCATCCAGTCTGCTGCCTCTCCAGAGTTAAGCGATCTGATTGGACGAGCCCCAAGGCCAAGAAGGACCATCAAAATTTTGTAAAAAATGTCGCTGCAGTATGGCGGATCTCCGCATTACTTGCTGTGAACATCACCACATCCATCACCGGAGTCTGAACGTCACTTGTTGTCTCCAGTGTGTGGGGTTTCGTGAAAACTTGAGCCATTTTCACTTTAAGTTTCAACTTGCTGTCAAATGATCAAACATCACAATCAGGTTGTGTTTTAGTTTTTTCCCTCCAGATTAAAAAAAAAGTCTTAGTATTTCATGTGGTTCACGATGATTTGACCCGTGGCAATCTTGCACACTAAAAATACTTTAACAAAGAATTTAAAATGATTTCAAAGTAATTAAGCTTGATTTTGCTTTGGGTTATAGTTGAAATGATATTTTGATGTTGCGAAGACAAGATATACATTTCAGATAGAATAATTAGGCGTTATTGTCATAGTTACTTGTGTGGCGGGGGGAGAAAATTTTGAAAGTTAGATTTTTCAGAGTTAAGGGATGTACATGTACATATCGGGGTATGATTTTTACACAAGAAAAGTGGTGCAATGGCCACCAGCAAGGACGGGCTTCCAGATAAACACAACTATAGCTGGGGCCTGTGACATTGCTACACTCTCGGCGTCCGCTGGGATCATGAATTTTTATCATTATTTTATGTCCAGTCAAATTCAGCGCCTTTACCATTTTGCGTTTGAACTTTAAAAGCATGTACTTCTGAAAATTTTTCCGGGAATCAGTTCCGACACAAGTCAATCTGGACCAATAAGGAGACTGCATTGACAGTTTAAATGTCTTTAGCGAGACCCGAGGTTTTCTATGTGAAGAACTTCGTGCCACGTAGTTTTCGCACTTTTGATGTCTGCCAAAGGTAATTAGAAAGTCGTTTTTTTTTTTTTCGGTAACCTGTTAGACAATGATGATTTATTTCTTCACCTTGTTAAAAATGTCCAGACATGTCACAGCTTCTTCTGCAACTTTAGGTAATATTGGGTCGAATTGTGAAGTTAAGAAAAGTGTTTTAATAAATTTTCACTGAGGATTTGTTGGACTATGCTTGTTACTGCCTGAATCTCCACATATGTGAGTATGTAATGACAAGAGTTCTTCAATTGTTTTCTGGCCCTGTCACAGTCAGACTCAGTAAAGTCACTTTTCTGCAGGTTGTATCTGAATCCATGAGTTGCCTTTTGTTAATTTTCTCCCTGAACACATTTTTAATGCATATCCTTTGACTCTATAGGCCAAAGCTGGAGTTTGCAATATTTCTCCACTCGTATTTGTATAATTTTGTATTTTGTAATTGTATATTCCTTTAATCCCATTTGGGAAATTTGCCTTAGGGTCGCCGGTCGGCGCTGGGGGTGGGGGGATGGTAGGGATTAGTTGTTTCTTTTTTTAAATTTTGCCCGATCAGCGGCCTGTTCGGCCTGCTCTTTTCGATTTCCAACTGCCAAGGTATCTTTAATGCACGCAACGTGCTCCGAGTTTTTCGTCCTTAACCGAGAAGTTTAGGTGCACGATCCTACCTACCATAGGATCAGGGATAGAAAATAGGAGAAACATCCCAAAATATTCCAATGTGCCTGCACCGATCGGGAATCGAAACTGGTACCTTAGGCATGAGAGACGAGCACCTTGTCTCTAGACTAATTCGTACCCAATTCTCATCATCTTTGTTCAGAGTTTTCTTAAAAGAAGAGACTGGCACGTTCCAGCTATGTTTTTTTTCCCAGAGCGTACCGGAGTGACCACACGGTCATCTGTAGATTCTGTGTGGGCAAATTGGTCCATTACATGACTAATGCAATGAAGGTTCAGCCCAAGGTAGGAAGACCTCTCATTTTTCGGAATGCGCCATGTCCGTAACATTCCTGCAAATGAACGAAAGTTGTGGAACTGTCTTCTCCAGGACCGTGCTCGTCCGGAAATGTCGTGGTCTTTTTCCGTATGAAGGGATTGCGAAAATTACTTTGCGGCCATTAGATGTTGTTGTTTTTTTCTTAGGGGCATCCATGTCCGGTATTTTTAATATACGAGTTTTTTATTTCGGGAGTTTGGGGTTGGGGGGGGGGGGTGTCTTTTCTCGTCTTTCTACAAGACCGAGCTTTGGGATGGATGAGCACTGGACTTGCTGGAGGGGGGGGGGGAAGTAACGTGCGAGAGGAAAAAATATTGCAGGATTAAGAGTCGCTTTGGGCCAGCGTATTCTGTCTTGATGGTACACCCGGGGAAAACTTTCTTGTAACATAATACAAAATCAGACACAAAATAGCCAATGACATACATTCTTTTTCTCCTCTGATAGAGACACATTTAGGAGCATTGCCGAATTTCATGAGAGCTCAGCGACTGTGAAACTGGATGTGTATGAACGGTGGATGTTTTAGAACGTGCTAAACATTCCTGAAGGTGCCAGGATGTCTGAGCCTCGTGTGTCGTTTGCCCGTGGGGATTCCTTCTCAAGTATCGACTCCGAGGAATCGTGCCTGGACGATATCTTTGAGAATGATGACTTTGATGAAGATGATTTCATCCCCAACTGGCACAACGGACCCATCGGACGAGATGACCGCATCTTCACGGTGACCAATGGGTAAGTCTTTGATACTTCGGTGTTATATTATGTGTAGTCATCTGTAGACAATAACATGTTGTATGTATAGGTGCTGGTAACCCAAGCTTTCTAATAACTAACCAAACTGGACTGGTACGAGTTCCCCGATTGGTGGAGATTGATCGAATGCACAATAAACCATTTAGTCATTAGCTAATGCAGATGGAGACGTAATTCTAAGCCTTTCACAAAATTTAAAGATAGAACCTCCGATCTGGCGCACACTAGCCGATTTCGAACTAGTTGGGTGGTGACGTCACTACATTATGTTTCAATGAGACTCCGTGCACCAGCCGGCCGGGCCTCGTGAATTTTTTCCGTACGAGCTTTAGCAAATTCAGGAGTGGGGCAGCAACACACCCCCAAACACAGGACAGCTTCAACACATCCCAGGGATTTTCGGTGACGTTCAGAGTCATATCAGGCACAGTCCAGAGATTGCAGCACCCATGGCAGTGTTCGATAGGTCGAGAAATCCTTTAGCCGATGACTTGTGTTTAGGGGTGTGTTGCTGCCCCGCTCCTGAATTTGCTGAAGCTCGTACGGAAAAAAATCAAGGGGCCGGGCCGGTCAGGCTCGCTAATTCTCTGCAAACTATCGCGTGCAGAGTTCATTCTCCAACATACTATAAAGACATTATGGTAAATTCTGTAACAAAGGATGTAACTCAGTTTTTCACGAAAGTGGAGAGAGAGTCTTCCTATTGTAAGATCACCGAAAGAAATGAAGGCGTCGTCAATTTAAACAACTCGAATTTAAAGGGAAAACCGTAAATTCTGCATTTTCCTGCAAGTGATAAAGCAGGTGTCACATGTAATCCCGTTTACTTACAATTTTTAACAAAGTCACAATTCGAATTTATTTGTTTTGTCTGTTTGTACTTTATCTGTCTGTTCGTGTAATCGATCAATCAATCATTCATTTGAATTTAATGTGACGCTTCAGTTTACTGTGGTGAAGCTTCAGTTGGAATATTGGAAAATGTGTAGCCAAAACAGACAAAACATGAAATGAATTGAAATACTGCATGACCTGTTCAAGGACACCTGAAACGAATTTTAAACTGGGAAGCAGTCACGTCAGGCATGGGTATGAGATTTTTCATGGTTACGGCCCTTGCGACAACTTTGGAATGAGGAAATAATCATTATTATAATGAAAACGACAATTTGTTGTATTCTTTTGACTTTTAAGTGTTGTAAATTTCATGACTTGAAAATAGTGAATAGATAAATAAACAAATAAATAAATAACTACACTGGATGCGACAATAAGTACTTGGGAATGTTGTGAAAATATACATTCTTGATTATTATTATCATTATTATCATTATTATTACATGTATTTTGTTCTTCTTCTTCTTCTTCTTCTTCTTATCATTGCTATTGTGATGATGATAATGATGATGATGGTTACTAACCCTTATTCTAATTCTACGCACTTTATAGTGAAAATAGACACGCACATAAAATTCCTTCATTCATTGGTTAATTACTAAATACATAAATTCTGTTACGCCCTTTGATCTTTCAGATACGGTTTCCCCACGAATCGAGATTTTCACTCATCCCAGCCCTACCATGACCGAAGGTCAGAATTTGGTGTTCTCTTTCAACTGTAGCCAAATACAAACTGTGTTAACGTGGAGATTCTGAGAATATTCAGATACCTTTGATTAACAACGTCCTTTCTGTCACTAGAATAATTATGGCCTCGGATCAAAATTGGTCACTTTTTGATAAAGTAATTTTCATCAAACACACGAATGAAACATTAGATGTGCATTATGGATTGCGACCACAGCTACTTCCGTCTTTTGTCCCATTTTCAGTACATTCTTTGTATGAATTGAATATGAGTTGAAGATTGATTGTAAATCGCTTGCAGCTGGGACGAAGCGCTATGTACATGTCATTTAGTATTAATAATAATAATTATTATGGAGATTATTTATATAGCGCCTAATCCAGACCAGTTTCGCTCTAGGTGCTTTACAGAAAGTCTTGTTCTCTCGATTTGCATCTCTCTCTCTCTCTTTCTCTCTCTCCCTCTCTCTCTCTCTCTCTCTCTCTCTCTCTCTCTCTCTCTCTCTCTCTCTCTCACACTCTCTCTCTCTCTCTCGCACTCTCTCTCTACCTGTCTCTATTGCAGAGCAAATTGTAACGCAGCCTGTCGGGCGCAGTTCACAACTCACAACTGTATTATAAAGTATTATAATAATATTTGAATATATATCAAAATATGTTTAACAATGAATAATACATTTTTCTTGGTGATGGTGATGGGGGGAGTGATGGGGATAAATTTTAACCTATTAACATTTATTAACATTATTATGTTATTATTATTATTATTGTTATTATTGTTATCAGGGACCAGCTGGCTTTTATTAAAACCACGTCCATTCACTGATTTTAATATCCAACCAGAGCGTTCGTCTCGTGTACAATGTAGATTGTTAGAGATAGTTGAATAAGATTCTGTATGTCGATATGAAGGGAATGGGGTGAACAAGTACCATCCTGAATGGGATTCTTGTATAATTCAACATGACTTAACTTGTTGCAGATCGGCTCCCATCAAACATTTCACTCACAGGCTCACTTTCCGGGGCTGGCTACGCCGTTTCTTCGTCAGGAACTACTCAACAAGTAAGTTTTTTAGTGGGTCACTATTCGTGGTGTCTTTTCTTTAGAATTTGTGGATTTGTTTGTCTTACTCCTGTATATCACTGCTGGCTGAGCAGATGGATAGAGAAACAGACACACAGACAGATAGACGGATAGGCGAGTGGGTTGGCAGATGGATGGATGGATGGATGAATGAACGCTGGAATGGATGGGTGAATAAACGGACGGACCAAAGGACCGACGGACGGACAGAAAGACAGACAGTTAGGTCTGTCAGCCTTTATGTAACATGGTGCTTTACGCGTCGGTAATATCAAACGCTCTATACTTGTAATTTCCGCTGTGAGGCTATAAAATCATAGTCAGCTGTGCCCTGTCGCATTTTAGCGTATGGATCTCGTCAGTCTTAGCGCCATAGAAGCAAATATGAGCGCCTCCCAAACACGGCGTTGTGAAGATGTGCCCATTCAAACTCAGCTCTGAGTGTGGCTGCTAACGCAAGTTAAGAAACGTGTACGCACTCCCCTCCCCCATCTTATAATTATGATCTCGAGTAAAGTTATTTCCACTGCCTTTGGACACTTTTAGGACTGGGTGTGGCCTTTTTTGACTTGACCTTGAAGCTTCTCATTTGCGCAGCGTACGTGGCCCGAGTTGCAATGGATGACATCACGGAATACGAGTGGTAAGTTGGTCAAAGTTTAAAAGTAGCCAAAGGTTATTTAATCAATATTTAAGCAATACACAGAATTAGTTAATTCAACGAAAATGTAAGCCAATAAGAGGGTTATCTCCCCTATGAAAGTTCAGTAAATCTTTGTCAAACTTCGACAAACTTGCTCTGTAATTTCCTCTTGTAAGTTGGTAACTTACTGAGCATTACTACGGAAACTTAGTCCACAAAAGACGTAGAGTGAATGCAGATCTGCAGCCACAGAAATGCTTGGGTTAAGCTAAAACATTTCACATAGGTGCAAAAAATTGGTGCACTTCATACCAGGCTCAGAAATTTCCAAAAACATCGACTGTACCGGTATATTTTATTTATTATTTTGAAATTTATGGAGTGATCATTTCCTTCAAATTTTACATGGGCTTCCATTAAAATCTGCACCAATGGATATAAACTAGTGAAAGCTTCTGATTGGTCATGACGTAATAATTCCATGTTTCAGTTATGGTTCTCCCTGTGGCATGGTGGGCAACACTACACATAGTGAACGTGACGCCATGTTCGCAGATCGCAAGGTCAACTGGTAAGTGGAGAGTGCCGTGTATATGGGTTTGTTCCACTTTGTGCTGCTATGAACTCGTGAATTTCATTTTCGTCTTGCATAGGAAGTTCGAGACCACAGTGTGTGTTTCTTTCTCGCAAGTGTTTCAAATTTTCTTTTTGAATTCCAACCAATCTTTGTGAGTGCGCATGCTTCAGCCAAAACAAACAAACAAATAGATCTTTGCAGGTGGGCATGTTCAGTCGCTTTGCCTTTTGTTTTGGGGGGGGGGGGGGGGAATGCATCACAATTTTGGGCGACCTAAGTGAAACAAGCCGAATCTTACTTGCGGTGTTTTGTTTTTACATACTTTAATGCACACCGTCTTTTCAGAGCAAAAAGGGCAGTTGCGCAGTTCGACCAAACTTTGTGCCATAAATTTACAGAGATCCTCCAGGAATGTTTCAAATAGCCTTTTCCAATATTAGAATCCTAAAGTGTGTCCAGCCACTGTGCAAGTATAAACTAAAAGTACCACAACAATAATGACCAGTAGTTAGATTCCATTGACAATTCAGGAAAAAGCCAAAACAAAAGATGAACAGAACAAGAGATGCCTAAATTGGACGCTTCCAGGGGACGCACCCAGAGAGGGGTGAATCTCAGAACACTCACAGAAATGGCTGAAGCTCTGTCAACTGAACTATTGTGTAGAAGGCCCTCACTAGATGTAAATAAAACGCAGACCGTCACAAAACATGCGCCCCAATCCTTCCGAGCCGAGGATTGACTGACCCATCTGCGTTTTTGATATTTCTACACGTTCAAAAGTTGATCATTTGTAGCCCATACAAGTCGTATTTTGTCTCAGAAGATTGTGCTTTCCGATTATCTGGAAATTTTATCACAATTTTTAAGTTCACTGTCTTGGAGTGTGGTGTGTTCCCAAATGCATGTGTCCGAATGGATTATCATGGCTCACTGTGTTACTGTTGTCTTTGTTGCTATGGTGACGATATAATTTAAGCTACCATGATAACGACAGGTACGTGTTGCTCTGGGTGCAGCGAGGTTTGATCATTTGGGCTGTGGAGATTTCCCTGCACATCATATCTCTGATTAAGGCTTTCCTCATGGTCTACATCGCTAGTAGAGTAAGTGTTGTAATCCATCCACCCGTCTATCCATCCATCCATCCATTTATTCATTCATCTATCCATTTATTCATCATCCATGAATCCAACCATTCATCCACCCCATCCATCCATCCATCCATTTATTCATTCATTTATCCATCCATTCACCCATTCGTCCATCCATCCATCCATCCATCCATCCATCCATCCATCCATCCATCCATCTGTCCATCTATCAATCCATCCATCCACCCATGCATCCATTTATTCATTCATCTATCCATCCATCCACTCATTCGACCATCCATTCATCCATCCATCCATCATCCATCCATTCATCCATCCATCCATCCATCCATTTATTCATTGATCTATCCATCCATCCACTCATTCGTCCATCCATTCATCCATCCATCCATCCATCCATCCGTCCATCCATCAATCCATCCATTCGTCCATTCATCCATCCACCCATCCATGCATCCATTTATTCATTCATCTTTCCATCCATCCACCCATTCGTCCATCCATTCATCCATCAAAATCCATCATCCATCCATCCATTCATCCATCCATCCATTCATCCATCCATCTATCCATCCATGCATGCATCCATATTCAATTCTTTTCATTATAAACTATTGGTGTGTGAAGTTTGTATCTCTCTCTCTCTCTCTTTCTTTCTCTTCTATCTCTGTCCCTCTCTCTGTCTCTGCCTGTCTGACTGTCTGTCTCTCTTTCTCTCTCTCTTTATCTCTCTCTGTCTTCCTCCCTCTCTTTCTCTCCCTCTGGCTTTTTCTCTGCCTTATCTCTGTAATGTCTTGTTATGCTGTTGGTATTATTTGGTGGTATTTGTCAACGTTATCCCGACAGTTTCTGTGACTTGCCCTTCCACAGGGACACAAGCTGGAGGCCATACTAAGTGCACCATTTATTATAGACATCATTTGTGGTGTTCCTATGCTGGCCACGGTAAGTCTTTGTGGAATCTATCCCAACTTTGTGTTTTGTATGTGTGTGTGTGTGTGATTGTATGTGTGTCCATTGATCCATTCATTCATCCACATTACCATCCAATCATAGGAACAGGCCCCCCGTGGGGGGGGGGGCGATTTTGACATCCAGGGGGGCGAAAACGTAGAAAGGGGGCGAAATCATGAATGGAGAACAAATTGGGGGCAAATACAGTACAGCCGCTGACTTGTTCAACAACACCCATAGATTACTTTTATGAACAGAAAAGACTTATTTCTCTCAGTGCATTTGATAAAGAATGCTTTCTGCTTTATAATGAATCATCAACGCGACTATTGTCATAAACGAGGCTTCGAAAAATTTCTACGTCATAATTTATGTGTTGTCTGTCTGTCTGTTTGTAAATTGTGAAAAATGTATTTGTTGTGTTTCAGTAGGGACTCTGTGTGTGTGGAGGGGGGGGGGGAGGGGGAAGAAGAGAAAAAGGGGGGGGGCGACGAAAGAAAATTTGGAGGCTCAAGGGGCGATTGCATGAAAAAGCTTGAGAACCACTGCATTAGACTGCAGCCTGACGTGAACCTTAGCAAAATTTGAAATAATTCCACCGGACAGATTTTGACTGAGAAAGCCAGTACAACGCTATCAGGAGGTGTACAGTATCAATCCTCTGGTATACGCTGCTGCCGGCTTGAAGGGGTGGTTATAGATGGGGGTGGGGGTGGGGGGGGGGGGAGAGTATGTAGTGAACATACACGCATGACGACACTCTCTGGTAACGATACCCAGACTTGTACTTTGTCCCACACAGCTGGCCTACCCATACCTGAAGAATTTGTTTGTACCGGTGTATCTCAACTGTTGGTTGGCCAAGCTGGCCCTGGAGAGAATCTATGTAAGTACTGGTCACAGTCATTATACATCAGGCAGATACCTGAGAGACAGACAGACAGGCAGACAGGCAGGCAGGCAGACTACTGTCTATGGACAGATAGATATATATAAGATAAGATAGATAGATAGACAGACAGACAGACAGATAGATAGATAGATAGATAGATAGATAGATAGATAGATAGATAGATAGATAGATAGATAGATAGATAGATAGATAGATAGATAGATATGATCGATAGATAAATAGATAGACAGGCAGACAGACAGACAGACAGACAGATAGATAGATAGATAGATAGATAGATAGATAGATAGATAGATAGATAGATAGATAGATAGACAGACAGATAGATAGATAGAGATAGATAGATAGATAGATAGATAGATAGATAGATAGATAGATAGATAGATAGATAGATAGATAGATAGATAGATAGATAGATAGATAGATCTATCCCCTTACTGCGAGGACGCATTTCCCAAAATTGATTCAAAGAAACATGATATTATTAAATTATTATATTACAAATACATAATAATGAACATGACAATAGTACCATTATTATTTTGAGAAATTATACCATGAGAGATTAGCAGTTTAAAAACCATCTTGCACTTGCCAATGTTGTGTGTGCTCTCTACAGAATGACCTGCATCTAACACGCAAACGGTTCCAGACTATTTCTGTGACGCTGTTCCAGAAAATGGTGCTTCTAGTGGCCAATATCTCTTGCCTGGTCTTCACAACGTAGGTAGTTCCACACACACTCGTGGTTTTGTAGTGTGTGTGTGTTTTATGTAGCAGTTTTTCTTTCGCTTCATCAATATAATATCACAAATTGATCATCGCATTGTGATGACATTGAACAAATCGTTTTTGACATTAGCAAAAGAAAATGACTTAAGTAGCTTATCAGCTAAAGCCACTCCCAAAGGCAGCCACAAGAGATGAAGAAAAAAACAAGTCCTTAGTGAAAAAATCTTATAACAAAAATATTTCAAATGTCTGTTCTTGTATGTAAAAATATAGTGTCTTCGCTGGTTTGTTTCTTGACACGACAATGCGTTAGTGATGTATTTTGACCCAAAAAAAAGTCAACACTGTCGTATAATGAGCAAAGCAACAACTACACAGGGGTATTTGTGAAATGTTTAAACCAGTCATCTCTGTATGTGTTTCTCCTGACAGTATGTGCACCGTCCAGCACATTCAGCGTGCCAGTCCGGACAACCCCATTGACCTGTTCGATTCCTTCTACTTTGTCATTGTGACCTTCTCGACTGTAGGTTACGGTGACATGTCACCGGACAACTGGATCAGTCAGCTGTTCATGGTCATCATGATCTGCGTGGCTTTCGCTTCTCTCCCCACTCAGGTAAACGTTCAGCACTGTCTTCAACAGTGTTATAATTATGAGTTAAATTCTGTCGAGAGAGTCAAACTGCGTAACGTCATATTTTTTAAATACTTTTTGGACAAAATTTATACAGTGTTTTCCTTTTCAGACAAACAATATAATTATTTACAAGCCGACACCTTCTCAAAGTACATAGATATCAAATCACTTAAAGAAGAGGCTCAGTTTGGGACAGCTGTAGCACTCGTATGTTTAGAAATGATTTTACCCAGCTGAACTGCCAGTTGGGTTTCATATGGCATATTTTCATAATTTTCTACCAATCTTTCCTGCAGCACCTCCCCAGCTGCACCAAGTTAGGCCTGGGTCCATCTGAAAATACCAGTACTTTCTGTCAAGTAGTATGATTATTAATTTACTCTAGAGAAATATCACGCAACGTCACTGGGGACTTGCTATAGGTTCCTGGGGTGGATTTCTGCATGTACACCAAGGCATTGCAATAAAACCTTTGACAAAATATGAACCTCTTCATTTATTAATTAATTAAGCTTGAATTGCCGGACCTATATAGTATATTCCTTTTTTTTTCTTCTTGCTGTTCCTTGCTGTGCTCAGATTGAAGGCATCGTGTCCACCTACAAAGAGCGTGAGAAAACTGGTGGTGAATACAGCGGCTGGTTGACCCCACAGAACCACATTATCGTGTGTAGCAGCTCTTTGAGTCAGGACACGCTCATGGAACTGATGGATGAGTTGTACGCCTTTCCTAAACTGGAGGTACTCTACGCCATTTACATGATGAATGAATTGTTAGGCTATCTACTTAAAGACAACGTACATTGTTTCATTTATTTGTTCTTTCTTTATCTCGACATGCACATTTATAGGAAAGGACAATAGTAACAGTGTCACACACACCCTCCCCCCTCCACCCTCTCCCACCCCCCCCCCCAAAGTTCTTTCCCGTTACTTTCTTTGTTATTTGCACGTCTGATTATTCTAACAAATTGAGCGAAGCAGTAAAAATCTTCTATGACATGGCCAAATTTCTGCCAGGAACGAGCCATGATTATTCTGAGTCCCCAAGAACTGGACAGTGGCATGAAGACCATCCTGAGAGATCCCAAGTGGTCAATGAGGGTCAAATATCTCAAAGGGTCAGCACTGAAAGACATCGATCTCGAGCGATGCCACGCCCAGTCGGCCTATGCGTGTTTCCTGTTGGCTCCAAGGCCCGCGACCAACAAGGAGATGGCTGTAAGTGTTTGGGAACATTTCCCTTCTTACACAATTATGATGAAACCAAAAGTTTAACATACTGTTAGAAGTGACACCATCTTAAAAGTAAAATAGTTCGCTTTCAGGTCCATATTTATGCCCAAGAGCAAAACACCATGTAATTGGAATAAATGTATTAGCTTCATCAAGGAAATAAATATTGTCTCATACTTTTAAAAAACCCACACAAACAACTTTTTCTACGTAAATAATAATGGACCGCCTGCAGTTTCCATAGATTCCATAAAGCGTAAGATGGTGTGTGTCTAAAACATTGTTTGATGGTGGATCTCTGCAAGATCACCTGTCGCTCTCCGGAAAGTCTGTTTTTTCTTTTCTTGCCTTGTTCGTTTTATTTTGTATTCCACAGTACACTCATGCTGGCGATGATTTTCATAACGTAACATTTGATAAATTGGACAGACAAGTATAATACAATCCTGGTTCATCGCTTGCTGTTATTACTATCCTCTTCGCTACACGTGCAAGTATATAATATACATACCATGTTATTCTGTATTTTGTCACAGGATCGGACCACTATACTGCGGTCTTGGGCTATAAAAGAGTTCGCTCCCAACTGTAAACAATACGTCTACCTCTTCAAAGCTGCCAACAAGATCCACGTGAAGTCTGCTGGTAAAAGAAATATTCCTAACTAGCTGAGGTCCCCGGCCCTGCCCGGGATAAATCGGTTTGAATAATTATTAGTTTCAGTTCTGGGTGATTATTATGGACCTGCTTCATCTTGCCTGTTCCTATTTATTTATTTTATTTTTGTTTGTTTGTTTTTAAATAAGTCTTACTGCTCTGCCTTTGTGAGTTGACACCCTGCGCATCCCGTACAATAGCATGATTTGCGCACGGGTTAGTGTGTTTGATAGTGAACACATCGCAGGAAGTGATAACGAAACCTTAAAATGGCGAACCATGACTCGAAATAGATCTAAATGATGGCGAAACAATGAAAAACGAAACGTAGACGACTGAACATTTCATAATTTCTAATATAGCCCATGTTAATTTCTCATTGATAATATGCTGTTGTGCAAAGTTTGAAGCCTGAGTGTGATGCGGTTCCTGAGCCTTAGGTGACCAAACTGTTAAACCAAAACACGGCCTCAGGGGAAAACCTATTTGGAAATGTTGAAAATGGTGTTTTAAAAAGATGGTTGGAACTGGTAACAAAACAAATGACTTCATAAATTCAGTTTGTACATTTCCACACATTATATCTTCAAAATGAATGTGTAAAAACCTAGTAGATTTTTTAACTAATGAGCACAGAAAGTTTGAACTTTCTAAGTTTAGCCGTTTTTCTATGCATAGGGAAGGAGCGCTCCAAGTTGTCCAAATATATATATATATATATGTCTTGGTTTCTTGGCCTTCGCGGAAATATTAGGTAAACGCTGGAAATAAATCCTCGAACAAGCTGCTAAATGACGAGTTGTTGAATTATTAATTAATACAAGCAGATGAGTTTTCCCGACCGCTGGATACAAAATGAATTTTACAAAATCACAATATTATTGTATTTTATGATAAACAGTGCCAGACGGTGCCCAGTTAGGAGAAGAGGCCAAATTCCCGGAAAGTATTTTCATTTTTGTTCAAAACTGAGAGACAAAACACGAAACAAATCGACAGTGTCTCAAAATTCCATGACGTCATAATGTGTGAAGTACATACAAAGGATTGAAGGTCACGGAGATCATAAAGTCAGCCGGGTGTGGTGTAAGTACAGAGAACCTATAATTTCTCAAGGAATTTGTGCACGCAAGAGATGTTCAAATTTTTGGAAAATTTTGCATGCATTTTTTTTTCTGGAGGTTTACCTGTTGTGTAAAGTAAGATCAGAACTATTGCATCTGGGCTGTTTCAGGGTTAATGACATGATTCTCATTAGTTACAATGGTTTGGACTTGTTTTTTTTTCCCTGCCCGCCCCACAGATTACGTTGTGTGTGAGGACGAGTTCACCTATGCTCTCCTGGCCAACAACTGCCTGTACCCTGGTCTGTCCACTCTGGTCTCACTACTGGTCCATTCTTCCACCGTCAGGTGAGCACTCCTCCCCTCCCCCCCCCCCCCCAATAACCCTCATGACATCGTCATAATAATTATTATTATCTTGACATAAATTTTACTTATTCCTTTGCCCCCCCCCCCCCAATCAATCCCATCCCACTAATACATATATTTCAGGACTACATCGTTTATTTCCACTGCGCTTTTACCAGCTGTCAGAAAATGACGCACTACGGCCAGGTGAAGGTGTCACGAGTAAGGTTGATGACCTTGTACGCCACGAGTATAGAGGGGGTAAACTTAGTAGGGGAGAAGGGGAGTTTTTTTTAAGTTGTTGACTAGCATGAAAGATTACTATCACGAGGAAGGTCGGTGGCCTTGTGCGCCACGAGTCTAGGGGGGTGAGCTTAGCAGGGGAAAACACGGTTTTTAACATTGTTGACGAGCGTGGATAGGTACACACGACTCGCTTTAAACTAGTCGCGTGTGCAAAAACCTCGGAAGTATAAGTAGAGGAGAAGCTCGACACACGTGGTTCCCAAATTATTCGTCCCTAAAGGAAGACGCAGCGAGAAGTGGTCCGGGCGACAGGTGGAAGGTCGTGCCATGGGGACCAGGGGTGTCATGTATGTGAGGAATATATGAAGGTTCCCAAGTTATTCATTCCTAAAAGGAAGACGCAGAATTTATCGGTCCGGGCGACAAGTGGAAGGTCGTGCCAGTGGGGACCAGAAGTGTTAGGTGTGTAAGGGATCCATGATGTTCACATGTATTTCCCAATAAGAAGAATTTAATCGGTCCGGGCGACAAGTGGAAGGTCGTGCCATGGGGACCAGAAGTTGAGGAGTTCTGATGATAGGATGGGAACCCATCAGAAGCTCGTGATTTGCGATGGCGGGTGTGAACTGTGTGTTCTTATTTGTGAGAAGCCAGGGGCGTCTGTTTCCCCTTTTATCGTCGAAGTTAGAGATCTAGAAAGGATCGTGTGAACTCTGGAGAAGTGAAACTGCATCAACGAGGAGGGCAGCTGTTGACAGAGACTATTAAGTATACGTAGTTAAGTTTATGGACAGAGGGATTAGATCTAGATGTGAAATGGGGAACAGATAATAGCCATGATCCCCAAGAGTACATTTGAAGTGTCTCTGTTTTTGTGATTATGTATGTGATTATCATGAGTTGAATGTTTTGACATAAGTTTTGTCATGCATTTATAATTAAATATCGTTTAATTTAAATTTCACTCCATGTGTCCGTTGATCGCTGGTCTGCTTGCTTGGCTTGTTAGCTGGGTTTGAAAGGTAAATAAGTTAGGTACTCATCACACACGTGGTCGTGACCATCTTCACGCACGTGATCGTGACAAAGGCCACACGAGAACGGTGCTACAGAGCGGCGTCCATCCCTGTCACATTGAGTTCCAGTGCCCGATCAGTTCGTTATTTCTGCAAGTCCAGACTGGGACTCTGGGGCCATTTCCTCATGTTTTTCACGTTTTTCTTGAACTCGAGAGACTACTACTAATGCAGCTGCTCTTACGAGTACCACCGCCGTCATTACCACCGTCAGCATCACAACGACAGTGACTATCACCAATATCCTCATACCATTTATTGCAATTTTTTGGCTTCTATACTGATTTCAGGGCTTCTTTTGTAAATGAATAGATGAATGAATAAATGGATGGATGGCTTCTTTTGTGCTCATTACACACACAAACCTAAAATGTTCCACTATAAAACTGAGCACATGTGCGGTAAAGGTAAACATTTGTCCAGAGACTTGCTTAATGTTCCTCCCCAGACATGGCACGGCGGCCTACCAGTCCTGGCAAAGAATGTTCGGTCATCATGCTAAAAATGAAATTTTCCACATCCAGCTCAAGAAAAGCATGTTCTTTGGTCAGTACGAGGGGGAGCCTTTCCCCAGTGCTTCAGCTGATGCCCACACCAGGTAAGCTGACCGCTGATTAGACTATCACTATCTGACCTTATGTAAGGCATTGGTCTTTGAAGTCAGTGACACAATGGGATAGTTAAAACTGGTCTCTAAAATCCGTCTCAAAGCGAGCAGGTGTCATTTAAACCAGAGAAGTCATACCAAAAATCCATGGACATGTATGCAATCAATCATGTCTTTCAGTCCTCAAGTAGGAAAGTGTCTGGAGCCAGGAGCTCAGCAATTCAAGACTGAGTCAGGTCTAAGATTACAGGCTTGAAAAAAAAAAAAGTCGCTCAAACGATAAACTAAATTGCTTCCCCCGTCCGCCGCTGATTCTGATGTAAATTTATCTAGTCAGTAAGGTCCGAAAAGGCAAATACTTGAATTCATGGAACCGTTCAAACAGGTAATGTTGTTTTTTTTTGTATCGGTATGTCTTATGGCCTTCGTGGAAAGAGAAAGTAAAACAAAATTGTTGTTTGGATGTGGCACTGATTGTCAATGTTTTGGTCATCTTACAGTTTCCGCCGTCTCAAACTGAATAATGAATGTTGTTTAACAATCATGATTCTGAGGTTTTTCAATAATCCTCATCCACCCAGATTTGGCGTTGCTCTGTTAGCAGTCCTGGACTCACAGTCTCCTGTACCGCGCTTGCAGCTGAACCCTGGCCCCAACTATAGGTTAAAGGTCAGTATAGAGTGCACACGTTCGGTTGTTTATCTTTATCAGTAAAGTTTTGCAATTGACTATTTAACATGAACACCAAAGAAACGAACCTTTCGGAAACAGAATACTAATTTATCACAATCTCCTGATGATAGTGAAGTGGATCCTCCGTAGTTATGTTCATCTAGATTCTAAGTTTAAAGTTTGCACTGTCGCTTTTGTTGGTGAACCAGCACCTTGGGATCATATGCACTCACGCACATTTTTGTGAGTCTTTTTGTGTGTGTTTTTATGTTTTATGTCCTGTATCAAATTGCATGTCACGCAGAGAACGTGTTGTGGCAATAACCCCCCCCCAACCCCTGGTGATATCGTCCTGAGGTTGCTGACATACTCTGTGTGTGGGATCCGAGGAATAGTGCACATTGATTCATTTCATTGTTTTGGCTTTCACCACACCCCCTTGGAGTGGCTGAATAAATCAGTCTACATTATTGTGTAGAGATCTTTGATTTTGGAGGGTCAATGGTCTGGACATTAACACCTCACTGTGCTGGTTTGTTTTCTTCTTCCTAGCTGTTGTTTCCGTCATCTTCTTGGCCTTCTTGCCTTCAAAAGGGCTCCCAAACGAGCTGCCTTCTTCTCTGTTTGGCTAGTCTTGTTTCCTTGACTTGTTGTTCTGTTGTCCTCAGAAGGGCTTTGCTTGTTTGGTCCTGTTTTAAATGTCAAACGTGTGCATGTCCCACAGGGTGCAGACATCTGTTTCTACATGAGCGTTGCCCGAGAGGAGTACTCCACTGTCAACGCTCAAGTGCTCAAGCAAATGCCACCAAAAAGAAGTAAGTTTATATTCAAATATTGGTATTTATTTCATGAAATCTGTTTTCCTTTCAAATCAGCAGAACTGTGGTGTATTGATATATCTTTACTAATTGGTATTATTATCTTATCCAAAACTCGCTCGGCCTCCACTTCCATTGCAGATGTTCATTGGCAAATCTTCCCTGCAAAAAAATTTACAATGTCCAACCTCCATTCTGCCCTCCCCTATTAATTAAACCAGTGGCGGGGGTAGAGAAGGGGACACTCATTTGAGCACATTCTTCGAAAGTGGTGCCTAGTCAGGGATTTGTTAACTTCCTAACTGCCGTGTATGATACGTTTCCCGGCCCCTTTTTTATGTGCTCGCTCCCCCACAACTTTAGAATGTGACCCTGTAACCCCCCCGCCTCCCTCCCCCCCCCCGAAAAAAGAAAAACCCACCGCTGTCTTTTCGCATACAAATATTTTTTTTCTCTGGGTGTAAATGATATTTTTCCGTGCACGAACTTTGACCCCCAGGTTCAAGAGCGTGACATTATATCTTACTTCCACCAACCAACTTCTACTTTACTTTACACTTTAAATATGAACATGGGTCGAGTATTAACTTTAACCGTTATACTGTTTCTCCATGCCAAGCCTCTCTGATGTCCAGGTAAGCAGTTTGGTGTTTGTTAGAAACGTAATTTCTCCAGGTGACAAATTTCACCAAATCTGTGTAGCCTGTCACAGCACGTTCATCAGTTTGATATCCACTGCTCTTTTCCAGTTGTTGTTGTATTTTTTTTTTAATGGCGGCCTAATACTTAGGATGCCTTTATATCGTAAATCGTTTTGGTAATAATAACCATTGATCAGGTTAACAAACAAAAAAAATATCCCCACTGCAGCTGCACCTTCTAGATAACCTGGCGCATACGTTTCTGTCTGTCGATTCTTTGTTTGTTGAATGCGACTGGCCTGTGACAACTATTCCAAACATCCACCACCGAAACTAAAGCACGAACTCTCTTGCATGTCAGGGTCCACTTTCATGCATGATCAGTGTACCCTTTTCGGTGTTGTCTGTGTCTCCCTTGAGAAGCATGACCTCAGTGTCTCTGCCACTGATACTTGGAGGAACTTTTATTAGGTCTCTGTTTTGTTTTTTTTTGCTTTAATAGTGACTGTGAATTTTAGTATTCTCTGTGGTGTTTACTATTTCCAATCTTTTCATTCAATATCGTTTCCTTCCCAAGGATTTGGTTTGTTTTGTTTCATATATTGAATGGAATAATTCTTATCTTTTATGTGTACATTAAAATTTACTCGTCCATGGAGCTATTAGATTTCTTCTAGAGAAATGAACTCTTAAACTCTCATTCAGCAAACGACTGAATTTAACTGGTTTAATCTTTACAATTTCTTTTTAAAAAATAGATCTTGTAGCTCTGTGTTCAGAAAATGGCAAAGACACCAACATTTAATGTTCTGGATAACATAATGTTCCTGTTCATGAACTACAGAGCAACGAGACAACCAAAGATCGTTGAATTCAATCTATTACTGATGTCACAAACGTCGAAATGAGACGCTACTGGAAATAAGTCTACTGTTTATCAGCTAAAACCAGTAAATGGACGCCATAGTTGACATTTTATTATCTACCGAAATATAAACACCCCTCCCCTCCCCCGGAGGGGCCATGTATGTCATAACTTATCACCTTTCGATCTGAACCAAATGACACTGAGCCGGTTGTCATTCCTAAATGTTAAAAAAAAAAAGTGACCCAACACAGATGTGATCAGTCATACATTAAATCCTCCAATCAAAATAACATAATAATCGGTACATTATTTTTCTCGTGCACAGCCACCTCAATCCAAATGTCACCCAAATCAAAAACTGGATTGGTCACGACATTCACCCAGACCCAATCAGATCCGGAGATCGGCGTCTTCGATACCATTACCAACTTGTTGAGTACCAACCTGAACCGGGACACATGCCGCAACAACACCCCGCGGGACTTCACGGGCACCAACAGCAACAGCGTCGCCAGCGACACCGAAGACAGCAACCAGGGCAGCGACAGAGGGAACCACACACAGAAGAACCCTCCACCGCGCTCCACGAGCAGCGGCAGCTCGGCACCATTACTGAAACACGAGAGTGACGAGAGTGAGGGCAGTGTGGCAGGCCGTGGAGATACCGAGGACCAAGAACAACAGCTGGACCGACGAGGGTTACAGGACGATCACGGCAGCACAGATGACGACAGTGTCTACAGCCATGATGGTAAGCAAAACCCCTGGTTGATTCTCCTTGTTTCACTATAATGACAGATATCAGAATAAATGCACATATTTATGGTCCATGCAGCAAAGAGAGGAACTAAACACAAATTATTTTAGCACGAATCTTTGTCCACACATTATTGATCATTGATTTATTTCATTGAGGTCGCGATAAATTCTGATGCACCTCCAGCGCCCCCCCCCCTCCCCACAGTGCACGACGGCTGAGCATGTGCACTTGCAAAGATTTCGTTTTTTGGCACTTCGGCTGTGCACGTGTCTTATAAAGATTTGGGGGGGGGGGGGGGTGGCACTTCGGTTGTGCAAGTGCACTTGCAAAGATTGGCTGTAAATCAAAAGGAGGAACTCTTGGGCCGGGAGAATGAAAGATTGAGATTTCCGAAGAAGAAACGAATTCAAAATTTCGCAGCAGCACAAGTCTTGTGAAGTCAACAACAAAAAAGGGGGGAGGGGGGGGAGGGGTGAGCAGACATTAAACATGATAATCGTTATGGCCGTGCAGCCAAGTGATAAATGTCACAAATCCCAGACTGGGAGATGTAATAAGTTATGACAGGACAACAATCACGAACGAACAAGTTTAACACTTAACAGAACAACCCATCAGACTCACACATTTATTAAACATAATTATACAGATAATAGCGCAATTACATACATTATATTATTGAAATTAACTGCCGTACAACGGCCTTATTCTCACATGCACTCTTCCTCGGATCCACAACCCGGTAGTTACTTCCTAAAGGCACTTCGGCCTCAGCCTCTCCCCTCAGGGTCTTAATAGCACATTAATAATTCACTGGCACCGCAGTCTCTCAATATCACCTTCCTATTGTCATACACCTTAGCATTCCACTAGCACCTCAGCAGGGCAATAGCACATTATCATTTCAATAGCCCATCAACATGGCAATAGCACATTATCACATTCACGCTCATATCTACGTCCCTGTCCGTGGCCAGACTGCCACGACTTTATGTGCCTCTACTGTCCTGCACCGACAGCCTCACTCTTGGCCTATGTGTGGCCTCCGGCCCTATGCTGGCCTATCCCCTGTGCTCACCGAGGCGGCTCTTTGGCCCGTCCCCGGCACCTACAAGAATAACATTACATTGGTATAATACCCTACCATTTCTATTCACTCCACCTCTCCTTACAACCCATGAAGCGTACACACAATAGTTCACATTTCACTCACCAAACATCTTACGGTAACACACCTCCATCGGAGTACACACTACTCACTCGCGCTACAAATCCATGAACTCAACTTTCATCTATCGCTCATGGCGCACATTGCTATATCCAATATCAAGGACTTCCACATTCCTCACATATACTTATTTACATCATGGTAATAGACGAATATAATATAATACATCAATCATAATTATCAATCAACGTTCTACCTACCAGTCATCACTGGAAAGACTCTCTCACTAGTCTTCTGACTGCTCCCCTTATGTTCGCCCACTGGGCTTTCTCTTGCGTCCGTTCAGTAGGACCTTCTAACTTGCAGTGATAGTGATACAGCGCTTTCGCCTCATTCAGACCCCCCACCACTCATAACAGCACGCTTTAACTTACTTGTCTACGTGCGTTAATTTTACGTTTCCCCCCGTAATTATTAACTATCGCTCACTCCACTCGTGACATCATCCCCCACCCCAAAAAAATTAATGCAATTAATTTCAAATCGCATCAAGATGACTGTCAAGGAGTGAGCGTGAGCAATACCTACATAAAAATGACCTACCAATGCCCCTAGCACATAAAATACCGGAATCAGGGGAAAATATGGGGATCAATATGCCCTGCACTATGCATATATGTATCACATCATCAATAGCTAACTAAACACAATACCTAATACAGAATCAAAAACCAATCAACCTATCAACCATTCTTCATATCATATTTATAATGTCAATATTTTAAAGTCGACGACTCATTCACACAGATCCTGTCAATGTTCCTGTCCTCCGATGTATAAGCTCCTGAACTCTTCCCCTAGGCTCGACTAAAGTAGTCGGCGATATGATTGCTGGTTCCTGGAATTGGTTGAATAACGAAGGTATACGGCTGCAAAGCCAATGCCCATCTAGACAAGCGTGGGCTGGACGAACGATTCTTCGACAAAAATGTCAGTGGCTTGTGGTCTGTCTGGATACAAAATTCTCGTCCCATGAGATAACGTCCTAATTTCTGGACGGACCACACAATGGCAAGACACTCCCGCTCTATCACAGAATATTTTCTTTCTCTCTGCAATAACTTCCTACTGACATAACATACAGGATGGAGACATTCGTTCTTCTCCTGTAGAAGACAAGCGCCGACACCAGAGTCCGACGCATCCGTTCTGAGGATAAAATTAGATCGAAAATCGGGTAATATCAGAATGGGTGACGATGATAATGCTGTCACCAAATTATCAAATGCTGTCTGACACTCAGACGTCCACTGGACCTTATCGGGTTGTCCCTTCTTAGTAAGGTCAGTAAGAGAAAGATAACAAGGAGGAAAAATTTGGAATGAACTTTCTGTAATAATTTAAAATTCCCACTAAGCTTCTGACTTGTTTCTTTGTTTTTGGGATTTGCAACCCTACTAATTTGTCAATTTTTGTTACTTCAGGTCTCTGAACACCTCTACCCACGATATGTCCTAAGAATACTATCTCTGGACATGCCAAATCCATCTTTGCGGGTTTAGCAGTTAACCCAAAATGACGTAATCGTTTAAAAATTACTGTTAGTGTCTGAATATGATCAGACCATGTCGACGTATGACATGCTATATCGTCAAAGAATGACACGACATTAGGTATGTCCTTCAACACTAGTCTCATTAATCGTGCAAACGTCGCTGGCGCGTTTACCAACCCAAATGGCATGACCTTAAATTGGAATAATCCAATGGGCGTTTGGAACGCCGTGTATTGTTTAGACTCCTCAGTAAGAGGGATTTCCCAATAACCTTTCGTTAAATCTATCTTGGAAAACCACGTGGACCCGGCCAATGAAGCTATTAATTCCTCCTGAAACGGAATAGGCTCCCTATCGCCTACCGTAATAGTGTTCAATCTTCGAAAATCAATACAGAACCGCACCGATCCATCAAGTTTTTTCACGAGGACGATGGGTGATGAATACGGCGATGTTGATGGTTCTATCACATCTAACTTCAACATTGACTCAACTTCCTTTATAACTCTATCTCTCGAAGAAAAAGGCAGCGGATAAGGTCTAAGAAATACTGGCTTATCCGAAGTCAACTTTATATGGTGCTGGATCACGGTAGTGCGACCCGGAAAATCCGTAATAACATCCGGGAATGACGCTAACAGGGTCTTAAGTTCCCTACTCCTTGAACTCGTAAGGTCAGGGTTAATTTTTACGTCCCTGTAACCTTGTGTCGGAGTTAACTCCGGCAATTGAATTTGTACCTCTTCCTGCGCCTCGGTGTCGCTTACGTCACAGTCCAACTGGTCTACGACCCCCGTACAAGCAATAGAGAAGACAGTCTCCTCTGGTTTTGTCTGTGCACACAGATACTGTGGTCTCTCATAAAATCTCTGTAGCATATTAACATGGAAAACCTTACTCGTTCCATCAATGTGGATAGCGTAATCTACCTTTGAAACAACTCGCTCAATGACATAAGGACCTTTCCATGTCATCAATAACTTATTATGGTCGGTAGGTAACAACAATAGGACCTTGTCTCCTGGCTTAAAAATTCTCAGTTTGGATCCTCTATCTTTATAGGCTTTTGCTCTCTTTGAAGCGATACTAGAAGCTTCTTCTGCTATAGTGCGCGCTGAAGATAATCTTTCTCTTAAATCAACAAGGTACTGAAACACCGAAATCTGCTCATCGTCTCCCGATGATGGCGACGTCATCATGTCCCGAAGAACATCAGTTGGGCCCCTAGGACTACGACCATACATCATTTCAAACGGCGAGAATCCCGTTGACTCTCTCACTAGTCTTCTGACTGCTCCCCTTATGTTCGCCCACTGGGCTTTCTCTTGCGTCCGTTCAGTAGGACCTTCTAACTTGCAGTGATAGTGATACAGCGCTTTCGCCTCATTCAGACCCCCCACCACTCATAACAGCACGCTTTAACTTACTTGTCTACGTGCGTTAATTTTACTCTCCTCCTTTCCCCCCGTAATTATTAACTATCGCTCACTCCACTCGTGACAATAAACACAAGATCATTTTAGCACGAATATTTGACCACATTATGTTGTCTCAGCTGGTCTGTCAGGCGACAGTCCAATCCGTTCGTCTGTCTCTTTTGTATTTTAGAACAAGCTTTCGTCGTCGCCCCATTAGTGAAGTGCGCTATTGTAAATTAGTCTTACACATTTTCCATTCGTTAGATCGGCATAGCACATATTTCAAGTGTCAGTGACTCCAGCCCAAGTTACTATGGAGACTGACTGCAGCAATAATTGGCTAAGATCGCACTCTTTGAGTCTCTGATAATCATGTATCATCGTGTGCATTTGAAGGATATTGTGATACGAGTAACTCGAGTAGTTGGTGGCAATGGCTGTTGACAATGCTCGTACGAGTTGTCTTTAGCCGATACTCACTGGATATATTTTCAGGCGCTCACAGAATGGGCAGACGCGGCTTTGACATCCATCTTTGTGAGGACACCTCCATGTAAGTAGGTCACGTACTTTTTGTCTGTATAATGTCATGACAATTGAACTTTAGGATTAGATAAGCGAGCAGCTCAATCGGTTCAGCTCTGAATCAAACATTCAATACCATAGTAAGCACTGTTTGTTTTGATATTGTATTGTGCACACGGTATGTCATCAGACGGATTCCCTGCAGTTACCAATGATACACCGTTCAACTCACCATCATTTACCATTTTTACCTTCACGATACACTAATTGTCCTTGTCTGTGGGCTAGGCTGACCAGAGGACCACCCCCAGTGACCACGGAGACCTGCTTTGGACACACCCAGTGCTACATCCGGCTAGAGCCTAAACCTTTCTGTTGTGTGGAGTGGGGCAAGGTAAGGCAAGCATACGCTTAAAGTTGTTCGCCAGACCCAACATCGTTTGACACATATGTCCATCCATCCATCCATCTATCCATCCATCCATCCATCCATCCAGCCGCCCATCCATCCATCCATCCATCCAGCCGCCCATCCATCCATCCATCCATCTGTCCACCCGTCCGGCAATCCATCCATCCATTCATCTATTCATCCATCCATCCATCCATCCACCCACCCATCCATCCATCCATCCATCCATCCATCCATCCATCCATCCATCCATCCATCCATCCATCCATCCATCCATCCATCCATCCATCCATCCATCCATCCATCCATCCATCCATCCATCAGCTATTCAGTTGTCAGTTGCCAATATTAAGCAACTCCCTTACCGTCAAAATGTTTCCTATTCCACAGGGTTGCGAACATTGCTCGTTTAAAGTGGCCAGGGACCAGAGATGGGGTCACCGACTGATCATCCTGGCAGCCGAGCATGCCGGTCATGGGATCTTCAACTTCATTGTCCCTCTCAGATCTTCATTCATAGGCCTGGACGCCCTGAGTCCCATAGTTCTGTTACTGGAGGAGGAGTAAGTGATTTGTTTGTGTATCAAAGTATGATGTGAAATTAATGGAATGTTAACTCATCCAGTGTCAGTCATCTGTAGATGATATGGGTGGCCGGGGCTGTGTCTGTCAGCGATAATTAGACAATGCCATTGTTTCGTTGCTCAGGTTATGTTAGTCGGTCTTTTTATAGTTTCTCTCTTTATATATATATGGCCTTTAGCGTCTTTACAGACGGTCTTAGCAGCTAGAATATTCACTTTCACTTTGACTGACAGCTTCTCTCGTGGCTTATTCTACCAATGTTTGACCCGAGAGTGCGATGGCAGTGATTGCAGGTCAGTCTTTTGGGTTCACTTTGGCGAGTGTTTTCATTCCGCCTCTGTCGTTTTGTCAGGTATGTTTCTTTTGCCTTGAAGTCTATTGCGAGCGTGCCACTGCGCAATTTTTGTCTCCATCTGCTTCGATCATTTGCAAGGTTCTCCCATTCATTGGGGTCGATGTTGAATGCTTTCATCGTGACCTTGCAAGTGTCTTTGAATCGCAGATGTGGCCTACCTCTGGGTCGGTTGCCAGTAGCAAGTTCCCCGTTCTCTTTATATATCAGCAGAGTATTCGTCGTTTTTTCAAAAGCACAATGATATAATATTCTGAGAATGTCCTCGTAGAAAAAGGGAAATGTCCCTGGCACTGAATCAGTTAAGAGGACATTGTGCCAATTTAAGGCGAAGCAGTAGAAAAAAAAATTCAATTGTTCTGCATAATATCATAACAGTTGATATGTCATCTTGTTTTTTTTTTGTTTTTTTTGTTTTTGAGAATTGATACAAAAACCAACACCAGTATTATTTCATTCCCAGACCTGACGCTACTTTCTTGGAATCGATTGCTGAATTTCCCATGGTGTACTACATGATTGGATCCATCAAGCGGTAAGATTACAAGACAAGGGCAAAAAGTGCTTGCAGCGGCGGACTTACATTTTGGGACCCTGAAGCTTGAACTGTTATGAGGCCTTTTCGCAACCAGCAACAACAGAGCAACGTTCAAAATTCACTCATTATTTAAAAATATCTTCAGGGACCCTCATTAGTTTCAGAGTAGATCCGCCACTGGGTGGTTGAGCTTAGAAAATAGGACACTTTCACCAATCTGCAATACGTTTGTCGTTTACATATTGAGACAGTATTAAGTTTATAAAACCCAGGCCTTTTTGTAAAAGTACGAAAACGAAGGCACTGGTGACAAAGGCCCAGAATAAATAATGCGTCCGCCTACTTTCAGAATTGATGATCTCCTCCTGGCTGGAGTGAACAGAGCCAGTCATATGGTGGTGGTCAACCGTGACCCAGATCCTGACGACGTGGAAGAGGAGCTAACTCATGACGCTGAAACAGTCATTACTGTCAAGACTATCATCAAGTTTGTATTTTATGTGTTGTTGTTATCAATGTCTCAGTTTACAATCACTCGCTGTGGAACACTCATCATTTTATTTCGAAAATGTCTATAACAGCATGAAATCTATTATAATTATATTTCAGTAACTTGCAAACCTTTGGCATGACTAACTGACCAAACTATACACTCTTCAGGCCTTAAATTTGGCAGGAAGGTGGCAATTGGGATAAGGAAGATGATGGCTATAATTAAAAGTTGTTTACTTCAAGCATGTATTTTTTAAAAATAACTATTTATTGCTATGTAACATCTGTATTTTTGCATGTTTGTTTCGTAATACATGTATACAATCATAGTACCATGCATGTCATAAAAAGTAACCGTATCAAGCGTTCAGTTTGGTGCGTAGTGTTTTGGTGCGCATGAGCTCTGAAGCAAGACTGTAGTTTATTACTTTCATTATATGAGAGAGAGAGAGGGGGGGGGGGGGCACATGATTGTTTAATCTGGGCAATGCCCGGTAGGTCATCTAGTATACATATAATACACATTCTACGATTAACTTTAGTTTTGCGTGAAGTGGATCAAAACAACAGGTCAACTCCTGTTTGGGTTTGTTTATTGTTGTACAGAGCATTTGTCACGTACTATTGTGGCATTTCCGTTTTGATGGAATCTTTGACCAAATATTGATTTAAAAATCATTGAAAGACTTATAAATACCACTTTCGTTTTTTTTTTTAACAATAGTATATCTGAAGATTATATTTACTCTAATTTTTATTTGTTTCCAGATTTTTCCCCCGCGTTCGTGTGCTAACCAATCTCAGCCAGTCTTCCAACATGCGCTTCATGAAGTTAAACACACAAGTCAGACCTTTAGGAAAACAGGTGGGTGGCTGTCTTAGGGCGCGTTCAGATTACTGTAATCTTGTCTTTATGACTGGGGTAGCTCTTCAATCAAAATGATATCAGAGGAACATCAGTTCGACCATGCTTTTTTCGGTTGTTGTTGTTTTTATGTGAATGAAGTAAAATAAGATAAATACTCAACAGACAAACAACAAATTAGTTAATAAATAAATGATAAACAAATAAATAAACGAGTAAATAAAACTTCCAAAACTGGTTGGTTCAGCTTGTCTTAGACGTGTTGGCAAGTGGGAGAAAAAAAAATCTATCGATCTGCAGTGGAAACGGGCCAACAATTCGAGCCCTATGGTCGAATATATTACATGTGTATAGTTTTGTTTATACTGAATGTCCATTAATTTTACACAGCCAGTAAACCAACAAAAGTAAAAAGTAAATTAGGTTACAGAATGTTAAGTACTCTACTACTGTGCTGTTTTGTTGCTTTCCCAACAGACCAAGGAACAAAGTGCCAATATGTCTCTGAGGGAACTGTACAGATCTCCTTTTGCTGCTGGCCATGTCTTCTCCACTGGCATGCTGGACACAATGCTCTACCAGGTACTTAAAATTTCAGCTGGAGACAATCCTACACTCAAGAATTCTGTGTAGATAGTGTAGTCCAGTGGTTCTCAGCATGGGCCATATCACCCCCCCCCCCTCTCCGGAGGTGATTTTGATTTCCATGGGCGGCGAAAACGATGAAGTGGGTAAGGGGAGACAATTTGGGGGTAAAAGGAAGGCAGCCACTGACTTGTTGAACAGCACTCGTAGATGGGTTTCATGCACAGAAAAAATCTTTTTTTATAATATGATAATGCTTTGTTTTATATGAAATATTGAACATTCCAAAAAAGGATTGACAAACTTTGCATCGTAATTTGTGTGTAGTTTAATGTATCCTTGTGAAATGTGACTGTTGGATTTGATTAGGGTTTTTTTTCTTCGGGGGGTGGGGGGGAGGGAGAGGCGATGACAGAAAACTTGGAGCCTAAGGGGGCGATTGCCCGAAAAAGCTTGAGAACCACTGGCGCGGTCATTCGGCGAAGAAGGCTGTACTTCCGGCGTCATCGGTGCAACACAGAAAACAGGCAGGAGATCTTTCTCCCGGGCGAAGTAAAAGTAAACCACAACAATTTCACGACTTTCGTGGTTAATCTATGGCAACTCTCAGTGGGCGTATGGGGAAAAATAGCTCCATAAATAAATGAATTCCGGATAAATCGAACTTTAGGCTTAGAAATAAAGAGATTCTCGGTGAACAGCTATAGTTGCTCCCGTCAACAGAAGACTAAATAGGTAGGTAGGATGATTTTTCATGCGCGTAAAACAGATTTTATCTTCAGAAAAGTAACAAAAAGCACAACTGCTTTCCTTGTATTTCAGACATTCACCAAAGGTTATCTGATCATGTTTGTTAAACTGTTGTTGGGACTGGACGCTATGGAAGGCTGTGGTCACACATCTAGCGTGAGTACATTTCTTTTTCTCTTTCCCGATAACACTCTATTGAGCATTTGCTGTCATTTTTTTATTTTTTTTTGGCAGGGGATACAGTGGAGGTTATTTGCTGCTGCTGTTGTGTAGCTTTAAAATGCAGGTGTTTTGTTTTTCTTGGACAATGTAAATAAGCGCCATTTGTCTTTAATTCCAAACAAACAAAAAGACAGGCAAAACATTTCGATGTGTTTGTTATCATTGGGGGCCCAGTAGATATTAACACTTTGCATTTCGCATTACATTTGGTTTTGTTATTCCTGATAAACTTTTTTTTCTGACTATAAATTCTAGAGACCATAATGATGTAGTTCACTGTGAGTCAGTGTGTCTTAGGTTGATACGCTGCTGTTTCCTCTGTAAGAGCCCTAGCTTTGATTGATGATAATAACTGCACAAAACTAACGAATGTTTCTATTTTTTGACGTATTTGTTTTATGTGAAGAGCAATAATATGTGAAGCACCTTGAGACCCTCTAGGTGACAGGAGATTACATAAAAACATTTATTATTATTTTTATTCTTGTTGTATTATTATTTTTACGTGCATTATTATACAGTCACTATTATCAATCATTAGTTGTGTTCCTACCACATCTGTGTTCTCCAACTAATAGAAGATCAAAGAGTTTGAATATCCACCGATGAACATTCAGGGCCATTCAAGTACATGTAATCTCTCTGATAGATCCGTGTGAGGAAATCCACAGTCCAGAAATTCCCGCTTTACGGTGATCTGTACGACCATCTGTGTGCCACCTCCGGGGAAATCCCTTTTGCTATTTATAGAACAGACCGATCGTCCAAGGACGAGGAGGGCAAAGATCGGCTCTCTGGTAACAGTGGTACTTTGTTTGACATCCCACTTGGCAACATCTGGGATATAAAGGTTCGTTGGCATCATGACGTATCGTCACTCTCTTAACCAAAATTGTCTTACTTACAGTTTGGCAAATTGCAGTCCTTGTCGACATGTCCACCCCGCGAAGCCCGATTGCATAATTTGAATTGAATAGAAACCGCAAGGAAAGAAAGCTGGTCTCCTGAAAGGCGGGACACCACTCTGCCAAAGCCATATTGCAAGCTGTCAGTCTCACACTTTTGACCACGTATCATGGGAAACATATAAAAGGATGTTAAAAATGAGTTTGACAGTTTGTTAATAAGAGTGACGAAAAAAAAAACGCTTGAGTTATGGCAATAATAGTTAGGAAAAATATGGCGATGTTTGTGACGACAATATTGGAGGTAATGATGATGATGTCTTGGGGCAAGATGTTTACTGACTTGGTCACATCACACACATGTTCATGAGAGATGTATAGGGTTGGTAAGTGACCACTTGGAGTTACCTGAACCCAGTGACCATTAGTGACTTGCTGACTTGTGGCGCAGTGGCTGGGACGGTAGCCCTGCAAAGTCAGAGGCCTCGATACCAGTTCCTATCACTGTCTTTTTAAAGAAAGAGAGACTAAGAGAGAACAATTTTCTCGGTTTCGCCCTTTAAATACCAGAGATGGGGAAATATTTTTTTTGTTTTTTTTTTTGTTAATACAACATTCATCAATACCTCTTATTAAATTCTTCAGCCACACTGGACAAAACCCAGCCAGCATGCTTACGTCTATCCGAGGAAGACCTCTATAGGATTTCAGTAGGGTTGATAGGGGCCAGTTTCCTACAACAAACGGGCATCAGAGCGATGCCGGAACCAGTGGGTCCAGGGAGGAACAATGTCATTATTAAGTGCACACTTGACTTCAGTCCTAGGTGTCGCATTTCAGTCCTAGGTGTCGCTGCTGGTTTGGGTTTTACTTTGGGTGCCACGACAGTATTATCATTTTCTCTCTGATATTGAAAATAAAATTCTTACCTGACTGTTGTCAATCTAATCACTGGGTATCTATCTAAATATTTCTAATATACATGTAATTAACCGTCACTTGTTCCATCCTCACCAGCGTAAACCCGGATCACTGCGAATTCCGAAAGCCAACAGAAGATTCTCCCAGGTTCTGTGTAACCGGCGCCTGTCGGTGGTCAGTAAAGCTGCACACATGGACGTCGCTGCCCTGATCCGCAATCGACTCAAGTCCTTGGATTTGTCCGCTAGTGATTGCCGTAAGTGTTGACCCTTCCCGAAATGCTGATCTTCTTTAAAGTATTGACCTTTTAACGTCCAGACCCTTTGTACAGTGTTGATCTTTCGTAAAGTGCAGACCTTATCTGAAGCGCTGTTCTTCTTTTTAAAGTGCCGACCTTTTGTAAAGTGCTGACCCTATAAAAAGTGCTGATCTTTTGGAGAGTGCTGACCTTTTGTAAAGTGCCAACCTTATGTAAAGTGCTGATCTTCATTAAAATGCTGACTCTTCTATAAAGTGTTGGCCTTTGTAATGTACCTATCTTGTTTATTCTACACTAACCTTCCGTCCATCTCCCTCTAATGACAACTGCGCCTCGTGGACTTTATGGCAAGATAAAATGGTCGCCTCTTCAAGTTTCACCTCCGTTCCACAATGTTAATTTACTGACAGTCCCAACTAATGTGTCCACGAAACCTGTATTGATCTGGATAAAGAAAGGAATATGTCATAATAATAATATTATCATTGTCACTAGTTGGCCCGTTGACTCCGAGAATACCCAGAGTTAACGTTGATTCTGGACCAGCAGTGCGTAAAGAGAGGCCAAAAATGAAATTTCCGGTCATACTTTTCGATTCTGCCCGACATTTTTTTTTCTTTCTTTTGCAGCTCAAAAAATCATAAATATTTAAGACTGGACTTTTGCCCAAAATGGATGTGTCCTCATAGGCAGGCGTCTCACATAGAAAGTTGCTGGTCGCATAGTAGGCCTACTCGCCACTTATTACGGGCTTGTAACCAGCGCCAAGCGGCGAGCGGATATTCCTTTCTCTGTATGTCTGCTTTCCTTTGCTGAAATGTGTTCATTGACATTAAGCCGTCTAAACTAACGAATGGCCCGTGATGAATGGCGAGCAAGTTTCTCTGTCTGATGCCTGCCTAGTCTATCGTCAAAATGTGAGGCGGTACGCAAAATTTCTTAATCTTTTGTCATGTAGTCACGACGTTTTAGGCGCTTACATCTTCACCCTCTAACTCCATGACAGTGTATGATTCGTTTGCCATTGACCCTTTGACCTCCCATTATTCTGTACATTAATTTTGTCGTGGTTTATGAACAGTGAAAATACTGACAGACTAAAATTATAAAGTCTTTACCGTAAATTGTTTCCCTACAGATAACCTCAGGCGGCCTCAGAACGTTCCATCTTACATCATCACCAACCCAAGGTCCACGGAAAAACTCAGACGTGGGGACATCATGTAAGTATTTCTATTGTTGTAACAAGTGACAACGTCTGCCATTTTTTAGTTTTTTTTAATGCTTATTTTTATATCGTGGAGCAGGTGTGTGTGTGTGTGTGAGAGAGAGATGGTGAGAGAGAGAGAGAGAGAGAGAGAGTATCTTTTACCGAACTATTTAAGCAATAAAATATTTATACTATACATGCCTGTCAATGTTTGCATTGTGTGCAAGTGTGATCAGGGATTACACGTAACTACTGGGACCATTTTTCAGGGATTTCACGTAATTCCTGATTATTTCAGTGATTACGTGAAATCTCCGAGTGAAACAGGGATTACGCGTATTCACTGAAATATTCAGTGATTACTCGTATTCCCTAGATACCTTTTCTTACTGTAACATATATAAGAATAGCCATTATAATCACTGTTATTTATTATCACGGAACAAACTTCTCGGTGTGCACTGAATCTTGCCATGTTGGAATTATTGTCTTTGTATTCTGCTTTGCTTTGTAAAATCCATTTTCAGACTTCTAAATCAACTCCCGTTCCATATAAAATGGTTTCATACTAAGTAGGCCTATATAATTGTTTTTCAGACTCCGTAGGTATAGGACAGAACTTCTACAGATGATCACTATGCTTCTATTTTGATTTTGTTATCCCCCTAGTGATTTTAGCGTCACGCTGGAAGTTCAGCTCACCCGGTGGCGACGGAAGAACTTAGAACTATAGACATTTTTTCATTAACTTTTTTGATAAGCCACACAGATTTTTCAAACCACCCCACCCCCCCAACACCCCACCCCGCGAGGATTGCAGCCATCCAAGTCCGTGACGTAAATTTGAATATTGAGAAAATCTTCATGAAGATGGACGTGTCATGCAATCTCGCTAACTACTCCATTGCCGTGGGTAGTAGAGACACGAAATTTTCAGGATTGGCATGAGTTCTTTTTTAGCTAGGTTATGGTGGAGAAAAATATTTAAATCTGCTTGCTTTGCCTTTTTTGTTTTGTTTTTGTTGTTGTTGTGGTTTTAAATTATCTCGGCCAATGTACGATTGCGCCAACATTTTTGGTCACTAGAACTAGAACAGAAGGCCACCAAGCCATTAGCCTGTGATGTATTGTTGTCATGATTGTTGTTCACTACAAATCTCGCACACATGCGCACCACAGGAGGATGAATCAGAATTGGTGCGAGATCATACAGTTGTTGTTCATAAATTAGAAAATGTGGAAGTGCTTCAGTAACGACAGTTGTCCCTGTGGGTTTTCTTTCAACCTTATATTTCTTTGTCTCTGATGAAGAGAAAAACAGAGTTTAACTTCTGATCATGTTGGTATTTTGACTCCATCAAGTGATTATACTGACGTATCTGTAACTTTAAACTCCAAACTCCTCTCATATTTCTCTTTCAGTTACGTCATTCAACCTTCTTCCATGCGCGCCACTCCCAGCAAGCACGATTTTTTCAACTTCCGTCCCAGCGCGAGCTTCTCCAGACAGAACAGCGCCCCAGAGTCCCCCAGAAGAGGTGTTCTCAAAGCCACGCCAAAGATGGGTAGGCCTAGATCCATGAATGGAGGTTTGAATCAGCTGAAGGAACCTGACGTGTCAGAAATTGTCATGAATGGGCAGACAATCGAGGACAACACCAAGCTATAAAATGTTATAACAGTTATCCTTCCCAGTCTAAGTTGAAATGACGTCATGTAGCCTCTCCGATATTTTTTTTTTCCGACTTGCCATGTAAACTTATGAGATTGTGTCTGGACTGGGAAATCGCACGGGTTCTTATTGCATTAATCTGCTATGAAATATTTATGAGAGTGGACATACTCAATCTTTCAGTTTGTAGTAAGCCTAATACTTCATATCGTATTTAATAATCGCGTGGCCTACATTCGTCAGAACTGGCATTATACACATTTTTATTGATTTGAGTTTACATTTATACATAGAGATACTATAATACACTATAGTGTTCGCACGGTGTCGCACGGCTTGGAACCACTAGAATCGCGTGGCGGCCATTTTTAGTTGGGTTGGCGATTTCGGAATGTATTATAGTATCTCTATGCATTTATATTATATATTGTATCCGGTGTACATGTTTTTGTTGTGGGAAGTATCCAAGTGACAATCCTAGAACTTTAGTGGTATCGTAGAGGTGGGTCGCTAGAGTTAGAACCAGACCAGGTTACTGCACATAATTATATCGGGAGTATCTTTACTTAGTTTGGGCTCATTTTTTTTTCAGTGAATTTTCGATTAATGCAAGGTTGTACGTATGATTTATTTAACTTATGGCTGTTTTAGGCCTGTCGATTTCTTTAAGGTTCTCCTCTAATATTGAGTCTTGATGACATTTTCACTGTGCTAAAAATTGTTGAATGTACATTTTCTTATCAAAAGGATGCCGGACTGACAGCCCATCTTTTAATAATTCCACGACAAAACTCATGCAGGTTGCAGAATTTGTTAATTTCATGTTTATGTATTTGGGCACTGTCGGGTGGAAATCTCCCGAAGGGTTAACAGTGACCAAGATATAAACAGACACACTCGGCATCATAGGGTGAATGAGATCAATCCTGTATAAGAAGAAAAATGAATTTTAAATCTGAAAAATAAGATTGCTCTCATCAGCATACAATCATCATTTCCAACACCACCACTGTCATCATAGCATCACAATTTTTGTTTCTTTTCATCTTCATAATTATCATTATAATGAATTATGATGAAGGCCATTTTCAGTCTAAATCGTGGTCAGCAATGATAATAATATTTTTAAAAAGCAAAAAAGGTTTGAAATAGCCAGCGTAAAATGACATATTGTTATTCAGATACGGACGTTTATCAGGAATAACAAAAACAAATGTGATGTGGAATGCAAAATGTTAATATCTACAAGGCCCCGGTGATAACAAACATATCCGCATGTTTTGTGTGATTTACCTAAAACATAGCAATTGTCATAGAAGATTTCACCATCGATCTCAGAATTTTCTCCACATTCCTACGTACGCGTCAAAAGTAACCCATTTACGACCATCTCGTCGTACAGGATAACAAACTGAAAGGTTGTCAAAACCTAGCTCAAACCGCTTCACTTCTGATTGGCAAGTGTAAAACTGATAACTTTTGAAGCTTCCCTTATTAATTACTTAGAACCAAGCACAATGTTAATTCGCTGTCGTTTTTTTTTCATCTCAAACTTCTCAGTATCAAGAGGGTTAATCATGTATATACATTTACACAACTATATCAATAAAATATATTCCAGAGTTCCCTTTCCTTAGCTCTGAGACGAGTTACTGTTTTATTGATTTATAATCTCATTATATTAACTTCGGATGTTTTTAATTTCCTTGGACATAATTCGATTGTTCAGCTAAAATAACGATCGAGTACAGATGGATTTCTCATGTCCTGGAATTCAAAATAAGAGTGGGTCAAAACTGAAAGATTTAAAAACCAGTTTGATGTGATATCGCCTAGTAAATGTAAGTAAACAGTAGTACGATACAAACGATTTAATGTAATAGCATAGTACTTGTCGGGGCGGAAAAAAAATTCCAGGAATCATGTACATATATTTTTATGCTCGGTTTTACAAGTCAGTTATTGGTCGCTACCCTTTGATGGTACCATGGCGGTACTAATAACACTGTTTAACACAGTGTTATTAATATAACACTGTTTAACACAGTGTTATTAATAGCTCCATGGATGGTACTCAAATACTGAGTGTTCTTTCAACAGGAAAAGCGATTTTGTTTTTCTTCTGGTATAACTCATAGATTAAAATGTATTTTTAAATTCCTCTTGTCGTTTTGGTTGATTTTGCTTGTTGTTGTTGCTCAGTGGTGCTATTGTGGTGATAATAGCGGTGAGAGTACTAGCAATGTTAGCTAAAGATGTGGTAGCAGCAAGTGGGGAGGAAGATGACTATGTTTGGTCTGACTGCGATAGTAATGGGTTCCATGGTGAGGTTGTGATGTAGATCGATGCCATGGTGACCACTGGCAGAGCTAGCGGGGGAGGGGTGCGGGTGCACGGGGGCTTCCCTTGAGCACATGTTTAAACAGTGAATGAATGAAGATCATTTATATAGCGCCTAATCCAAACGAGTTTGCTCTAGGCGCTTTACAGAAAGTCTTGTTCTCTCGATTTGCATCTCTCTCACTCTCTCTTTCTTTCTCTCACCCTCTTTCTCTCACTCTCTCTGTCTCTCTCTATCTCAGAGCAAATGGTGGCGCCTTTTCAGGTATTTGTAAATTCCTTAGTTTATCGAGTTTAGATTTCACAAAAGAACTATGTCAGGCGCCCTTCAAAATAATAATTGTATCTTCCTGGTGTTTTGCAGTGCAGTACAAATTAAAAATGTAGAACGAATATAAAATTTATTTGATGCCTGTCGTGATGCCCTGTTTATGTGCTCGCTACCCCTAATTTTGGACCCTGGCTCCGCCCTTGATGGAGACGCTAGTGGAAGTTGCCTGGGCAATGACGTACTGGTAGTGGTGATGACTATGGTAGTGGTGATGGTGGGGGTGGTGGTGGTGGTGGTGGTGATTAATTATTGCAGCTATGATGTTGGGCGCGTGGAAATGGCAGAGCTGAGGGGTATGATGATGGTGGTGTCCGCAGCTCCCTAGCCAGTATCCTTACGTCAGTCCGACGCAGATTTTCATAGAGAATGTCCATATGGATGGTAGTAAGGGCGGATTTCCTACATCAAACCGACGGCAGCACGATGTCCTTAATAGTGGACGTACGGAAGAATGATGTGAGCAAACTTGAGGTCAGTCCTGCGCACACGTATCGGATTGACTGGCTGGGTCTTAAATAAGCTCAGTATTCTAAGCACTGAAAGACAACTGTATTTCATCATTTCGGCTCTATCAACAAAGAAAGTAAGCCGCATCCCTTGGGGGGGGGGGGGGGTAGGTGCTGTGACAGGGATTGGATGCTGGACGTTCCTGTTTACTGCTCAGAGGATTCAAATCTCAGCTGGTGTCCAGAGAGTTTTTAATCTAGGTGTCTCTAGTCATTTTAGTCCTGATTTTCTCATAAAACAGCACTCACATCACATTGAATATGTTAGGCCTACTTCCCAGCCAGCATCCCCACGTCAGTCCGACGTAGATGTGTATAGGATTTCTGTAGGTTGGTAGGATTACCATTGGGTCTGGTTTCCTGCATCAAACCGGCCTCGATACGATGTCGTAATCAGTGGATCTATGTGGGAACGATGTCACTCCTATGTACAAACTTGACCTTAACGTCCTATATGCCTCGGATTTTCGTAGGGTTGCTGGCTGGACTAGAAAAGGAAGAAAACATCGCCATGTTAAATAGATTGCAGTAGATTATAGTTTTATCCCCTGAAACATAGGTGGGGAATGAAAAAGAAAATAAATAATTTTAAGAATTAATATAATGGTATCATAAATTATATTATCTGGTCGCCAAAAATTTATTATAAAACTATCAAATTTGTTGCTGTGGAAGTTCAGCCACTAAATTAACTGTGTTTCAAAATAAATTAACCAGGCGAACAAATTGTTTGTGCAGTCACAACATTTCCACAACACTGCTGCCCAAGGGCAACATGATAATTGCAATAGTCGTAGTTTATGTCTCGTGGTCTACATTAAGCACGGCACTTTTCTCTGTCGTCACCGCTCAGCTCGCTGTTGACAACAAGACAGCGTCAAAATGGCGGGTTTCCAGGCACTTAAACCTGTGGGATAGTGCTGGCGTGATATCCAAACAAAGGCTTTGCATGTCAGGTTACGCCACTTGATTTATATTCAAGATTTTATTTGAGGCCTGCTCTGTTTGTTTTGGAAGTGATAAAGTAACCAGTATTGCTCTGATTGATTCTGATTCTTCACCTTTGAAGTTCACCAGTGCTTTGCGGCCGATTAATCTTGGCATGATCACGAACAGCAACAGTCAGGGTACGCAGTGTGGGCAGAGATTTCATTTGCTGTATACAGCGATTTCTGTGCCGCAGTTTAGTGTCAGATGCGTGGCGGTGAGGGTATTGATAACCTGAAAGCAATGAACACGAGTTTGTGTGTATGTATAAAACCACAGAAGAAAAGATACGCACATTTGAGTGATTGCAGAGTGTAGGCCTACACAGTGCACAATTTGATTGAAAATTCTTCTGCACTTTTTGTCTCATAGTCATATCATGCCGAAGCATGCATGTCTCCATTCTGCTCCTGAGGGAAAAAGTAAGATGGAAACCAAGATACAATCATTTCATGCTTGCAGGCCATGGCTTTTCGCATTTATTTATTTATTTAATCAGGGGTTAAAAGAAGTACTTGTCACTTCATTAGAGTTACCTTCGTGTATAATTCCATATAATTACAAGAGTGTGGTCAATAAATTAGTATACATTCCGATACAATTAAGTTCTCAGACACATAGTCCAAGCACCTCAATCACTGCCGCAGCCCTTCCCCATGCCCAATACTACTGGAAATACTCTTTCACCACCATGTGCTCATGAAAACTGTATTACAAACCTGAACTGTGTCTGAAATGAAAGCAGTGACAACATTATCAGATCATGATAACATTAGTAACAAACACAGAAGTATTAACAACCTTGAAGTGTTTATTCCTTTCCATTCTGCATATTTTTTTTATTTTTTTTTGTAATGTTCTAAAATCTATAAGAATAAATTAATTCACACACTTGCAAATGAAATAATTTTGATACTTTAACTGTTTGCCATTTGACTTGGTGGTATGTGTTTTAAATTAACTCATAGTAATTAATTGCTCTACATAGACATTTTCAACCATCAAGGAATGAAACTGTTCGTATTATATATTTCTTTTAATGACGAAACATTTGTTGAATGACAAATAAAGTTTAAATGACAATAAATAGAGGATTTGTGAGCCAATCATGAATATCCAATAGCTAACTTCTCACAGGCCATGATGTCTATGAAAACACTAACTATATAAACTACTGTGGAGAATGTTTTGGTATTGTTATGCATCTTAATTATAATCAAGAAAGTCACTGAGAATGGGAAAGAAAGAATGCAGAATCACCTTGCCAGTTTACTTGACCAGTAGAAATTTAAGCTTCAGACCAAATTTTTCTTTATGTTTTGTGGTGCAAACAATATGTAAGCCTGTCTTTGCCATGTAAAGAGGAAATAAAAAGAATTTTAAAGTTCTACAAATTTTCAGCAACACGTTGCGTTTTTGGATTTCATAATTATATCATTTGCGGTAGGATTAAGGAACTTGATTTTTACACACATAATTGGTTTACTTCATCTGAAAGCAGTGGAATGGTTATGTGTCTCTTCAATTAACATGATTGTCAGAATATATATGTCAGTGACAGATTCACCCATTTTTTGCTTTCATTGTTTTTGTATTCCAGATGGCCTGCATTTTTCTCAGAAATGTTTCCATAGCATAGATGTATGCACTGCATGAAGACGAGTAAAATTGTGTTAAATGATATTTCCAACAGCATAGTGTAACAGCCTTTCAAACTGAAATCAAAGGAGCAAATATGGAACAGCAGATGTCAGTTACCAAAAACTTTCGTGGAGATTCTTACGGGAATTTAGACCTTGAAAATCCAGCTAAGGAGGTGAGTACAGCAAATACCAAATCACTGGAGTCAGAAAAGCAAACCAATCTCCAGGGGAATTCTGTGGAAAGTGAGCTGGATAAGTCACAGATATCAGCTTTACATTTAAATAATAATAATAACACATTTGAAGCAGAAAATTCTTCAAGGAATTCTGAGAATGGAATTGAACAAAAGAATCAAATCAAAAATGAGGAAACTGAAGAAGTCAGTACAACATTGCAAAAAGACAGTATCTCAGATGATGAAGATGGTCAATCTGTGAAAGACACAGTTCCTCAGACAGACAAAGATCAAAGCTTTCATGATGAAATTTACCATGCTGATGACGAACAAGACCAAAGTCAAATTGAAGAAAAACATCAAGCAAACAATTTTACCAGCAACTCATTACCTCAAAATGAGATCACCAGAACTCCTAGAGATCGTCTGTCAGTGCATATAACAAAGGAACATGGGAGTGATAATAATTATGGTGATGATGACAGCGGAGAGGACTCTGGTGAGAATGAGGACTTGGATGATGCTGATATTGGTAGGATTTTCATAGAAGGAAATAGGATAGATTCTGCTCGCAGTGAGACACGGCCACAGACAACGAGTACATTTAGAGAAGTGCCCGGAGGACTTAGAGCTAAGGCTAACACACCTGCCAGCTTGTACACAAACCCAAATGAATTAGACAGCCAAAAAGATTTGAAGATGCCAGACAGCAATCGGTAAGTTTATAACCATTTTTATTAAAATGTAATTAGAACCACTGGTGTGTGCAGCCAAATACTTTTGCTTTGACTGATCTTTTTAAAATCTTTGATTAGTCAGTAAATGCAAATGATTGTTTCCTTTAGATTGATGGATTACTTTGCATGTATATTTCTTTGTTTTATAATCTTTGGCTCTGCTTATACATGTAGGAGCATGTGCAACAGACTATCAGGGGCTTGGCCATGCTGCAACAACTTTGTCTAGATAACTGCGGCACTGTTTCCAAGATTTCCCTGGCACAAACAAAAATAATCCAGGTTAAGTGCACTAAAGAGATAAGGCTTCTCAGTGTGTCCCTGGTGACATGTTGATTAATCTGTTCTTGATAATGACAGGGTTTATAATACATGTATATTTATTTTTTTTTTAAACGGGGTTATTTTGGTTATGAAGTTGAGTATAGAAGAAAATCCACGCAAGGTTGAGAAGTATTTGAATATTGTGTCTGCAGGACCATTGGACCCCCCTGCCCCCTCTTTCTTCGAGACAAACTCGCTCATGACAAAACCTCAGAGACTGAAAAATGGCATTGTATGAATCTTACTATAATGATTTGTGTGTGTGTGTGTGTGTGTGTGTGTGTGCAGGGGGAACTTTACATTTAATTGAGGGGTTATATCTTAAGTTGGGGGGGGGGGTGCCGGGGGGGGGGGATACTGTGAAGATGTATTTTAAGAGTCCACAGTGACACTTCCACCAGTCTGTGAATTTAGTGTCTGTGTGTGTGTGTGTGTGTAGTGTTTTCATGAAAATTTCACTATTTTCACATCCCCCATCCCCAGTTTTGCGACGATAGATCAAATAAACCATGTCATAAAGAGTATTCTCAGTATTCCATTGTTGGAAAAAAAAGAGGGGGTGGGGGGGGGGGGCAGTGAAACAACATCTAAGCCTGCCTAGGCTACATAATTATTCTAGGCTCAGGAATGCCTGCTCTGTATTATATACGGTAGCCAAAAATTGGCAAAAAGAAAAAGTTGTATGTAGCAAAGCTTTGACTTTACTTTAAGACTTACTGCGACCCCACACTTTTTCTGTGGTTCTTATAATAATTATATTTTCATCAATTCTGCATTATATATTAACCACCAGGCACATTTTTGTGCACGTTTCCTCGCATTGCCATTGTGTGAGATTTCTTGAGTAGAATAATTTTGTAGTCGTGCGAATGAAATTATCAGCAATGGACTAGATTTGAAAGAGTAGCGCAGAGGGCTGGAGTAGCGCTGTACGCTACCAGTGACACTATTGTAGGGTTGGTTGTCGGGTAGCTTTTGTTAATGCATTATTTCATTTTGTCACTCTCCGCTCATTCTCAAACAATTATTACCGAGTTCCGAGACTTCCACCAAAGAAATAATGTAGAAATGGACGTGACCAAATTTGAAACGTGCTTTTTACATGTGGTATGGTCATTACATGCCAGGCACACGATTCAGGGCGTCGGAATTACCGTAGCCCTTATAGTTTCAGTACATTATTTTCATCAACTGAATTCTTCAGTCCCGGGAAATCTGCAATGTACGTACGCGCACCTTGCACTAGGCCGATTATCCCGGATTTTGACGTATACTATAACAATGGTCAGGTCTGTCATTCCCCCCAGGAAATGTAGTAACTGAAGGCCGTGCCCAGGATATGCCAGAAATCTGAAGCCATATCGAGGGTATTAAAGGGATACTCGGCGGGGTTTTCTGTTTACCTTCGGAAATCAGTGGATTATTATTTATGAGTTGGTGGTTGTTACTGGCCGGGCAACGGATTTCCCTGGCAGTGACACCGTGAAACGCTGAACTGAAGTTTGTACTTCTATCAGATCATGTAAGTTTTTGATCAGACTGTTTGTATTTGATTTGGTTGTGTCAAGAACTCAAAGATGCATACCAGTATTGTAATGAAAGTTGTTGTTTGTTTGTTTGCTTTTTTGTTGTTGTTGCTGTTGTTGGAATGTCGACAGTTTTCACATTTTCAGAGTCTGATCGTCTGACTTGGACACACCGAGTCAGTTACAGGGTCTTGTTTTGTCTTGGTCTGTTGAACTGTTGGGTGAGAGCCTTAATGAACTCGCTGGAAAAATCCAGAACACACTGAAGAGTAACTCAGTCGAAAGACCGATGTTTGAGGAAGAGGAAATGTTATTCTTTGTCACCAGACATATTTTAAGGACAGGCTACGACTACAAGAGACCAGTCCTATACCTGCGCTTTGTTTGCTGAAAGGAAAAGGTTTCTGTTTGAACATAAGATATTATCACACCTCCGATTATAATTGAGAGATTAACCTGATTATTTCTTTCACTTTTAAGAATGAAAACCGAATTAAGATCTAAGAGAGAAATGTGCGGAAATCACTCTGGTTTTAATGCTGCTGTGGCAGTCCAAAATAACTTGTCGGTTAATATTCAGAATTTATGTGACATGTCCTGATCTGCTCACAGTGTGACAGGAGACGCCAACAATGTAATCTAAAGGAACCTTTCATTCAGCTATCAATCCTGATTACCGGACACACAGCTCTGCATGAAGGTCTACTCGTGTGAGAAGTTTATCAAGACCCCAGCCATCTCTCAACAAAGGCGCTGTCGTTGTGCACATTATAACTTTTCATCATGAGTCAGGCAGGGTACATTTAACTCTATCAAACTCTAGTTTGGCTCAGTTTGATTGAAGTCTGTTTATTCAGATCTGGCTTGCTAAGAAAAGCTGTGGTGACCGGTCTGTGATATATTTAGTTGTAACAAAACTGTCAGTCAGTGAAGATTAAGTTGTAGGTGGCAGAGAGAAGGCCAACGGCTCGCGCAGGGCAATGTAGTTAAGTAGGCAGTTTTGGTCGTTTCTGTGACAATATTCTTCGTGGAAATCACTTCATGCTTGTTGCTGGAGGTTTCCATCTGTGTCTTCAGTTTGAGCTAAAACTTTGACGCCCTGCAGGTAAGTATAGGCCATTCTAGTACAGGTCATGTACATGTACATTCTTTGTTGATCCAGAGTTCATTTTCAGTACATAACTAGAAATCGAGGGCCTGGGGCACACACACCTGACATAAAGTCATCATGATGACAAAAAACAGGCGATAAAGCAAAAGACCAGTTTAGCCAGTCGTGGGTGGGTGACTCACTCATTTGACTGACAGGGTTGTGGGACGAACGCTCAACTGAAAAAGTCAAATACAAAAATAGTCATTGAATGCAGCTTTGTTCTTCCACTGGCAGCTGAAACCGACAGACGAATAGTTGCGGATCTGTTCCGTAAAACATTTCAACTCCATTAGTATTGTAATCCTCCAGATGGCAAAATGTAAAACTTGATATCGTCAACCGGGCAGTTAACCGTTAGTTCAGCCTCACGTTCATGAAGTACAGTAAAGAAATGTTGACAGTGGTGCTAGTTTTTGGAAATGAGCGACATCTAGATCAGAGCCGTAATATGGACCCCTGGATAACTGTCCAGTGTGCCCATGTGTTAAGACGGCTCTGATCTAGATTCACCAACAACTTTAAGTTAGTGGAGAAGGTTTGTGATCAATTGGCAGAAACAGAAATAGTCTTGCAGCAGTTGTCGTTGACAGTGCCCGGCAGGTGGAAATCAGGAGCGAGGGTCAGAAAATTTAATGAATTTTGAACAATCATTCGGCATTATTATAAAATGCACAATTATTATTCGCCTTTGTTTAGTATGGGGGTTTTTGAATTCAGCAGAATTGTTCACAAGTAAAAAAAAAAGTCCGCGGTACGAAAGTTATGTAAGCGCAGTGAAGTATTTGCAAAAAAAAAAAAAAAAATCCATTCAAAGAAATCATTACGCAACTGGTTACATTAGGCCTGAATATATTGCAACTGATTGTTAGTACCTCTTATTTTAGTACTGACCTCGAAAACTATCCAATAGCTTCTCTCCTGCAGCGGACAAAAAATGTGTGGGATATCCCCATACCCCCCTCGAGAATTACACCGTTTTGCCTTTAGAGCTTGTCCCCAGACTAGAGATATCATAATCTTCAAGTCTAAACAATACCATTTTCACGTTTACCGTATCAGCCTGACAAATCCAACATGATGGTGTGGAATCCGTCCAGTGGTAAGAAATCTATAGAACATGCTCACAGGTCTAGTCTTTCATATCCTATTGGTATCCTACAAGTGTTGTTGTCGCAGTCATCAATTTTGGACACTAAAAGCATGAGAGGAAATACTGATCGTGGTCAAGTTTGTCCAATGGATTACGGTACTGCCTGGACAGGTGACAGTACTGCCAACTCTATAACCTGACATTGAAACTTGATCATGAACTCACAGGTACAATGCTGCTAATTTCCTGGGAGCTTCAGCAGACCAGAACAGAGCGGACAAGGGGGCGGGGTGGACCAACTAGCATTGTCTACTAGGCTACATGTATTTTCGCGGAGGCAAAATGTGGAGGGATGGGGGGGGGGGGGGGACTCTGGTGAAAATATTTTTATTTTTAAAAAAGTCCAGGAAGACCTTTTAGCATAAAATATTCATACTTTTACAGAAGATTTCTAAAAGATCAATACAGATAAAATATAGATCTATAAATGTATTTTAGCACTGCATACAGAAAACACTTAATTGGCAGTTTGAAGTGGGAGCCTACATTTCCCATCTGACCTGGGTCTTTTACCAGGTTTGTAGGCCTGCTGGCCTGGTCGTCACAGAGCGACACAATAATTATTTTGTGTGTTTTTCTGATTTTATTTCCTCAGTTTCCATTATGCTGATTTGTTTGAGGTGCAAAGATTTTGCGACATGCTGGGCTTGAAATTTGTCTGATAATGGCCAGAATGTCAGAGCACTGTAGTGGTTTTTGTGGCTCGGAAGTTGGTCTAAGTCCTGGTAATGGTCAGAATGTCAGAATACTATTATGGTTTTTGTGGCTCGGAAGTTGGTCTAAGTCCTGGTAATGGTCAGAATGTCAGAATACTATTATGGTTTTTGTGCCTCGGAAGTTGGTCTAAGTCCTGGTAATGGTCAGAATGTTAGAGTATTATTGTGGTTTTTGTGGCTCGGATGTTGGCCTAAGTCGCATACTATTGTCAGACAGGTAGATTGACAGGAACTGGCGTCGCTGGTAGTGGCTACCTTTGCTCTGTTCTCTGATTTTATTCCCATTATATCCGTGCACCTTCACTAGAAAGTCGGCGAGATGGATTTTGACGATTTGGATTTACTTGAATCAAAGAACATGCTCTGCACATTGTACTAATGGCTCATTGGTAGGGCCCATACCTGGTAAGCTAGTGGTCCGCGTTTTCGTCCGAACTTGCACGTTATATTTGTGATGTGGATACTGCCAGACAGGGTTAAGCCCAGTGTTTTAAACTCTCGAATTTGTTCAGATAATAATGTAAATTACTTTACATGTAATTTTCAAGAGTGTCCAGCCCGTCTCAGCTAACCTTTTGTCTGTCTTTCGTCGGGCCGTCGCTCTGAAGGAACCAAAATCACAATTTCTATCTTATAGACCCATGCACAGTTAGTTGGCAGGCCAATCATACAGACAGTGTCAAAGAGTTATATTTCTGCTATGGTTTTCAAGCATTTTCTGCGGAAGCAGATTAGCTTGCTTCACAATATTTGGGCACTTTGTCTCACATTTACCCCGGGTGAATTTGGAAGCAACCAATGCGCTGGTCACAAGAGATTGCGAGAACAAAGACTAGGAGGGCTTGTGGGTATTAAAGGGTCGATAATTCAAGAAGATAAATGGGGTAATGTGTTGTTGGGTGCAGGGCCGTGGATGTCAGCTGTGGTGCCAGAGGCCTTTTCTCTCTACTGATGCACAGTTTAATGACGGGAAATAATTGTGTACAAGCAAGTAACAGAATTTAACATTTGATAACTATATGTTGTCCCTGTATTTTTGGAACAGATCAGCAGATTTGACTTCGGTTGCCACGATGTCAAGTGTTGGGGAAGGGGGTGGGGCGGGGGTACAATACGGCCATGGCTGGCATTGTTGACATTGTCTTAAGCTGTTTCTGTTGTTAGCGCAGCTAAGCAATCAATTGTCCGGTGTCAGGCCTGACGGACGCTCTATCGTCCCCGAGTCCTGTGGAGATATGTGTCGGTGCCAGCGAGTTCTCTGTTTGCTGTGACACGAGCTCTAGACATGGATGCAGGGCATGTACTTGAGCAGTTGTGTTTGTCAGACTAATTGCAGGGCTATTAGCACCGCCGACAACGGTGTTTTGAAAATGTATTAAGACTTGCTAATGTGTACACTTACCAAATTTGATTCTGGTTTTGGACATGACCGACTAGAGGATATAACATGATTGCGTTCCTTTGGCACTTTTGGCTTTTCGTTCGTCTCAGAGCGGTCGAAGACATGCTTTAGGGCCAGTCAGACTTTATGGTAGCTGATAGGATTCAGTCACGATGACACTGGAAATAAAGAGGATTGTCATTTTATTGATCTCTCGATTCGTTTTCTCCTCTTAGACAAGGCTAAACCAGAAAAATAACTTGTCTAAAAATGTGTATGCCTGTGTGATATTGGTGGACTATTGCTTTATCTTAATGTGGCCAGTTGTTTAGTGTTGTCGGCACACGGTAAGTAAAACAGATCAATCATGATGAACACATTCTTGTGTACAAAGGGTAAGATTTCAGCAAATCCAGTAAAAATTCTTATGATATATAAAGATAGTACAAGATAAAGACAAGCAGGCCGAGTGAGGATAATTTGGTACACATGCAAGTGAATACAAGATATTTTTATGTCAAGTTTATAGCAGGGTTACCTCCCAGCCAGCGTCTCGACCCCAATCTGATGTAGATTTGTATAGGATTTCCGTAGGGTTGGTGGGATTACCATAGGGGTGAATTTCCTACATCAAATTGACGGCGGCGCGATGTTATCACCAGCGGATCTACGTCTGAATGTGATATCATGCTTATGAACAAATTTGGGGTCAATTCAACGCGCCGGACTGACGTAGAGTTGAATGATATCTGGTCTGAGAACTTACCGGTATGTCATAAATGTCAAAGACAGTTTCTGATAAGGCATTTGTCACAAACCGCCCGTGCAGATGCGGGGCTCTCTTGTAGAAGAGGGACAGCAGAGAATACATCTGACGTGATACTGCGTGTCGTAAGAGGCGACTAAAGGTGCAAAGGTCCTGGTCTCCCGAGAAGAGCCAGTTGGCGGTGGGCCAACTACCCACCCTGTAAAAATAAACCAGTTACAGAAACACAAGCAAATACTTCAAATCAATCTTTTATCTTGGGAGAAGGGGGAGCATCTGCACCTGTAGATTCAATGAAGGACAATGGACAAAGCCGAAAGGACGCCACTGGCCCGACTGCTCCTTCATCAAGCAAGTCACTCCGGATTGCGTCGTGGAATGTCCGCTCCATGTATGAAGCAGGAAAGAGTGCCCAGGTTACAATGGAGATGAGGCGATACAGACTGCACATACTTGGAGTTAGCGAGACCCGCTGGATACAGTCCGGACTGAAACAACTTAATACTGGGGAAAAGATTTTGTATTCTGGAAGGGAGGACAAAAAGCATACAGAAGGAGTAGCGATCATCTTGAGCAAGCACGCCCAGAGGTCACTGAGGGGATGGGAACCCTATGGAAGGAGAATTATATTGGCATCATTTACTACAAAGAACAAGAACATCAACATGAACATTGTGCAGATATACGCCCCAACAAATGAAGCAACCGATGAGGACAAGGACGACTTCTACAACCAGCTTCAGGAAATAGTTGACACATTGCCAAGAAAAGATGTGAACATTATAATGGGAGACGCCAATGCCAAGATAGGACAGGACAATACAGGGTATGAGGACATTATGGGGTGCAATGGTTTAGGACAAATGAATGAGAATGGAGAGCGGTTTGCAAGTTTCTGCGCATTTAACAGCTATGTGATTGGAGGTTCAGTATTCCCACACAAGAGGATCCATAAGGCCACTTGGATTTCACCGGATGGAGTAACTGAAAATCAGATTGACCACTTTTGCATCACCCGACGATTCAGACGCTCACTAGAGGATGTCATAGTACAGAGAGGAGCAGATGTTGGATCTGACCATCACATGCTGCTGGCAAGACTCAAACTCCGCCTCAAGAAACAAGGTACCAGAGCAGGAACAAAGAGGAGAAAGTTTCAAGTGAGCCTTCTGGATGGAGACAAGAAGGAAGAGTTCCAGCTGACACTGAGGAATAGATTCAAACCCCTTGTTGACCTCGAAGAGACAGTAGATTTGGAGACTCACTGGGCTAAGGTAAAAGGAGTATTTACATCAACATGTCAGGATGTTATTGGGGAAAAGAAAGTGGAACACAAGGAATGGATCAGTCAAAAATCACTGGACTTGATAAGGATAAGAAGAGACCTAAAAGAACGGGTAAATGCAAGTCGTACAAGAAGCTCAAGAGTTGGTAACCAGGAAGAGTACCGAGCATCAGCTAAAGAGGTCAAAAAATCAATTAAAAAAGACAAAGAGGAGTTCATAGGAATGTTAGCAGAGAAAGCAGAGAAGGCAGCAACAGGAGGACACATGAGGATCCTCTACCAGACTACAAAGACTCTTGCTGGAAAATATGGAAAACCTGAAGTTCCTGTCAAGGATTACAACAGGAAGGCTATTTTTGGAAAGGAAGCTCAGGCAAAAAGATGGATAGAACATTTTAACAGCCTCTTGAACAGACCTCCACCAAGCAACCCACCCGACATTCTACCCGCAAGAAATGATTTACCGATCAGTTGCGACCCTCCGACTAAAGCAGAGATTAATGATGCCATAAAGCAGTTAAATCGAGGCAAGGCAGCTGGACCAGACCAGATCCCACCAGAGGCGCTGAAGGCAGATGCTGCTGGGGCTGCAGAGGGTCTGCACTCACTATTCTCGAGGATTTGGATCGGAGGCAAGTTTCCAAAGGACTGGAAGGAAGGACACCTCGTGAAGCTCCCAAAAAAAGGGGACCTCAGCAATTGTAGTAACTACAGAGGAATCACACTTCTCTCCATCCCAGGAAAGGTTTTCAATCGGATTATTCTCAAGCGAATACAGAATGCAACAGACCAAAAACTTCGCGAGGAGCAAGCTGGTTTCAGGAGAAATCGATCAACCACCGACCAGATCGCCACGCTGAGAATCATAGTAGAGCAGTCGCTAGAGTGGAACTCCCAACTGATAGTGAACTTCCTTGACTACGAGAAGGCCTTTGATAGCATCGATAGAGAAACACTGTGGAGAATATTGAGACATTATGGAATCCCAGAGAAGATGGTGAATCTTATCAAGAGCATGTACGAGGGGACAAGTTGCAGAGTCGTACATGATGGTGAGCTTACTGACAGCTTTGATATCAAGACTGGTGTTAGGCAGGGTTGTTTGCTGTCCCCATTTCTGTTTATCCTGGTGATTGATTGGCTTATGAAAGAAACCACCAGTGGAGGAAGAAATGGCATACAATGGACCCCATGGACACAGCTGGACGATCTAGATTTTGCAGATGACTTGGCACTATTGTCGCACACACACGACCAGATGCAAGCAAAGACTACAGCTCTAAACAAAATTTCAGAATCTATTGGATTGAGGATACATCCCGCGAAGTCGAAGGTCCTAAAAATTGTTGCACCCCTAAGCGAACAAGTCACAGTAGGAGATCAACCACTGGAAGATGTAGAGTCCTTCTGCTATCTTGGTAGTATCATTGACAATAAGGGAGGAACAGAGGCAGAAGTCAAAGCACGAATTGGAAAGGCACAGGCAGCTTTCACATCCTTAAGCAAGATTTGGAGAACCAAGGATATATCTCTAAAAACAAAGCTGAGGATATTCAACTCGAACGTGAAGTCAGTCCTGTTGTATGGATGTGAGACTTGGAATGCATCCCAGGCCTGCATAAAGAGAATCCAAGTTTTCATCAACAGATGTTTGAGGAAGCTACTTAAGATCAGATGGACAGACAGGGTCAGCAATGAAATTGTATGGAAAAGAACAAGACAGAACCCAGTCAGAGAGGAAATTGGTAGGAGGCGATGGAGATGGATCGGCCACACTCTCAGGAGGCCAGGAAACAGCATCACGAAGAAGGTATTGGACTGGAATCCCCAGGGCAAGAGATCAAGAGGAAGGCCGCGCGGAACGTGGAGAAGAGCCAGAGAAAATGATGTGCAACGAAGCGGAAAGATTTGGAATAATGTAAAGAGGCTGGCCCATGATAGAGAGGGATGGAAGGTGTTTGTTGGTGGCCTATACCCTGATCCAGGGTGAGAAAGGCAATGATGATGATGATTTGTCACAAACGCTCACAAAAAAGCCACCTAACTGAGTAACTCCTGTTTTTTATGTTCTGAATATTTTCCAATCCAGTTGACGTAGGTGTGTACACTTAGCGTTGAGAATTCAGAATCTCCAGAGTCTCACAGCAGGCGAATTTTCAACACCAAAATGTCTGAAGAGTGCTTTTCTAATGAAAGGTCACAATTCTGTAGTTAAGTTTTTGGATCAGTGTCGTTTTGATGTGACAAATTAAAGAACCTGATGTGATTTTGTGAATGTGAAGATAAGTTACGTGATCGCTTCAAAATGTATTGAACTTTGATTTGCACGATACCGAAGTGCACGCCGGTGCGTTGTCAATGTCTGACATTGTGCACGATTCACGTTGTCTGTATAGACTGCGCCGTTATGAATAGGCCATGGGGTAAGCTTGGAAGAGCCAATATTTTTCTATTGAAGTGCGAATCTGTTAACGTTATTCACCAGACGCCCTGAACTCTTTAAGGCCATCCGATAACGACGATAGATTATGCGAAATCCTCCGTCGCGGGCTACTTTGGTAAATGTTTGGACATTTTAATAAACACATGAATACTGCACCGACATAAAGGAGGCCTTTTGTATGTGGGGACTTTGCTTTAAGACCGTATGAATAAAGTTCTGCCTGAAAGGGAGATTTATGTAAATCTAATATTCCGACAATCGACATTAAAAAAAAAGCTTGGTTTGTTCACTATAGGAAATCGGCTTTTAAAGCTGATGTTTTTGTTAAAATGCTCTATGGGCGCCAACAGAAATTGACGAATCTCCGGGAACACTTATAGTGCTGAAGAAAGTTGTCAATGGTTGCAGCACGAATGGCCCTCAGACGACGGTAATGCGGTGAACAAGCTGGGCGGTGTTTGTACTAAAAGAGACACGAAATTTTCCTTTTTAATCTCGTTGCGAGTGGATGGCCAAGGAAGTAACGGGAGTTCCTTTAATGTTAGCTACAGCTGGTCGGTGTACAGAACTGTGGAACGATACTGCTTCGTCCTTTCCAAATCTGAATCAGTGTCTTTTTACAGACTGTATTTTCCTTCTTTCTGTAAAGTATTCCAAAGATAGATTCAGAGTGGGGCAGAGGCTGGACAGGCCTTCTTGAAAGCTGAATCAAGTTATCTTTCAAACTCATCAACTAGACGTACCTGGTAGCTTAACAGTTTCAAGTTAAGTTTTAGGGAGGAAGAAGACATTAATAATCTTAATACTGCAAGAGAAAAGTCATCAACCTGAGATAAAGTTTGAAAGTCTTCAGGTGCGGATTTCTTTGACGAATTTGGCGGCAGTCTGCCGCATGGTTTCCCTACAGATTTAAATAGTGAAACAGCCCTGATTAGTACTCTTTTAGTGTTCATTTACGCAATCGCACAGTATTCGGATTATTTGAAAGTTATAACAGCAGTGCGCGATTTGCTATATTATAATAACATTCAGTATCATAACCATGATATCAAATTTAAACTGTACGTTCTATAGCCTACAATGAGGAGTTGTGGATCCGCTTGGATCGCGTCTGTTAGTTGATTTATTTGCTGGTTGACAGTGGTGTTTGACAGAACTGGATTTACGGAGAAGTGCAGGTCGAGCATCAAGATTTTGTGGTTGCTGTGCTGTGTGTAGATCTGTAATTAACTAACAAGTTGACAATGACAGCCAAATGAATAAACAGCCCCCGGTCGTCGGGTGGAATTGTGCGTAGAAGCGGTTGAGTATTTCGCAAGGACTATAATATACATAGGCCTATATTAAACACCTCCATTATTTAGATTTCTACAGTGCGTCTTTTTTTTAGAATGAGTGGGATCAACATTGACTTTCTCGAAAACTTTTGGATTTATTTCAAATTTTTCATAGGGCTCGTGTTTCACGCTTTGGGACTTTTTGTTGTTGTTGTGAGACTGTAGCCTATCTGATTTTGAGTTTGTTTCTTTGGGCTTTGTAATACATAATAATTAAATAAAATTGACACACGAATTATTATTTCTGTAGTACTTACGTGCGCGAAACACTAAATTGAGTGTTCACCTTGAACAGGAAAAAGATTGGTTAATAATGAGCGAAAAATCCGCCAGGCGCTAATTAAAGTAGTTTTGAACACTTTGTAGACGACTGGGAATGTTTGAGCACATTCATGGCGGACAGATCACGGTTAGGTGGTCAGACGATCAGACAAGCAGAAAACGAGTATCTTCACCACTGATTCTCAAGCGGAACACTTGGTCGGGGGGGGGGGGGGCTTCAAATCTAAGGGGAGGAATTTTAGCCAGGGCAGGGAGTTGGGGGGGGGGGCGGGGGATTTCAGTCAGAGGAGGAATCCTAAATTGGGAAAGAATGTACTCTATATGAGTGTGCACACTGTAGCAGAACTCCTATGGTCCTTTGAAATAACGATTTCTTTTTCATTTTGATTGCAATTAATACAGAAATTCAGTTTTATAAAGTGTTTCAACAATTACCGCTGTGAAACTATGAAGGTGACAATAGGGGACACGGTGGTCTAGAGGCAAGGTGCTGGCCTTTCATGCCAGAGGTACTGGGCTCGAACCGGGTCGGCGCAGACATGTTGGAATTTTGGGAGTTTTCTCATATTTTCCTGCCCCTGATCCTATGGTAGGTAGGATGGAGCACCTAGCCTTCTCGGATAAGGACGAAACATTTTGGAGGGCCAGTGTACACGTTGTGCACGTTAAAGATAACTTGGCAGTTAGAAATCGAGAAGAGCAGGCCGAACAGGCTGCTGCCCGAGCAAATTAAATACTATCTATTCCTACCAACCCGCCACCCCCCCCCCCCCCCAAAAAAAAACAACCTCACCTCCTCTGCACTGTGCCAACGACGTGTCTGCTCCAGTTGTAACTGGGCTGCAATAACACGAAGGCAAATTTCTCAAATGGTATCAAAGAAGTATACACACAAACAACCAAACAAACAATAAATTAATATACCTGGAACGCAAGGGGTGGAATGTGGCCTGGGACTCTGAGAACCACGTGCATAGAACTACAAAATGAGTTTATAAACTTTTGTGCTTCACTGACTCTGGTCTGAGAACCACTGTTTGTTCGTTAGTTGGTATTATATACGGGTAGTCTGGACTGAAAACCATGAACTTGTAGGCCTACGTGTGACAGCTTCAAGTCTTTGCTGACTTTTTAAACGAGTCACTGTCTTTCTGAACCGTCTTGCTAGCCAGGGCAATATCGTGAAACTGCAAGCACAAAATGCACTATATTCACGAATTTCAAGCGATTGTAATCCACTTCACCTGTTCATCTAATTCACTTCATTATTGGGCGATATTTGGAGATAAAAAAAAATATCTGAGTCAGTTTTATTTGTTGCTGTTGTCAGCTGCCCCGTGAAGTTGCTGCGGATGTTGTGCAGTGGCGGATCTACCATAGAACTAATGAAGTTTAAGCTTCAGGCTCCCTATCCCTGTTAGGCCCTGGAGAAACTTCTTTGTATGAGTGAGTTCTGGATGTTGCTGGTTTGCGAAGGGTCTCCAAAATGCAGGTTCGCCACTGATGTTGTGGAATGGTTGCGATTATGATGTTCCCGCTTTAATACGCGGATTGTACTACAAGGGATAGTCTATACACTTTATTTCATCTTGGACCTCCCATGATACCCCATTTAGACAGAATGAGGGGTGGTGGTGAATAGCATTTGTCAACGCCCTTGAACGCACTTAATATTTTGTGTCACACAACAGTCCAGCAGTGAAAATTAGCTAGCTAGTCCAGTAAAATGTGTTTCCCTGCAGTTTGCACCTATATATCTTATTTACAGTTCCCCCATGTGGCAGTGACGATGGTATGATTATAAGCTAGACATTCTGATAATTATGTTGGTTGTGTTGGTTTACACAATCCTCTTAACCTGTCGTTCTCCATCCCCTATTTTCCAGGGGCGTGTCCAGAGAGACCCGGGAGGAGGTATTCCGGCGAGCCATGACCCTGATGTCTAACCGCTGTACCAGCGCCCGTGGGCAGGACGATGAACTGTTCGCCGACAGGGAACTCCCCTTCGGTCTGCACGTGCCACAGTACTTCTATGTTCAGCAGTCGAAACCTCAGCCAATGGCACCTCTCAAGGTAATGTTAAAAGTTGTACATTCTCAGAGTGCTAATACCAATTGTAGTTTTTTTCTTTTCTTTTTACTTTCACTTGATCGTTTACGGTAATCATGTGGGACCCTAATTGAATGTTTCAGGGTGGGGTGGGAAAGGAGGGCACCCAGCCAGTATCCTTATGTCAATCTGACGTAGACTTGTATGGGATTTCCATAGCTGGTAGATTACCATAGGGTGGATTTCCTAGTGAAACTGATGACGGCGGGATGGTCGTAACCAGCATAATGCAGGAACAATGTCATTCCTAGCTGCAAACTTGAGGCAGACAATCCTGCATAGTTGGATTGATGTAGGGTCATTGGCTGGGCAGTGTCACCACAAGGAAAGAAATGACCAGTTTTGCCCAGGTAATTTATGATTCAGTTACATTGTACATTGTATTATTTTTTGTTTGTTTCGTGGATACTGAAAATAATTCTTTGTTTTCACTTTTGGTTGTTTCAAGGCATGGCGAGGCTACAAGGGAAATGTCTACTTTGAGCCAATCTCCATTCAGAGCGTCATTACGAACACACAACCGCCTTGCCTGAGCCGTGAAAGTTCTCCAAGTAAGCAGAAACGACAATCAACACCTGCTGCTGCTCCGTCCACGCAAGCCCCGACAAGGGCCACAACTGCTGCCCAATCCACCAGGTCCTATCGTTTTATCAATTCCTCATCCCAGGTTTTTATCATGGATAAACAGGCTATTGTCAACAACTTTAACGATAGCATGCCTCGTGAGTTGAATGTCATTGAGAAAACAGAGTCCACAGGTAGTTTAGCCATGCGACCCCTTAGCAGTGGAGCAACTCTTCAGTCCTACAGACCTGTGAGAGACCGTAAACTTTTGTACAAGAGAGAGAAAATTTGCAGAGGCTCCAATGTTCATCCCACTCAGAGTACTAAAAACAGTGCTGACAGTACTGCTAATTCCAGGAAACCATCATTGGGAAATCCCCGAGGTGGAAACAGGAAACAGCTGAGTTACAGTGCTGGGGCTAACAGAAAGCCAGGATCTCATAAAGTCAACCCAAATCTAATTGTCAGTGGAGATAAGTTTGCTCCTCCCACAGTTATGTCCCCTCTTCTAAGAACCACCACTCAGTTTTCTCTCAGTAGCCAAAGAATAATGCTGAATACGCCAGACCTTCTGGGAGCCTACGAGAAGTTGCCTCCCCTTGAGCAGCTGCAGGTCAGCATCCAGCATATAAATACACAAAGTGAAGACAACTCCAGAACGACACCTTTTTCCAGCCCGAGATACACTGAAGAACTGAAACCATTCATCAAATACAGTCCAGAGGTCAGGGCAAACTACGAGGGGAATAACATGCCTTATTGTTGAACTTACAGAATCATAATGACATAACATGTGCTGTTTGACATGACAGGTAGTGATGGAAGCTGGTGGCCATTGTTATACACATTTCAACTTTTCACATCACCTCGTGCAGTGCCTGAGTGACCCATGCCACAGCTGAATGATTCTTCATCCGACCTTTCATGCCGCACCACTCAAGCCCTAAATTTGCAAAGCTTTGCATTACACAGTGTACAAAACATACTGTATTTCCTGTCTTCTACACTTAATAACTTGCAGCATTGTTGGTTCATAAGGAGATATTTTGTGGATTTTCAAACTACCTAACATTGTACATCGGTAATGAAATCTGAGTGTGTAGACAGAAAGTGAAACGCATGAACCGTGCGATGTTAAAAGGTTAAATGACAACACAAATTTTTGAGTGGCAAATACAGCATCATGGGAGTAATTCAAAGCATTAAAAACTTCAAGCTTGCAACAAGTATCAGATGTGGTCAACTGCATTAGTGTGTGATTTGTCAGTGAGGTCCATAGTTTTATGGATTTGCCTTCAGTACTACTGAAGGTCACAAAATGTGGTGGGATTGTTTGACCACCCAAGAAATTGGATTGTGTCCTGATATTGTCTCTGACGAAGACCTCATTTATTTCTGCCACAAAATTTCATCATCAATCAGGAATGTTCTGCATTTGCAGTGAAGGTCTTCCTACACGTATTTTTCTTGTGGAAGTTATTGTGAAAGGGCTGATGTTCACCTGAGTTAACTGCTTCATCGAGTCTTAAAACATTCCTTGTGTTTTGAAATGGCCAAAATAGATCATTCTTCAGTGTGGTATAAGGTAAAAGTGTGTTTGTTGAGAACTGACTTACTTTAATTTATTTTAATTTAATATCTTGAATGTGATGTAAAAACAACACTGGCGCCACCAGTTACATGTCCTTTGTATGATAAACCCCATACAGCATTATTATTGGCAGTTCATATAAAAAAATGATAATCAAAATAACATATAATGATGACAGTGTAGATGTGGTATGTGTAATTCGGTCAATCAAGCATAAATACTTTAATAGGTAAAAAATTCATTTTCTTTTCATATTAAGTGTGGAATTTTTTTGTTTTTTTTTAAATTCGTTGATAAAATTACTCGAAATTTAAGTCACGTGTTCGAAGTATATTCATGTCCTGTTCTAGCTTCATGTTCAGAATCAGTTGTTTTTTTTTTTTTCTAGATGTATTTTGTAAAAAAAGTTTCTTATTCAGCCCTGTTTCTGCCCCCCCCCCCCCCCCCTGCTGAAATCCTTGATTGTTTACCTGATTGAAATAGAGGCATTTTTGTGTGTTACAGTCAAGTGCTACAGGCAAATTGATGGAATGAAATGGTCTTGACTGACGTTGGGGCAAGTGGGTGATCAAAGATGGACACAGTGAAGAACTCATTTTGAAATTCTGTGCCAATGGCTCTCAGAATCCCAGGCCACATCCCCCCCCCCTCCCCCTCTAATTCTAACCCTCTCAATCATGTACCAAAGAGCTTAAAGGAACAACATCTAAGCTGAATGTTATGCACACTACATACAGAGCACATTCTTTCCCAGTTTGGAATTTCTTCCCCAACTGAAATTCCTCCCCAAGTCTTCCCGGGTCAAAATTCCTCCCAAAGAAAATTGAAATTTCTCCCCCGTGGGCCAAGTGACTGCCATTCAAGACTCACTGTTCTGTGCTAAAACTTACTCAAAAGTAACATTAACTTTGTTCACCATTGTTGATTTTTACTCTTTTTTTCACATGCTTGTAATTGCAAATCCTGCTTGAGTGTAGGAGATGTTTAAAGGTAATCGCATCCTGGGGCTCTTTCACTTAATGGTCTAGGTTTACTGAAATGTTCAATAGCAATTTTTTTTTTTTTATTAATAGATTTCCCATCTTTAAATCTGTCTTTAGAAAGTTCTATGGCTTATGTCGCATTATCCTGTAATTTTACATTTTCATCCCTGTGATCTACTAACCAGTTGCTTACAGCAGTAATTGAATCGTACATTGATGCTCAGAGTGTTTATGCATGTCTTATTACATGTATTTAGTTATTTATTATACAATGTACCTCTTTTACGAGAGTATTTCAAGCTTTATTCTGATTTGATGATTCGGTCTGTGGATGAGTTTCTTGTCATTTGAATTATCTGTGATACACAAACTTGCTAATTGTGACTTTGATGTCAACAAATACCTGGGCAGAACCTGTGATAAAAGCTATGTACAAAAAATAGCATTTAACTTGCCATGCCACTATTGGACATATCGACGGTGAAACTCGCAAACCGTGGAAGTCTAAAAGTAGGTTAGCTCTGATTTTTTGCTAAATAAATGGCACCACACAACGATTGTGCACCATCTACAGCAATATTCTATAATAAAATTCAAAAAGAAACTCTTGGTGTATTAGTCATGTGTGCAAACCATTTAACTTGAATGATTCTCAGATTCTATTTCAACAGCAAAGTATTTTTTTGCCATTTTCTCAAAACAATGAAATTTAGAGTTACACGGTTTGCGAGTTTCACCGTCGATATAATCTGTACATCAGTACATTGTTTCATGTATATTTTATGTGGGCCTTTATAATTTATACAAGCATTTTGTGCAGAATGTCAATTTTACTCATTAATATGCATATTTGTATGAATGATTGTCTTTTCTTATCTAGCCTGTCATAAAAACTAAAAGAAAATGATATTGCAACCTAAATTATGTCCTTATGGTTTTCTTGCCTCAAAATGTACTGTCTGTATGAAAAATGTCCCTCAGAATTTAGTCATGAAATTGACACTTTATAATTTAAATAAGAAAGTTTTGGAAATTGTGTAACAGTTAATCCAATTATTATTAGCAGGCTCAATAGTTAAACTGGAGACACAGGATACTGAGACATATCAACTCACCAAATTCTGTCCATCGTGCTGAGTGCATATCATCAATCTGAACAATGCTAAAATGTGCGCCTTATCAATTCATAATAGAACAAAAAATAACTAGTACTCATCATGATTTAGCTACTTATAGCAGTTTACATTAGGGCGTTTAAATATCATTCCATAAAGAAGTTACGATGTTGTCATGGCATATATGTTTCATCTTGTTGTCCATTTCACGTGCTGGCATATCAACAATTTTTCCATATTTTATGAGCGTATTTCAATATCTTGGTGAGAGAGAGATTTTTTTTCATGTGGCAAAAACTGTTTTGACTTGTATTTCAGAACCAATAAAGATATCAATACATCACTCGATGAGAATGTAGATCTCACCATGAGCAGTGATACAGTAGCCACAACTCAAAACTAAGGGAATCAAACATATGCTAGTAAGTGAGATCAGTCAAAATTGAGCAAAAAGAAAAGGTTGTATGTTGCGAAGCCCCGCGTGAGAAATAAAACCCAAACAGTACAAAGCAAACTAAAGAGAAGACAGAAAATGCATAAATTTTCGGCTTTCGCCTTTGTCAAGTGAAAAAAAACAACAAAAAAACGAACAATAAAAGACTTCAACAGGAACGAAGTGAAACAGTTTACTTAGCTGCGAGTTCTTGCTTCTTTAGCAGCTTTTGGCGGACGGACGTGCTTTGGTGCTGCTAAAGAAGCAAGAACTCGCAGCTAAGTAAACTGTTTCACTTCGTTCCTGTTGAAGTCTTTTATTGTTCGTTTTTTTGTTGTTTTTTTTCACTTGACAAAGGCGAAAGCCGAAAATTTATGCATTTTCTGTCTTCTCTTTAGTTTGCTTTGTACTGTTTGGGTTTTATTTCTCACACGGGGCTTCGCAACATACAACCTTTTCTTTTTGCTCAATTTTGACTTTGCTTATAGCCCTGCTGCGACCCCACAGTTTTTCTGTGGTTTTTATGATATTTAGTAAGTGAGATGGATGACAGATTCATCAACATGATGAATGGCCTTGTGAATTTCTTGTGAGAACAATTTAAAGTACCATTTTTTTATTCTGTTTGGTGTACGTACAGTTACATAAAGTTGAATAAATACACAGTGACAGTGAAGTTGAACAATGACTATTTCCTTGATGTCCACTTTTGATGTATTTGGTGAAATTTCAAATTGTAAAAAGTATGGGATAGCCCACTTGTCTTTGAAACTGACCAATCAAGTTTTTCACATTTGGACACCCTGAAAAGTTTTGGAGGATCATTTCGTGGTTTGATTTTCTTTGTGTAGTGTTGTGCTCCCATTTTAATATCGCTTCTACATCAGCAGTTTAACTTGTATGTGCCTATCACACCTGAAGTACTAGACATTTTGTTATTGTTGTTGTTGACATAACTCAACTGTTTTGTTTATGTGTGAGTGTGTTTTTAGAAACATGCCACAAACTTGATGCATGATGGCATCAATGTCCACATCAGCGCATTTGGAGAAAAGCACTTGTAAACTTTTGAGTTCAACTTTGCAAAGTGTCAGAACAACTTTTTAGCACTTTAAAACTCATTTCCCGAGGTAAGATGCCTTCATGATTTTCATGGGATGATACAATATGCTTTGTTATGCTATCTTTGGCCTTATCTCAATTTTTATAAAAAGCAGAGAGAGGCTAAAGTAGTAGTGGGGTGACCAGATGTTAGCTTGCAGGAAACAGCCACGTTTACAATGCATTCATCACAGTGAAAAAAAAAAAGGCCACAAACTAAAATAACAAACATTTTATTGAATGGACTTGAAAATTAATTTCAACATTCAGCTAAAAAAGTAACAAATATCACAGCTATCAATAAATAAAAATGTAAATAATTTTTATTTTGGTCTGTTCAGACTCTGTGGACGGATGTTCTGAGTTACTTTCGTATCACTCAGATATCTAACAATGTGTCAGAGATTCAGTTTTCAACAGGGACACCTGACCGAACAAGAAAATAAACAATCCCCATGATCTCAAGAAACGTGCAACAGTACCAGTGCTCTTCACCCGCAGTTACTCTGGACTATAAAGTTAAATTGTAATTAAAATGTGCCACAGATATAAAAAAAACAAAAAAACATGGTTTTTGTTAAGATTTTGTCCGACAATTTATCACAAAAATGAGTATCCTGTAACAATACAAAAAAAAATGAGGTTTCAAAATAATTTCCCCATGGGAGCAAATTATGCACTGATATTTACCATATGTATGAAGTGACTTCAATATGATGGGGATGCAGTAAATTGTCATAAAACACAATTTTTGCAGCGTGGAAAGCAAGACATTCAATAATGATGAAGCATAACCTGGGGGAAACATAAGGTCGGACAACATTCACAATTAAATCTGAGGCTCCACATATTTATATCAAAGACTTGTATATTCTATCCAATATTTATTGTGAGACATATTTTTTTATGTCAATTGTCTGAATGGATTAGCAAAGAGAAAAATCTATCATTTATCGCATTTATCTTGAAAAGACTTGTTGTGCTGGTCCATCAGAGTTGGGTAAATATTTTAAGTTTTAAAGCATAAATAAAGATAGAAAATTTTAAGAAGCAGAAAAAGAAAAAAACAAATCAAGTAACCATAAAAACATAAAATATAACTTGTAAGATCTATGCCTTGAAAACGAAATAACCAATATCTGAAACAAGTGACGCATGACACAATTTATAATGATGAAAGCACATTAAGAGCAAACGCACACACACATAGGCTGTCCAGTTTAAAAGTCATCTAGTCATTCTTCAGAAATAGAGCAGCCCCAGTCTGTAGCCACTGGTCAACATTTCCACCACAGGGAACATCCAGACGTGTCACAATTCTGTCGCGTGTGCTGGAGTAGTAGATTGGCAATGAGATGGTCTCTTCCATGCCATATGGGTCGGGAGAATCCTACAGGGGGTGGGAAAACAACAGTGTGTAAACCACAGATTGCCTGCATTTAAACTGAAGTATTTCATTTGCCTCTTCTGATGAGGTCAGTTTGAAGAATTCGTTTATATCTTTTGAGACAACGATAACTGTACCTCACAAAAATGCAGAAGCGATCTCAGCACGTGGACCTTTTTTTCAAAAACTATATACTTTCATGGCCTGATCTTATCAGCAAACTGAGCTCACACAATTCCTGAGCTCAGTACTGTGAAACTCAAAGTAAAAATTCAGTTGTTTTTTTTCTCACCTTTGGAACCCAGGACACAACACATGCAGGGATTGCAGACACACTAGGAGAGTCTCTCTGATTCTCGGACAACCGACTTCCATCAAATGTACAACCTTCCAGTTGTAACCCTCCAATTTTGACCATGGTGCGAGCACCTTGTATAGAACCACGCCAAGTACAGGCAAACTTCAGACTGTCCATAGAGCACTTCATCTCCCTGGATACAAATAAGAATATATGAGTGAAAATTGACTTTTCAGATCAATGTCAACCTATAGCAATACCAAGCTCAATACACTTACTCACATCATTAATATGGCTGTTGTTAATAGGCAGATTTCAATACACAATAAAACATTGTTTTTTATTGCTTGCATCCTTAACCGCATTGTATTAATTGTTTATAAACACTGTTTCACACACAACTGTCTAAACTGATTTCCAGTCAATGCTCCGTCACTGGATCGTATGAAAATATTCCTTTGCTGGAGCTCAACTAATTTTCACAAAATAAAAACTAGAAATTGATCAAGCAAACAAAGAATTTAAACAGGAATGAACTACTTAAAGGAATTTCAACATCTACCATGTATTTCTTATGCAAACACTTTACACACCACAAATAAGAACAAAAATGTACCTGGCAATCTGTTGTCGGAATGCGTTGAGGAATGTGTCAGGTCTGAATAACTCAGCCAAGTCCAGTGTTTCACGTAACAAAGCCCCAGACTCGGCTCTCTCCACCCAGGTCTGTATAGCAGCTGCTCGACCCACTAACCCACGCAGGTACTGGACGGGATCCTCGGGTCCATCCCATTTACTCAACCAATCCAGAGGGGTCTGACATGGTAATACAAGAAGCGAAGACATAAAAGCAGGTCTTGTAATAGATGAAGATTCAAATTTACACAGCACATCTCAACACCATATTAAATATTCAGCAGTTGTTAAGTCTACATAGTAAGCTAAACCTGAGCTGTGAACCCAATTCTATATTTATTTGTAGTAGACTACAGTCCCCTAACAACAATCTTCATCCAACACCTTATTTAATCTTCACTTGGCTTGACTGGCCAGTGCTATTACTTCCCCTCCAACCTTAACACTCCAGGAGTTAGATGACATGAAAATGCTTAATTACAGAAAAATAAAATCATGAACAGATTGCTGGCAACACAAGGGTCAAGTTATCTGAGAACTTCCACCACATAAAATCACCCAAATGATGAACATTACCTATGATTTGCCCAAATGAACTGGTTGCTAATATAAACACTTGAAGTGCATTATGAAATGGCTATTTTATTATAGTGTTTGCAATTCCAAAGCTGAATCGAAAAATGTATGCTTTTATGAAAGGATGTTGCATAACACAGAAACCAGTGCTGAAATATAACTTCCTACTAAGGCAAATAAAAAAAAATATCATATGCAAATTTTCAGCCATTTTTATCTGTGCATCAAAAATATTGCCATACAAATTTTGAAGCCCACTATAATTAACAGCCACACTAGAACTGTTTGACGAACTTTCACCTCTTGGTTCAACAGAGCTGCGGCCAAGTTTTGTACATCAGTTGTTAAAAGTTGAGTGCCCCTGATGACCTTGCTGAGAGCTGCCAGTGACCCATGCACTGACTGAACCAACTTGATGGCATTGTATCTCTCCAGGAGAATGAATGTCAGGATAGGAGAGTCCTGGCTAGCTCTCTCTGAGGGTGGGGACACTTTAGACTGGATCAAGTTATGTCCCTGTGGAAAAAAAAATGTGACATTGCTCAATTTGAGTTCTTCGCATGAACATTTCCTATCTTAAATCATGGAATTCAGTTAAAATTTTGAAGTCTCTTTTTTTACCTTTCCGTCATTGTCATTCTAGACAGTAAAATTCACATTCTCCCACTGGCTGATGTACTCTGCAGGTCCAGTGAATGGGATCTGCATCAAGATTGTATTTAGTGACAGGTATTTCGCATGATATAATTCTAAACTTTGGTGTATTTTTCATGGAAGTCAGTCCCAACACCATCACATTATGCAGGGCCCCAGAAAGTGCAGGGTTTATTATACAACAAGTTAACGAGTTGGCATCTTTTTCTTGCTAAGTTTTGAAAACCTGACAACTTTTATCATGCCACCAAAGAAAACTAGTAAGTTTTGGAAAGGTCTGCAGCCGGCAAAAATCTGAACCTAGGGAATTTTAACCGGGCACTGCCAGGTCCCTCTATTACTGTTGTGTAAGTATTTATTGAAATTTTGTTTCCTTCAACACTGTTGTTGAAATTTTATTTTTCTTGTGTCCTTTTAACTCTTTCCCTCCCGCGAACCGCATTTTGCGGCTCAAGCGAAATCCCGATTCCTACCGCAAGCCGCGCGCTCATGAAATTCATGTTCAATTCCAATTCAGTGTTTACGAAACACAATTTTTGTAAATACAATTCACCGTTGTACATTCAAACCTGAATAGTTTGAATCTACATTCATTTTCACACAATTTCACATTTTTGGTTGTCTATTGAGGGAACAAAATGGTGGCTCAAATATAGCTTGGTCCAACCGTGGAATACTGCCCAGAATGTGTGGTAGGGAAAGAGTTAATCTGTGTAACAAGGAGGTAAATTATGATAAAGGATGATTAGTTTTGCCTTGCTGCTTGTCATGATAAAAGGGTGCTAAGTATTCTCACCTTGAGGAGCAGGTCTATAGCAACAATCAGAATATTTACATTTCAATAAAACTGTGTGATCTATTACCTGGTTGACCTTCTTCCACAAGTTCAGGATTGGTCCAAGTTCAGAAGCCCAGACTTCCTTGTCAAACCTGCTAGCTTTGGCATCCGACCTCTGCAGCACACGCAGCTGTGTAATGACCTGCATGCTGGTGATACGCTGAGCTGATCTCTCAATGTTCTCGGGCAGACCAAAATAGGCTGGTTTGTCAAACTCTGGCAAAGCTTCAATCACATCAATGAAATCCTGGCAAGTGAAGAAATGGTATATACATGACAAAAGATCATCATAATAAAATCATAAATGTGAAATGTGCTTTACAAAAAAAAACAAAAAAAACAAAACATTTTAACCCCATGACTGTGCTGCGGATGTGTACTGTAAATCAACAAAGCAAGCGCGATATGGGTGTACACATACATCGGTAGTGGGAGTGCGCTGTGGTAGACATACACTGTATGTCGTACTTAAAACCATGTAATCTGTAAGCTCATACACTTTCAATGTTCAGCATGTGATGGGAATACAACACATTGCAATGAAGGGGTTAAAAAGAATTTTTCAATTGTCCGCCAGAAGAAACTGGAATAAGAAAATCAGTAAATGTCTTCGTTTCTCATATTCAAATTATCTTCAAATTTCATGAAGTACAGAAGGATTAACTGATATTATCATCATTTTGTGAGATAAATTGATTTGACTATACGATACCAACAATAAAAGTAAAACTTCTAGACAGAACTTGCAATGACAAATTGTCCGTTGCAGATACGTGACAGGTGAATTTGCAAAGAAATGAAAAGAAAAACGTTACCCTGATGTTGGTTGAGCCAGGAATTTTGAGAGGTCCGAGGCGTTTGTTCTTTCCTTGCTGTGAGATCACAGAATTATTGAAGAACTGTGCCAGATAGGACACCATGACCCGCAGGTCAAAGGGATTGTCCACACGCCCCCCATAGATGGCAAATTCAAACAGACCATGGATAAATTTCCACTGAATCTCTTGACCTGCAAACACAGTTTTAGATGTTTATGATACAAATCACAGTTTTATAAAAAAAAAAAAAAAAAGGTCACCATCTCAAGTGACACATTTTTGTAATAATATATCAATTTTTCTGCACATTCATTTCTCAGAAGTGGTTAATAAACCATCAAAATAGCAATGACAGGGTTCGTAAGAAACTGTCATTAGTCAAACTGCATAAGATCATAGCATATTTCCCTGAAGATAATAATTATGTCCAACTGAATCAGGTACAGATTGGATTTTGTGAAACCATGACATTAAAGAACAAGATTATACACATAATAATTGGATGTCCCTCCATCTAGTGCAACATCAAGTGGACTTTCAAAGTCGAATTTTTCATTAAACAATTGAAATATGAAATTAGTGCTATTCATAGCAAGCCAACTGAGCCATATCTGTAGTGTGCCATTAAAGAAAGAATGGTCAGTATCATAAACATTTTCTTCCCAATCTGAGTCAATATGAATGCATATATACCCATTAGTAAAAGTACCAATTTTTTAGGACAGCTTTTCACTCATTTCTTCATTTTTGGTATTCCTGTGGCTAAATGAACAATGGTGTCCTCTACACGAAAACAAAGAAATCGCTACATGAATAACAGATTATATTTGCCTAACAACATGACTGACTGACATTTATCTGGCAAACTGTGTCAAACTACATGTATACTGATGTCAATAGATTATCAGACATCTTCATGAACATAATATGAACTAACATACAACTTCTTTAAATGCAGATTTACACTCAAAACATAAACTAGTACGTATGTCGCTCACTTTAAGCAGACAATATTGTTGTTATACCAGGTTAGTCAATCATTTCTCCCTCCCATCTCACGAGATGAAAGTGTGCAACAGAAAGAATTTTGAAATCCTTACAAATGGGACTACAAAGGCCAAAACATAGAATGAAATTTTAGTTAGAACATCACTTGTCAGTATTCTGTGATATGAAACACTCAAAGGTTCAAAGATTTTATAGAGTCACACTTGGACCACACTGAACACAGAAATTATTAAAAAGATCATCAAAGACCACTTGAGTGAGTGGAAATATATTTGGGTGTTCTGTATGTCAATGTAGGAATGAAATCTGTTGTGGAGAGGAGTTGCTCAGAAAGTTATGAACAAGGCCTTAGTTTCCAATCAGCATTACTGAATTATCAAAATTCAATTGGTTCACCAGCATTTCGTTCAGATCAAGATTGTACAGAGTTTCCTAGTAACTTAATCCATGATAACAGAACGTGTACAAAGCTAATATACGCCCTTCATGCCAAATCATAAGATTGTTCATTTTTTTTCATTTTATTTATTATTACTTTTTTTTTCACTGCAGGATGAAGCTTCAGGTATTTTTCTTGGTGGAGATACTTCTATTAAAAAAAAACTATATATATTCAAAATCTTGTGGAAGAAAGCAAGCTGCTCATATTAAACAGAGCCTATCACTTATTGTTCTGCCCTGGTCTTTCCTGCTTGTTTAAAAACTAATATGAATACGGTACAAACTTTTAAATTTACTGATCACTTCTTAATCGCAGTTTCTAAGAATTTAATTCTGTGTAATGTGGATAATACATACAATCCGCCATTCATATACTGAAAGTGTTAGCTAAGCCTGACAGACTGCTAAGTGTTCCTTATGTATATCAGGGTTAGCCTAATGCATAGAAGACCTTTTCCCAAGACATCTCACACTGTTACAAATAAATGTGAGTAGGACAAACACACTCATGGCATTTGTATTCAAAAGTGAATCAATATCATAGCGACACACAACCTTATGATAAGTGAATATATGTATGACCCTCATCAAATGTTTAAAGAATGATGTCATGATGCTCTCTACTAGATGTAAATAATGTTTAAATCACAATAACTATGTATAAAAGTGTCAGCTTTTACTCAAGTAAGTGAAATATGCAAACTCTTTGTGATGAGGACAAAGTTAATGAGAATACTCTGATTACAAAATCGTTGATGTGAGTTTGAGTTTGGAGAAAGCACGTCAAAAGCCATATTGCGCTAGTAAGAGGCAAGATAGTAGATGGAACTGAAGCAGAATGATAGCACAGAAAGTGGCCCTGCCAGATGCGCCCACCAATCACTGACTCGCTGGGGTGAACAGTTCATATAGTTTATTCCTTTAATTCATAGAATATAAACATCGGTATATTCACAGGGCCTGCTATCAGAGCTTTTGAAATACCAGTACATAATACTTCATTTTCATACATTTCCAAGAGGTCAATGGAGATACTGCTAGACAGCCTGGAGGTTAAAGATTATTTCACACCTGAACAAGAAAAGACACTCAAATATTTCATTTTAAAATGTATAAGTGAAAAAACAACAGGGGTTAATGTTTACAAGCTCCTTGCTCGACACACAAAACACACAATACACGATACAGTGCAGAAACTGCAGCATCTACACAATATCAGACCTGATCCGAAAGCCTTAGCATCGTATAGCACTACGACAAGCAGCAGCATCCAGCAATATCGAGAAGCAATAAATTTATGTAGCACAAACAATAAACAGCCATAATGTAATGACAATGATGAATGATCAATCACACAACCCACTGAATCAGGACAATGAAAAGTTTCAATATCTAACACCATTTGCTGCGCGAAAAGTGACTGGAATTCTAAGAGTAATAAATACATGTAAAATATACACTGGAAATTCTTAAATCAGAAAGTGATGCAGGAATGGAACCTGTTTTGACAAATGTCGGCATTCCCACATTTTTTGGTTAGGAGAAAATTTCAAATTTAGAGTAAGAGAGTCATGACTCAATTTAGCTTTTAAAATGTCCAAAACACAATTTTTTTTTGCTACCGGCTTCACTCCATGATTCCTCATCGCGACACTGACCCTGGACCCTGTCAGGGGGCCTCAGTCACCCCCCTCTGTCACCCCCAAGACCCCTGGCCTTAATCTGACCGCCTGTGCTAGTAGTAGCCATAATCCTAATCAGATCCTAGAGTAAATTAAGTAATAACTCTGAATGCACTAGTACGCCCATTCTCAACCCTTACTGGCCACAGTGATTCAGATATCTCTTCATTTGATTATCTATTTAGGAGTCTGAGTTTGGAGCAAGCATGCCGATGCGATAACGGTCATATCGAGCTTGGAAAAAGCATGAGGATAGACAGAGTATATTAGATGGATAGGGCTAGAGGAGACCCTGACCCTACCAGAACAGCCCACCAACCACCTGCAATTTATTTATGAAAAATGCGTGTTTTTTATCACTCAAAGACAGACTATAACTCGGGCAGGTTAAACCTGAATATTTACATCATTAAAGTGCAAACAATAACAATTTTCATCCTAATTCCTCTTCCTCCCTACAAAACCCCAAACCCCACAAATTCAGTTCAAGTTCAATTTCAATTAAATATTCCCTAGCTCTTTAAATGTAAAAACTGATATCTCCCCAGTACAGAAAATTGTACAGACATTTATTATGACAATAAAAAAACAGATATTATTAAACCATGGACAGCAATTATATAAGAAGCGCATCAATAACAGAAACAGACTGAAAAAAATGTTCACTTGCACAAAGATGAACACAATGAACATACTTGACAAAAGCAAACAGAAAGTTGCACTAATACACACACACGCACTAATACCAACCCACCTCCTTTACACAGCCTGTCAATGATATCTGCACCCGCTCGAAGGTCAGACATGGAAAACTCGTAGAATTTGGTCCATCCCTGGGGTATGTACATCCTTCTCTCCTGCATTACAGCATGGAACCAGGCCAGTGCAAACAGTGCCTGGGAACGTAAGACATTTCCTCCACGTGCCACATACTCTGGTGTCCAACTCTCGTACGTTCTCATCAGATTACGTTTCACACCAGGGGGAGCCTGAAGTTCACCAGATAAGCATGATGCAATTCATTGGTATATTAGCAACACTAAACAAAGCATTTTCCCTAAATCCTCCATTCACTTTTAACATCACCCCTGTCACTGATGAAAAAAAGACAAACATAATCCAGGATTTCTTCTACATAAGTCATATTTACATGCAGACTACCTGACACTTTGCTCGATTGAGGGGGAAGAAGAAGTTGGGGGACCGCATATTCTGTTGCTACCCTGTAGTGATATGAGGGAAAATTCAAAACACTTTAGTGAAGTGGAAATAATGAATGACAAATTGTGAAACTAGAAATTGCCAAAATTCCATTTTTTTAAACTGCAAGCCAACTTGTTGGTGATTAAGACATCAGAAGTTTTATTTAAAATACAAAAAACACAGAAGACAGCATGTTCCAGCAAAATGTGGTCTTTCTATGGCAAGTTGCACAACTGATCTCTGACTACAAATCTTTCACCTAACTTTATCTGCAAGTGGCAGATTTACTCAAACATTAGCCACAACTTGATGTACTATTTAAAATATTTTGACAAGACCACATAAATAAAACAAATCATTCAACATGATAAAATTGTACCTCGTAAGTGATCTTAAGACTTGACTGTAGCAGGATTGTTGGGAATTTTGGATGTACTTCAGATGTCAGCCATAAGCGGAAATCATTGTGTGGCTGCATTGTGTTGATTTCCTGATGGAGAAGAAATTCACAAAAAAATTGCTCCAATAAGTTACAAATATCTAGAATCTTAAAGAAAAAATGTGGATGCAGTGTCATCTTAGAAATATTTAAGTTTTAGCATCAAATATTGAATGTTATCCCATTTTGAATCAGTGTAAGGTATATACACAAAAAATGAAAAATTGAAAAACCAAAATAGGTGCTCTCAAAAAAAAACAAAAATATAAAAAATTAACACAATTTGTTGAACTTAAACATATTGTTTTTACAGATTGTTGTTACTTATTTATAAATTGTTTTACATAACAAGGTATAAGTATAACATGATGCCCATGCTATTGCACATATTTTATCTACATAGATTAGGTGCTGCATCGTGTGAACATTTTCATTAAAAGCGCAAGAAAACAACAACAACGTATCATGAGAAATAAGCAATACCTTTTCCAGAGCTGGCAACCATGCAATGACAAGGTGAAGGTTTTTCAAACACAACCAATCACCATTCTTGGAACAATCTCGCAGTAATTTCATGGCAACTTCAGCCTGTCCTTGACCCATTGCAACCTGGCAGGAAATCAAAAAGCAGTTTCTTATTTTTTACTTTATTTCCTTCATTTGCTCACCACAAAGAAAAGAATAACATTGTCTGACTAAAGATACAACCATTGTACATGTACAAATAAATTTTGACACGCAAAAGACTCAAAGTTTTGAAATCATGTTTTATATAAACTTATTCAGCAAATTCGCCCGTGCAGATGCGGGGCCCTCTTGCAGAAGAGGGACAGCAAAGAATACATCTGACGTGATACTGCGTGTCGTAAGAGGCGACTAAAGGTGCAAAGGTCCTGGTCTCCCGAGAAGAGCCAGTTGGCGGTGGGCCAACTACCCACCCTGTAAAAATAAACCAGTTACAGAAACACAAGCAAATACTTTAAATCAGTCTTTTATCTTGGGAGAAGGGGGAGCATCTGCACCTGTAGATTCATTGAAGGACAATGGACAAAGCCGAAAGGACTCCACTGGCCTGACTGCTCCTCCATCAAACAAGTCACTCCGGATTGCGTCGTGGAATGTCCGCTCCATGTATGAAGCAGGAAAGAGTGCCCAGGTTACAATGGAGATGAGGCGATATAGACTGCACATACCTGGAGTTAGCGAGACCCGCTGGATACAGTCCGGACTGAAACAACTTAATTCTGGGGAAAAGATTTTGTATTCTGGAAGGGAGGACAAAAAGCATACAGAAGGAGTAGCGATCATCTTGAGCAAGCACGCCCAAAGGTCACTGAGGGGATGGGAACCCTACGGAAGGAGAATTATATTGGCATCATTTACTACAAAGAACAAGAACATCAACATGAACATTGTGCAGATATACGCCCCAACAAATGAAGCAACCGATGAGGACAAGGACGACTTCTACAACCAGCTTCAGGAAATAGTTGACACATTGCCAAGAAAAGATGTGAACATTATAATGGGAGACGCCAATGCCAAGATAGGACAGGACAATACAGGGTATGAGGACATTATGGGGTGCAATGGTTTGGGACAAATGAATGAGAATGGAGAGCGGTTTGCAAGTTTCTGCGCATTTAACAGCTATGTGATTGGAGGTTCAGTATTCCCACACAAGAGGATCCATAAGGCCACTTGGATTTCACCGGATGGAGTAACTGAAAACCAGATTGACCACTTTTGCATCACCCGACGATTCAGACGCTCACTGGAGGATGTCATAGTGCAGAGAGGAGCTGATGTTGGATCTGACCATCACATGCTGCTGGCAAGACTCAAACTCCGCCTCAAGAAACAAGGTACCAGAGCAGGAACAAAGAGGAGAAAGTTTCAAGTGAGCCTTCTGGATGGAGACAAGAAGGAAGAGTTCCAGCTGACACTGAGGAATAGATTCAAACCCCTTGTTGACCTCGAAGAGACAGTAGATTTGGAGACTCACTGGGCTAAGGTAAAAGGAGTATTTACATCGACATGTCAGGATGTTCTTGGGGAAAAGAAAGTGGAACACAAGGAATGGATCAGTCAAAAATCACTGGACTTGATAAGGATAAGAAGAGACCTAAAAGAACAGGTAAATGCAAGTCGTACAAGAAGCTCAAGAGTTGGTAACCAGGAAGAGTACCGAGCATCAGCTAAAGAGGTCAAAAAATCAATTAAAAAAGACAAAGAGGAGTTCATAGGAATGTTAGCAGAGAAAGCAGAGAAGGCAGCAACAGGAGGACACATGAGGATCCTCTACCAGACTACAAAGACTCTTGCTGGAAAATATGGAAAACCGGAAGTTCCTGTCAAGGATTACAACAGGAAGGCTATTTTTGGAAAGGAAGCTCAGGCAAAAAGATGGATAGAACATTTTAACAGCCTCTTGAACAGACCTTCACCAAGCAACCCACCCGACATTCTACCCGCAAGAAATGATTTACCGATCAGTTGCGCCCCTCCGACTCAAGCAGAGATTAATGATGCCATAAAGCAGTTAAATCGAGGCAAGGCAGCTGGACCAGATCAGATCCCACCAGAGGCGCTGAAGGCAGATGCTGCTGGGGCTGCAGAGGGTCTGCACTCACTATTCTCGAGGATTTGGATCGGAGGCAAGTTTCCAAAGGACTGGAAGGAAGGACACCTCGTGAAGCTTCCAAAAAAAGGGGACCTCAGCAATTGTAGTAACTACAGAGGAATCACACTTCTCTCCATCCCAGGAAAGGTTTTCAATCGGATTATTCTCAAGCGAATACAGAATGCAACAGACCCAAAACTTCGGGAGGAGCAAGCTGGTTTCAGGAGTAATCGATCAACCACCGACCAGATCGCCACGCTGAGAATCATAGTAGAGCAGTCGCTAGAGTGGAACTCCCAACTGATAGTGAGCTTCCTTGACTACGAGAAGGCCTTTGATAGCATCGATAGAGAAACACTGTGGAGAATATTGAGACATTATGGAATCCCAGAGAAGATGGTGAACCTTATCAAGAGCATGTACGAGGGGACAAGTTGCAGAGTTGTACACGATGGCGAGCTTACTGACAGCTTTGATATCAAGACTGGTGTTAGGCAGGGTTGTTTGCTGTCCCCATTTCTGTTTGTCCTGGTGATTGATTGGCTTATGAAAGAAACCACCAGTGGAGGAAGAAATGGCATACAATGGACCCCATGGACACAGCTGGACGATCTAGATTTTGCAGATGACTTGGCACTATTGTTGCACACACACGACCAGATGCAAGCAAAGACTACAGCTCTAAACAAAATTTCAGAATCTATTGGATTGAGGATACATCCTGCGAAGTCGAAGGTCCTAAAAATTGTTGCACCCCCAAGCGCACAAGTCAGAGTAGGAGATCAACCACTGGAAGATGTAGAGTCCTTCTGCTATCTTGGTAGTATCATTGACAATAAGGGAGGAACAGAGGCAGAAGTCAAAGCACGAATTGGAAAGGCACAGGCAGCTTTCACGTCCTTAAGCAAGATTTGGAGAACCAAGGATATATCTCTAAAAACAAAGCTGAGGATATTCAACTCGAACGTGAAGTCAGTCCTGTTGTATGGATGTGAGACTTGGAATGCGTCTCAGGCCTGCATAAAGAGAATCCAAGTTTTCATCAACAGATGTTTGAAGAAGCTACTTAAGATCAGATGGACAGACAAGGTCAGCAATGAAATTGTATGGAAAAGAACAAGACAGAGCCCAGTCAGAGAGGAAATTGGTAGGAGGCGATGGAGATGGATCGGCCACACTCTCAGGAGGCCAGGAAACAGCATCACGAAGAAGGTATTGGATTGGAATCCCCAGGGCAAGAGATCAAGAGGAAGGCCGCGCGGAACGTGGAGAAGAGCCAGAGAAAATGATGTGCAACGAAGCGGAAAGACTTGGAATAATGTAAAGAGGCTGGCCCATGATAGAGAGGGATGGAAAGTGTTTGTTGGTGGCCTATACCCTGATCCAGGGTGAGAAAGGCAATGATGATGATGATTCAGCAAATTTCCAGAATTAGGATGAAATGAAATGATACATTACCATTTGAATAAAAGATTACAAAACATACAATGCACTGTAAACATTCAAACCCTCCACCGCCTTACCCAGCTCATGAACTATGAACAGGTTGCACAGAAAAAGACCTGCAAGTGTAGGGTACCCAAACATTTTGAAGATCAAATGGCTTGCAACAGAGGAATTTGAATTTTTTGTCCTCTTCACCATCTGATCCACATAAATTAGAAGTGCTTTGGGGATCAACAATAACACAGGTTTCAAATTACAATCATTTGACTTGTGTGACCTTAGTTAAATGATTGGACTTCTAGCCCACTCACTGCTCACATACAACTAGACTGCCAAGACTATGATTTCCTTGCTAATCTTTGCCAGGTTGTATTTAGGCATGTTATGTGGTTATCTTGTGACTGATGACGTTATCTTAAATGGATTTAACTCCTGGTGTCGTGAAAGATTTCAGTTTTATTTTCTGTGATCAAGTCTCACATCCAAATTTAATCATATCCTGCTAGTCACTCATTAAGCGACCAGTGAAAATCACTGACTTTTTCTTTTTCTATAGTAATTTGAAGTTTAGGAAAGGTTGTGAAATTTCAAGTCTGACAAGTAATTTTTAGTAGAATTACAGCCATTTGCAGTTACCATTGGGCCACCTAGTACCTCAATCACCTTGGCTTGGGGTTAAAATAACTTAAGTAATAATTTTTGTTCTGCTTCTTCTGCGTCTTGAACATCCCCATAACTGACCTGGTGATATCTCTCAAAGCCAATTGTTTCCTGGGCCAGTTCCTGTAACTCCTGGGAGGGGTCAGCACCGGCAGAGATCACAATCAGCGCTGGCTCAGTTGCTATGGACTCTTGGTACAACTTCTTCAAGCTGATCGAGGGCGGAGAGAGCTCTTTCATGTCTGGAAAACATCACATTCAAATAGTGAGACCATATATCTATTATAGGATCAGCTAAGGTCAGAAATCCATGCATTTTGAGAGAAAAAAATTGACAAACACGATATACAATGGGGAGATGGTGGGGAATAAAAATATTAAAAATATGAAAATGATATGTTGTAATTGGTTTGTTCTATTTGACGTCACAAGAGTCCATAGCAACTGTACCAAGAGTCCATAGCAACTGAGCCAGTGCTGATTGTGATCTCTGCCGGTGCTGACCCCTCCCAGGAGTTACAGGAACTGGCCCAGGAAACAATTGGCTTTGAGAGATATTGTCAGGTCAGAAAAATCTGCTACTGGTAACATGTAATCCAGTACAACCTGTTTCATGAACTGGTACGCTAGCATGGTATCAGTGGGCGTGCACCTGTCGGTGCAAACGGCCAGGGCGGAGGAGGTTTCATCTAACCCAACGGCCACATGCTAGGGCACAATGTGACCCTCAGTACTTGAGTCCTTCATATTGGCCCCCGGTAGCGGTGTGGTCATAGGCTTGTTTGCCTAAATCACAGACGAAGAATTGAGCAAACTTCCCGGACGCAGCTTCGAAGCTGGCGGCAGCAGGCCAGTGGTTGATTGATAGGGCAGATGGCAATATACCGTCACTCTGGCCTGGATATCGTGACACAGAGCATCCACCAGTATTGGTGTTCTTTGGTTTGGGTCTTTCACCCTAGTCAGTTGGGACTGCGAGGCTGTGGAGTAGCCTACAGGCAGCCGGTCAGGCAATATGACTGTCCCTCTGGCATCCTCCTGCACCTGGATACATTTCCAGTCGTCTTGACCCTGTCTTGCCACTTGGATAAGTTGTGTCCAGGCGAGAGAGTGAGTCTGATGTTTGCGCAGCTCTTTCTCACTATAAACAAATTCTTTGCGCCAGTCTTAACACTCACCTCGTCTTCTTTCATCTTTGTCTCGTCTTCTTTCCTCTCAAAATTCCAACGGCGATGGGCGAGTGCGGTGGCAGCAGGTTTGGATAGACTGGAAGCTGTTAGCACAGACCTACACGTTGGTGGCTGTGGGCTATGGTCGCTTCATCGTCGATTGAAGTGGAGGCGTGGGGAGGCAGCACCCACAGTAGCTGAGCAGCCTTATTTAAGGATAGCACTGCTCACCTCAACTGAGGAAGGGGCTAGAAAAGGTGCCCTAAAGAAAGCCCACTTCACATCACCCTGACTGGTATACCGCGACCAGTGGGGATCCCTTTTTGCGGTCGAAACAAAAAGAAATTCAGCTTACTCAGGCTAGGAGCCTGGAATATACGCACACTACAGGACAACTCAAACAACCCGGAAAGACGCACTGCACTTATTGCCATTGAGCTCAGCAGGTACAACCTGGACATAGTGGCACTCAGTGAGACCAGACTCCCTGATAGTGGCCAACTCAAAGAGCTCAGTGGTGGATACACCTTCTTCTGGAAAGGCAAGGGTGCAGTCGAACCGAGACAGCATGGTGTTGGGTTTGCAATTAAAAATGACCTTGTCAGAAACTTGCAGTCCATGCCAATTGAAATAAATGACAGGCTAATGACACTCAGGATCCCAGTTGGGAAAAGCCAGTCAGCCACCCTCATTAGCGCATATGCGCCCACCATGACAAACCCAGATGAAGCCAAAGACAAGTTCTATTCTGATCTAGAATCTGTCATATGCTCTGTCCCGGCAGCTGATAAGCTGATTCTCTTGGGGGACTTCAATGCTAGGGTTGGCTCCGAAATCTCAGCGTGGCCAAATGTTTTGGGCCCTCATGGAGTTGGTTCATGCAATAACAATGGGTTGCGCTTACTTACTTTGTGCGCTGAATTTGGCCTGTTCATTACCAACACAAATTTTAGCCTCCCCGTGAGAAACAGAACGTCATGGATGCATCCCCGCTCAAAGCATTGGCATCTCATAGACTATGTCATTGTGAGGAAGACTGACAGAAAGGATGTCCTTGTAACAAAGGCGATGTGTGGTGCCGAGTGTGGAACTGACCACAGACTCATTGTTTGCAAGCTCAGACTAACATTGAGGCGCAATAGACGCCCTCAAGGGAAAGCGCCACCTAAACGCCTAAATGTTTCAAAACTCTGCTCAGTTGAGAAACAGAGCGAGCTCTCATCAGAACTCTCCTCAAAATTGGATTGCGTGACTTTTGACCCTGAGAACATTGAACAGAGCTGGACTGACCTAAATACGACTGTACACTCTTGCGCCAGCAGCACAGTTGGTTTTCCTGTCCGCAAGCACCAGGACTGGTTCAATGATAATGATAATGAAATCAAAGTGCTCATCAAAGAAAAAAATAGTCTCATCCAAGCTCACTGCAGTGACCCCTCTTCCACAGCAAAAGCTGATGCACTGCGTGCATGTAAGGGTGTACTCCAGAAGAAGCTGAGGAAAATGAAAAATGACTGGCTTGAAGAGCGAGTAAGAGAAACTCAGAAATATGCCGACACAAACAACACTAGAAAGTTCTTTGAGAGCCTCCGAGCTGTGTTTGGACCATCCCGCTCTGGCACTACGCCACTTCTTGCGTCAGATGGTTCAACACGCATTGTTGAATTGAATGCCATAATTCAGCGTTGGGCAGAACATTTCGGAGGTGTGCTAAATCGGCCATCAAATATAAATACTGAGTCCATTGACCGCCTCCCTCAGACTCCTATTAATGCAGCTCTTGCCAAGCCATTCACAGCAAATGAGACCCGAACTGCCACAAATCAGATGTCCTTTAACAAATCACCAGGCGTGGATTCAATTCCTGCTGAGGTGTATGCCTTCGGTGGAGAAAAGCTTATTGAAAGGTTGACCGAGTTGTTCAATCATATGTTGAAAGCAGGGAAGCTGCCACAGGACTTCAAAGATGCTTCAATCATCCATCTGTACAAAAACAAAGGGGACAGCCAAGTCTGTGACAACCATCGGGGAATCTCTCTACTTTCAATTGCTGGCAAAATATTGGCAAGAATGCTTCTGAATCGCCTTCTTGATCACCTCTCGTCAAATGACTTGCTTCCCGAGAGCCAATATGGCTTTCGTAAAGAGAGGGGAACGGCGGATATGATATTTGCTGCCAGACAGATTCAGGAAAAATGCATGGAACAAAATAAAGCGCTGTATATCACATTTGTTGACCTCACAAAAGCATTTGACACAGTGTGTCGTGAAGGCCTCTGGAAAATCTTGGCGAAGTTTGGGTGTCCACCCGAATTCATCACAATAGTGCGCCAGTTTCATGATGGCATGCAAGCTGCAGTCAAAAGCAACGGCAGTGTTTCAGAGCCCTTTGCTGTCACAAATGGGGTAAAACAGGGTTGTGTCTTAGCCCCAACTCTGTTCAGCATCATGTTCTCTGCAATGCTACAAGAAGCCTTTAGCTCTCCTCCTCAAGGGGTAAGCATCAAGTACCGAACTGATGGCAGTCTATTCAACCTCAGGAGACTTCAGGCAAAAACCAAAACCAAAAGTACTCAAGTCTGTGACCTACTATTTGCTGATGATTGTGCACTTCTGGCACACGATGAGGATAGCATGCAAAACTGTGTTGATAAGTTTTCTAGTGCCTGTGACAACTTTGGCCTCACAATAAGCACAAAGAAGACGGAAGTGCTCCATCAGCCTTCTCCAGACGACAAGTATCCTGTGACCCCAAATATCAAAGTCCATGACAGTCTTCTGAAGGTGTCGGAGAACTTCACCTATCTTGGCAGTACACTGTCTTCCGCGGCTCGTGTTGATACTGAAATTCTCTCAAGAATCAGCAAAGCCAGCTCTGCATTTGGCAGGCTTCGAAAGAGAGTGTGGGATGTTGCCGGCATTCGCACAGACACTAAGCTGAAAGTGTACAATGCTGTGGTCCTTCCCACCCTACTCTATGGGGCTGAAACCTGGACAGTGTACCAATCGCATGCCAGAAAGCTAAATCACTTTCATCTGGCCTGCCTTAGAAAGATCCTAAGGATCAAATGGCAGGATAAAATTCCAGACACTGAGGTCCTCAATCGTGCCAAGGAATTGAGCATCTTCTGCCACCTGAAAAAAATTCAGCTACGTTGGGCAGGACATGTTGTCAGAATGCCCGACTCCAGACTCCCTAAGCAAATCTTCTTCTCTGAGCTCTCCAATGGAACGAGGAATGTTGGGGCCCCAAAGAGACGTTACAAAGACACTCTCAAGCAATCACTGAAGGCCTTTGCCATTGATGTGAGTGAGTGGGAAAAGCTCTCGCTTGATCGTGCAAATTGGAGGGCGGCCCTTACCAGAGGCAGCAAAGCATGGGAAGCTGACAGAGTCCAGCAGGCTATCAAAAAAAGAGAACGGCGCAAGAAAAGGCCCAGTGGTACTGAACCAACGGAGCACTCTTGTCATTTATGCGGAAGGGTCTGCAGGGCAAAAATAGGACTTATCAGTCACATGAGAAGCCATAAGTCATGAAAGAACAGTCTTTCCATTCTGTCCTCTGTGTCCTTTAGTTCTCTTTATTGTCCATGTGTTGAAATTCTCAACAATTTCTGTTCTTTATTCCTCTGGTGTTGTTAAGGTCATCATCATACCTGATGGACGAACTATTATTATTATTATTTGACGTCACAAGATTGTGCACCCGCAAAATTTTGAATTTCATTTAATTTTTTTTATGAGCTGCAATTCTTCTTTTTTGGTAACAGCCAGTTTTCCAAGTGCATTTGCTCAGCCACCTTGAGGGGAGAAGAGAGGAGGCTGTGTGAAGCCAATGTCACAATTTTGGGAGATGTGAGTAACAAACAAATGTATTAACTACAAATCCTTCTGACAGTGCGTGCACACTTCAGCTTTGTTCCCCAATAAACACACTCATTGTGGCACATTTACTAGGGTGTGTATCTGATGGGTAAAAATGCCTGATACATTCAGATAAGAACCAGCACAGAATAGCCTTGGTCACACTTACTGAGAGCCCAACAGGCAAATAGAATGGCATAGGATGGTCTTGGTCACTTACTGAGAGCCCAACAGGCAAATAGAATGGCATAGGATGGTCTTGGTCACACTTACTGAGAGCCCAACAGGCAAATAGAATGGCATAGGATGGTCTTGGTCACACTTACTGAGAGCTCTACAGGCAAATAGACCCATAGCACTAACAAGTCTGTCTGGTCGAGTAGCCTGGACTAATAGAACTTGCTGGAACAAGGACATCTTCTTCTCCAGAGCACTTGGGAGTTCTTGCTCACACTGACTGCTGCGGGCAAAGTTGGACCACAGACCAGTATCTTCGAGATCAAATTCCTGATACAATCTTGGGAAATTTGCCTACAGGGAATAAAGAAAAGAAATTTACAAAATATGACGCTGATAGGTGAAAAAAATCAATGGTTGATTCCAGAAAGAATATAAATTCTAAAATGCTATTTGATACAAATATTCATAATACCTCTTTGCGCATTATTTTAAGATGACTTCAGATAAATTTGACCATCTCTGCCTGGAATCAAACTGGCCTACTTCATCCATCACTTGCCTGACTGTAATGAAATACCACTTCTAGACATTTGTGAGCCAAACACATTGAATATTTCATTATTGAGGTTGTGAACAAACTAAAGAACCCACAAATCTGTATAAAGCAGAATTTACTGGAACAATTCTAAGTTGGCAAATGTGATATTTTTACTGACTTACCTTCAAAGCAGCAAGGGCAGAATGTCTTTCTTGATCTACCCAAGATGGTATTCTACCTGAGTCACCTTTGATGTCAGCCACTAGCATGCCCGTAAAGGCCTCCCATTCCTACAAAATAACATCAAATATCCAGAAATTGCAGAAAAATTTACTTCATGACATGTCCATACATTTTCTCCACTGAAAAAAAAAACAAACAACTAATTTTCTGATGAATGGTTCTGGTGCACATAATAACAGAACATCATCTTTAAATGGCATGCAAATACAAACAATAGTGAGATCCCCTACTTCATTTTATTTTTAAAAACTGCAGGAACTAATTTAGAGATCAAAAGTCTTGTACTCTGAAGAAATCCCATTCCATTTAACATCATCTGCTAAACAACACAGAAACACATTCTTTAACTTTAAGCGCCACAGCAATCAGCTATTATTTGCCCTCTGCCCTACAACTTCTCACTGCAGCAATCACAAGCTTCCCTCTCCTGTCCTTTATCTTTCAATATGGAGAAGACAAAACCCTGGTATCCTTGTAGGAACAAGCCATGTAGCTGAAAGTTTATCCCCCTGCTGGTACTACTGTTAGCACGGTAGAAAGTTTGTCTGATCTTTTCAATGATACAAGTGGTGTCATAAAGTCTCGGTCTATCAAAAGTTGGGATTTTTTCAAACTGCTACCTCAAAATCACATGCATGCTGGTAATGCTGCCTTACAGTGGCTATCCTGCATATACAGGAAACGAAATGCCTGGGTGCTGCACGGCACATACAGGTTACAATCACCAGCACGAAAATTTCACTTACATTTTCCTGGAACAGATCTGACTTGTAACCATGCACCAGATGCATAGCAAACATCATACGGTCAGCTTTGAAGAGTGAGCGACACACATATTCATAGACCAGCATGAGAAGTTTGGCATTCAAGGTCTTGATTCTCAACTCAGTACCACTGCCATCCTGGTGAAATCATGGGCAAAATAATATTGTTTTCTGAATCCATCACAAAGTTTCATCACGTCTTCAGTTTTTCATGTGAGGGTCAGTGTATTGTGTGCTATTTCAGGCAAAAGTAAATCATTCTGCAGAATCAAATACAAAACCACATAAGAAAAACTACTCTGCATAACATCATAAATTAAATCCCCTTAATGCCTAGCAGACCTGCCAGCTATCGCTTATTTTACAGGACCGCCCTGTGGTTGGGATATTGGGAGGGATGTGAGAAATGAGAAATGACTTCTTTTAAAGAAAAAAAAACTTTCTGTCAGGTTTGAGGATAAAGTACAAGACTATGGTGACATTATCTGCCTCATACTAATATACATTCAGTACATTATGTAACCTGTGATGTGTGTTACAGTGTTTTGTATCTGTGTTCTTCTTTCTATGGGAAATTATAACTATTGATAGTTTCAGCTTTGCCCTGTGTGTACATGCCTCTTGGGGTGCACATTTTTGAAGTGGTCATTTTAGTTGGCAAGTCTGACCTAGATGTCCATAAGTTGCTACAAATTTTTTCACACACAGATTTCTATAACAAACTGATTTGCATACAAATTTGACTGTTACAGTTTTTCTCTGCAATTCACTCCTGGACAGTACAGAATATGTGGTGGCAATCTCTCTGAAAGCCTGAATATCATATCATGAGGGCAATCAAATGCTAATGTTTGAAGACAATACTTACATGTTTGGACTGCAAGGCTCTCTGGAACAGCCTAAGAAATGCCGCCAGGGAGAATCTGTACATGTTGTTGATCTTGGCCAAATCTGAGATGACAAAATACAAGCAGCTGCCACTTTCTGCCAGGGAAAGGTAGGTGTTACGTTCCTGGTCCAAGGAGGTTTGAAGTCGGACAGATTCCGTCAGTGACTCACTGATGGTGATACTGCTGGCTTTGGTCTTGTTCAGAGAATCTAAAAGTTCTTTGTTTTCCAGGATGTTCCCTTTGGCATTAGCCAACTCCTGTGGAAGACAACACCAAGGGAAAAAAAATATAGTTCAGGATTTTTCCATGTCAGAAAGACTAAGAGATAAACAAAGTGGAAGATATGAAAATATGTTGCAAACTAATTAAACTAAAATGTAGTGTATGCTGCAGTTTATGAAACCCACGCTTTCTCCATTAATTCTGCTACTGAAATCAAAAATAACCCCTTGGCTGTGCTGTGGACGTATGGCAAAATCAACTGTATGAGTTGTGCTGCTGTGAGCCTACACCATACATCATAAAATCAATAGTGCGAGTGCACTGTGGACATACGCCACACATCCTAAAATTATCCCAAAAACTGTCCCTAAGTATATAACGTATGACTTCATACCTCTAGTAGACTGGACTCCAACTTAGCCAGTTGAATCTTGAGATCTTCTTCCTGTTTCAACAATTCTGTTTTCCTGACTTCCAGCTCTGGTTTCTCATTCTGAAGTGTGTTGGCCAACAACTGGCAAGACAAAAATCATTTCCTCCATGAACTTTTATCATACTTTCCAATTCAAATTAAAAAAAAAAAAATCCAAAAGATCAGGGCTTTTTTTTTTCCCTTTTGAGGGGGGGGGGGGGGGTCAGAGTCTTAGAGAGGGCCTACAATCCTTGGAAACAGCAGTGAACATGATCACCGAAAGATCAGCAGAGACTGTTCAAGTATAAACAGCAAATAGATGATATATAATCATAAAGATTCCCTTCATCTCCCTTCCTTGAATGAAAAAAGTTACCTGACATCATCCCAATACTATCCACTTCTAAAAACATAAATACACAATGAACTATTTCAAGTACAAGAGTAATGGTCATGGGACTATGTTCCCTACTGATGCATGAATTGTCAAAATCTTTAAGCGGCAGCAAGTTTATTTAAGTACCCAATTTTTTAAAATATAATTTCATTTTCCTGAGCAATTATGAATACATAAATTTCATCCTATGATATCACAGCAACTTGAACTCCAACCATCTTTCAAAAACAAGGGAAGATAAAAGTCTGTAATGGGAAGATAACTGTGTTGCTAGATTACCTGCCCTGTGAGACCAGCCCTGGTTGTGGTGAAGTTGACCTCAGTGATGATTGCCGCAGCATCAGGTGGTATCTCAGGGCTAGGGTTTCTTGTGGTCAGGAACAAACGGAATTCTTCATTGTAGTCAATGGTCTTTTCACCAATCTGCACCACATACCTGGGACCTGGATGGGACACGATGGATTCCATACAATTAAATGGGTCAATTCTACAACATGTCAAAGTCCACCTGGATCTCAGAGCAAACCTTATAGTTCTGCATAAATATCACCTTGTGTACTGTCTTCTGTGCATAGCATATTAGCCATAATTATTATCTGTTATTACTAAATGTGGCAGCTCTGAGAGCTGAAGTTTTCTGAGTTAAAGAGTGCAAAAAGACCCCGAGGTTTACAGAGTCAGTGAGTGCAAAACAGAGCTGAGAACCTTGCCAAACTGAAACTGACACTTGCATAAACTCAATCCAAATTTCTTCACATTTTTCTTCTCCATACGATGCCTCAGACCAGGGAAAGTGGTGCTCTTCAGTTTACAAGGGTGCTGAGACATGTAAGGCTTGTAAGAACACCTCACGTAGAGCGGAGGAGGAAAGCCAGGAAGGCCAAAGCCAGCAATCCGCAAGATGGACGTCCACCTCATCCACTGTCCCATCTCCCTTCATACTTTCCCGGCACTGATAAGCCTTGTGGACTCACTGCGTACTGACACATTCAGCCCCAAAACAACCCCCACATAACTAGCAGTCCTCCTTGACTCCATGGACAAACTCATACACACGCACACCATAAATTAGATGCGACTACAGCTTTTTATCATGATTACTATATGCTTGTCCTGTGCTTCAAAGAAATATCCACCCTGCCAAACATTTCAAAATCAAACATATTTTAGTTATGTTCACTTGTAGGCTGTACAAAGATTGTGCAATGACTGCCATACTTACCTTGAGCTGTGAGATCACCACGTAACAAGGGATATAACACTGGTTCAACTCCATCAACTTCCTGAATGACCAGTGTCTTGCCAAATCTCACTGCAAGTTCTAGGGCAGTGCTGAAGTTGGCGTCCTGGTGAAATGAAATCAAAATTGTGGTAGACACAAGTTCCACTGTTCCTACGTATTACATCATCTTTATAACAATGTTAAGGTAGCATATCCCAGGGACCATAAAGCACAGATGAATTATTTGACAAACGAGTTCCATCAATAAGACATTCAAATATATTCCCAACATGTAATACCCCCACCCATCAAAAAGTCTGAGTTGCCTTGGCAACCAGACCAATGTAAAAGTCAACCCCAAAAAAATTCTCTTACCTGCTGGTTGATCACTTCAAGTCTGTTCTCCTTCATGTGAACTTTTAGCCATTCTGTGGCTCGGGAAGATGGATCCACCAGGAAGGGACGCAGAGAGCTCTGTAGAAAGTAGAAAACTTGTCTTATGCATACATCCTTATTCTTGTCCAAACCTTATACAATAGTGGCTTTCAAGATGAAATGATTACAAGGCACACAGTCTGTGAGGTAAGTATGGCAAGCAAACACAAATATTTTAATTTTTATCAGATTTATCTCAAAAGCACAATAAATATTCTCACTCATCAAACTTCTTTATTATATTTTACAATCCCTGGACAACAGTGTTACTGTAAACCTACCATTTATTCCAAAGATAAACAACCCAAATTGCAAAAGCACATGTAAACTTCTAGTCTGTTTATGAAAATAGTACAGTAAATAATACGTACTGACTCACCAGGAAAGTTAACTCTGAGATATGAATGAATTTCATAAAAATTAAGCAGTTGCCTTTTAACTCTGTAAGTGCCATGAATTTGTTCACGTTTGCCGACACAGGGTGAAAATAGCTGGGGAGATGAATGAAGCCTAACTACAGCAACATCTATGAATAGAAAGTCGACTTTCTGTCTTCCAAAAATAAAATAGCCTAGCATTCTTGTGCACTGATACATCAGTGATTGGCACAAACTTGATCAGCAGATGAACCAATTCATCGGCTTTTGGCACACAAAGAGTTAAGAAAGGTGAAGGTGTCAAAACCTAAACATGACAGAAACTCTCAATCAGATTCACAAAGCAAATTCTGCGTTAAAACAGAAAAAAAAGGGGAAAAAAAGTTCAAAATTGGTGAAATTCAAACAACCAAAGCAACATTCAACACTTAAGGCAGTTCTGCTTTTCCAATCTTCAATATCTAAGGCATTTTTTTGACATATTATATTTTTCACTGTTTATAACCCAGCGCTTTGCAAAATACACCTTTTTTCTTTTCTTTTTCTTGTCATATTTGATCTTAATTCCAAGCCCTGCAGCAACCCCTACAAATTTTCTGTGATTTTTTTATGCAAAATTTCATCAATACAATTTTCCCATGCAGTTTTGGCTTCCAGAAAGAGTTCATGATGGAATGAAAAAAAATGGAATGCAAGTTTTGAAATCGTGAAGAGATACACTTTTTAAATTCTCTCATATTAGTACAGTGAGAAAGAAATAAAATTTTTCTAGTTGTGTGTGTGTTTGGTGGTGCAACATGCCAGTGGTGTTACAATCCATTCACAACAGTCAGTGAGAAAACCAAGGTATGGATAAAAAATATGGATACTTCAAAAGGGTTGATAATTGTGCAAAGTGTGTCAAGTAATAAAGTGATCTGTTTTCCTTCTCAGTGACCTGGATCAACTGAGTCATGTTGGTTGTGGAACTGAAGTGAAAGATTTTTGTCCAGCTTTGGCAAAACTATATAAGATTCCAAGCAAGAAAGCTGAAAAACAATACTCTGGCAAATTCATGATCAAACAATCACAAAAAAAGCTGTGTTCAGATAGCCTGCCTTTAAAGTGAATAGACTGAGCAAGACTTTCATCAGCAAAATATACTTGTGAAAATTACAGTATGATTTATTGCTTATTCTGCATTATTTAGTAAACTGAATGCAATCACAAAAAGTAAACCTATGTATTTTTACTTTTTATATTAACCATCTCTTGTAATCTAACCCAGGTAGTATTGGAAAGGGAAAAAAGAAACAATAACAAAATAAAATACCCCCCCCCCCCCCCCAAAAAAAAAACAACAACAAAAAACCAAGACAACAGAGCCACACCACTGCAGAAAATATAATTGTGCCAATGAAACACAAGTCACAAACAACTCACCAGACTAAAACATGAGCAGCATAATTATGACCAGGGACAATGAAAATATGTGTTTACCTGTTTCTTTCTCACTTCCAGAAATTTAAAAACATGGCAAGGACTTTACAACTGGAAGAAATGTTCTTACTGATAGCTTTATCATTCAATCACAGGTATTTGGAAATTAGCTGTGACAGATACATGAATAAACTGACTACCTTCTTTGGACTTCACTCTCTGACTCCACACAAAAGACAAAATATTTAAAACTGACAGACAAATGGCCATTTGTTATTCATTATTTCACTTCAGCAAATTTTTTTCAAATTTGTTAATTGTTCCAGGTTTTTTGTAACCTGACAAAGATCTTCAGTGAACGAAATTATGTTGTTTTTTTCCCATTCCATTTCCAAGACTTTTGGAAAATACTTTCTGTTTTGTTTGTAACCCAGGGCTTTGTTGTTTTTTTTTGCCATATATGTCAATTTACTTGAGATAACTGATTTTCACAAAAATGGCAAATTATGTCTCTAGGAAACTGCAGTACTTATAGAAACTCACTGAAGGTACCTTTTACCTTCCTCAAAAAAAAAACATTGAAGAGTTTCACAACAATCAAAAGTCAACAACAATAAAAACAAAAATTGGCAAACAAATGCAGAAAGTGACAGATCAAGCACCATTCAGAAATCTCACACGGTGATGGTCTTACCCCAACTGGAATGTTATGGATCTGTGTGGGCCATTTTTTTTTTTCGTGGTTCAGAGTGCAGATAGTCAGAGACATTAAATACATCAGGACACAATAAGTTACACAATATTCACAATATCCTACGACATCTCATGCTCGGTTTCTCCATCTAACTCATAGTAACACCAAGAATATCAATGGAAGAGATGTGCGCAGCACAGTGAAACAAAACCAATTAATGAGGCAAATTAAAAAACCCAGTATTATGTTCTTGGTTGTTCAAGATTATCTCCCTAATTGTATGGGGACTCTGGGCATATCGGTTTCATAGATTTCCTTTTGAATTATCTTTCCTTTCTAAATTTGTACATGGTATCTTTAGCTGTACTAGATTGTTTGAGAGGACTTATTTTTAGAAACTTTTATTAAATTTTTACAAATATGTATTTAGTACAAAAAAACAAAAAAAAAAAACAAGAAAAAAATTATAGAAATATGAAATCCACCTTAGTTTACCCATTCATTTATATACATCCAAATTTCTGAATTATTTATCAAATCAGATAAAATGAATAAAATCTTTTTATCATGAAAATGATATTTAAAGGAGAAGACATAAATGATAGATGCACAACTGCAGATTATTCCTATCCTCAGCATGATTCAAACAGTGTAAGTCATTAGAAGACAACACAGAGACACACAAGACAACATTCTTACTGTAGACCACATCCTAGGTATTCAAGAACACTGGTGCAAGGGGAGGGGGGCTTGATAGACTAATCTATGTCGTAAATACATTTCATAGCAAAAATATTGGGGTACGTTTCTTTCTGACATCTTGTTTGTTTTTCAGGTTTCTGGCAAACATTTGGAATATATCATCGCTGACCAGGGGAACTGTACAGTGTTAAAACCACTATTCTTCAGGAGAAGTGAAGAACTGTTTTATTCCTGTTGTGTAAGTCGTACAAAGAACTATTTATTCCAGACTGCATCCTAAACATAGAAAGTTGCTGTCATCTTGTAACTCAGTTGGTTAGATTGATGAGGTAAAAAAAAAAGTATAACATATCAGATTTTCAAATTTTGAAAAATCTGACACATGAGTTTTTCTGGACAGCAATGATATACAGACATATACCAGACTTACTGTCTCTGATGAATTACTAAACAGGTCCTATGACATGCACTACTAGTAAATGCAGATCAGCATGCTTGAAAAAGGAACAATAGCTCACCTGCAAAATCACCAGGGCATTTTCCATTGACAAATCGTCTGAGGGAAGACCTTCTCCCTTCCAGATCAGCTGTTCACTCTCTGTGGAAAGGAATCGTCTTAAGTCAAATTTGTCCACTCCGATGCTGTCCCTCCACTGTTTCAGATAGTCTCTCCGTTGGTCCTCTGGTGCTGCTGACAAGTAAGTGATGAATGCCGCAGCCAGTAGAGCTCTCTTTGGCAACACTTGAAGTTCTGTTGATAACTCGCCAACCTGGCGGGGGTTACAAATTAACACATTGAAATAACATCTTCCTGACATTCACAAGAGTCTGGAATGGCTTGAGACACTGTACCTTAAATTTGGTTTACGTAAGATAAAGTCTCTTTTATGAAAATGGTCTGCAGCCTTCGTATGACCGTTGACACAGAAGGAGACAATGAAAATTAATTTTTGATTGAACATTTTGATGACTCATAGTTCTAAGATGCTAAAAAATACCCTAAATTCTCAAATGAAACTTGAATAATTCAGCAAATGTCATGACCCAATTTGACCGATCTAGAAAACTATACATGTAATTTTTTTTTAAACAAAAGAATTACACACAGGATGTAAGAGAACCAAAATGAGCACCATACCTTCAAAAAGATTTTGAGCTCTACACATTTGCCCCATTGGAATCCAATAGATTTATGTGAAACTGACATAGAACTAACCATTTGAACCTTGTGAAGTCTTATTGCGTTTGTTTGAAGTCATTTCTGGTAGTCAAAATTTCTTCCACTCAGAAGTGGAGATCTGAGGATCCAGCTGTGTATGTGTGTGTGTGTGTGGGTATGGGAGGGAGGGCGTGCTCATCTTTACTGAATCTCTTCCCATCATTCTTTGCTTTTTTTTTTGTTTCTTTTCAGTGACCAACATCCTATGTGTACTGCTACAAGTTACTGACACTTTTATGTTAACCCTTTATTTATTGATGGGGCCTAAAAGTCCCTCCCTCATTTTCCCCTCCCAAATACTGAGAACTCTTCCGATCTACATATCCACCCTTTCACAAGCTTTAATAGCTTCCATCTACTTCTGTCTTCCTCTGTCAATGTGATTGTCTTCACAAACAGCGAAATTCTAGACCTTGAAAATTTTGTCGTTTTGCCGAGAGCTAACAAATGAGCATCCACACCCCAAGATTCTTCTCATTTATTCATATATCCCCATCCTCACAAAAGCAAGAAACAAGATACAAACATGCTGAGATGTGTATTTTCAATCATGACGGTATACTACATGTAGATAAATCAAGTCTAGTTATGAATTTGATGAAGTAAAGCATGTCTAGTAAATAATGGGCTAAGTTCAATACCACTGGAACTATGTTCTTGTCCATCTCACCCGTTGGTACACCAATGATTTTGGTGGTTTTGAGGTATAACTACCATATCATTGCTCATGCTGCGATCAACATTCTTACAAAGAGATGTATTGCATCTTTCATAGTTTTGAAGTTATAATCAGAAATGTGTTTGCCACATCCAAGAATAACAACAGTGAACAAAACTTTGACATGCTCTCAGGTAAAATGAGAAAACTGTTGATACGCCAGTACGTAAGGCGAAGGATGATGTATACTGTGAGAGACAGAACTTTCTTATATATCGTGATAATAGGTCGATGGGATTGGTAGTGTTTTCTTATGCACGGTTACTCTGTGTATTCTGGACTGACGGAATCTGCACCTGTTGGTTCCAACGCTGGTATTCTCCCTCTAGTTTGGACACCAGGGTTTCTGCTGCTTCAATGGTTTCATTCTCTTTGTCCAGTTTAATCTTGAGCTCAGCTGCCTCTTTGGTCAGGCTCTCAAACCTGTTTCTCAGGGAAGCCACCTTGCGATCGACCTCACCCAAAGCTTGACTCAGTTTAGCCATACGAGCTTCAGCTTTCTCCAGATTTCTGGATGAGGCAAAAGATTAATGAAACAGTGACATGACATGTTACAACATGACATGTTACAACTGGGATACAAATACACACACTGCTTAAATTCATACAAAACATTGCACTAAATAATTTCATCACCCTCCAGGAAAACTGTCATAAGTCAAATTTTCCAAATATATTGAAAATTTCATCATGTTTCAGTTTTGACCTCTTTCATCTAAAAAGCTGGGTTAAAAGGTGATAGCTGTTTCCTAACTTTAGGAATCAGTTTAGAGTAAATAATTCTTCTGTACACCAAACACAGCACAAATAAAACTGTTTTTTGCTTCTCCTGAAAAGTAGTGATTTTGACATATGACAGTTTTCCTGGTCAGCAACATTTGAAGGTTTTTATCTATTAAGAAGTAACTTGATTTTTAAGTAGCCTGTTTGGTTGGTTTTATTTTTTTGTCAGTTGTTTAAGATGCTGTTTATGGTGTATGACAGGACAGTCTTCTCGAATACGAATTGGTTCTATTGCTATTACAGTAAAGTACTTACTTTCTGAGGTCATTTTGTTCCTTCTCCAGTGGTTCAATTTTCTCCAGGACATAAGAATACTGGACATTGGCTCGTACCCAGGTTGCCAAAGGCTCTGCTGCCTGCGATGCTCTCTTGGCATTCTGCATGACAAAATTATACAAAATGTTGCTCTCCTTTCCAGAATGAAGTTAAAGAAATGATGAAAAGTGAGGGAAGTGTAAACTATATAAGAAAAAAAACAAGAGTGAGAGAGAATGATGGGAAAAGAAAAAAAGAAAGAAAGTGAAGGTGTGAAACAGATGCAGAGAGTTTTGGAATGCTGAAACATAACACTGGAGTAGAACCATTCCTGGATTCAGTGACAGACAGTTGTATATTCACATTAACCTCACATTTTGTGTTCTTGACAAGTTTGAAAAAGCTTCTGATCTAATGTCTCTGTCTGTCATCCCTCTTCCCCTAACCCCAACCCCACATCTACAAACATCAAATAAAAAAAAAAAACACAAAAGAAAAAAATATTGAAAATGAAACAAAACAAAACAAGACAAAATGTTTATTTCTACAGGGCGAATTGTCTGAAAGTATTTGGGGATTGGAGAAACCAAGATAATTCAAGAAACTTTGTTGCTGTTGACATATTTCCCTGAATTGAGAGTAAACATGACGACAAACGGTTCCACACTGAGGCCCCAGTACTGCTTTATTCCATTGTCACATCAGCGTGTTCTGAGAAATCATATGTAAAGTTTTGTAGTTAAACTTTACAAAGTGTTAAAACAATTTTTTAACACATCAAAATCTACTAACAGAGGTGAGATACAATAGAAAAGACAAAACTACACTCTGTCAGGTCATCTCATAGCCCCATCTCTAAGTTTTTTTGTAAAATGTGTAAATAGAATAGAGCCGTACGGGGCCAAAAATACACTAAACTGAAGTAACGCTTGAAAACACACAAACCTTTGGTTCAAAAGAATCTTTGTTCTTTCTCAACAGTTCCTCCACACTTTTCCTGATCTCAGGGGAAATATTTCTGGCATCAAATGTTTGGATTTCTTCTTTCACACCTCTCTTGGCCAAAAAACTGCATGGAGACAAATGAACATAAAAATTCAGTACTGATACACAAAAAAGGCATTTAAAATACGAGAAAGTTAATAAGTAATGCATTTGGTTGCTGGTGATTCTGACAGTCTTGTGAAAATGTGACACAAATCCTTGGCACATGCTATTATGCTGGTTCACCAGCTTTCCTTCATCTGACAATGATGAGCCATTTGAACCTTTTACTACCTCAACAATACTGAATATATAAATCAATTCTATGATCACCCAATCTTGTTGGACTTTTGTCACATGATCCAACAAAAAGATTAGATCTAGTATCAATTTTAAAATCGTTGCCAGCCCCGAAAACTGTTGTATGTCAAAATCACAGTGTTTCAAGAGAAGCCAAAAAAAACTGTTTTATTCTTGTTGTTGTCACGATTAAGGTTGATGACCTTGTACGCCACGAGTATAGAGGGGGTAAACTTAGTAGGGGAGAAGGGGAGTTTAAAGTTGTTGTCGAGCATGAAAGATTACTATCACGAGGAAGGTCGGTGGCCTTGTGCGCCACGAGTCTAGGGGGGTGAGCTTAGCAGGGGAAAACACGGTTTTTAACATTGTTGACGAGCGTGAATAGATACACACGACTCGCTTTAAACTAGTCGCGTGTGCAAAAACCTCGGGAGTATAAGTAGAGGAGAAGCTCGACACACGTGGTTCCCAAATTATTCGTTCCTAGAGGAAGACGCAGCGAGAAGTGGTCCGGGCGACAAGTGGAAGGTCGTGCCATGGGGACCAGGGGTGTTAAGTATGTGAGGGATCTATGAGGTTCCCAAGTTATTCATTCCTAAAGGAAGACGCAGCGAGAAGTGGTCCGGGCGACAGGTGGAAGGTCGTGCCAGTGGGGATCAGAAGTGTTAGGTGTGTGAGGGATCCATGATGTTCACATTTATTTCCCAATAAGAAGAATTTATCGGTCCGGGCGACAAGTGGAAGGTTGTGCCATGGGGACCAGAAGTTGAGGAGTTCTGATGATAGGATGGGAACCCATCAGAAGCTCGTGAATCTACGATGGCGGGTGTGAACCGTCGGTGTGCTGTGTGTTTGCAAGTTGAAGAGTCTTGAGGACGGGATGTCGAGAACCCCTCAAGGAACAAGTAATCTACGATGGCGGGTGTGAACTGTGTGTTCTTATTTGTGAGAAGCCAGGGGCGTCTGTTTCCCCTTTTATCGTCGAAATTAAAGATCTAGAAAGGATTGTGTGAACTCTGGAGAAGTGAAACTGCATCAACGAGGAGGGCAGCTGTTGACAGAGACTATTAAGTATACGTAGTTAAGTTTATAGACAGAGGGATTAGATCTAGATGTGAAACGGGGAATAGATAATAGCCATGATCCCCAAGAGTAAATTTGAAGTATCTCTGTTTTTGTGATTATGTATGTGATTATCATGAGTTGAATGTTTTGACATAAGTTTTGTCATGCATTTATAATTAAATATCGTTTCATTTAAATTTCACTCCATGTGTCCGTTGATCGCTGGTCTGCTTGCTTGGCTTGTTAGCTGGGTTTGAAAGGTAAATAAGTTAGGTACTCATCACACACGTGGTCGTATGTTGTACAGAAGAACTATTTATACCAAACTGGGTCTTAAGAACAGAAGAACAGGAACCGGCTGCCCAGCCACCAACCTCACAGAAATCTGATGTGTGGGAGTGACATCATTTTTGCACAAAGGAATGGCATTCTTCCAATGTAGGTCCACTGATTAAGACATTGTGCCAACATCAGTTTGATGCAGGAAACCTGCCCCTATGGTCATCCTACCAATCCTATAGAAATCTACGCCAGATTGCTGAAAGGCTGGGTTGGCCAGGTACTGTCTCGTGCCCATGCTAGATAGGTCAATGAAGAAAATAAACTATAACATATCAGATTTCCTAGATGACAATAAAATGAACCAACTAAGCAGTGAACGACTGCGCCACTAATGTTCTGACCTCTTCATGCTGACCCAGGAAGTGTCATAGATGCCCATGAGACGCAAGACACCTTCCAGAATGTCTCGGATCACATCAGGTGGCGCTCGGAGTGCTCGAATTTCTGACAATGCTTCAGTTTTGATGCTTCCGACAGCTCTGCGGGCTTCCTGCACCAAAGGTTCTACCTGAAATGTGTTCAATAAATGTGTAATCTACAGCTTGGAGTATTGTCCATTGCATACTCACCAATCACTTTCCCATTCAAGATTAATACATTTAGTGTTTCACAAAGTTTATTGATGCAGAAATATGATCTACTTATTATTTTTCACAAAGACTAAAGAAGCAAACTCAAAATCAGGATAAGTCTTTACAAATAAAAAAATCAATTTCATAAAGTTTAGTGTGAAATATGAGAATATGCAAAAATTTTACATTAATCCAATAGAAAATTGGCGTTTCCCTCTCGTTATAGAATTCATATGGATGGCACCATATAGCTTTTACATATTCACATTTTGAGAAATTTATATATGATCAGTCTGACCTCAGCCAATTCGATATCAATTGCTTTCTTCCTCTTTTCCAGAACTTTGTTCTCCTCGGCAGCACTTTTCTTCAGTTCTTCCATTTCCAACTTCTGATCTCCTGCATTTTGCATGGCCACCTGGAGGAAAGTCAATTCATGGGATACACTACAGAGAAAACCATCGGGAGAACACAGAAACAGTTATGCAGCCGTTCTATGATAGTTAATTTTCATAAACTGTTTTACCTCTTAACATCTATGTCTTTTTTATATCTGAAGAAGAAATTCAGATCTGGAAGCTCGCTGTTTTCTTCCATTTCTCATTCTTTTGGAATTTATAGTATAGGTTCTTTTATTATTTGTTTCTGAAGTTGGGATTTGTGAAATACAACCTTCTTTTTTTTTTTGCCACCTTCTTTTCTTGTTACAAGCTCTCCAGCAATCCCAAAATTTTTCTATTACTGTTTTTTTTTTTTTTTTACATTTTGTCAACAGAAGGATAAAAGTTATCTGATACTCCTGGGTCCACTCAAAAACATGAAATGTTCAACATGAATAACAGAACAAAAGACATATGATAAATGTCAGCCTTTAGTATTAGTGTGACATGATAGTTATGTTTCCCAAGCCATGTCACAATTCAACCATGAGTATGTTTGATAAAATACAATTTGATATCTAATGAACTAAATCTTTATTCAAACAGAAAATGTAGTGACTGTGTCATCAATCCATTCAGATAGTAACTGATGCATGCAGTGTTAAATGTCAAGGAAAAGTTTGGTGGCAAATGTGGAGGATATTGGTGATATCTTACAGTAATTTCCTTCAGAGCTGCGTCAGCTTCTCCTTGTTTTTCTGCCAGCAGCTGACTCTGTTCACCAGCTTTCCTCTTCAAGTCATCCACCAAAACTTTGGCGTCGTTCAGTTTGGAGACACCAGCCTGTGGCATGGGGGAAAACAATGGAGGTTCAGAAATTTTCACAGAAAAACTCATGGCAAATTTTTATTTCATGGCAGTCTGTTCACAATATCACAGATGTATAGCTGGCATAATGTGAATTGCATGACACATAAAATTCAAATCACAGAAATCTGAATTACAGAAAATCAAAAATTTTTGTAGCACTTCTGTAGCCTGGTCATTTAATATAGGACAAAGACAGAAAACAATGGGTCAGTCACTCTTTTGGTGAATTCTTGTGAAACAGGCAGGAGAATTTATAAACTACTGAAACTTGCCTCAAATTACAAACTGCACGTATTAGCTGCTGTATTACGTAGTTTATGAAATGCATGACTGAAAAAAAGCTCATCAATTTGCACTACAAGAAAGTTGTCCACTGATCTGCTGATTGTGCTGATCCTGAGCAAACTCAACTTCTATCTGAACCAACCAATATCATCATGTCATCTATCCAAACAAACTATTCTGATCTTATTACACTTCTGTTTGAGCCATCTACTTCAATCTTATCTCAGGAGTAGAAACCCCCTGCTTTTTTCAGGAGCTTGCAACTGTCTTCTTCAGGGCTATAACACAACAGCCCTTTCAATGGCTAAGAAGACAAACAACAACAACCACAACAATAACAACAACAAAAATGAAACAAAAAAATTGAGGCAAAAAATGCTGAGGGCAGCAAAGTCTGACAGAGAGAAAGAACTCTCTGCTCCTACCTGTAAATGGTGCTGTTTTTCCTGAATACTTCTCTTTTTCTTCTCGTAGACAGACTGGTAAGTGTTGAGGAAAATCATGTAGCGCCGTGGGGTGGCACCCAGAGCAGCACAGGACTCGTGCACATGCAGGAAACATTTCAGGAGCTCCTCCCCTCCAGAAATTTTCTTCTTGTGACCTTTGGGTTCTCCGATGGATCCGCCCTCAATCTTGGGAGGTCTGGTGAGCAACATCCAGGGGACCTGTGACAGCAGGAGAGATTTGGGGACATCCATAAAGTAAGTACACTTGATTTTGGTGATTTCTTATTTTTAATCTAAAAAGTTTTCTCTGACCAGGTGAATATTTCAAAGCTGGTGAACAAACTCATTCCAGCAATCAAACTTCATTTCAATCAACGTTTTGAAAGCCTCCACAGTGTCAATGGTCGCCATTTACAAGTCACACTTCAAGGCACCCGAACGGCTACATGAGAAACACAATGACTGGTCAAAATTATTTACAGTTTAAGCTAACCACCTAGTTAGAGAAATCGCCCGGTACCGTTTACTGGAATTTATGATATGGTCCTATCGGGCATCCTTTGTGCCTAAGAGTTAAAAATGAGCATTGCTGATGTGGAGGCAAAAACTCACCTTCACCATACTTTCCCTACTCCAACCTTCCATCCACTGCACTGAGCACTGTTTGTACAGGGCTGGGTTACTTTCACAGTTGAGAGTGAAAGTAGAACTGGTGTTGTCCATGATGAGAACACTGTGCAGATTGTGCATCACACCTGCACAGGTAAACTAACAGTTTAATATCATCGAGTATTCAGATCTTCACACTTTACCTAGAAAACATACTAATTTCTTATGATAAACAACCGAATTATTCATCTGATTGTAATATAACACAAACATGCATTCTTGAAGTTATAATGTCACACCAGCTTTCCTGTGAGAATTTCATTATGCTTTTTACTGTGAAAACTAAAGTGGCTATTCCTTTCACCTAGACACAGCTGTGAAATTGTGTAAAATGCTTTAAAATTAGAACAAAAATTAGTTCAGTTTTCACATTTAACAACTTCTTTACATTATTGTTTGACATTATAAAATAAGTGTATATCAAATTTCCGAAAAAAATCTGAAAATAATAAAAACAAAAACTAACGGGCAGCAAAGAAGCTGATGAGTGTTCCTCTAAAGCCAACTTCTGATGCCATGTCTCTGAGAGGGGTCAGCAAGGGCTCCAACTCTTCTGGTGAGTAGAGACCAGGCACTTCTCCAGCTGACAGAAGACTGTTGATGAGTTCCAGGAACTGCGGCTCCATAAACTGGTGATCCTCCAGTAGAAGTACAACTTGTTCTCCTTCTATACCTGCCAGCTGCATCACCTGGTAATAGACAAAAAAATCAGTTAGTTTTAAAAATCTGACCAACTTCCATGGAACTTGCAGTTGGTTTGTTTCACTAATGTCATCACCAAAAATTGTGAAGCCTCCCTGCTCCCCTGAGCCCAATGACTGAGCATGCACACTTGTGAAGATTTGTTTTTTTGGCACATCAGCAGGGCATTGCACATTAGCAAAGATTAGCTGTCATCCAAAAAGAAGGAACTCAAAACAAGCAGCCTAAGAACTTCTGACACAGGACAAGATAAAACTCAAAATTTTGTTGGAGCACAAGTTCTGCATGGTCATGTGGAACAAACCAATCAAATTTCATGTCAATCATGTTTTACCCTTCCGAACATAACTATCCAATATCACTTTTCCCTGATACAATAACAATAAACAACAGATAAAAAAAAAACAATGCACCTGGAATTATATTTCAACTGATTTCTAAGATGTCACAAAAATCAGAGACAGAGATTCTGATGCAAACATTAAAAATTTTCAGATTTGGAATTCATTATTTTCACTGCTGATGAGCGGAGGCATCACAAAGAGAAACACAAAGCAAAACTGACTTTTGAAACCAGAGACTGCGAGATTAAATTAACACTGGTCCAAACTTACATGTTTGAGGTCATTTTTAAACTGTTTTACACCGTAACCCCTGGACACTTTGGGAGAAAAGACTTGCATCTGGTGCATGTTGGCCACAATGCTGACTGCTGTCCGACGTCCCACACCACTGCGTCCAGCCATCAGCAGGGAACCACCGGGTTTGGTCAGGACTCTGTCCACTCTGGCCATGTTGTCTAACACTTCTCTAAAGATCAGAATGTCCAGTTCTCTATTTTCACGACCTGGAGTGAATCAAGGGGACACAAGTCAGTATGAACTGACTATGACATGTCTGTAGGACTTTACACTAGGTCAGTTAAGTCTACTAGATGATTATTTTTTAATCTCCAGAAATATTCTGAAACAGTGACTAAAGTGGATTTGCAATAAAGGATACCTTAACTTTTAGTACAAGGAGGCCCATTCCACATTTTTATGCACACCTTTTCGGGCATTTGAGGTTCATGCATTTATATATGCTACAAATAAATGGCTACATCTTCCTTATTTGTCAGGAACAAAAGCAATCAAGCATAAAAATTAATCCACTGTCTTCTGATATCTGTTTATTTAAAAAGTTGGATTGGATAAAATCATGAATATTACTAAAAAAGAGTGCTGTCAAAGTAAGAGCACCATGATGCAAGGAGTTAAGCCTTTGATGGCAAAAAACTTAACCTGTAGCCCGGATAAGATAATACGACCATGCGGCTCAGAAACACTCTACATCTGAACAAAAGAGGAGACATGAAGAGACAAAAACCAGAAACCAGACTTACTGTAGATTTTGATGCCTTTCTCCACAACTCCCTTGAAATCTTCATCAGATAATTTACCCAGAGGTTTTCCAACAGGTGGGAGAGGGGCCCCAGCTCCCACAGCTGGGGCTCCTGACTCAGTTCTGGCTCCCCAGGTCACAAAATAGTCACCTGTCAATGATCAAACATGTCACATGATCCGGCATGTAATTATTTTTTATGTCTAAAATGATATCCTGGTGTTAAACTGTATAAACCATTCTTAAAGCCTCCAAATATTTCACTTATCTTCTGCAAAATACCTGGTGGATTATCAAACTGCTTGCAGATTCAACAAAACAGCGTATAATTCCACACTTAAGCCAGGACAGAACCCAGTCAGTAAAATGTTGATTTGGTTTATCAGTTAAAAACAAAATCAGAAACTGTTACCCAGACTGCCTCTGCCTAACACATACAATGACATTACACATTCACTCACTGTCCATCTTGTCAAATATGTCGGCCGACCAGTCTGAACGGACAACTGACTGCAGCATATTGTCAAACTTGCTGCGATTGTCCACCCCTACAATTCTGTCTCGGAAGAGCCTGCGAGCCTCGTAAGCCCAGACTTCTAACACAGTGTCAGCAGTGTTGTCTTTAGAACCAGCTGTCAGGTCATAACGCAGCAAACTCAGGGCCCAGCTGGTCAGATCTCTTGGTGTGAACAGATAGTGACTGTAGTCATCCACAGTAAATCTTGCCCTCAGCTGTACAGATTACACACATATCATACATAAATGAGGTTTTACTCAATAATTAAAAGAGGATTTATAAGGGTGTCTTTAAAAAAAAAAAGGCCAGTACAAAAACTTTTTTTTTTCTTGACACAAATTTTTTTGAGAGTTCAGAGCATTGGTGTATGTCATAGTTCTTCAATAAGAAAAAATATCCTGCCATTCCTGAATAAACTTCCATGTACTATTCCCTCAAACACTCTGGACTTAATGTATTTTGTGGGAGAATCTATGGCTACATGATGTTCATTAGGAGCACAACACCAAAAAAAAGGGGCCATGTCCATGCCAAAGACTCACAACAGGCAAGTGTCCATTTCTTTGCATTTCTTAAAAAAAACCTTCTTTAAATACTGTTTCAACATTTCTTTTGCCTGAAGAAGTTCCTTTTGCGACAGAAAGCTTGCACTTGTTTTTTTTCCTTTCCTTTTCTTTTGGTGATTTATTGTAATGTTCTTTTCTTATTTGTTTCTATCGCGTGGCTGTACTAAATACAACTTTTCTTTTCTTGCCATTTTAACTTCATAAGAAGGGAATCAACTGCCAGAAAACAAGTTAGGATTGATGGATAATGAAGAGATACTGGCATGCAAATGTTGCTGGTTTGAATAGAAATAACAACAGAGCTGAGGGACAGACAACAAGATGGAAAGAAGAGACAGAAATCACATAACTCAAATGGCAAACAGAAACTGGAAACAGCGCACATGATTGACCCTTTAATTTCCAACAGCACATAACTGCGAATTTGCCATTGGTAATGTCAGTGACGAAATTGTAGAAAAGCAAAAATCAATGGAGAGAATTAATGTTTCAATTTTTTAGATTCTCAATCACCAGTTGAACAAAACTTTAATAAAAAGATCTCAAAATAACTGGGAATATGAAAATAACAACTTTCTGGCCTTGGCAAGTAAAGGGTTAAGATCTGTTTCCTCACCTGTTCATAGAACTGGATCATACTGCTGGCCAGAGCATGAATTTTGGAGACACTGCCCCACACTGTGTGCCTGGCCAGCTGGCGATGTAGGATAGGCTTCAGGTAAGCAGCATAGATGGTCTGCAGCTGTTCTCTGTCTGGGTATCTGCACATATGAATATATTATTAAACACATACACAGGACTTGATTGAATGAACTGTGATATAGAATAAAATGCTCTCTGACTTTCCTTATGCCTGATATGATATAGGTCTTATGCTCTATGGTATATATACATATTATATATATGTATATGGCCTTTAGCGTCTTTACAGACGGTCTTAGCAGCTAGAATATTCACTTTCACTTTGACTGACAGCTTCTCTCGTGGCTTATTCTACCAATGTTTGACCCGAGAGTGCGATGGCAGTGATTGCAGGTCAGTCTTTTGGGTTCACTTTGGCGAGTGTTTTCATTCCGCCTCTGTCGTTTTGTCAGGTATGTTTCTTTTGCCTTGAAGTCTATTGCGAGCGTGCCACTGCGCAATTTTTGTCTCCATCTGCTTCGATCATTTGCAAGGTTCTCCCATTCATTGGGGTCGATGTTGAATGCTTTCATCGTGACCTTGCAAGTGTCTTTGAATCGCAGATGTGGCCTACCTCTGGGTCGGTTGCCAGTAGCAAGTTCCCCGTAGAGAATTTGTCTGGGGATGCGATCATTTTCCATACGGTGGAGATGTCCAAGCCACCGCAGTCTTTTTTTGCCTAGGAGAGTCTGAGTTGATGGAATGTTGGCTCGGCTCAGAATTTCGATATTTGAGATCCTGTCTTGCCACTTGATCTTGAGAATTTTGCGTAGGCAGCGCAGGTGGAAGGAGTTGAGGGATCTTTCATGTTTGGAGTAGGTGGTCCATGTCTCTGAGCCATACAGCAGGGTGCTTAGGACGCAAGTTTGGTACACGAGTACCTTTGTTTTGATGGTCAGCTTGCTATTGTTCCACACCCTTTTTGAGAGTTTGCCAAAAGCTGTGGCCGCCTTTCCTATTCTGGCATTTATTTCAGTTGTTATGTCTGTGCTACCACTGATGGTTGAGCCTAGGTAGCAGAATTTTCCCACTTGCTCCAGAGGAGAGCCATTCAGCATGATTGGGTTGGGGTTTCTCAAGCCTTGTGTCAAAACTACAGTTTTTGAGACACTGATCTTTAGCATGAATTTGTCACAGGCTTTGGCAAGGCTATTGATGAGAGCCTGGAGCGTGGTTTCATCGTGGGCCACGATTGCAGCATCATCTGCGAAGAGGAGCTCTTGTAACATAATATGCTCTGTACGAGATTTTGCTTTTAGTCTGGCAACATTAAAAATGGAGCCGTCCACTCTGGTGTTAATAAGTACTCCACCTGAACATTGACCAAAGGCATTCTTGAGTAGGGCTGCAAAATATATACCAAATAAGGTAGGAGCAAGAACACATCCCTGCTTCACACCGCTGTTTACAGCAAATGAATTGGATGTGCAGCCCTCAAAGTTGACACATGCCCTCATGTCAGTGTGGAAGGATGCAATAAGTTTTAGCAATGTTGGTGGACAGCCTATGGATTTAAGGACTGCATACAGGCCAGATCGGCTTACGGTGTCGAAAGCCTTTGTTAGGTCCACAAAGCATGTTATAAGCGGCCTGTTTTGTTCTTTACATTTTTCTTGGATTTGCCGAAGTGCAAATATCATGTCAATAGTTGATCGTTTGCTTCGAAAGCCACATTGTGTTTCTGGTAAGACTTTTTCCGCCAGTTGTTGAAGGCGGCAGAGGATGACGCGAGCAAAAGCCTTTCCAGTAATGCTGAGGAGGGATATGCCTCGATAGTTGTTGCAGTCGCCTTTGTCTCCTTTGTTCTTGTAAAGTGTGACAATTTTGGCGTCTCTCATATCATGTGGTATCACGCCTTCTTTCCAACACTGCAGTAACAGATTATACAGGTGTGGTAATAGTGGGCCTTTTAGGTCTTTTAATACCTCTGCAGGAATGTTGTCACTTCCTGTGGCTTTTCCAGCAGACAGGTGGTCGATTGCATTGGAACGCTCGACTAAGGAAGGTTCAGCGTCAAGTTCGGCCATTATTGGCAGTTTTTGGAGGTGTTCCTCAAAATCTGGTGGAATATTTTTCTCAGCTGAATACAACAGAGAGTAATGCTCTACCCACCTATTCAGTTGTTCATTTTTATCTGTGATGGGTTCACCATTTACAGACTTAAGTGGGGCGCTCTTGGTGATGATTGGCCCAAGAGCTACTTTCATCTGACTAAAGGCGGTTTTCATATCTCCCTTTTCATTTGTCTCTTGTATGCTGTTACACAAGTCTGTCCAGTATTTGTTGGCGCAACGTCTTACCTCCAGCTGAAGTTTAGCTTTTGCATTTTTCAAACAAGTTTTTGTACTCTGATTGCAATTTTTGTTATACTCATTGAAAGCAGATTTCTTTTGCTCAATGAGAGGTAGGAGAATTTCGCTGTTCTGGGCTACCCAGTCATTGTTTGAAACTTTATGCTGTCCAAAAGACTTGATGGCACAGTCATGAATTTTTGAACTGAGAGTGTTCCATGTTTCATCTACCGAGTCACATTGGGTGACATTATCCATGCTTTCAGCAAATAACTTTTCAAATGACTTTCTATTTGATTCATCTCTGATTGCTGTTACATTGATCTTAGGGATTGAAGGGGCTTTTGATCTGTATATTTTCTTGGCCGAAATTTTGATTTTGCTGACTACCAGTGCATGGTCGGTGTCACAGTCAGCACTGTGGAGGGAACAAGTTATTTTTATACAGCCCAAACTCTTCCTCCTTGAGAGAATAAGATCTAATTGATGCCAATGGCCAGACCTGGGATGGCGCCATGATGTTCTTTGGCATCTCTTAAGGTCAAAGTACGTGTTTGTAACACATAATGAGTTTACGGAGCATAGCTCCAGAAGGCGCTGCCCGTTTTCGTTGATGTTGCCAATGCCGAAGTGCCCAATGCACTTTGGCCATGCGGAGTGATCTGCTCCCACTCGAGCGTTAAAGTCACCCAGAATTAGCAGGCCTTCGGTGAGAGGGATGTTGTGGAGAGTCCTCTGCAATGCCTCGTAGAAAATGTCTTTGGTTTCGTCAGAGGAGGTAAGTGTTGGGGCATAGACACAGATAATGTTGGTAAAACCAGACCGGGTGTTCAGTCTGAGTGTCATGATGCGTTCTGACACTCCAATTGGAGTTGCGATCGAATTGATAAGGGAGTTTTTTACGGCGAAGCCCACGCCGTGGATTCTCGGCTGTTCGCTGCTAAGGCCCTGCCAGAAGAAGGTGTAGTTTTCTTCTTTGACTGACCCGGAGTCGGGAAGTCGAGTTTCTTGAAGGGCAGCGATGTCGATGTTTAGTAGCTGAAGTTCTCGATCAATAATTTGGGATTTCCTGATGGAGTCAATATTAGTGAGATCTTGCTGTTGCAAGCCTGGGCGCATTGTTCTGACGTTCCAGGTACCAAGTTTTAGTATTTTTCTGTTTTTGCCAGGTGCACACTTTACGTCAGCTTTTTGACTTTTGGTCTAGCTCCAACCACCTTATGAAGCAGGCTGACGTGGCGGAACAACACCCAACTGCCTGGGGGCTGCCCAGGTTACGGCGGGCGGTAGTTGATCAATGCAGCTGAAAAGCCGCTCCCACCGACAGAGGGGACCCCTGGCGCTCATCCGTACGCCAAATGGATTGAGCTTATCACCGGTAACTGCCACCTCCCGTGTTGTGCCCATCCGTAACGGATGGCTGGAGTGTCCTCTCCAAATCGGAAATGGGTGGGCTTATAGAGGAGAGACAGACGCTTGCCAAGCCCGAGCAAACGCCTCCTCGTTTTGCTGCCTTGCCTGGGCTATTTTTAAGAGATGGTGCTTTGCCCAGAGGCACCACCCCTCTCTCTGCCATTCTAGTTAAACCCAAGGGAGAGACCAGGTCAATACATTTGGAACTAGTCCGGCTGCAGGAGATGCTGGAAGCCAGTTTGATGCAGTTCTCCCTGACAACCACCTTCGGGTCTCCACTCCTGATTTTCTGTCTGGGTTTACTCCCATAGCCTTTGCTATCATAGCAACACACAAGGCAGTGTGGTATTTGTATTCAGGGTTACCTTCCCCTAGTCTTCCTCTCTCCCGAGATGACCCACAAGACAGTGGGGGTGACAGTAGCAGGCTGTATTGTGTACTGTCATACAATAGCAGAAAACTCTGGCCTGACCCAAGGGAGTGTTTGGCAGGCACAAATATATACATATGTACCATATATATATACCATAGTTGCCATCTGGGCTGGGAAAACTTTCGTATGTCAAATTTTCCAAAAAATTGAAAATCTCATATATTTTAGTTTTTATTATCTCACCGATCTAACTAGCTGTGTTACAATACTATGTATGATTCCTATTTTCAGTGATCAGTCTGGAATAAGTAGTTCTTCTGTGTGACACACACTACAGAAATATAACAGTTTTTTACTTCTCCTGAAAAGTAATGATTTTTGACATACATCATTTAATTGGTCCACGATTATATTATGCAACACATTTCACGTTGGACTGTCTCTCACAAGTATATTTTTACACACTGAATTGCTTCTTTTCCAAACCCGAAAATCACAAAGCAAAGGAACCAACTGTACAAATAAAGTTCTTGAAAGCCCTGAGCAGTGAAGCCCTTGTAAGTGCCAAAGAAGACAGAAGAAAGAACAAGAAGAAGAAAGCCAAGACCAGAAACAAGAAGAAACAACAAAAACATCAAGAAAATTGAAGTGCAAATGCCAAGGGTGGAGACCCTCATGCAACAAAGATCTCCCCACACACTGAGCAGTGATGGTCCCTTACCCAACATTGCATATCCGCACCACAGAAGTAAACCTAGTGGTCAGTTTGTGCCTGCCAAGGGTAGACCCAGCATTCATGCTGGCCACAATCTGAACTCCTTCAAGTCCCACCCATTCCAAGTTGGAGTCGTAGAAACCGTTGTAGGTCACCACCTGAACAAACACGTCATGCAATAAAACACCACTCTGCTTAGGGTACAAAAAGTGGTAATACGATTTTTTTTCTTCTTTTGTAAGGACACGGACACTAAGGCTCTAACAGTCTAATGCAAAAATAATGACAACTGAATAGTTAAGACTCTGTGAAACTCCACAAAACAATTTACATCCAACTAAAACAAAATAACAGAACCCAATACTGCCTAATGCAGTGAGAGGTGCCATCAAAATTGCAGGGGGCGTCCTACCACAGGGATTTTGAGTCCTATTACAATTTATCTGAGAGATAAGAGATGAAAACCAGGACTTCAAATGAAACAGATTTACATGAAAATGGTACCAATGATGGAGCGACAAAAAAACCAAATCCCAAAAATTCCTGTCCTCAGTATTTTATCTTATTTTTCAAAAAGTAAACGGTGTTCACAATTAGAGTAGTGGCCCTTTGCTTACCCAGAAAGAGGGTAGACTTTTTAAAGTAGGTTAAGCAGTAGAGGGTTGGTACTGAAATTGATCAAATTGATGAAGACAATGTATGAAGAACAGATGTACCTGTTGGAGGAATGCAATCATTTGACAGGTGCCCCATTTGTCTGGTTTGGGCAGATTGATGTCTTTCAGGTACAACAGAAGTCTCTCACAGTCTTTGGGTCTGTAGACACGCCCGGTGTTAGTGGAGATGACCATGCAGGTCTGACCTAGTTTCTGTAAGATGTGGGAGGGGCTGGTCTGGGCACTGCAGTGAACCATGGCCACCTGAGTTGATCTCAGTCTCTCAAAGGCGTGACGTAGGAGTAGTCTGTGGCAAATAAACCAATACTAACTGATTGATATCATGACAAATCCTACAATCAAAGTCCCAGTGACTTAACCGATTTATTAAATTAATTAATTCTTTCTCATGATAATTCCCAGTAAACAGCATTTTGTTTGTTTTGTTTTGGTTTCATTAAAAAAAAAGCTTTTTTTTTTTAATTTTCCTTTTTCTGCTCCCCTGTTTTCATTTAGCAGCCCTCTAGAAAACCATTTTCACACTTCCCACTCACTCTAAAGTGGAGATCACACACTGTTCGAATTTGAGAAGTACAAATTTTATACCATTTTGTGACAGGTTTTTTTATAATCCTAGACATGATAGGTTGACTTCAGGGTTGGTGATTTATTTCTCAATATTACACCTAATTATCTGTCCCCCTCCCCCCCCCCCCCCCAACTTAATTAGCCAATTTTAAACAGGAAAGTGAATAGGAAATAGCACAACATACTCCTTGCCACAGCCTTCAGGACCACAGATGATAAATGGTTGTTTGTTGTCAGCTTCTAGCCAGGGCATGAAATAGTCCAGAGCTCTTTGGACATCTCCAGTTCTTATAACAGGCAAGGATATGGCAGACATGAAGTGGTCAGCAGTCAGTTCTTCAACTGTCTGAAGATCCAAAAAACATTTGTTCAAGTAATTGTTCCATTCAAACATTGCAGTAAAAACAAATCAGGAATCGAAATGAATTGGTGAAGCGGCAGCACAAAATTGGCAACATGTCGTAGACGCCCAAGAAACTGATGGTTAGAACAAAAATTTACTTTTTGTTAATAGAAAACAGAAGCAGATGTAATAATCTAAATTGACAAAACTAAAAAACTTTATATTTCAGCCTATGTCATCATTGTGTTTGAATCTGTCAACTTGGATGGCTGTGACATTTTACTGGAACTGTTTCGTCACTTCAAATTTGGACATCAATCATGGAAACCATCACAATACAGTTGCTAACTCTATGTTTATATTATACATAATCTTTTGATGGCTGCCACCACAGAGGCTAAGACACAAACACAGCATGAAAACATCCTTACAAAGAGAAACAAATATTTTTAACACATCTGAACAAACCCTTTCAGTTTAAGTATGCTCTTGCAGACATTACACTTACAGTAGCTATTTAGGTTAATACAGGTCATGAGCTAAATGACTACACATGTTTTGCTCTACCTAGACATCCATATATAATTATATCTCTTATTTATCCAGTGCAAAATTTTTCCATTGACACCAACATTTATTTGTCAAGTGCAGAATAATCACTTGCAACCACCAGACATTATGCTCCAGGATGCCAAACAAAATATCTGAATGCAATTTGAAATTATGAACTTTTATGAACATATTCTTAGAAACCATCTGCATGTTTTCTTCTACAATTGAAACAAAAAATTATTAGCAATAAGTGAAACAATAATTTTTTATAATGAAAAAGCCAAATACAAAAAAAGACTTCAGAATTTCCACTGTATCTACTCACAAGCTGTGTTCTACAGTTGTGTCCGACAAAGATGACATCCAGTCACTGTAGAATATTGAACTACCAGCCTCCCTCCCTATCTATCTACTAAACAGCCTGCCTACCTGTCTACCATGCAGCCTACCTACCTACCTATCTTCCTACTATCCAGCCTGACCACCTACTTTCTGATCCGCCCCGCTTACCTAGCCCTCTGCCTGCTATTAACTAACTTAAGCCTGTCTGTCTGTCTGTCTGTCTGTGTCTATCTAGATTGTCCAGAAAATGATTGCTAAATCTACTGCAAAGAGAGATTAATTAATAAGCAGCTAAGATTACAAAATAATTATTTTAAAAGTTATGTCCCGAACGCCACTGGGGTTGCACTGGTCAGTTATAAAGGTGACAAATTCAGAGTTAGTCAGAAACATAATCTCCAGCTCTCTCTTTTGGAAAAAAAAAAAATTATCAGTGTTGTGGCCAAACCGCCCTTCTCCAGTAAACAAATTTTACAGGAGAGGGAAAAACCTGTTCTATTGCAAACTGATTGACAGCAGAGCATTGTTTTCAACATTGCATGTTAGCAAACTACATTTCTTATTGCGTGCCTGGTGTCTGGACAGCTGGTGCGTAAGGTGGTGTAACAGTTATGCAATCAGGAGATAAATGGATTGCGCACATTTCTTTGTTGGCGGACTGGCGGTTAACCATAATTTGGCAGCAAAGAAGCCAAGCTCCTTCTGCACTTGATAGGAAAGAGACAAGCGCATCCAGTGCACCAGTTGGCATTTTGTGCGTGGTCTCATGCAGTTTGTGCATGGCAAAAAATGGACAGGCATGTCAAGTGCAGAATCAGCATCAACAAATTCGTCAAATCTCACAATTTTATTAAGTAATGGTCATCTAATATTGTAATTGTCAATGTAATTTCTGCATTCTGGCTTGAAGAAACAAAACAAAGTGAAAATGAACAATTTCCGAGATACACAGTTTGACCACAACACTGACCATATATATATATTATGCCATCTAATAGGCAAGCTGTTATGATACTAAAAATATTTTAAAATATGTATGATAAAGGCATAAACATACAGCTATATGTATTTAATATATCAAGCAATTCAGTCCTGCTGATCTGGAATAAACCTGCAACTGGGTTGAGAACAGAAAAAAAATACATACATACATTTTTCCACTTGGAAGCAACCATTAAATATAGGGTACTCTAAGGCTAGGAGCCAAGCTCTGGTGAAGCATGGAAAGTATTAGTTCAGAACTGATTTCCACAGTAACTAAATGAAAGCTAAGTGACTGATCTGTCTGCTGTTCTAGCAAAATAATTGGCCATGTCAAAGCATATGACCTACCCCTCTGACAACTGCAACCACCTGGAAGGTCAAAATTTGATAGAATTTTCACTGGGACCTAAATCATGAGGATAATTCTGGAAACAGTAGAGCAGTTTCATATCTGCAATCATACCATATGAACATCCACACTTGTACCTGTGTCTGAATGACATACGTTTCGTGTTTCAAATTTTTTGTCTTGTCATTTTGTGTCTAAACAAAACACTGGCTTTGGTCAATCAAATTTGCCATTCCAATAATATATAGGGTGGGTCAAAAGTTACTTCACCATAATATTACTTTATGAACACAATTACATTTCAACTAAATAAAGGGTACACTAGTTAAATTTGAAATATAATTGTTAATTTACTTGATGTGCACTTCACTCAAAGTTGATATATAATTGCTGTACCTATTATTTAATTGAAATATAACTGTGTTAATTAAACAGCATTATGGTCAATTAACTTGTAGACCACCTATAAATACTACACATTTCTCACAGCAACTTCCGCATTTCTAAACTGTTCACCTATCATATTATGATAAAGTCTTGAAATTTATAATCTCTCAATGTCCTTACCCTATGGTATTGTTTTTTTTTTTTTTTTATGTACATTCAAAGATCATTCACAGAATATTCACAAAAAAAAGATCATTATTCTAGATCCAGACATATCAGAATTTTTCTCTGTCACAAACAGACCAATAACTCTCCCTCTCAGTGTCATTACATGCACAGACCACATCAAATCGAAAATCATCCAGTAAGTCATTACTTTTTGGTACTGTGTCTCCATGAAATGTGACACTTATTATGGCAGAAGAATTGAGAAAGGAAAACAGGATTATGGTGAACGGCTGAACAGATTTTGTGACAAAATGACTCTATTAGCCACAAGGAATGCGCCGCCACTGTCAAAATACAATTTTGAGTGAGAGGAAATGGATTTAAATACATCATCCAGAAAAATCCAGATCTTATTCTTACCTCCATGTTGTACTGCATGAGTCTCCCAACATTGTCATCATAGTAGGTGTCCAGCGGGTGTCTGGAATCAGGGGGCATTTCATTGGTCCAAGAGAACACCTGGTCAGTTTACACGTATTAGGACATTACACAAGTACATTAAAAGAATTTTCATAGAAATTCAATTAAAAAAAACAAATTAAAAATTAAAAACAAATACTTAGCATTGACAAAGCAAATTCTTTACTGCTGCATAAATCATGCTTTTCAGGGATGAAAAGGAAACATGATTAACAAATTTTCAAATGTTAAACTCCAAAACATGGGACAATTTCATCATCATCATCATCATTGCCTTTATGGTAAAAAAAACCAAGCCATATTTTTGATTATTGTAATTTTTTTTTAATGAAATCCAGGATACGAAGCTCAGACCCAGTATTTTCTTAATCATAGCAGTCGCAAAACCCCTCAGTTGAGCAGGTTGTAATTAGTGTGACTATCAACATGGGAAATTTTCAGCACTTTGTTTTATGTCCACTGTGTTTCATAGATCTGACAACTTTTATAATTTTCTGGCAAGTACTGCTGGCGGTAAACATCTTTGTTTCTCGATGGCATCAGTCCAAGGCTGTTGTTAGCTCTTTATTCTTCATCAGTTCTTGTTTCTGTGTCCTGTGAGCACTGAGCTTGTCATCAGTGTGTACAGAATGGTAAGTGTCAGAGATGGATCAGAAATGTACGGCGAACAAGCAGCGAAGGAGTGATATTTTATTTAATGGGAAAAAAAGCACAGGTCCGTTCCCGGGTTGTTTCCCTCATAAACTGCTGACAACCCCTGTCACACACTGAATCGTCGTCGACCATGAAAACTGTCATATGTCAAAATTACTATGTTTCAGGAGAAGCAGAAACCTGTTTCATTCCTGTCATATGTGTGATACAGAAAAACTATTTATTCCATACCAGTTCCTAAAATTGGAAGTGGCCAGTCTTGTAAGTCAGATACTTCAACTGGCGAGATAAAAAAGTATGGCAGGTCAGATTTTCAATTTTTGGAAAAATTTACAACGCTTCCCAGGAAGCCAATGATTAATAGTCTCTTGTTTTTTTTATGCAAATGCAATGTGGGGTCAATGCCAGGGTGCCAGGGGTGTGTCCAGATGCTTACTCACATAAACTTACCTCTTTAGCAAACACCTCCCGGGACCCCTCACTCAGGTTCCCACCCAGACCATGGATGAGGCAAACAGCAAAGTGAGCTTTACTCTGTACATGGTGGAGATGTGACAGACCATTCAGGACTATACCAACCAGGCTGGTCTCAACAACAAGGTCATTCTGGAATAGACAGAATTGAATCTTGCACAGAACTGTGTGAATGTCAATGATCTGAATTTTGCACATCTCATTTGAATGTATCCAAGTAGATGCTCAAGAGAAGATAGATTCTAAAACAAAAGAAATATTTTATCTGCCAATCTCCACAATGGCGAAATGTAATATTTATTACTAGCTGAGGTTGCTCAGAATAAACCTGTTACTGGATTAAGATGCTTATTATTACAATTTTACTTTAGCTCTTCTGAACCTTGCCTGTTTCTATGGACACAAACTGCAACAAAGCACTGCACATTTACTCCCATCATCAGAGTCTGAGCTCTTCTGTAACTCTTAGACACAGTGTGCACACTGGGCAGCTTATTTAGTTTTGAGCAGCAAAACACAGTCACGAAAAAACGCAGTATGGAAAAGGTAGGGTTCAACTTTGAAAATTGTCCCTGCACTATAAAATAAACATAAACCCATAATTTTATTGATCAATCGCAAATTACATTATTTTTAAGGACCAAAGTCCACGGTTTCAAAACCTTAAATTTCTTGTACAGTGTGCAGTAATTTTTGGTAAATAAAAATATCAGACATGATCCTTTGGGGAAGAACTAGTCCATTTTTCTTTCTCCAATAAAATTTATGAATGAGTTCATAACGGTGTGTCTTTTTTGTGAAATGTTGACTTTTACCTGCTTGAGTACCCACTGTAGGCCTCGGTAAAAATGATCTTCAATCCATCCAGACAACATGTTCTGGTCACTCTCAGGCTGAGTTTTCAACCAGGCATTGACCAAAGCCTTGACATCGACATCTTCGTCACTGAAAAACAAGTGGACATAAATTGGGTGAGAGTTGTTAATATGAATGTCGACACAGAGTCAAATATTAAATTACATCATGTATGATTGTTTAATATTGTTCAATGTTGACATGGAGTTATTGTTGGATTATGTTGTTTTACTGTTTGGGTGTGGGTTTTACAGCATAATAACTTGGTATTGGCTGTAACATACCCTGGGGTATAAGGTGGAGGTCTAATTGCCAATATAGGAATACGTATAAGTTGCAGTGAAAATGCAATTGTTAAAGTGACAATACATGCACATTACAACCAAAAATACTGTCATAAAAACAATAAGAAAAAAGGAAAAAAAAACAAAACAATTCAAGCACTCAGTGAAACTGGTTCTGTGTAAAACAATCTTCCTTCTCTCATAACCCTGTTTCGGATTCCCCAGTGGGTTAAACTTTAATGAGCTGGATGACTTCAGAGCACAAATGTTTTGTTCAACCTAGAAGTCCACATCGTATATTTTCACTTTTTCAGTGCACGATTTCCCAATCTTAATCAAGAAATGCGGAAACTGGATTGTACTTCACAATCATTCTGTTTTGCATTTTGTATATCACAGAAATGCAGAATTAAAGTCATCAATGTGAGCAAACAATTTCAAGGCATTAAACTGGAGAAGTCTGCAATAATGCTTCAACAGCAGGCTTTGTATCCTATAAAATAAATGCCACAGCTACTTCGACCTATGTACGAGATGGTGACAGACTGTGGTTGTTGCAAAATTTTGCCCAGCAAAACAATCACTACATTTAAAAGATGTGATTCAAAGTGGAAATTTTTTGAAGATAATATCACCATGTTGTCTTCCCATTATAATTTCTAAACATTCATTGACCCACTGATTTCCCATGTTATTTCATAAGTTTGAAAGGATAACATATTGCCCAAAATACATCCACTAGCATCACTTTCTGTCTTAGTTGTGTGTTAATCCTTGGAACTTATTTAGCTACTAAAACAGTTTAGTCCTGCAATCTGACTGCAGATTTGTTGTCATCAAGAATTATCCACGTGACAACACTTAAGTACCTGAGAAAGATCATGCCCATGCGAGAGATAGTGGCAGGTGAAGCGCAACTCAAGTCATGGGTTTCAAACAAAAAGTTGACATTTGGGCCAAACTGGATTCTCTCTCCTGATGGCATGGTGAGCAGACGGTTGTCATCCAGGACAGAGTTCAAGGACTCAATCCACTCAGGGTCAATGTCACCATCACAAACAATCCAGGATTGGACCTCTGGGGGAGAAAATACCAGATTTAAATAGTTAATGCTAATGAGTTTTATCAAACACAACATCCCATTTCAATCAAAGGTAACAGTACACATTTTTTTATCTTCTTTTTTTTTTTATTTATCAAAGCTTCTCTACTCTTTTAAGAACAATCAGTCTGCCCCAGCACATTACTCTCTGAGTAAATAACATTAAGATTTAGAAATCAAAACTCATTTATACAATGATCAATTTTGTGACAAATCTCTTCCCTCTGACCACAGTAAACAGGCACAAAGTCAGTTCTAGACCAACCTTTGGGCTCTCTGACCACCTGTCTGGCACTGTAGGTCAACACACCATCCGTCCACTCTCGGGTGTCCATGTCAATCTGACCCAGCAGCTGAATGCATGAAACACAAGTCAAGATATTGTTGATCTCTGGTAGACAACAACTTTTACTTACTTCGATGATAGTCAAATTTGCCAAGGCAATATAGAAATGATTGCCCTAATATTGCTTTATTCTCTATACATAGCTGCCAACTTTCAAAAACCCAAAAAAAGGACTCCTTATATCGGGACCTAGACTACCGACCTAGATCTACCGGGAGTTACCACCACCAAAGATGATTGTAAGCTATGTAAAATTGAAAACAACAACAACAAACAGCGAAATAAAATGAAACCCCTTCACAAAATGTGTCCACTGTTCTTACTCAATGACCGCCATCGTTTACGATACAATAAAAATCAATAATGTGTGACCTACACGTGTTTACATACTCGAGCTCGTATGAACGACCGAAGCGCGCGGACACGGGCGAAAGTGTATGCCGTGACAACTTATTATGCAACATTACTAATGCCTGGTTAAGCGGGGCCACAAGTTATCGCGGGTTCGGGCATACGCAGTACGGCAGAACACGGTAGAGTAGAGCTGCATTTACGGTTGCACCCGTTGAATCGCTAGGTCCAGCGCTATAAGCGGTAGGCCTAGATACAAAAGTTAGGTTTTGTTTTCTCGTATGAATGGGGAAATTCTTCAACTATGTACTTTTCACCAAAAAAACATATTTATGTACTGGAACCCAAAAAACGTACTAAATACGTATTTAACGTATTGGTTGGCAGCTTGTCTATAAACTTTACACCAACAATGAGACAAGGCCACTACATGGTGTCACCATTTACCTCTGTATATTCTATCATTCCTATGAAAATTGTGGAGGGCATCTCATCTCTGATTGTCGATTTTAAAGTGCTCTAAAGTTGTAATAACATTTCGTCAAGTTTAACTACAGAACTTCACATGTGATTTTCTCCAAACAAGCTAATGTGGAAATGGAACAAGACAGCAATAAAGTGATGAAATGTAGTCATCACATGCCTTAATTGAGATGTATGAAAGAACAGCAGAGCTACCCTTTTACAAATTGTGAAAAAAGAATGATTTATGCATAGATCAAATAAAACTGTTTTTGTATTCGTGTTTAATACATGAAATAGATTAGAAGTCTGTACACAAAAGATTCACAATTCAGAATGGCACCTGAGTTCTGGGCATAGCTTTGGGGTTCATGACATACTGCTTGACCTCTCGACCCAGTTTGATCATAGCCTGGCGTAATATCTTCCAGAGAGTTGTCTTTCCTGAGCCGCTGGGTCCCACCACAACCACACCCATTCTCTGTCTCAGCTGTTCATAAAGTTCCAGTGCTTTCTTCACCTATGGCCACAGAAGAGATGCCAAATTGACGAGTCAAGTTTATCTTTCATTTCAATGTCAGGGCAAGTCATGTCTTGTCTCACCGCTGACTGGATGATATGACATAATTATATGTAGTTATGACAATTTGGCGCCTGTATGACTACCTGGCGTATTTCCAAAACTTTACTTGCAAGACAATTTTTTTCAGAAATGTAAAATCACAAGACAGGTACTGACATTTGAAAATGAACTATAATCTAACAAATGATCCAGTAAGCCTTAACGTCCAACATGAAGAGACCAGTTTCAGTGTAATATATCGTCATGTTTTACCTGGTTGTCATTGATGATGAGGCTGTTCTCAGCACAAACTTCTCTGAAAGCAGCTCCAAGTGTTTCATATTCAATATCTTTAAACTCCACACCAGGGAAAACATCTTTCACGAGGGAGTCGAACCTGAAACCATCTGAGAAGGTCAACTTGGACAATGTGTTGATTCTCAGAGCTTGAACCACCAGTTTGGCTTCAAGGTTCCCATCAATTTTCACTGAAATCATATATTTATTCATGTTACAGGCAAGAAACATCAAAATTCATTGACTCTAAGCTAGATAATGTCCATATTTTTGGACCAAATATCTCACATTTAATCATTTTCTAAGCTTTGAGACTGTATACAAAAAATAAAAATGAAAAATGAGAAGACAGAAATTACATAGAAAATATTTTAAAACAAATAACATTTTTAGCACAAAAGTATTCAGCTAACTCAATGTTTGCATGAATGTAACAAAATTTCCATATCATGAATCACATAAAGGTGAAATTTAAAACACAAGTAACTTAAACGAAAAAAAAAAGAATTGGAATAACAAACTTGTAACTTACTTACACAATACACAAGAAAGTAGCATCAATCTAGCAGAGGGTAAAATGCCCCACCCCAAATGATCCACTGTGTTCGAGAAAGACAACATTCTAAGATAATATATCTACAAGTATCGAACAAAATGGACATCTTACCTTTTCCACTTTTCTTGGCATTTTGCAGCAAATTTCCACATCCACTGAGCACAGTTTTCAAAGCTCTCAAACCCCAGTCATAATGTTGTTCAGGTGTTAGAAGTTCCCTGGAAATTTGCCCAACAAGGAAATTATAAAATCTACACAGGTTAAAAAATCTCAGCATGAAATAATAACTACAAACTCTATCATGGGCACTGATCAACAATTTTTTTTCTCCAATACTTGCTGTATGAAATATTGCCAATGTCCATAATGCTTACTTTTACCAAAAGGAAGTGATTAACCATTTCCCATCACCTCGTGCAACGCCTGAGTGACCCTAGTTACAACCAGTCAAGATGCTGCTGCACGCTTGTTGAGTGACTCCTCGCCCAACCTTTCATGTCACCACATTTGCCAAGTTTCCTACTACACTGTGGACAATGTACATCTGCGTACAAAATATTCCTGTCTTCCACCTCTTAATAACCTGTATGTTGATACCATTCCCATACTGCAGATTTACTTGAAGATTTTTTGTGGATTTCCAAAATCATGTCCCCTTCAGGGATAACTACTTTGAAATAAGAGCGTTCAATAGAAAGGTGACACACGTGCTGTGAAATGGTCAAAAGCAAACTCAAGAGGTCTATATATTTGTGCTGTAAAATAGAGATCTCAAGACACCTCTACTAATTTTGCTGAAAAAATGAGAGGAGAACAGAACTAATTGAATAGTGATAAGAAAATTACACATGACCACCAAAAAGACACACACAGAATCTTTACTCACCCGGACAAGTTGAAAATGCTGACCAGCTTTCGTCCAAGATTCTTGGCTTGCTTGAATCCTTCAGAGAAGAGGATGACCTCCGCAATCAGGTCATTGTCTGGCTTTGACATGGCCACTGGCCTAAACAGCTGTTTCAGATTATCTGGAAGTTTCTGGCGACCACCATAACCTTTGCCAGCTGGGTTCATGGTGATGAAGATCCCTGAGTTATGGTCAATGTTCACCTGGCAGGCATAATATTTACAAGAACTGTCATGGAAGATGAGCAATAACTGCACAAACTAAATAAAGAAATACATTACAAATAGGCTGTTGTTATAAGTATGTACGCACTCCAAGCGCTTTGCACTAGGGGGCGTACGTATACGCATCCTTATCCTCAGCCCTAAATCTTATCGAATCCCTAACCCTTCCCCCCTACCCTTTCAACCAAAAAACAGGAGGAAAACAAAAATAAAATCTGAAAGAATAAGTTAATCATAATTAATTAAGGCTGTTTGGGAGGTGCATTTTGGGAGGAGCTCTCTAGCCCTGGAATCACAAAAGGCTTTAAAACACATACCCCTAGCGCAAAAACCTTGGGGGACGTATGAACTTGTAACAACATTCTGAATAAATTGACTTGTGCACTTTGTATCATGTAACTGAAAATTTTAGCTCTTTTCTTTCATTTCTCTATTAATCACTTTTACTTTTATCTTCATTCAAAAAATCCACATGGGGCATTGGAAAACAAGTGTCCAGGGCTTAAAGCTGACACTGAAGTGTTTCAATACTCCAGATCTTACCGTTCTCTCCAGCAGTTCAATAGATCTGGCCCTGTTCTTGATGGCATCCTGGATGACCTGGATCTGCATGGAGACTGCAGACAACACGGCTTCTTCCAGACGGTTGAACTCATCAAAACAACCCCAGGCTCCACATTTGACCAGACCAATGAAGATCCTTCCCATTGATTTGACATCAATTCCCTATAGACCGAGAGAAACATTTAAATGGTCATCATACCATAAAAAAAGCTATGCGGTGAACATGTTAGCACCTAAAACTTTGTGATTAATTGACCAAAAATTATGAAACTTTCTGTGCTGTCTCAATATTTAATGATAAAGTAAGTGGACACAACCGCATTGTACAGTCTTTAACATTTATTTACAATTTTTTGGGATTTGCAAAAAAAAAAAAAGAAGCATTTTCATCCAGTACAATCGAAAAGTATGATCTGAAATTTTGTCCTATGTGTAGGCACTTTAGCTGGTTTAAGTAACTGATAAAGAAATATGTAAATTCTGACTATCATCATCATCATTGCCTTTCTCACCCTGGATCAGGGTATAGGCCACCAACAAACACTTTCCATCCCTCTCTATCATGGGCCAGCCTCTTTACATTATTCCAAGTCTTTCCGCTTCGTTGCACATCATTTTCTCTGGCTCTTCTCCACGTTCCGCGCGGCCTTCCTCTTGATCTCTTGCCCTGGGGATTCCAATCCAATAACTTCTTCGCGATGCTGTTTCCTGGCCTCCTGAGAGTGTGGCCGATCCATCTCCATCGCCTCCTACCAATTTCCTCTCTGACTGGGCTCTGTCTTGTTCTTTTCCAAACAATTTCATTGCTGACCTTGTCTGTCCATCTGATCTTAAGTAGCTTCCTCAAACATCTGTTGATGAAAACTTGGATTCTCTTTATGCAGGCCTGGGACGCATTCCAAGTCTCACATCCATACAACAGGACTGACTTCACGTTCGAGTTGAATATCCTCAGCTTTGTTTTTAGAGATATATCCTTGGTTCTCCAAATCTTGCTTAAGGACGTGAAAGCTGCCTGTGCCTTTCCAATTCGTGCTTTGACTTCTGCCTCTGTTCCTCCCTTATTGTCAATGATACTACCAAGATAGCAGAAGGACTCTACATCTTCCAGTGGTTGATCTCCTACTTTGACTTGTTCGCTTGGGGGTGCAACAATTTTTAGGACCTTCGACTTCGCAGGATGTGTCCTCAATCCAATAGATTCTGAAATTTTGTTTAGAGCTGTAGTCTTTGCTTGCATCTGGTCGTGTGTGTGCGACAATAGTGCCAAGTCATCTGCAAAATCTAGATTGTCCAGCTGTGTCCATGGGGTCCATTGTATGCCATTTCTTCCTCCATTGGTGGTTTCTTTCATAAGCCAATCAATCACCAGAATAAACAGAAATGGGGACAGCAAACAACCCTGCCTAACACCAGTCTTGATATCAAAGCTGTCAGTAAGCTCACCATCGTGTACGACTCTGCAACTTGTCCCCTCGTACATGCTCTTGATAAGATTCACCATCTTCTCTGGGATTCCATAATGTCTCAATATTCTCCACAGCGTTTCTCTATCGATGCTATCAAAGGCCTTCTCGTAGTCAAGGAAGTTCACTATCAGTTGGGAGTTCCACTCTAGCGACTGCTCTACTATAATTCTCAGCGTGGCGATCTGGTCGGTGGTTGATCGATTACTCCTGAAACCAGCTTGCTCCTCACGAAGTTTTGGGTCTGTTGCATTCTGTATTCGCTTGAGAATAATACGATTGAAAACCTTTCCTGGGATGGAGAGAAGTGTGATTCCTCTGTAGTTACTACAATTGCTGAGGTCCCCTTTTTTTGGAAGCTTCACGAGGTGTCCTTCCTTCCAGTCCTTTGGAAACTTGCCTCCGATCCAAATCCTCGAGAATAGTGAGTGCAGACCCTCTGCAGCCCCAGCAGCATCTGCCTTCAGTGCCTCTGGTGGGATCTGGTCTGGTCCAGCTGCCTTGCCTCGATTTAACTGCTTTATAGCATCATTAATCTCTGCTTTAGTCGGAGGGTCGCCACTGATCGGTAAATCATTTCTTGCGGGTAGAATGTCGGGTGGGTTGCTTGGTGGAGGTCTGTTCAAGAGGCTACTAAAATGTTCTATCCATCTTTTTGCCTGAGCTTCCTTTCCAAAAATAGCCTTCCTGTTGTAATCCTTGACAGGAACTTCCGGTTTTCCATATTTTCCAGCAAGAGTCTTTGTAGTCTGGTAGAGGATCCTCGTGTGTCCTCCTGTTGCTGCCTTCTCTGCTTTCTCTGCTAACATTCCTATGAACTCCTCTTTGTCTTTTTTAATTGATTTTTTGACCTCTTTAGCTGATGCTCGGTACTTTTCCTGGTTACCAACTCTTGAGCTTCTTGTACGACTTGCATTTACCTGTTCTTTTAGGTCTCTTCTTATCCTTATCAAGTCCAGTGATTTTTGACTGATCCATTCTTTGTGTTCCACTTTCTTTTCCCCAAGAACATCCTGACATGTCGATGTAAATACTCCTTTTACCTTAGCCCAGTGAGTCTCCAAATCTACTGTCTCTTCGAGGTCAACAAGGGGTTTGAATCTATTCCTTAGTGTCAGCTGGAACTCTTCCTTCTTGTCTCCATCCAGAAGGCTCACTTGAAACTTTCTCCTCTTTGTTCCTGCTCTGGTACCTTGTTTCTTGAGGCGGAGTTTGAGTCTTGCCAGCAGCATGTGATGGACAGATCCAACATCAGCTCCTCTCCGTACTATGACATCCTCCAGTGAGCGTCTGAATCGTCAGGTGATGCAAAAGTGGTCAATCTGGTTTTCAGTTACTCCATCCGGTGAAATCCAAGTGGCCTTATGGATCCTCTTGTGTGGGAATACTGAACCTCCAATCACATAGCTGTTAAATGCGCAGAAACTTGCAAACCACTCTCCATTCTCATTCATGTGTCCCAAACCATTGCACCCCATAATGTCCTCCTACCCTGTATTGTCCTGTCCTATCTTGGCATTGGCGTCTCCCATTATAATGTTCACATCTTTTCTTGGCAATGTGTCAACTATTTCCTGAAGCTGGTTGTAGAAATCGTCCTTGTCCTCATTGGTTGCTTCATTTGTTGGGTCGTATATCTGCACAATGTTCATGTTGATGTTCTTGTTCTTTGTAGTAAATGATGCCAATATAATTCTCCTTCCGTAGGGTTCCCATCCCCTCAGTGACCTCTGGGCATGCTTGCTCAAGATGATCGCTACCCCTTCTGTATGCTTTTTGTCCTCCCTTCCAGAATACAAAATCTTTTCCCCAGAATTAAGTTGTTTCACTCCGGACTGTATCCAGCGGGTCTCGCTAACTCCAAGTATGTGCAGTCTGTATTGCCTCATCTCCATTGTAACCTGGGCACTCTTTCCTGCTTCATACATGGAGCGGACATTCCACGACGCAATCCGGAGTGACTTGTTTGATGAAGGAGCAGTCGGGCCAGTGGAGTCCTTTCGGCTTTGTCCATTGTCCTTCATTGAATCTACAGGTGCAGATGCTCCCCCTTCTCCCAAGATAAAAGACTGATTTAAAGTATTTGCTTGTGTTTCTGTAACTGGTTTATTTTTACAGGGTGGGTAGTTGGCCCACCGCCAACTGGCTCTTCTCGGGAGACCAGGACCTTTGCACCTTTAGTCGCCTCTTACGACACGCAGTATCACGTCAGATGTATTCTTTGCTGTCCCTCTTCTGCAAGAGGGCCCCGCATCTGCACGGGCGAAATTCTGACTAGCCTTACTGCAATTAACGCTAGAATTTTATAACAGTTCAGATCATCATTCTTTAACAGATACTCAGAACAATTTTTTTTTTGTGTTTTAAGTTTACCAGCATTTAACATTTTCATACTATATAATAAATAATTTTGTATCCATGATCATGTCCTACAAAACTCACCTCGTCACAATTGAAGACCAGAACTTGTCGACCAAACAATCCACCCAAAGCTTTAACAGATTCTGTCTTGCCAGTACCCGCAGGCCCGTAAGGGTTACCTCCCAGTCCCATGTGCATACCTGTTGATGGACAGATGGCAAATATTCAAGTTGGATGCACACCGTTCCTCCTCAACACAACCACTGAATAGCCTTAACCTTAAAAAATCTAACATATTTTTCACCGAGTCTATGAACAATCAAATGCATCTGAAAAAAAAGTAATAACGGCTGTAGAAACACTCATAGGTGGGAACTGGAAAATCTTCATAAGGCTGAAAGTAGACAGAAACCATTGGACAGGCCTAACCCTGGCAGTAAACATGAATATTTCGTATATTTTTATGTACACATGAAGATCCATGAATATACACTGGCGTCGGGGGACAAAAATCTCTATAGGGAAGCTTTCATTACCTTGAGTGAGTGTCAAGTAACATTTGTCTGTGAGCGGAGTATGCACAAGTTTGGCTGCATTGCCCTGGTACTCATATGTGTACTCAAACTCAGAGTCCACCATTCTCATAATGCACAGTCCATCTTTACGAAGGTAATACCTGAAAAATAATTGGCAAAATTAAAATTAGTGGATCTTGAACTTGCATTTAAAGTGTTAATTTTTTCCAGATTGGAGTAGACAATTTGGAACTGTACAAGCTTCTCAAAGCCAAAATCAAAAGACTTGACACAGAGAGGAAGAATGAAAGAATGAAGTTAAGACTGACTTGTTTTGAAGAAAAAAAAAAGAATGAGAAACATGGGGAGAGATGGGAACAAACAAATAAAATCAGCACTGACATAATATTACAAACACGATGTCCTGGTAAAAATTGTAAAAATGCATGTCCAGTGGTAAGCATAAGAGAATAAAGCCTTATTCAGTTATTTACATGCAGGTACTGGCAATGTCTTCTCTATACTTTACATGAGCCTATCACTGCACTTATGCTGCAATATTTAGCCAAGAATGTACATTCTCAATTATTTAATTATTTAATATCCATTCCTTCACTCCACTTATCAATCTCTTATGTACAAGACCTAGACTATCTAGTGTTCATACCATGATATTACACTGGTAAATCATATTGTTTATTTCTATGGCTAGAGGAAAATAGTGACTGAATTTAGTTTGATGACTGATATGCATCAAGTGCAACTGAAGCTGCTTTACTGCTGTTATCAAAGAAACCTACTCACGCATGATACCATGTCTGATGGTATGGATATACACAAATCTGCAAAAACTGACATTTACGCCGATGAAACTGACCTGAGCTGTTTTTGCCACTGCCATTCCTGAATGGCACGAGTGTTTGCATCCATGAGTTGTTGCACTACATCCATGTTGTGGATGGTGTCCAGAATCAAAGCCTTCAGCTTCAGCTGCAACACTGAATCACATGGAAAAAAAGACCAGTTCTAATTTCTCATTACGTCATCCTTGTACTGGCAACTATCTGCTAGACTCTGACAGTAAAACTCATCAAGGCATTTTAATTGAATACAATTTTTGCCCTCCTCTTTTTCAGAAAAGGAGATATTTGAACAGAAGCAAATTACCAAAAAAAAGCCCTATGAAAGGATGTCTTACAATTATCCAGGAAATAAAAAAGTTGGCCTTTAAATGTAGCATTTCCTTTAGGGAAGTTGCAGATCGCCATACCAAGTACACAATGTTCATGATGTAATCTCAAAACTGTGCAAGAAACTACATCACCATGGCTAGGTTAGTACAATATACTGTATATCCACTCCCTGAAGTGATTATTTCCTTCTTTGTGAACTTCCTACAGAATCAACGATACACTAACCTTGAGATTTTGATCCTATATGAACAATAAAATTATCTTCTCTCTTTCTCAGTCTCAAATGATGCACTGGACAAGAAACTAGACTCAATGGGCAATATACAAATGGCGTTCAAAGCTAAGCCTGGACAGCTGCTTACCCTGCCCTAAGTAAGTAATACTAATACTAGAAAGTAAAACCGTAAAGTTTTGAATTCTGAAAAGACAACACTCATTGACTGACTGACCTGCAGCTTCAGTACTCTGCCCTCCACCCAGATCCACATTGGTGTATCCCTCCAGTTGACTTTCCACCTCACCCATCAATTCTCTCAGACCATTCCTCCTAATGGCTTCTTCACAGTTCTCTGTGAACCGGATGTACTCGGCCAGGCATAGAATCTGAGACAAAGAATTTCATATTCATAAAGATTTCTCCAAAGTAAAATCTCTAATTTTGGAAATCATATGTGCGGCCAAGGCACAATAAATCATTTCCAGCTGCTCAAGTTGAAAAAGTCAAGCACAACGATGGTTGGGGTTAAAAATATCAAATTCTTTATTGTAGCCAATTTACAGTATATGTGTCTACCAGCATTTTCCATTAACAGAATGGCAAATTTTGTTTCACACTTTCATCTTACTTGAATTTCCCAACTTGAGTAGCTGCAACATAATACTGATTCCGAGGCATCACTTCACATATGATAACCAAGCATAAAAAAATGCTACCTAATAAACAACAGCAGGAAAATGTGAAGGAAAATCCTTAATCTGGGCAAGAGATGATGATAGAAAAACAAAGATCTACAAGAAACATGTTCACTCACCTGGGATGGATATTTGTTGGGATCGAGGCCTCCCCGACTGGACTTTGCATCTTTCAGACAGAGAGTCAACAATTCTTTCAGTGTGTCTTTCATTTCATCTGCCAGTTTGCTCAACCAAACCTGAAAAGTTCATCAGGCAAATAGAGGAAATCAAACATTAATTTTATTTACCCTGACTGGAAATTAATCAAACTCTAATGAAGGACAAACACATTTTATATCAAAGGAAACTTCTTACACCCAGGTGCTGCTTCCACTGCTTCTGATTTCAATTTCCTATTTACAGGAAAGAATTAAAAACACACACACACAAAAAAAGAAGAATGGATGACCTGATGTGCACTTACTTCAACCTCTGGCATGATCTTGACCTTTCTCTTCAAGGGCACAACTTCTCCATCTAAAGATTTCATGGCCACTATATGACTGTTGTCTTCATCAAACTCCACTGAATGGATCCCAGCAAAGAGTTTCTTCAGGTGGGACTGGATCACTGAAATGGTTATTGTTGCAGCAGGTACATTAGTTTTTTATGGCAAGGGTTGAAATGTTATCAGCTTAACTGACTGAAAGGCTATATGCACACATACGCATAACTTGTTGTCATGTCATAGTTTCATGTTCCTTTCACCTCTGCAATGTGTCTCTGTCTGGCATGTGTGCACATCCCTATTCACTTGCCTAGATTAACCAAAATGCAACACAACTGCTACACAAGGAAGTCACATGTGCACACCTTGCTAAACAGTAAGATGGTATGTGTCAGAATCAAATACGGTCAAGGGGAAATAACTTAATTTAATATAACCTAGAGTAAGATATCAAGATTAATTTCCCTTGCCTTGGAGTAAAATTTAACTTTTGTGAAAACCCAAAATATCTATTAGAGTGGCCTTAAAGAATTGTCGTCTGCTGTGTCAAATTTTAACTTTTAACTAATTTGCATAGACAAAGTTAACATCCACGTCTAGAAATCTTCGTGGATTGATAAGAATAAGAAAACATACATATTAGGAAGTAGGAAAGAGTTAAATAAAAACCAGTAGGGCTTAGACGAAAGATTAGCGCCCCAGTTTCACTTTCCTAAGGGGATTATATTTCCTCTTGCTTCAACGCGTAGTAAATCGTGCTGCTTGCAGAGCGGGCTGGCGGCACTGGTTATTCATTCCATGCCAGACTTCCGTGGGTGATGGTCTCAGCGTCGATTCTGCTTGAATGAATCCATTTATTATGAACAGCATGGCCCGACGAATGTCTTGTCACTAATCCATGGCTCATTGAATATGACACCGCCTTTATCTACTGTTTCTGGCCTTAGCGCCAGAACAATCGTAAGTAAGATCTGACCGAGGCTCGTGATGTTTTGACAGTGAATAGGAGGCGAAAGCATGACAGTTATCCAGTAGGAGTATTGATCACTTGGTGCATAGATCTACCCGGAGTGCTTGCTGAACATTGCAAGATGCTAAATACATAGACTAGATCTAGATCTAGCTGTGAATTCTAGAATTGCAACTCGTACTAATGTGTGAATCATATAGAGTCTAATTGTAATTGAATTGTCTGGGTGAGGCTGGGAGTTGCCAGTCCATCCTTGATCTAGATATAGGCCTATCTAGAGTCTATATAATATTTAACTGTGCCGACGTCACTTCGACGAGCAAGATCTAGATCTAGACCTGTAACTTTGGATCTGAATATCTGAGATGACCTTATGTCTCCAGAGACTGGACTCTATACTAGTCTAGTATATTGATTGCCATACAATAAGCAGACCAGATTTTAGAGATATAGATCTATAGATTTAATTAGTATTTAGATAATTAGCAAGAACAGAAGTTAAATGATTTTGTAGGAAACCTAGAGCTAGACTTGTAATGACGTATTTATTGATTATGAAATTGATGCTGCTGATATTTATCATTACTACATATTAGATCTCTAGACGAAATTGTTAGTAAACTTAACGTAAATAAAATGTGGCCCTGCAGGCCCTGTTGTTGAATTTATCCACTTGTTCCTTAGTAATTGGCATGGGTCTGCAAGTTAAGAATTAAATTCAATATTACTATTAAAAATATGCAGTCGAACAACACCCCCAACACACCATTACGATAACAAGGAAATCCATTCATTACAATTGGAGTGCACACCCTTCCTTGAATCTGTAACAGTATGCATGGATCAACCTCAACATTCTCCTAAATATTTTATTTCCATGTCCTGTGACAAGTTTATTTGTTTCATTTCATGATGTTCTAGTAAGCAGATTTATATCATGCAAATCCATATTTTTATGTCAGATGCAAACTACTGTTTTTAGATTTCATCCTTGTTGAAAACAAATGCTATATAGCATTTTTTTACAGGTTTGAGTTTGAGTTCGGAGAAAGCACATCAACATTATAACAGCCATGTTGAGCAGGAAGAAGCAGGATGATAGAATACACAACAGAATGATAGGCCAGAAAAAGACCCCACCAGAAGCGCCCGCCAACCACCTGCATTTTCTTTTTTTCCCAGGATCCATTTACATCATTTGCAAACATTTTGTTACAGTGTCTGAGAGAGACATGCACTTTCAAGTAATTGTCAATTGCTGTGCAGAAAGATGAAACTTCAAAACAGACATATGATTTCAATATGAAAACATACTCCAGGACAAAATGTTCTATGAAGACAAATATTTCTTCCTGACTATCATTAGCTTACCACTGACAGTTTCTGCAAGGTTTTGAGGGAAATCAAAATGGACAACTTTAAAACTTTCATTATATTTTATTCTATCTGAAGTTACCTGTAGGGTTGGTAGCTTGTCCAAGGATTTCTAGCAGATCATCATCACCAATGAAGTAAAATCTTGGGAACAGAGATCTCTTTTCCTGGGGACACAAAGATGCCACAGCCAGAGTCACTACACATGAAGGATGGTAGAGACATAATAGGTTACAGGAAAAGAAGAATGATTAAAGGAGTGTCAAGGAGAATGGAAAATGGAAGGATTGAAGGGAGGAATTAAGATGGGTGGGTGGGTGGGTAAATGGATGAATGGGTAGGTGGGTGGGTGGATGGATCAATGGATGGATGGATGGACTGGTGGGTGGATGGATAGAGAGATGAGAGGAAAAGAAAAAAGCCCTCATACTGAAATGAATATTTTACCTCCAAGAACTCATTAAGGGACTTCTGACATCTCTGCAGTTGGTCAAGCATTGTGACCAGCAAGTTCCTCAGTCCAGACTGGTTGACCAGCGACAGGACACGATTGTCTCTATTCACATCTCTCATGATGGCCCTTGCAAAAAAAAAAAAAATTCAGTTGATTGTAACAATATCTTAGAACCTGATTAAATGAGAACCAAAAACAGGTCACCATCAGCATTATTGGCTGTGAAATCATCATCCGTATGATGAATCGACATATAATAAAAGTAGATTTCTATTTTTTACCTATTTGAGCTCTACATGCCATTAACTTTCCTATTAATTTTCCTATTTCTTAGCCAAATTTGAAATCTTCTTTTGTGCAATGCCTTTGTCCAACTCGTGTATTTTTACCCTGTCCTCCCCTGGCTGTATGACAAGCCAATATATCATACATGGCCAACCGGCGTGTGGCGCATTGTTTGCCTGAATGGCAAATCTAGCCTGTAGTGTTTCTCTGCATAATGAAATGGTGCTGAGGGGCCATGCCATTATCTCAAAACTAGGGTTCTGGTGATACAGGTTTGTCATAAAGGTAATAAAATATGAACTATTTAAACATGCCAAATCTTGTGAGTTAATAACATGTACTGGACATTTCATTACTATAAATCCAGCCAGTGTCCTATGTCAGTTTCAATTAGGTAAGATTAACCTCAAGTTTGCTTATAGGAATGACACTGTTCAGGTGTAGATCTACTGGTTGTCCTGTGTCAATTTCAATTAGGTAAGATTAACCTCAAGTTTGCTCGTAGGAATGACACTGTTCAGGTGTAGATCTACTGGTTGTCCTGTGTCAATTTCAATTAGGTAAGATTAACCTCAAGTTTGCTCATAGGAATGACACTGTTCAGGTGTAGATCTACTGGCTGTGACATCATGCCGCTATCAGTTTGATGTAGGAAATCTGCTCATACAGAAATCCTGCCAAGCCTTTGGAAATCCTATATACAAAATAGAGATGATGGCTGGAAAGCCACTAACTAAGCCAAATTTGCTGATGGAGATATGCAGGCATAACAGCAGCCATAAACACACTTCAAATGCAATAAATGTTGACCAGAACTAATTACCTGAAGTCATCATCCACTCTTTTGAATCGTGCCTGTTCCTTGGGGAGAGCACCACGGCCAAAGATTGGCTCCAGGTAGACCCACTTACGCTGTATCTGGTTCAGATTGTGCAGATACTCATCCAAGTCAGCCAATCGTTGCTCCCACACGGAGGCCTTGTCCTCAAAACTCTTGTAGTATGGGGAATCCTTAAGGGACTGCAGCAAACACTGATTGTCTCCAACCTGTAACAAGCATCCATATTATACAAAAGGGTCAATGGATCAGCTCAAGATCTTAGAATTATGAAAATTTTACTAATAAATCATTACAACATGTTTCGATTACTGTGATTATCACCATGCACTACACCAAACATTTCACTGACGGAAGGGTTAAATGACTGAGCCAGTGGTTTATCCTGCGGGTTTGACAAAAGGTTTGGCTCTTTTCTTTTATGCATGTATTGCATGACCTACCTGGTTGACAAGATCCTTCCAGTCCTTGATGAGGTTGAGTTTGTTCTTGCCACTATCTTCATACTCTGTCAGTGCAAAAATAGCCCCGGCCCCCCACAGTTCCAGTTCTCTGATGGCCTCTCGGATGGTCACCTCTCCCTGAGCTCTCTGGTTCAACTCCTGTTGGTTAGTAAAGTAAAATAAATCACTGCTTAGAGACAAAATCTTCAGGTTTGCCACTAGAAAGGAAAACGTGTCAGAGAATGTATATTTTTCCAGAGACAGTCCTGACCCTGCACAGCCACCAACCAATTTTATTGATTTATAAAAAACTTCAACAGCTTTTTCTTCCCACTTCCAGGTACAAACACAATAATAAATTACTAACATATTTATTCCATGACTTAACTATTAGTCATTAATGATTCCACAAACTCATTTCGTCCATGAAAAATGTACGGTACTCAGAATTTTAACACGGAGAATATAACACTACAGTTACTCAAGCAATTTGAAAAGAAAGTGTTTATTCTAACTGAACCACTCAGTTACTATTTTATAGTCCCCTGGACTTCATGATGCACTTATCAGAAAAAAAAATCTCAGTAACTAAGGCAGGGGACCAAACTCACTGATAAATGTGAAACAATGTCTGGCTACTACTACTGTAACAAGAAAGACAACAAAAAAAGCCAAACAGTGGAGTTCAGATTATAAGTAAACAAGTTGAAGAAATTTAGATGATTTGTAAACCTTGATTGCATCTGCATTCCTGATGATGTGTTCACTGGCAGCCAAAATCTGACCAAAAGTGAGCTTCTCCAGAGTTGTACCCCTTGGCATCTGCAGCAGCCGAAACATTTCCAGCCAATGGTCTTGGGACAGCGGTTCTCCACGTACCCACTTCAGCACTGGCAGAACATTCTGGACAAAGCAGAGATACAGGGTTACACAGAAAAGAATGAGCTACAGGAATCTCATAAAACCGAACAAAGGCAATTGAATAACAAACTTGAGATCATATATGGTGTACAGATGTAATAACTACCCTATTCTTCATTTCCATCTGAAATTCTTAAAGAGAAAAGGTTGAGGAAAGGAACTGCTTACAAAGGTCCTTTCAATCTCAAAAGCAACTTAATTGAAGCTTCACTCTCTACACACAAGGATCAAAGTGGACACATATAAATTCTGTTTCAGTCATAGGGGTTAAAAACCTGTGTGGGATTTGAACTTTATCAAGCCCTTTACTCATGAGGCCATTGTGCTGGCAAAAAGTTATCAAGCCCTTTACCCATTAGGCCATTGTGCTGGCAAAAAGTTATCAAGCCCTTTACTCATTAGGCCATTGTGCTGGCAAAAAGTTATCAAGCCCTTTACTCATTAGGGCATTGTGCTGGCAAAAAGTTATCAAGCCCTTTACCCATTAGGCCATTGTGCTGGCAAAAAGTTATCAAGCCCTTTACCCATTAGGCCATTGTGCTGGCAAAAAGTTATCAAGCCCTTTACCCATTAGGCCATTGTGCTGGCAAAAAGTTATCAAGCCCTTTACTCATTAGGCCATTGTGCTGGCAAATAGAGAGTGAAGATCTTTGCTTCACTTTGGCCCTAGGTGGCAAAGGTCAAATATTCCCAGACAACTTGGTAATATCACACCACTTGTGACAATTTGCTTTTTCTTCTTTAATTATGTAGACCAATGCATACTCAGTTGCTTTCTTCAAAGATCATTGTGAAATTTATCAGGAAAACAAGAGCGCAACAAAAGACAGGGGGAGATTATAACTCAGTATTTCTGACCTTGTAAGTCTCAATGTCCTTCTGAATTTTGACTGTCATGGTGGTTGTTTCCCTTGATTTCATCTTTTCATACCAGCCACCCAAAAATTCTTCAAACATGTAAGCCTTGGATCTGTGAAGATTTAAACAGTTTCATGTCTAAACATATAAATACCTTGCCAACAGCTAATTTATTACAGCTCCAAGTTTGATATCAATCATAAATCTCACTTCAATAGTGAATTTACCATAGTGTTTTAAACTTCAGCCATGTTGTTTTTCTTAATCTGCAGGTACATACCGAGAATAAACTATTTTGCAATCAAATAAGAAAAACAAAAGAGACTGTTTAATATCAACTAAAATCCAGTCGGGTAAATATTTCCACATCTGATTTCTTCATTACATCCATTTAATCATAAATAGCAATGTTTCACTTTTAAATGAACAAAGTTCAGTCTGTGAAGTACCTGAAAGAGATCCAGTCTTCCTTAGCCAGATCCTGCAGTCCTGTGTTGAACTCTTCATACAGCGACCACATTCCTTCGTATCTTGTGATGTCCTCCTTCAGCTCTTCAACAGCTGAGAAGTCTGGTGGTTCCAAGTTGAAGTGCTGACAGTCAGAACTGGAAAAAAAGTTCTTCAATTAATTACAAATCTTGAACTGCACATGAAAATAATTGTGAAAATATTTCTCAAAACTACTTCACTTGAAAATTACTAGAGCTTTTGAAATGAGCAAAGAGCAGTCAAGTCAGTCACATTGACAAATTCAGCATCCATGAAAGACAAAGGGAACAACTGAAAAGTTGATGGATTTAATAAGTTGGAGAGGACGGCATTAAGCCAGCTGTTGTCAGTACTCAAGACAACTGTTCAAAGAGAATAACATTCTGGAACTTTCTGAAATGACATTCAATATAAATATTTTTTTTGTCATGGCAGAATGTATGTACAGGGCATCTCAAGAAAACATGTATACACAAATGAACTGCTTAATGTTGTTTGCACTTATATTGAATTGCATTGTGATCAGTGTCAGGCCCACAACGGCCATAAGTTTGAACATATGTGATAACTCAAATAATTAAACATTTTGTCCTCTTTAATTTGGATTACAAATCTTGGATTACCTTAATTGGCATTGCACAAATAAATATTCCAAGTGCATATATTCATTTTCTGAGATATCATGTATGTTGCACACAGATCTGAAAGAAAGTCAGACAAAAGTAAAGATTCTTGAAGTTTTCTCACATGCACTTACTTCAGTTTGTTCATGTTCTCCTCGATCTCCTGAAACTCCTGTCGTTTCTCTTTGATGACGGCCACAGCCTTGTCACAGATTTGCTTGTCCCCTTCCAGAGCATCATCTCCTGGCTTCAGCTGGTTCCACCTGGCAGTAAACTTCTCCACTTCCTGCTGGAAGGCCTTGACCCTCGCTTGGACGTTGCTCTTCATCACTTCAACCTTTTTGGCATATGGGAAGTTACGGATTATGAATGTGTAGCAGAACAGGAATTGTTGTGTTTTTCTAATCTAGATGTGTGTTGTTTTTTTTGTCACTGTAAACCTGATAACACAGCTGTGTGGGGCCAAATTTATTCTTTCACAATCAAAACTTCAATCCTTAGTTCCTGAATAAACCTCCGTACATATTAATAAAATTTATAGCTCTGTGCACTTTGTTAAATTTATAAGATTTACCAGCAATGTGCACATTATAAAATTTACAGCTTTACACAGCTTCTGATGTCCAGTTAGGTAAACCAAACTGCTAAAACAGAATTATGACAGGAAAATTTGTGGCCTGCACATGTCTTATTTTACCTGTTCCTTCACCATCAGTTGGTGAGATTCCATCATGATTTCAAACTTATCCCATCTGCTCTGTAACTGAGTCAGTGAGTCCACTCCACCTCCAGCCACTGACCGCAACAGTTTGTTCTTCTGCTCAGCTTTCTCAAATAGTGGCTTGACCTGCAATATAACATCATTAGTTATACCAGTGTCAGTCATATTTAGCTGTTAATGAACATTGTTCTCAACACTCATTTTATCCCACACTTGCTGTACTCCATTCAACATTATCTACATTTTTTTACCAAAAATAGACTTTTGCATAAAATAAGGGCATATAATTCATGAAAAACAGAAACTGTAAAACAGAAATATTAATTAAGTTTAAATTTTTAATCCAAATTTGACAAAAATCATAAAATACTTGAAGTCTCTTCTTCAAACACTATGTCATCTGTGTGGGTCGCCTAAATATCAGCTCTAAATGAGAAAATTTCAAAACCTAACATAGTTTTCACTATATTGTACGGTTTCTTAAATTGTCGCTGTCCAAGATGACTGTTCTGTGTCAATTTTTGATCTGACATGGCATAGTATTTGATCTTGTTAATCTAACTAGGTGGGTCACAAGACAATAGCTGCTTATTTATAAGAATCAGTTTGGAATGAATAGTTCTTCTGGACAACACACACAACAGGAATAGAACAGCTTGTTTGCTCCTCCTGAATAGTACGAAATGCAGAAGCGTGATCAAAAATCATTCAATTACCCCTTTCTTTGTGGTGCCAAATTCTGAGTGCTTGGCATTAGCTTCTCCAATCTCCTCCACTGTCTGTGGTCTCTGAGACAGGGTGTCAGTCGCAGAGGTGACAAATCCATCAATTTCACTGACGTCATTGTTGATGGATTTACGCAGGGAATTCAGTAGAGCATCAAACAAACGTTGGATGTGGTCATCAATGACTGCCTTGACAGGAGTGGTGTTCACCGTGATACAGTCAACTTTGATTTGGCTGGTGTCAAAACCAAAAAAAGAATAAAATTATTACCCACATATGAAAAAGAAATGAGAAATCCATGAAAGTAACAGAACAAGCAAATGAAAACACAAATCAAGCTAAAGCAAATAAGACGAAAACATCTAGTAATATTAAATAATGAAAGAAAAACAATAGTTTAATTACTTTCAAAACCAACTTTCTGAAATTTAATATTTTCAGCTGGACTTATTCACAAGCTCTACAATATGAAGCACAAGAATGTCTGCCGTGGTGGTAGATCTTTAACAATCCTGATCTGTAAAATTCCATTTGATGATTATCTCATGTCCACATCAATTCATTGCCATATTTCAGTTTGGCTAAAATCTATGAAAAAAAAAAAAAAAAGTTACAGTGAATTCTGGATAGGATCAGCAACTAAAGTGGCCAAGAAAAGTGTACAAACTACCCCACCTGGGAAGTTTTTCAGCATCCCTGCCCCTGGCCTTGAGCGCCCGGAAGTTTTTCTCCCAGTCTGAGAGTTGCACAAGGTTATCTCCAACAAATTGGTCCAGATCCAAAGCCCCCAGTACCACCCAGTCCTGTTTCATGGGAGACAAATATACTTAAACAAGCTTGAATATGCAAGACCATGGCACAGAATCAGTAATATATTGCACCATCCAAATGGAGAAAACGGAGAAAAATTACGGCTGAGTCCCAAAATACCACCAGTATTTTTATTTTTGTCCTTATGGTATGTTATGTCTGCTCTTGTTATCTATAAAAAAAAATGGTGAATTTTTGTTCTTACCATCAATTTGCCAGATTTTCTCAGAAGTGACATATTACCCAATCTGTGCTGGCACCTCACAAATTTCTCAGTCAGAATATTGAAAAAAGCAAATATTTAACACATTCTTACAAATATATGAATAAATTTTGAAGCAAATGAAATTTCACAGACAAAATATACTTATACATAAAAATTCATACATAAAATGATGGATTGACTCTATCTTGTAAAGGAAACATTTCCTATCTAGTACATCAGATGATGTAAAAATACCCAGTTTATTCCTCCATTATGTTTGTGCTCAACCAAGACTAATAACCCAGCAAGCATCCATACATCAAACCACTATACATTTGCACAGGATATCCATCAGAGCAAATTTCCTACATCAAACCATCTACAACAAGATGTCTTAACCAGTGGACATAAGCTGGAAGAATGGCACTGCTATCAGCAAACCTGAAGTTGTTCCTAAACGAGTCAGACTGACATAGGGTGCTGGCTGGGACCTCGCCTGGCTTGTTGTAAACAAGATACTAGTAATTAGATACTACTGGAACTTTTCTGCCATAAATGATGATTGGAATTTTGACCATGTTGTGGAAAATGAAGATGAACACCAACAGTTTTCCCTTCAAATTTTCAATAATTTTTTCTTTGTGGCAACAGTTTCTTGTGCATAAAATTATTTTCTTACAGAAAACCTTTTGTAGGGTTTCATAATGTTGTTTATATATTTTATTTTTTTTTGCAAGGTAGTAAATATTTTCAGAGATTCATTTGCAAAAACTAAATAAACTACCTTAAACTGATCTTCAACAGCAGCCAATCTTGTAAAAAGCACATCAGCTTTCAGGTAGCAGGTGACAAAACACTGACCATTGCGGTCAATGATAGCTGGGAAGATCAAGTTGACACCCCCATCTCCCACACCTTTAAAGTGATTGGGAATGCTAATGAATTTTTTCATCTCTCTGAAATATTTGGCTTTGATCTCTTCAAAAGGAGGGCGAAACTGCAGTCTTTGTTGTCTGTAAGTCAGAACAAAATCATGAAGATTTACAATGTAATACTCTATTTCCATATATCAAATGCAAAACACAACAAAGGATTCTGTTTACCTGATATAGACAATTTACATTAATCTGCACTTGAGGAAAATGGATGTAGGGTTTGACTCTATGTTCAATAACGCTTTGGCCCTATGAAGGTCATCATGTGCTTTTTGCAGTCTTTTGGATATCTTATTGCAGCTTGACGCTTAGAGTTTGATTGAATACAATTTTACAAATAAAAACTAATGTGAATGGGCTTGTATAAAGTGTTATTATCTGTAAGGTCTTGAAAAAGGTTTTTTACAGATCTAGAATGAAGTTTGTAGATATATTAAAAATTTTTACATGAAAAGAAATAACATATCAGTTATCACGTGCAAAAACATATAATGAAATTGTTCTCCGTCATTTCTTGGTTGGTTGAAACTTCTGCCATTTTTCAAGACAAACTGAAAAACTGCCTTTAAAACTTGAAATAATTTGATTGTGAGGCAGCCAGCCCTTCCACCAGCACTGAACACAAACTGCTTAGCCTTTTGTTCTCACAAATTGTATTATTTTTCCCAACAGTCTGAACTTTGTCATCAAAATGTAAATACATCAAGGTTCCTGACACAACAAATTTAAATGTAATTTTCTGCAGCTCAAACTGTGTTTTACAGCAAAGCCAAAGAATTTCACAACCTCTCCACCATTTCCATGACCCAGCTATTTCCTCATTCCAGTTCTGCTTTGGTGTATCTACAATTTTTACAAAAATTGAGCTAAATCCATAATATGACATAATAAAGTGTATTCTGCCATTCCAAAAACATTTATGAGCGTATCTCTCCTCTGAGAGTTGATTTTAAAACATTAAAAAGTTGTACTAACACTTTGTAAAAATTCATTTACATCAATTGTCTTGAAATGGGCTGCTGACAAGATGGAGTCAGACAGCACTAGGACGATGATATATATGGTACATCCCAGAGCTGGGAAACAACAATTCTACCTGTATGTCAGCTCCACTTTAATCTCAGGTAAATTTTCATTCAGAGCTTCAAGTCCCATCAGATACTGATGTTCCAGAGCTTTGTACAGCTGTCTGTCCCAGTGAGCCTTCCATGGTGTCATGTTCTCATAGGCAAAGCCCTGTTGTACGAGGTTGGCCATCAGATGACGTATGTCCATCAAGCCATCTTTCCATCGCTGCTGCTGACGTAGTAAGTCAACACTCATCAATTGCTGAACCTGCAAAATGGTCGTAAAAATCAGCAAATTGAAACCAAATTTTATTTGCAAAAATGAGTGAGATACTTTAAATATTATATTATCCTGCCTCACATGCCACAGACTTGCAAAATCATAATTACAGTATAGATGCTTCACAAACAAGTCTTCATCCCAGCACAGCATTACTCTATCTTCATGTCAATGAGTTTTGAGAAAATTGCTCATGAAGTTTCATAGCTAAACTTTATAAAATGATACTGCAGATCTAAAACCTACTCCCAAAGGCGAGATATTGTCATGATTTTCATAGGAATGATTAGAATACATATCATCATGCAATTATATAGCCTACTTCAATTTTTGTAAAAAGCGGAGACAGACAAAGGCAGTACTGCAAGATGAAGTTTTAGTAAAGCCATGGAAACATGCACTAACTCTTGCCTCCAATCTTAGAAGTTCTCTATACTCATGATATCTTGATACAAACATTTCATCAAGAGTTTTACCTTATCTGACACAATAAAGTGAACTTTTCTGAGTTTTCTGTTCTCAGTTGTGAGCCTGTCGGCAGCTGTCTGCAATTTCTTGATATAATGCTCCATTTGTTCTGGATTGTCCCAGGTCACTTGAATATCATCTCCCTTTGATTTGTAGCCTGTAGAGGTCAAGGTGACAAGTGAAATTAAGTTACAGTAAACCAGATCATTTATGCTAGCAGTTAAATCTTAATCCTGCCTGGTATGCAGTAAAGAAGAGCCAATAAAAGCTGAATTCAGGTTATTGTTAACCCCCAAGCTCCACACCAAGCATAAAGCCCACTGACTGGCCCATGACTTTACTCATGGGGAATCTTATCTGGGCCACGCTGACCCTTGCCGATATGCGATGACCACACTACCGCTGTCCACGTGATTTGGTTTGTGTTTGATCAGCATGAAAACATTTGCTGCTATGCCGCATCACGCTTGATAATGAATTAACAAGTGAAACCTTTGTCTCTAAATCTCTAACCAATGATCTGACTTATGACACCAAATTGACAGCTGCAATTTTTGTGAGAATGAAGCATGATAACTAGCCACGCCCTAAACAAATGGTTTCATACAGATTGGCACATACTAATGAGCTAACGTTGGCATTTGGGGCAAAAGTCATTTCAGAGCTTGTTCCTTATTGGTTCATAGATACAGACAACTCTAGATGAAGGTCAGCTTGGAAGAAAATGAGATAATATTGCAAATTTGTTGAGCAACAGTTCGCATGTCAATATTACACCTTTTGATAGTGTGAGGAGAGCCTTCAAAAGCTTAGTCTTTGTGATTCCAACCAATGGTTCACTGGCTAACATGTCCTTGACACAATGTCTTTGATTTAGAAAAGATACAGTTGTCACGAGTGGAGTGATTGCAATTAAGGGGATTGCTACAGAGCGGGTGTAGAATAAGAAGAGCTCACGACAGACGGATAGGAAAAGACGTGAAAGGGGAAGAGTAAAAATAACTCATGCAGACAAGTGGGAAAAGCGTGCGTGTATGAGTGGTGTGGAAGTCTGAATGAGGCGAAAGCGCTGGATTACTATCACTGCAAGTTAGAAGGTCCTACGGATCGGACCTGTGAATAAAAGCCCATCGGGCGGACATAAAGGGAAGCAGTCGAGAAGACTAGTGAGTCTTTCCAGTTATGACTGGTATGTAGAACGTTGATTGATTATTATGATTGATGTATTATATTATATTCGTCTATTACCATGATGTGAATAAGTATATGTGAGGAATGTGGAAGTCCTTGATATTGGATATAGCAATGTGCGCCACGAGCGATAGATGAAAGTGAGTTCATGGATTTGTAGCGCGAGTGAGTAGGGTGTACTCCGATGGAGGTGTGTTACTGTAAGGAGAGGTGGAGTGAATAGAAATGGTAGGATATTATACCAATGTAATGTTATTCTTGTAGGTGTCGGGGACGGGCCGAAGAGCCACCTCGATGAGCACAGGGGATAGGCCAGCATAGGGCCGGAGGCCACACATAGGCCAGAAGTGAGGCTGTCAGTGCAGGACAGTAGAGGCACATAAAGTCGTGGCAGTCAGGCCTCGGACAGGGACGTAGATATGAGAGTGAATGAGATACTATATTGTTGCCATGTTGATAGGCTAGTGAACTGATATTATGTTGTTGCCATGTTGATGGCTATGGAAATAATAATGTGTTATTGCCCCGCTGAGGTGCGAGGGGAATGCTAAGGTGTATGACAATAGGAAGGTGATATTGAGAGACTGCGGTGCCAGTAACTTATTAATGGGCTATTAAGACCCTGAGGGGAGAGGCTGAGGCCGAAGTGCCTTTAGGAGTAACTACTGGATTGTGGATCCGAGGGAGAGTGTGTGTGAGAATAAGGCCGTTGTACGGCAGTGCATTTCAATAATATAATGTATGTAATTGCGCTATTATATGTATAATTATGTTTAATAAATGTGTGAGTCTGATGGGTTGTTCTGTTAAGTGTTAAACTTGTTGTTCGTGATTGTTGTCCTGTCATACTTATTACATCTCCCAGTCTGGGATTTGTGACATTGGGGGCTCGTCCATTGTGACTCGTCCATTTTCGTAATATTTAGTTGTAGTTAGTTAGTAGGTATTTGTGCTGTCTTGTTCGTTGGATGAATGGACATTTCATGATATGATTTATGTATATTTATGAATAATAATATGTATTGATGCATGTATTTTGATGAATATGTATTAATGTGTACTTAAATTTCAGAGAGACAGTGTGTGTGCGTGCAGCCTGAGGAGACAAGCAGCCAGAGCTCCGATTAGGTCGAGGACTTAAACTCATAAGGCTGAAAGTTAAGTAAAAGTCTAAAATTTTGTACCCTGGATTAAGGGCTGTCTTTTCATCTGTCTGTTTCCCTGTTTTTGCTGTTTTCGTTGTAATTGATTATACGGGCGGTGGCGCGGGTTTGCTGTGGTGAGCGTAGTTTGTCCTCTTCGGGAGGTGGGCTAAATTTGGAACTTCGTTCATCACAGTGAACAGTTCTGTAGGGACCTGTATTTGTGTTTAGATTGTGCCGTTCCATCTTCCTCGTTGTTTTAGGAAGACGTCTCTCTTGTCCCTCCCCTACCTTTCTGTAGATACGTTCTTTTTTTTCAGACTCTGTTCTTGTTCGTACCGTGTTGTGTAATCGGCGTAATTAGGTTGTATTTTTTTCCATTATATTTTCTTTTTTAGGTCTTTGTCCTAGTCTGGTTCGTTGTCCTTGACGTACTTGTGGCCCTTCTACTATATTTCTTCATTCTTGTCGTTTCTATTTTCTTTTATAATTAATAGTGCATACATTTTATAGATATAGAATTAGTTGTGCTGTAAAGGTAAATTTCTGAAGTGTATTTGAGACAACTGGGTATTGTTATATCTGGTGTGATCTCAGGTCTCTGGTCGTATCGCTAGTGATCATACCGACAGGTTGGTCGTCTTATAATAGATACCATAACCATAAATCGGTGAAATGGCGGAACTCCAACAACTAATGAAGTTGGGTAAGGAACTTGGCCTGGAGGGAGAAGAGCTACGCGGCTGGATTAAAGAACAGCAGGCAGAAATGCGCGATGAGCGTGCTAAGGATAGAGAGCGAGAAAAAGAGGCTCAGTTAAAGGAGTTAGAAGCTCAGCAACAGGAGAGACAGGCTAAGGAAAGGGAGCAGGAGATAAGGTTAAAGGAGATAGAAGCTCAAGAGCGGGAGACAGACGCGCGAGTAAGAATCGCAGAATTAGAAAGCAAAAAGAGTGCGCCAACAGAAACAGTTGAGCGGCAGGTACCCAATAAAGGTGGCGTTAGGATTAAGCTCCCTACGTTCGACGACCGGAAGGACGACATAGACGCCTTCCTTTACAGGTTCGAACTGAACGCACAATTGCAATGGGGGGAAAATAAGGAATTATGGGCCACGTACCTGGCATCGCTATTGCAGGGGCGAGCGTGAACCTACTTTAAAGAGCTACAGCGCGAAGACGTGCAAGACTACGATAAGCTGAAGGCTTTGCTGCTTCGCCGATTTGCGCGTACCGAGGAATATTTCCGGGAGCAGTTTAGGCGGGCACGTGCAGATACCAGGGAGGACTTTGCTGCCTTCGTCGCGAGACTAACGGAGTATTTCGCGAACTGGGTAGACTTGGCGCATGTGGGCACGGATTTTGCTAAACTGAAAGACTTAATGATCCGTGACCAGCTGTACGCGTCGTGCCACAAAGATCTGGTGGCTTTCCTGAAAGAGAACGAACCCGCGACGGTGCAGGAGGCGTCTAAGTTGGCGGAGGCATACCGTACGGCGCACCCGTCCAAACCAGTCGCCAGGGCGTACGTCCAAGATGCTGGGTACGTCGCCGTTGTCGAGGGGTCGCCGGCAGGACTTAGGGACAGGTCGCGTCAGCGTGGTGCCTATAGTGGGCAAGCCCAGGGGCAGCGTAGGGGCTATCACCAATCACCGGCATATGGATCCGGTAAGTTTGACCGAGCAGGAGGGCTAGGTCGCGGTAATGGCCGGGGGCGATTTGTGACCTTTGCCGATGACCGACGGCATAGAGACTCTAGTTCCGGTCGCGATGGGTCACGGGGACCCAGGTCTAGTGCAGCACAGGGAGCGGAGTGTTGGACTTGCGGACGCGTGGGTCACTTTTCACGCGAGTGTAGGGCCGCGAAGTGTTGGAACTGCGGTAGAGCGGATCACATCAGCGTGAACTGCCCTGCAGGTAGGATAGCGGCGAACGTGGACAGTAGCTCCAGTCCATGTTCCCCAAATAAATTTCATCATGCGGCTGCGTGCGTTACATCGGACAACGGAGGCGGACAGTATTCTAAGTGTCCCAGTTGTGAGAAGTTATTATCTTCCGGTGTTTTACCTTGTGGGAGAAAGATCCCCGTTATAAATTCATGTCATACAGGAGGTGGTCTTAGGGTTTATCCGGGGTTTGTTGGGGACGAACCGGTCTCGGTTTTACGAGATACAGGATCTACCGTTGTGGGAGTGCATAGGGACTGCATTCAGGATTCACAGCTTACAGGTGAGACTGTCCCGTGCATCCAATTTTCGGGGGCCATTGAGAAATTACCCATGGCAAGAATAGTGATAGATACACCTTTCCTTAGCGGGGAAGTCGAAGCAGTCGTTGGTTGTTTTCCAGGCGCCCAGCTCATCATTGGGAATGTATCACGGGTGGTTTCCCCTTCCGATGAGAACGTGCAAGCATGGTCGCAATCAAAAGGTATTGACTTTTGCGCCGCGGTCGAAACACGTCGACGGGTAGCTGCTAAAGATAAGATTAGACCTTTGGCTACGCCAGCGGTCAACCTAGATATCACGCCAGACCGCTTGGCGAGATTACAAAGGGAGGACCCATCATTAAACCCATGTTTTGGGGAAGCGCGAACCGAGAAAACGAGGAGATATAAGAACGGGTCATCTTCTTTTTTTGTCCAAGGGGGCATTCTGTTCCGTATGTACGTCACAGTGGCTTCCGTTCAAAAGCAGGTCGTCGTGCCACGGTCGTTAATTGCTACGGTATTGCGTCTGGCCCATGATGTTCCATTAGCGCATCATATGGGGATAGCTAGAACCAAAGAAAGGGTTCTTAAAAATTTTTACTGGCCATCGATCCACAGAGATGTGCAGGTCTATTGTAAGATGTGCAGTGCGTGCCAAAAGACGACGCATAAGGGTCGTACACCCCAGGCTCCTCTTCAGAAGATCCCCACGGTCTCGGAACCGTTTAAAAAGGTCTCGATAGACCTTGTTGGCCCCATTCACCCAGCGACCGATAGGGGGAATCGATTTTTCTTAACGGTCATATGTAATGCTACGAGATGGCCAGAGGCGGTTCCTCTGCGGACCATAACGTCTGAGGCAGTCGCGGAAGCGTTGTTTGCAATTTTCGCTAGGGTAGGAATACCAGAGCAAATTCTGTCTGATAGGGGCGCGCAATTTACGTCGCAGATGATGAAGGAATTGTTCCGCTTATTCAGTATACAACCCATCACTACCACCCCTTATCATCCGCAGGCTAATGGCATGTGCGAGAGATTGAACTCGACGTTAAAGTCGATGCTGCGTAAGGTAGCTGCTGATCGCCCTAAAGATTGGGATAGATATATCCCTGCAGTGTTATTCGCGTACAGAGAGGTACGGCAGGAGTCAACGGGATTCTCGCCGTTCGAAATGATGTACGGTCGTAGTCCTAGGGGCCCGACTGATGTTCTTCGGGACATGATGACGTCGCCATCATCGGGAGACGATGAGCAGATTTCGGTGTTTCAGTACCTTGTTGATTTAAGAGAAAGACTATCTTCAGCGCGCACTATAGCAGAAGAAGCTTCGGGTATCGCTTCGAAAAGAGCAAAAGACTATAAAGATAGAGGGTCCAAACTGAGAATTTTTAAGCCAGGAGACAAGGTCCTATTATTGTTACCTACGGACCATAATAAGTTATTGATGACATGGAAAGGCCCCTATGTTATTGAGCGAGTTGTTTCAAAGGTAGATTACGCTATCCACATTGATGGAGCGAGTAAGGTTTTCCATGTTAATATGCTACAGAGATTTTATGAGAGACCACAGTATCTGTGTGCACAGACAAGACCAGAGGAGACTGTCTTCTCTACTGCTTGTACGGGGGTCGTAGACCAGTTGGACTGTGACGTAAGCGACACCGAGGCGCAGGAGGAGTTACAAATTCAATTGCCGGAGTTAACTCCGACACAAGGTTACAGGGACGTAAAAATTAACCCTGACCTTACGAGTTCAAGGAGTAGGGAACTTGAGACCCTGTTAGCGTCATTTCCGGATGTTGTTACGGATTTGCCAGGTCGCACTACGGTGATCCAGCACCAAATAAAGTTGACTTCGGATAAGCCAGTATTTCTTAGACCGTATCCGCTGCCTTTTTCTTCGAGAGATAGAGTCATAAAGGAAGTTGAGTCAATGTTGAAGTTGGATGTGATAGAACCATCAACATCGCCGTATTCATCACCCATCGTCCTCGTGAAAAAACTTGATGGATCGGTGCGGTTCTGTATTGATTTTCGAAGATTGAACACTATTACGGTAGGCGATAGGGAGCCTATTCCGTTTCAGGAGGAACTAATAGCTTCATTGGCCGGGTCCACGTGGTTTTCCAAGATAGATTTAACGAAAGGTTATTGGGAAATCCCGCTTACTGAGGAGTCTAAACAATACACGGCGTTCCAAACGCCCATTGGATTATTCCAATTTAAGGTCATGCCATTTGGGTTGGTAAACGCGCCAGCGACGTTTGCACGATTAATGAGATTAGTGTTGAAGGACATACCTAATGTCGTGTCATTCTTTGACGATATAGCATGTCATACGTCGACATGGTCTGATCATATTCAGACACTAACAGTAATTTTTCAACGATTACGTCATTTTGGGTTAACTGCTAAACCCGCAAAGATGGATTTGGCATGTCCAGAGATAGTATTCTTAGGACATATCGTGGGTAGAGGTGTTCAGAGGCCTGAAGGAACAAAAATTGACAAATTAGTAGGGTTGCAAATCCCTAAAACAAAGAAACAAGTCAGAAGCTTAGTGGGAATTTTAAATTATTACAGAAAGTTCATTCCAAATTTTTCCTCCTTGTCATCTTCTCTTACTGACCTTACTAAGAAGGGACAACCCGATAAGGTCCAGTGGACGTCTGAATGTCAGACATCATTTGATAATTTGGTGACAGCATTATCATCGTCACCCATTCTGATATTACCCGATTTTTGATCTAATTTTATCCTCAGAACGGATGCGTCGGACTCTGGTGTCGGCGCTTGTCTTCTACAGGAGAAGAACGAATGTCTCCATCCTGTATGTTATGTCAGTAGGAAGTTATTGCAGAGAGAAAGAAAGTATTCTGTGATAGAGCGTGAGTGTCTTGCCATTGTCTGGTCCGTCCAGAAACTAGGACGTTATCTCATGGGACGAGAATTTTGTATCCAGACAGACCACAAGCCACTGACATTTTTGTCGAAGAATCGTTCGTCCAGCCCACGCTTGTCTAGATGGGCATTGGCTTTGCAGCCGTATACCTTCGTTATTCAACCAATTCCAGGAACCAGCAATCATATCGCCGACTACCTTAGTCGAGCCTAGGGGAAGATTTCAGGAGCTTATACATCAGAGGACAGGAACATTGACGGGATCTGTGTGAATGAGTCGACTTTAAAATATTGACATTATAAATATGATATGAAGGATGGTTGATAGGTTAATTGGGTTTTGATTCTGTATTAGATATTGTGTTTAGTTAGCTATTCATGATGTGAGACATATATGCATATTGCAGGCCATATTGATCCCCATATTTTCCCCTGATTTCGGTATTCTATATACTAGGGGAACTGCTAGGTCATTTTTCTAGTGTAGGTATTGCTCACGCTCACTCGTTGACAGTCATCTTGATGCGATTTGAAATTAATTGCATTAATTTTTTTGGGGTGGGGGATGATGTCACGAGTGGAGTGATTGCAATTAAGGGGATTGCTACAGAGCGGGTGTAGAATAAGAAGAGCTCACGACAGACGGATAGGAAAAGACGTGAAAGGGGAAGAGTAAAAATAACTCATGCAGACAAGTGGGAAAAGCGTGCGTGTATGAGTGGTGTGGAAGTCTGAATGAGGCGAAAGCGCTGGATTACTATCACTGCAAGTTAGAAGGTCCTACGGATCGGACCTGTGAATAAAAGCCCATCGGGCGGACATAAAGGGAAGCAGTCGAGAAGACTAGTGAGTCTTTCCAGTTATGACTGGTATGTAGAACGTTGATTGATTATTATGATTGATGTATTATATTATATTCGTCTATTACCATGATGTGAATAAGTATATGTGAGGAATGTGGAAGTCCTTGATATTGGATATAGCAATGTGCGCCACGAGCGATAGATGAAAGTGAGTTCATGGATTTGTAGCGCGAGTGAGTAGGGTGTACTCCGATGGAGGTGTGTTACTGTAAGGAGAGGTGGAGTGAATAGAAATGGTAGGATATTATACCAATGTAATGTTATTCTTGTAGGTGTCGGGGACGGGCCGAAGAGCCACCTCGATGAGCACAGGGGATAGGCCAGCATAGGGCCGGAGGCCACACATAGGCCAGAAGTGAGGCTGTCAGTGCAGGACAGTAGAGGCACATAAAGTCGTGGCAGTCAGGCCTCGGACAGGGACGTAGATATGAGAGTGAATGAGATACTATATTGTTGCCATGTTGATAGGCTAGTGAACTGATATTATGTTGTTGTAATGTTGATGGCTATGGAAATAATAATGTGTTATTGCCCTGCTGAGGTGCGAGGGGAATGCTAAGGTGTATGACAATAGGAAGGTGATATTGAGAGACTGCGGTGCCAGTAACTTATTAATGGGCTATTAAGACCCTGAGGGGAGAGGCTGAGGCCGAAGTGCCTTTAGGAGTAACTACCGGATTGTGGATCCGAGGGAGAGTGTGTGTGAGAATAAGGCCGTTGTACGGCAGTGCATTTCAATAATATAATGTATGTAATTGCGCTATTATATGTATAATTATGTTTAATAAATGTGTGAGTCTGATGGGTTGTTCTGTTAAGTGTTAAACTTGTTGTTCGTGATTGTTGTCCTGTCATACTTATTACATCTCCCAGTCTGGGATTTGTGACAACAGTGAGCAATAAGACAATAGTTATGTCTCAAAGAGGACAGTGACCTGACACGTGAAAATACAGCTTCCACGATGCGCGGTCAGTTTGACCTCGCTGTGTTTATATGCACATGCACAGTGAAAGTCGATACCATATTTTGACGCCCCACACAGTGTAGGGTTTAAGATTACAGGATTTTCCTGTGTTTAAACAGAATGTGATGTTGTATCTAGACACTCACCTGCTTTGGGAGATTTGACCAGTTTTTCAAATGCCAAAGCTGAGTCCAACATCATGGCCTGTTGACTGGGGATCATTTGTTGGTCAATTGTGTTGTAGAAATGAGCAACCTGAGGGGAGAGGGTAAGTGTCACAGTCAGAGAAAGTCAACATTGATATAAACAATGACTTCAGAATGATTAAATGGAAACCAGTAAGTAGTGAAATGCAGTAGGGTTTGGTGCAACATGAAAGTTGGCAAAACAACAAAACAAAAAAGTTGTATTAGTAAAGGTCCTGTGGGTGTGAACAGACACAAGAAGATGTTACAGGAAATTTTTTTTTTTAATGTTTTTTGGCTAACTTTTGCCGTAGAAATGTTAAATATGTGTATCAAAACTTAATGAATCAGCTCTTAACATGTGATCGTAAAGGTTCTGTGGGTGTGAACAGACACAAGAAGATGTTACAGGAATTTTTTTTTTTTAATGTTTATTGGCTAACTTTTGCCTTAGAAATGTTAAATATGTGCATCAAAACTTAATGAATCAGCTCTTAACATGTGATCGCACTAATAATGTGAAGGTAATATGACAGCTGTTTCCACTGAAAATGTCATCTTTTCACTCATATTTTAATTTTCATGATGAAAACAAAATACAAAATGCCATAATTATGGTGTTGAAATTCAGAAAATTACAAGGATTTGATTCCAATAACATAATTTGATAAAGGAGCACCAAGAGAGCTCATACTGAGTAAAATGTAGAATTTTAGAAACATGTTGGAAATGATTCTTCTGTACAACAATGCCAGGGCAAGACACCAGCACGCTCCTGAATTGGTCAGGGACAACTCAGGTTATGATCAATCCCATCAGATCTACCTGTTTAAGGATAACTCCATGTCTGTAAAACTTCTGAGCTGTGTCAGCCACACCTTGAATTTTGGCTGGAACAGAGAATCCAATAGAGCTCAGCTGTCTGACCTCCCTGAGCAAAGTGACCAGTCTCTCACTGTAGTTCACTTTCAGCTTACCATCTTTGTGATTCAGTTCCATCAGTTTACCACTGGTTTCCAAACTGTACGATTGATAAAAACAAAAAATAAATAAATAAATAAAAAAGAACAATTATTAAACAGATTCATTTTGCAGAATTCTCTATCTTCATCTGCAGAGTATAACAGGACAATTAAGTGACTCAGCCCAGAGACCGTTGACTTTGTCACCCCAGTCTAGACATTTTTACCATATTTCAAAAATACAGCAAAATTACTATATTCCTTCCCAACAGCACAAGATTTGGTATGAATAGTATTTGACAGTTAAGTGTAGAGCTTTGCAACTTGTCACCTTTCTCCCTTCTTCTTTCCCCACACTTAAAGTTTGCCAGATTTCAAATGTACATTCAGATGGACATCTAGATACATTTTAGAAAACCTAAAAAAACTTAGAAGAATATTACAAATGTCATGCAGATAAACAAGACAATCATTTCCAGTTCAGACACATTTATGATCTTAACTGTGTAGGGGTGTGCTAAATGCGTATGAGTGCGATACAGACTTAGAGAAATATTGTACATGGGTGTGTTGGTGTCCATGTGTGTTAGTTACATGTGTAGTTATCATAAAGCTGCGAAACCAAATTTCCAGAAGGACTGACCTAAGTGGCATGCGATGATCTTCAATCAAAGCTTGGATATCCCTAGACCACTCATCAAACTGATCACGTCTCCAGTTCTGCAATTCTTCTCTCAACTCGGCCATGTCTTTCTGAAACTTCTGGTAACCATCAAGATCTCCCAGCAGAGCATCAGCAATCAATTTTGTCTCACCGATCTGATAAATGGACAGACAGATAGAATTGTAAGTAACAAATATTTTTCCTAAAACTAAGACTTTCTCTCATGCAAGGAGGGGTGAACAAGTCAACTTCCACAACATTAGCCCCCTCCCCAAAATAAAATTTAAAAAAGGACATAATTCAGATACTGGGCACATAATTGCATGATTTTATATAACAAAAAGAACAAAATATCATGACATAGGAAAAACAAAACAACTTTTGGGCTTTGAATTTCAGTATGATAACTGACAATATCAAAGGCTAATAGAAATCAGGCACAGATCTGTTTCTGAAAAGTACAGTGGGTAAAATATTACCTTTGCTTCCAGCTGTCGGACATAAATGATATTGTTCACAATCTCAGGGTTATTCTTCCCTTTTGGGACCTTGGTACTTCCTCTGCTTGTGCGAGAGTTGAAATCTTCACTGATCTGACGGATGTACATAATTTGCTGACCAAGCAGAGTTTCTCTGAAAGTTACAGTATGAGACATAAAAATAAAAATAAAAAAAGATCTTTCAAAAGAAAGGCAGAGAATGTATTCGGCATTACATAAAATAATAAACACTTCTCACCAAGAATAATGTAAATACCAAAATTTGGTGAATACAAACCCTGAAATATTTATAAAGTTTTCAGGCTGATCCGTCATTATTGACATGAATTACATGATCTGCATAATTGTAATTGTTCAAAGCAGATGAATTTGCATAGTTATAATGCTTTAGTTCAAGAGATATGAACAAATCATAATTTTCCACACAAAATGAGACATTTGCACATCTAACTAAGAGAGACAAACCTTTCTGCAATCAGTTCTTTGGTAATGATGGGTCGTTTCACCAATTCTTTGTATCTTTGAAACTCTCTCAACAACTAAAGAAAAGAGTAATCCATGAAACATCTATGTGAGATGATCGATAATTTCTTAAACACAGTAAATTTTACACATGTATTAAAAGAGGTTTCTTTTTCATACTTTATGCATAGGTCATCAACACTGATTTAGCACTTCATTTACTGACAAAATAAGGTGGATATGATTATCCAACAAAGTATTTTTGGCATAAAAATGTATTTTGAATTGACCAGAGAAACACAATATGAAAAGAAAGAGTGTTTATCATAAAATCACACATATGAATTTCTTCAAACTAAGATATTGTTGAAATCAGCAAGTTGTTACAATTCTGAATGAAAAGGCAAATAAAGAGCGAAGAAAAAAAGCAAGGAGAAAATAACACAAAATTTCTCTCGGATAAGATATACTAGTTTATGTAAAGATGATGAAGAATGTTTCTTTACTTGTTGAGGATTCTGATCCAATTGTCTGAATTGGTTACGCAATTTGCCAGCAATCCTTTGTTGAGCAGGTTCCATAGAGCGCTCATATTGCTGCACGGCTGCCGCCCACAAAGGCTGGGTGAAAGGGTTGTATTGGAGAGGGTTCAAGCCCAGGAAAGGAGTAAATGCTTCTGCCACTCCTAGCTCTTTCTGTTCTTGACTTGACAAAAGTCTCAGCAGCTGCTCATGGACTGTTCTTATTGACAGGATCTGTCAATACAACAATGGACAGGAAATCATGTGATCATGACATGTCAAGGAATGCCCTCTATCATTGTCTTTTAACATACATGCTCCAAAATACAGTATGAACAATATACTTTCTATACAAAACATTTCAATGTCATGATGAGGTTTTTGCATGCAACATGAGAAGGCTTCAACTTTTCTCAGAAAATTAAAATCACACATCGATTTATGCATATTGCACACAAACTGAAATATTCCACAGAACTGCCACAAAAAACAACAACAAAAAACAAGGAATTAAACACATTAGTGAGTAACTATAAAGATTTAGTCAGAACTTTATTGAGAGGACCAAAAGTGGAGATCTATTTTAACAAATAATAACAAAAATGAATGAACACAAAAGGAAGCTCTGAACCTGATGTTTAAAAAAATAAAATTGTCCGCCATATTATCAACTCCTAAACATAGCCATGCATATGCACTTCAGCCTAACTGTTCCACTGCTAGGCATACCTCTTCCAGTCTGTCTCCCAACTTTTTGAGAGTTTTTGGCTTGCAAGTATCTCCTTTCCATGGATGTGGTCCATATCTTTTCCAGAACTGAGAGGTGAGGGTTTCACATGCAGACACCCATCGTTCACACAAGGCCACACCCATTCTCAGAGATTCCCTCACAGAGCTGAACTGTCCAGTCCACATGTTGACACTTGCCAATTTCTGCTGGACGTAACGTCCAAGAGAGCCGGCTGAAAATCAATTGGAAAATGCAATGTGTGAGGACAATCAATTATTGCACCCAGCACTGTAAATATGTCAAAATTTGTTGCATTCAAAGGGGGGCAGGGGGAGGGGATCTTTTTTCCTCCAGTTATATATCTGTACCGAGCAGGGAGGTAATCGAGAGTGAGTGAAAGAGTGAGACAAATGAGGAGAGACTTTTCCTTCCTAAGATGAGGGAGAAGAGTAGGTTTTGGACAGTGTCTACGTCCATCACAGCATAGAGGGGATGCCCTTGTATAGTAATCCAGCAAATGTGCCAGTTTATGACAGGATGTGACCAAAACTTAAATATAACTAACTTGACAGTTTAGAAAAAGGATGTTCATTTTGTTGAAACTTCTTGTTTCATCATTATGTCATCCTTTCAAAAGTCCACGATTATTTTCTGAATCATCAAGTAATTTTTTAATCTCCCTTGACTCACAGACTTACTTTATGCCAACACTATAACTTATCCCATCATCAAACCGCAATTAGAGTTGGGAGGAGATGTGAACAGATAGACTCAGTACCACAATCAACTAATCAAGCTAGCTACACAGAGCATGGGTAAATACTATTGCCACTATAGGACTTGTGGCTTGTAGCAAAAGGTTATTGTAAGGCACCAGGTTTGTGTTCACTACATTATGTGATAATGTATTCCGTACCAATGACTTCCATCAGGTGTCTCATTCTGGCCTCAGGATAAGGGGGTTCACCCTGTTTCCACAAATCATCCAAAGTATCTTGTGTCATTTCCACCAGTTCCATCCCATCAGGCAATGGCATTGCTTCCAAACCTCCATAGTCCTTGGCTATAGGGGTAAACAACTCTGAGTAACTCTCTGCCATTTCCTTCAAATCGCCACCGACACTTGAACGGCATAGGTCTTGCCAATACTGGAACTCGTCCATTGGAGTAAGAATGCCTTAGGAAGTAAAATTCAAATGGGCATTAAATTCTGAGGAGACTAACAAGCACAGGGGAAAGTTGGATGGCAATTTTTTATTTGTTACTAGAAGTTTTTATTTGATCTCAGATTAACGACAAATAAGAAAATAATAATAATAATAAGAGCATTTATATAGCGCCTTTTGCCGAGGCCTCAAGGCGCTTAACATTGTCCACCATACGCGCACACACACATACTAAAGAACGGTCACACACACACAAATCATTTATCTAAATATTTTTTAAACAGGTGAGGTTTTAGTTGTTTTTTAAAACTCTCTACACTGCATGCTGATCTCAGGGAATTTGGTAGTGAGTTCCATAATGCAGGTCCAATTTTACTAAATGACCTGTCGCCGAACGTTTTGAGGTTGCACCTATAGGTTCCACCAAGAGCCCCGAGTCTTGAGATCTCAGGGCCCTGGGAGGAGCATAGGGACAGAGAAGTTCACTGATGTATGTAGGTGCAGTTGTTGTGACACTACAGTAGCAAAACACAGCAATTTTGTATTCTATTCTGGCTTTTACTGGTAACCAGTGAAGGATTTTGAGCATTCATACAAATAATATAATAATGTTCCAAGACATGGATCTCCAACTACTACAGTGATGATATATCAATTACTGCAAAAAATTATCAGACTCACTTCCCAGATTTTCCTCCCCTCCATCTCCTGATCGTCCTCTAAAACTGGGATCTCGCTTGCGAATGGCCGCGCCAAGTCCTGCCTCCAGTTCACTGAGCAAACTCTGCAGTTTTGGATCGACACTGCGACTATACTTTCCATCATCCAATAACAGTGGAGCATAAATCTGTGAGGAAAAGAGAAATTTGTTTCAAGCATGTCTCATTTTTGAGGTATTCTGTTCAACATGTGATGGCCATAAATGTTATGAATATTTGATTTCTTCCTCGGTTTTTGAATCCATGCTGGCTAACATAATAATACTTTAAATTAATCTGCATGTTCTCTGTGCAGACATAATTAAATAAATGTTCATAACAACCTATATTTTATGCAGCATCCTGAAAAATAAAAATGAAATAAGCATGGCAATGTTCAAAATCTGAAGCAGCCCACTGAGATGATGAGTTTTTTTTAACTGAGGTGCAAAATAATTATGTAGGACACAGTTTCATTTCATGGATCCTTATCAGCAATTCAGTCTCTCCCCAAACATGTCTTTAAATCATTTGGAACATACGCCTTATTAACTGACATTAACCTTTTGCACTGCATGATACAGAGTATTCAGTGGAGAATCAACCATAGAAGATACAATGACATTGGACTGAGTATTGTCTGGTGTGATGGCTTCAGGACGAATCTTGAAGAAGACAATTACTCTCTCCTTCGAATCAGTTGCCTCAACCTGAAAATATGTGATCAGAAATTGATATATTGCTAGAAATTAAGATGAAATAAAGAAAACAACAAAAAAAAGTACTGTTTCAAAAACAAAATCAATGAAGTTGACCTATGGGCCAGGAGATGAAAAATATATATAATGTAACTCTGATCTCTTGCATTCTGAACTATGGCAAATAATTGGTGTTGCCAATGTCAACACAATCCCACTGAATATAATTATGTAAAAATGAAAGAAAAACAGAAATTGGGTGTTCCCCATAACATCCATATCTACAACCACGAAAGAAAGAAAAATAAACAACAAATGAAAAAAACAAAAAAATGTACAAAGATGAAGAATTGGGCACATGGTCCAATACCATTTCCACCACATCTCCAAGTTTAGTGCTCTTTGTGAACTTTCTGGTCCATCACTTTAATATTCATCTTGTGGCAAGAAATTAGCATAAAGTTTCACAGCTGAGTATATGCTGATAAAGAATATGTTTTATTCAAACCACACTCATGTATCTATGTACGTGTTTCCATTGCATTGCTGCAATATATAAATCACAGTTCAACCGAAGCACAAAGAAAATTCTAAAAGAGGGCTCCCACTTGTGCGGTAAAAATTTGGGTCCAATGTAAGCATAAAATCACACCCACCCCATATGTGATTTTTTTTTTTGGCACTACTTATCACCACACCACACCCCTGGCCCCCGACCTTTTGCAAAGATAATTTTTAGTATGAAAGTAGCCTCACCTTGTTTTGAAACTCAAGTTTCCTGTCATGCCGATGGTCAATTTTCCCTGCCAAGACTGTAACATTGCCATCATCTAAAAAGTTATTTAAAGATGGTGTATTGAACAAGTTTGTGATAGCATTATCAGTAATTGGTATAGCAAAATAATTTGCTGTTGTGACCAGTATAAAATCTTTCCTGGAGTCGCCTGGCATTTTGTCAAGTCAACTGTAATCCCTGCTGACTGAATTCAGGAAACTTATATCCCGATGCAGTAATCCCTGAAATTTAAAAAGAAAAAAAATTAAATTAGAATATTGACCAAACAGAGTGTGCAGTGAATCAGCTGTGATATAATATATGGACCTTTTAGGCTTTTATGTCACCAATCAGCTTACAAATCATAGTAATTGCACAAACAATTAAGAAGTTGCAAATAACAGGAAATATTCTTAAAGCACATTCTATTCTGATCTTATACTGAATAAGAGATTTGAAATTTTCCCACCGATAATCACTTTTCTCATGCAACAACCACACTTTACGGGGTGCAGAATACCCTAGCAACACTGCTTCCACTTTGTCAGGCTAATAAAAGATTTGCAACTAAATGCAAAGATGATGAATGAAAGGTATGAGATTAGGATATAACAAGTCTTACTTGGGAAGGGGTACTATATATGACTTACACAACTGTAGTATGGCACCTATTTCATGTTCTGCGTGTTAATCGCTGAGCCACGCATTTACCATAAAAACATATCACCTAGAAGTAATTTGCCAGGAGGCGCTGCCCTCCTGAGACCCCCGCACTCCTAAGTCACGTCCTTATAATATCCCTAGTATGTAAGTAACTCAAATGGAACTCCTCCCCTTACTTGCTCTTTTAAATATTATTTTGTCTTCTGCTCTAAAAATATTTATATAGGCCTAATAACTAGACAAGAAAGGTACTCTGTAATTGGTACTCAAGGATTAAAAAAAAAGTTTCTCACTGTAGATTTAATCTCTTCATCTCTCTGGCCTTCAGTGCGCAAACCAAATCATTACATTATGCCAATGGGGTTAGGCTACCGGTATCAGCATCTTAGTATTTCTGTGCTCTTACACATTTTCAAGTATCCTTAGCTGTTTATCATGGCATTGCTGTTCCTGTGGATTACCAAATTTTAACTCTAGTCTTTTTGATGAAAACTTGACATTGCCATCTGGATCGAACCGTTTTAGTCTTTTGAATGATCCTGGATTTTTTAACGGCAACGAAACATCAGCACAGGACTGTGATTTTAAACCTTGTAAAACTTCCACACCAACTGACCCTAGGAAGAAGAAGAACTTAAATTCCCAGCAGAGAAACAACTTGAAATGTATTATTATTAATTTTCAAAGCTTTTTAAAGAAGAAAGAAGTATTTAGCAACGTCACTGACGAGCTAAAGCCTGATATTATCATTGGCACAGAGACCTGGCTAGGATCGGATATTAAAAACAGTGAACTTTTATTAGACGATTTTGACCTTTATAGAAGAGACCGAATTGGCAAGACGGGAGGGGGTGTTTTGATTGGTGTAAGGAAATATTTCACCAGCGAACAAGTACACGTTGGAAAATTAAGTGAATCCATTTTTTGTAGAATAAATGTAAAAGGCAAAAAGCCCTTGGTCATTGGTTCTGTTTATAGACCTCCAGATTCGGATTTTAACAACTGTAGTGAAATTTGTAAAGACATCTTTGATGTTCTGGATAAGAACAAGAAAGCTGTGTTTTGGCTTGGAGGGGACTTTAATCTCCCAGATATCCTCTGGGAGAAAGAAGAAATTTGTGGACACCAGAATCGGAAAGATATCAATTCAAGACCTTGGCCTGAAACAAATTGTAGATTTTCCAACCCGTGGATCTGCCCTTTTAGACTTATTTTTTACAAATAATCCTGGACTTATTGAAAAATGTACACCTGCTCCTGGCTTGGGCGACCATGACGCAGTTTTTGTGGAAACCAATCTGAAACCCTTTAGAAAGAAACCCATAAAGCGGAAAATACAGCTTTGGAACTGCACAGATCTAGACTCTCTTAGGAGAGATGCGTACAATTTTTCTAGATCTTTTCTGAAATACCATAGTGTGAAAGATGATGTAAACAAACTTTGGGAGTGCATTAAAACAAACTTGGTCACCATAATGGACGACAATGTGCCAACAAAATTAACTTCAACTAAAAATCACCAGCCCTGGATTTCGACTCTAACTAAGCATCTTATACGCAAGAAACATAGATGGTATAGCAAAGCAAGATCTTGTAATTCAGAAAGGGCCTGGAAGAAATATAAAGAAATAAAAAGGACTTCACAGAGAGAATGTAGAAAAGCGCATACCACCTTTGTTAAATCAATGATAGAAGAAGACAAAGATAATAAAAAACTCTGGTCCTATATTAGACACAAAAACCAAGACAGTTGTGGAATTTCAGACCTCAGAAATCATAAGAATATCTTAGTTCAGGACCCCACAGCTAAAGCAGATCTCCTGAATGAGCAGTTTTGTTCTGTCTTTTCCAGCCCAGAACCAAAGATAGAAGACAATTTTTTTAATAACAACAGACTTTTTAATGAAATGAACAAAATAAAAGTGAGCAGAGCAGGTGTTTTGAAACTCTTGATTAACATTAAGGAAAATAAAGCCACTGGACCTGACTGCATTCCAGGAAGAATTTTGAAAATTTGCGCCCAGGAATTAGCGAGCGTTTATGCATTGCTTTTCCAAGTATCCTTAGACCAGGGATCTGTGCCAAATGATTGGAAAAGTGCCATTATAGTTCCGCTGTTTAAGAAAGGCGATAAGGCAAAGGCTGAAAATTATAGACCAATTTCGTTGACGTCAGTTTCATGTAAGCTCTTAGAGCATATTGTTCACAGTAACATCATGGACCATTTACAGAAATATGAAGTTTTAGATGATTCTCAACATGGTTTTCGACAAAAAAGAAGCTGCGAAACGCAACTGATAACAACATTAAATGACTTTAGCGAATGTTTAAATTCCAAGGGACAGATAGATGCCATACTTCTAGACTTTTCGAAGGCATTTGATAAGGTAGATCATCTGGGACTGCTTTTGAAATTGAAACACCTCGGAATTAGGAATTCTTTACTAGACTGGATAAGATCTTTTTTGATCAACCGCCAGCAAAAAGTAATTGTTGATGGGAGCGAATCATCACCTAAACCTGTTGTATCAGGAGTCCCTCAAGGTACTGTCTTAGGACCTCTTTTTTTCCTAATTTATATAAATGATATATCCAAAGATCTGTCCATTGTTACGTCGATCAGGCTGTTCGCCGATGACAGTCTACTGTATAGAAACATCAGAAGTGTAAGAGATGCAGAAATGTTACAAAATGACCTGAATAGACTCCAACAGTGGGAACAAAAGTGGAAGATGGAATTCCATCCTAAGAAGTGTCAAGTACTTCGAGTGACAAACAAAATTAACACCATCAGTTTTGATTATACTATCCACAACTTCAAATTAGAGGAAACAGAAACAGCTACTTATCTTGGCATAGTTATTGATAGGAAACTTAGATGGAAACAACAGTATAGCACAATTAGTCGTAAGGCAAATGGAGTAATAGCTTTTTTAAGGAGAAATATCTCAGACTGTCCCATGGATGTTAAAGATAAATGTTCTAAGACCCTTGTTAGACCAATACTCGAATATGGATGTAGCATCTGGGACCCCCATTGTAGAACCCACATAGATTATCTAGAAAAGATACAGAAAAGAGCAGCCAGATTCGTGACAAACAACTATAAATTTGAGGAGGGTAACACCAAGATTAATATGCAAAAACTTGGCTGGATGCCTTTAGAGGAGAGGCGGGCAAGAAATAAAATTATCAGCTTCTTTAAAGGTAGATGCGGTCTGATGGATATACCCATGGAACACATTGGGATTAATTTTAGTAAGACTAGGCGGAATGGCCAGACCTATGCCATACCATCGTCCAGTGTTGACGGCCACTTATATTCTTTTTATCCGAGCACGTTGAGGCTGTGGAACTCTTTGCCGGAGGACCTAAAATTGTGCAGTAGCCTAGACTCTTTTAAGAAAAAATTGGAAAAGCACACGTTGAGAGCTAGCTACTGAACAGGCTGCATAGATATTCTTATAAACCCAGTGATAAGATTGGTTGATCTGCTCATGGCCACAATCAAGTGTTTTTATAAGTTTTTATAAATCTAATCGACTCCCGCTTCTTACACCCTTATATGTATATAAATTTTTAACTCCCAGGGACACGGGCCGAGTCGATTTTTATTGCGCACTGGTGAGATACTCAAATCTGAGAAAACCAGTTTTAAGGAAGAAGAAGAAACCAGCAATCTAGGAATATCATAATGGCATATTACACATTTTTCGTTAATGCGTAATTACATCCAGTTCTTTGTAATAGTTTTTCCACAGCTTAAAGAAAAGTCAATGAAAGAAAGAGAGAAAAAAAAAACATGCCCTGTACGCCTTACATTTATTAGATCTAGTTAGAATTCCAGTCTGCATGACTGGAAACTGGATGAGATTCAATATGAGTATGAGACTGCCATTGAAATAAACAATCAAGACTATTGTTTCGCAACTGCAGTTCCAAGAAGTAATTATCACAGAGTGTTGCTCATTACATCCAATCAAGTATTTCAGATAACATGCAATTAAATCCAATACTGCTGGATGAACCCATACACTTACTTCGTAGCTTCACTTGACAACAGAACGCTACAGCTGTGGAATGCCTCAGCAATTGCAGTTATATTCCCATCGTTTATTGGTTGAAACAACTTGGTCCAATGGAAACCTAAGATACAAATATCAACAATTTTCAGTACGCATGTCTCAAAGCCAGTTTCCGATTTTTCTGCACGTTTCGTTTCCGGTAGTTTGTATGAGTGAATTGCTGAACCGTTACATTTTTTCATGTGGTAGTAAGAAAAGTATTTTGAAGGTAACACTTGTGCTATATTTGCTCATTATGTGTGACATCTTGCACAGTCTGTATCAGAGCGTTGTTAACGTGCATGAGAAGAACCCAAATCCAGTTTATTTCTGTTTTCTAGCTCTTGTTTTGCCGCTGAAATCATGTTCTTCGCTCATTGATTCCGCTTATTTATTTTCGATGCCGTTCTTACATTGTCAGCGAAAGTGGGTCTAACTTCACATCTCAACTAATCTAGCTTTGGGCTCTGTACCACAGTGATTAATATGAGAAGTATCGTGGCCATTAGACAAGAAACTTAAGTTGGTATGTCAAAAAAATCTTTTGAATCTGAGGATAACTGATGATGGTGGAATGCACTTTGTAGCACTAGTGTATCATTATGTTTATTAATTCAAGTTGTAGGCCTAATGAACCAGTCATGGGACCATCACTGGCATCAGGCAGCTAATCCGTATGGTTGACGCCATCTCAGTATATTTGTACTTTTCATAGTGGATCTAGACTAGATCTATGTCAAATATCAGAGACATTATCTAATGAGAGACTGAGTAGATGTAGGCCTAGTTTAGTAGTTATACATCTGACATGCAGTTTTATTGACTCTCTCTCTAGCTAGACTGATCTCTAGATCTGGGTGATGATAGATCTAGGTCTAGTTTAGATCCAGTTATTCAAAACTTTTACATATACGTTTGCTCTAAAAATTGCCACTGTGGGCTAAATGTGATTATTGGTCATCTTAAATGTTCCTAGATTCTTTTAAATGGTGTTTGAACTCTTTAAGTTGTTTCAAGAGAGGAAAACTAGAGGAAGTTTTCACCAATAAAAATGTGAAACTTAAAATTCACTTGTGATGTAAAATTACTCTAATACTAGTGGCTTGTTCCAATTGAATCTGAACTTTTATGTTACATACAAGCACTCTTAATAAAATGTAGGCCAAATTCATAATTTGTTGGAATAAAATGTCAGTCATCCATATCAGCAAACAGTGCCTGCTCATAGTCATACTCAAACTGTGCAGAAACCAGTGCTCAGAGAAATGGCTGTCTGGGACAGGTTTTATCTTGTCATTCCACAAGATTAGCTATTCTTTTGAACTTACATTAAGTAACCCTGTATAAGAACAATGACACATTGATTTACCTCTCAGTTCAATATTTGCACACGTGAAAGTGATACTTGGAAGTCAAACTGCCAGGATGCAGCTGTCCATGATGTTAGATGTGATTATAATCTCAGCATGAAACTGAAAGTTAATTTTTCATGAAGTGACGATAAGATTTAATCTCTGAGGCAGATAAGATTTATAAGAATCGCTGTATTATCCTACTAGTATGAGGGAAATTTACTCTCATCTCACATACCGTTTATTACTAATATTTTAAGAGCATGTACATGGTATACACACCCCGTGCACCATTACCATGTCATAACTCAATAACAGGCTTATTACATGATATAACATGGCATGGAACAGTTGTAAAATATGGCACACAACTAGCTACAGTGTCTTGTTGGGGGGGGGGGGGGAGGGGGAGTCGGGGACAGACGGACACAAAAATGATATGATCTTCTGTATCTTTCATTCTGTGCTGTGATGTGTGTTATTGTTATTTTGTTGCTCATGGATAATCTAGAAATTTGATGAAACGGCATGGTGCTGGTAACTGTCATTTAACTTGAAGACGGATATTTTATAAACTTCAAACGCAAGCAGTTGAGTACAGATTCAGAACTGAAAAATGCAGTGTCTGTCGTGTTGCATGTTTTCTTGATAACTGTGGTGTTAATTTTGTTCACTTTCTTTGACATTGTCTTCCCATGCTGTAATACTTTTTCTGTGTTTTTGATGGTGACTTTGTAGAACAAGAAAAGCAGTGTTTCATCAATAGTAAAGGATCTTGACTTGATAAGAAATACATTCTCTGACTGGCTTGTGAATGAACATTTGAGATATGTGTGCCAATCTAGAGTATGGTGTACAAAATGGGTTGATTAGTATAGTAGGAAAATCCAGTGCCCACGATACAGTATGTTTAATCACATTCATTTCCAACAATATTGAAACAAGGGGGGATGTGGTTAGATAATTGGTATTGAAGATGCTGGATCAAATAGTCTATGAAAAGGATTTGAGCATGGAATCTTACAACCAGGAGTATCAAGATATCTGTAAATGTCAAGAAAGTATAGAATGACATCTTTCACACCCCTCCCCATTCGTTTTGGATAACAAATTGCATGGGATCTTGGTGACATTCTAAAATAGGCAGTAATCTTGTCAAAACAATCCTCTCGAAGTATTTCACTACAAGTACAATAGATGTTAATGCAGTGGAGCTTAAGCTTAAATCGTTCATTTCCACCACTTTGTTCTTTTTCGGCACAGGGATTATTTTAGATATAATTTTCTACACTTGAAGGGAATGACAATAATGATGTGGCTGGTTAGTGATAAATTGAAAATAGGCGTTAAAGGTTTTGCTAGCTATTGTGAGCGTATTTTCAGTCTTGCACTTTATACCATCAGATCCACAACTCTTGTTGACATTTATTGTTGTTAACTGTTTTGCAAGGTCTTCTTCATTGACAGTAATTGAATAATATAGAATCTTCTTTGACAAAAGCATGATTTAAACCACAGATATCAGCTGAGAAATCAAGAATGTCAAAATGGGCATAGAAACCATCTAGATCATTTACAATAATGTTGGCATTTGGTACATAAATAGGTGTTTGTTTTGGTGCAGACGCACAATCTTTTTCATACTGGCAAATACCTGTCTGCCTTTGTGGGACATATTAAATTATTGTTGTGGTTTTGTAAATTATATTATTTTCTGAGTTCTTCTATTTTTTTGGTTTAGTTTTCTTTGGATTTCCATGTTGTTAATTTTATTTTGTTCCTGGAGTGCTCTTTTCATTTCATTTAATAGCAGTTTCAATTCCTTGCTCACTCACAGTTTATTATTTTGAAAACGCACTAGCTACTTCTTTCTCATTGAAGATCAAGTCTTCCAAAAATTGGAAAATTTAACATATTCAGGATGTGATGTACATCAGTTCATAGATATCATTGGCACAAATGGCAGCATCATTAGAACAGTCTAATCATTGTATGTATTCAAATTTAGCTACCTGTTCTTGTGTAACTGCACACAACCAAGCTTGCAAATGAATTCTGTCTCCCACATGTAAAAATATGTCAAAGCACAGATAGATGGGTTTAATGGGTTTGGTTGAGCCCAGCTTTTGTGAATAAGTGCCTGCTGATCCAGAGCATGAGAAAACATCTGATGAAAGCTATCCTATAGTACCATCTTCAGATCCATGTTCAGATAGCTGGTTTGTGGTTAAAGATCAAAGTCTGTTCCAGGAGAAAGTATTCCCAAACTGATGTTCAGACGTGGTAGGTTCTTAAATAGGTGTTATCCTATGAAGTGCTAATTGCTTCTAAGTGATTTATAGTGCTGACATCCCCTCACAGTTATTTGAGTTAGCCTAGATCTATACTTGAATGTACAAGAATCTTGTTCACCAGCAAGCCTCGGATGCCTTGCATGAATTATATGATTGGACGCTTTGCATAGGTTTTGATGTATGTCATATTCAAATTATGTGTATAAAAAAAATACACCTCAAATTATCAAGTTTGAACCAAAATAGATTTAATTCAAGCGGCATTACATTTACAGTATAATGAAAAATAAACGACAAATTTCCGATCAACATGAAGATAATTTTTGGAGCTTGCAGTTTTCTTGCATAACACAAGGGTGGGGAAGCTTTATCAGTTGAGTTTACAGACTAGGCTATGATGAATTAGTTTCACTTAATTGTTTGTGTAACAAAAATGTTTTCATCTTCCGTAATGACTCTATACATTGAAGACTTATGAATGTTTTATCATGTGCTATTGTCAACCATCAGTGTATTACATAATTTATTTTTTTCACTGGCTGTGTAAACACTGTGCTCGACACAGTTGTTCTAAATATTGATTTGCAGCACGTCCTCTCATATTGAACTTTTTAATTGCCAAATTAGGCACTTCAAATGCAGGGTTCCTGCCCCACCCTGAAATTCCAGAGATTCCTGGAAAAGCCTAGGGAAAACATTCTCAGAGAGGTGCAGAAACCTACACTGGTCACGTTGTGAATGTTTAGATAACAAAACAAACAACAAAACAGAAAATTTAGCTCCGTGTTTTGATTTTCATATTAAAATTAAAATATGTACTGAACAACCTCTGGACACAACAATTTTATTTTTGTTAAGTCAGTTACAATTAACATTAACCCAGTTGTTTATTATTGCTGTTTCATCATACAGAGCACAGTTTTACCCTGGATCACAATATCAGCTCAAGTTTGCCAAACAGATTCAATACCTTGGTAAGCGTGAAACTGTTTGGCATACAGTGATGCATTCACACTTCGATAATTTCATGTTTCATGCCAAAATCTTTGGTTACAAATACAGTCAGATGGCACTGACCCAAAGGGAGAATTGAGCTCACCCTGTCATAAGTTGAATATGCCAAAGCATTTGTCAATTTTATCATTTGTTCCCTAGCTTAACTACAATAACACTAACAGTAAGTTTTTTTTTTTAATATTGGAGCTGGTGAATGCATTGTACTGATCAGTTGTTTCATTGCAATATACATGTAAATTGTAATGTAATCCTTTCCATTCGGTTGGTCATATATCTCCAGCAGTATCTGATAGGTACGAACAGAGTGGAGCTTCCAAATTGTTGTTGAAGCAATACCTGTAAATATCTATGACTATGACATTGCATTCATCTGTTAGTTGTAAATACTTTTTAGGAATAGAGGGTGATCAGTAAATATATTTTTGAAGTTTTGTACAGACAGAGATGACAAACTTGAAATTTGTAAACTTTCTTAAAGAAAACTTCTGCTATTTTCTTCCAGAACATTGGCATCCAGGACCAAGCCTCTGGCTCATCTGAAAACAGACCACTGTTTTCCAATCCATTCAACATAATGCCTTCGCGCAGGCGGAGACGTGAGCACAGCCACACAGATGAAATTGCGGCTAAGAAAAGTCGCGCATATCAGTCAGTTTATAGTGCACGTTTTGTCTTTTTGACATCATTTCCTGTGGTTTCTGTCTTTCTTTCTTTTCTTTTTTCCCCCCTTGATGTAGTGTCATCTATTTTTGACTATCTCATTTTATATTTTAAGGGAGACCATTAACTTTATTAAGTAAGCCAAGAACAGTGATGTTTTAAAAATAGGAAAGGAAAATCTTTTTCATTTTTGTGCTTTATTTTTAAACACATGGCATTAACTGTTGATTTTTCATGATTGAATGACTTTACATTGTCTAAGAACAAGTTAAGACATTTGGAATGGTGTTATTCATCGAAATTATGATCATGATAACACTTGTCATTTGATATCTGGGTGATTGTTACTGATATCTAGGTGATTGTTTTTACAGAACAACGAGAAGAGAGGTTGCTACAGAGTTCAGCAAGAAACGATGCTTAGCCTGGTTTCATGAATACACAGGTAGTTTTTGAGACCTACCTTAAATTTGCTTTAGGAAATAAAATCCTGTTTTATTACCATTGAATGGTGTCAAAGTTTTCCATGTTGATGAGGTATTTGTGCAGATTTTTTATAGACAGATGATCTTGATGCACAAGGTTTCAGCTTATTGCATAGCCCCCACACTTTTTTGTGTGTTTCTTGTTCTTATTTTGAATGATGATTTTGCAAGGGACTTTACATGTTAGTAACTCAAGCATACCATAGCTGTGGATTTGCAGACAATGAATTTTGAGGATGGTTTTGTCATGAAGTAAATTTTACATAGGCAGATAAGTGACTTTTTGTCGGCTTCTTTTTTTTCTCCCTTTTCTGGCATGTGGATAAAATTGAAAACCATATTCTCAATGCAGGTGACCAAATCTGAAACGTTCGAAAGTATGACTTTGAAATAGATATGACTAGTGTTATCATAGGATGACGAAATGAAATATTAAAAACACATAACTAGCAGAGTGAAATTGTGTTGATTGACTTCACCAGGTCCAAATGAAGATACACTTGGTCCAGAGGGCATGGAAAAATTTTGTGAAGACATTGGTGTGGAGCCTGAAAATGTGAGTTAACTGATTTTTCTACAGCAAGGCTTACTTAAGTATGAGGATGCCTTTATGTGCTGACATTGTAATATCTGTATCAAATAGTTAACCAAATGCTTTTAAAGCAAAAGAGATAGAGATAGTTGATCTAACTGTAGGAATTAAGAAAGCATTTTAAAATCACTGTGACCAGCACCATGGGCATGTTTGTTTTGTGATCTGTTATTTTGTGGTAATTACTCTATTGTTTCATTGATCGTGAGAATCAGCTCAGCCTCAAAACACAATATTCAGGGATGGAACATGTTCCAGCAGTGTCGGAATGCCAATATTTCCTGGTCCGGAGAAATTTTGTCTCAATTTCATACTTAAACGTAAGCTTAATCCTTCATATACTTTTTTAGATTTCAGATGTAAGAGTGTTTGAAATGGCTCAGTTTAAGTTTTGAAATGCATAAAATATCAATATTTGTCCTGTGATTTCCCCTTAGGACACTGTCCATGGAACCAGACTTTATTCTGACCACTTGAAAAGGTTTCAGACGTTTTTGTTTTCCTGTTCTGGTTCCAGTCTCAAATATGGTGAAAACCATAGTTCTACTGGATACAAGTTCAATTGCAAACTACTAACAAATTGAATATATTTTCGTGATCATCACAACATTCAGTATATTATGAAGCAACATGTGACATAGCATGTATTTAAAGATTGATTGAACAAATGATTATAGTAAAATTTGTGTCTGAATGCTCCATGGTTTTTATTTTGGTTATTCTCAGATTGTAATGCTGGCACTTGCCTACAAGCTGAATGCCAGCAACATGGGCTTTTTCACCATGGAAGAATGGATGAAAGGAATGACAGAGTTACAGTAAGTCAATACAAATTGTGTTACCTGTCCTATTCTCAGATTGTAAGCTGGACAATTCTTATTTACAATACAACATATTAGGATATTATTTTATTTTAAAGGTCTGTAATGCAACAAACATGTCCTGCTCTTTATAGCATAAATATATTATCTCTTGTCTTTCATGTTCGTATATTTTTCTTTGTTCTCTAATGTGAACCTCAAGTTGAAGGCATAATTTGAAGAATAAAACCTTAGTTCTGTGATGACAAAAACAAAATTCAGGTACTTTAACACCCCCCCCCCCCCCCCTAATTGTTTCTTAAACAGTGCTTGCATTACTTTGATTTTTCCATGTCACAGGTGGTCAAACTACAACTTGGGAGCCATAAATAGCTCTTGGCTAGTTCATGTGCAAACATACATTGTCTGAGCTTTTTCGTGCATCATAATTGTTGTACAGGATAACTTGCCCAGCCATCTCATGTAATTTTTGCGAGACCTGTTGTATTCCATTCATGACTATAAAACTGCTGTTCTGTATGGATGCTTTTTGGTGGTACTGAATCAGATACCTGTTCTAGTTTTTTTCATTTGATCACTTTGTCTGGTCTACAGGTGTGACACTATTGGCAAACTTCAGAACAGATTAGACTACCTCAGGGCCCTGCTGAATGATCCTCCTGTCTTCAAAAATATTTACAGATTTGCCTTTGATTTTGCCAGGGTCAGTTTCATTTTGCCATGGGATTTCCAGCATGGAGACATTGTTTATTCACTTATTACCCAGGGAGTTAAGAATTCCACTAATTTATGAGATGGGGAGCTGTTAGTTTATGTGGAGTCACTTTGCTTTAAGCCTTGCTGCGACCCCACAGTTTTCTGTGGTTTTTATATCTTAGCTAATGTGGAGAACTATAGGTCAGGTCAGAAACATCTGCTACTGGTAACATGTAATCCAGTACAACCTGTTCCATGAACTGGTACGCTAGCATGGTATCAGTGGGCGTGCACCTGTCGGTGCAAACGGCCAGGGCGGAGGAGGTTTCATCTAACCCAACGGCCACATGCTAGGGCACAATGTGACCCTCAGTATTTGAGTCCTTCATATTGGCCCCCGGTAGCGGTGTGGTCATAGGCTTGTTTGCCTAAATAACAGACGAAGAATTGAGCAAACTTCCCGGACTGCAGCTTTGAAGCTGGCGGCAGCAGGCCAGTGGTTGATTGATAGGGCAGATGGCAATATACCGTCACTCTGGCCTGGATATCGTGACACAGAGCATCCACCAGTATTGGTGTTCTTTGGTTTGGGTCTTTCACCCTAGTCAGTTGGGACTGCGAGGCTGTGGAGTAGCCTACAGGCAGCCGGTCAGGCAATATGACTGTCCCTCTGGCATCCTCCTGCACCTGGATACATTTCCAGTCGTCTTGACCTTGTCTTGCCACTTGGATAAGTTGTGTCCAGGCGAGAGAGTGAGTCTGATGTTTGCGCAGCTCTTTTTCACTAAAAACAAACTCTTTGCGCCAGTCTTAACACTCACCTCGTCTTCTTTCATCTTTGCGTTCGTCTTCTTTCCTCTCAAAATTCCAACGGCGATGGGCGAGTGCGGTGGCAGCAGGTTTGGATAGACTGGAAGCTGTTAGCACAGACCTACACGTTGGTGGCTGTGGGCTATGGTCGCTTCATCGTCGATTGAAGTGGAGGCGTGGGGAGGCAGCACCCACAGTAGCTGAGCAGCCTTATTTAAGGATAGCACTGCTCACCTCAACTGAGGAAGGGGCTAGAAAAGGTGCCCTAAAGAAAGCCCACTTCACATCACCCTGACTGGTATACCGCGACCAATGGGGATCCCTTTTTGCGGTCGAAACAAAAAGAAATTCAGCTTACTCAGGCTAGGAGCCTGGAATATACGCACACTACAGGACAACTCAAACAACCCGGAAAGACGCACTGCACTTATTGCCATTGAGCTCAGCAGGTACAACCTGGACATAGTGGCACTCAGTGAGACCAGACTCCCTGATAGTGGCCAACTCAAAGAGCTCAGTGGTGGATACACCTTCTTCTGGAAAGGCAAGGGTGCAGTCGAACCGAGACAGCATGGTGTTGGGTTTGCAATTAAAAATGACCTTGTCAGAAACTTGCAGTCCATGCCAATTGAAATAAATGACAGGCTAATGACACTCAGGATCCCAGTTGGGAAAAGCCAGTCAGCCACCCTCATTAGCGCATATGCGCCCACCATGACAAACCCAGATGAAGCCAAAGACAAGTTCTATTCTGATCTAGAATCTGTCATATGCTCTGTCCCGGCAGCTGATAAGCTGATTCTCTTGGGGGACTTCAATGCTAGGGTTGGCTCAGAAATCTCAGCGTGGCCAAATGTTTTTGGCCCTGATGGAGTTGGTTCATGCAATAACAATGGGTTGCGCTTACTTACTTTGTGCGCTGAATTTGGCCTGTTCATTACCAACACAAATTTTAGTCTCCCCGTGAGAAACAGAACGTCATGGATGCATCCCCGCTCAAAGCATTGGCATCTCATAGACTATGTCATTGTGAGGAAGACTGACAGAAAGGATGTCCTTGTAACAAAGGCGATGTGTGGTGCCGAGTGTGGAACTGACCACAAACTCATTGTTTGCAAGCTCAGACTAACATTGAGGCGCAATAGACGCCCTCAAGGGAAAGCGCCACCTAAACGCCTAAATGTTTCAAAACTCTGCTCAGCTGAGAAACAGAGCGAGCTCTCCTCAGAACTCTCCTCAAAATTGGATTGCGTGACTTTTGACCCTGAGAACATTGAACAGAGCTGGACTGACCTAAATACGACTGTACACTCTTGCGCCAGCAGCACAGTTGGTTTTCCTGTCCGCAAGCACCAGGACTGGTTCAATGATAATGATAATGAAATCAAAGTGCTCATCAAAGAAAAAAATAGTCTCATCCAAGCTCACTGCAGTGACCCCTCTTCCACAGCAAAAGCTGATGCACTGCGTGCATGTAAGGGTGTACTCCAGAAGAAGCTGAGGAAAATGAAAAATGACTGGCTAGAAGAGCGAGTAAGAGAAACTCAGAAATATGCCGACACAAACAACACTAGAAAGTTCTTTGAGAGCCTCCGAGCTGTGTTTGGACCATCCCGCTCTGGCACCACGCCACTTCTTGCGTCAGATGGTTCAACACGCATTGTTGAATTGAATGCCATAATTCAGCGTTGGGCAGAACATTTCGGAGGTGTGCTAAATCGGCCATCAAATATAAATACTGAGTCCATTGACCGCCTCCCTCAGACTCCTATTAATGCAGCTCTTGCCAAGCCATTCACAGCAAATGAGACCCGGACTGCCACAAATCAGATGTCCTTTAACAAATCACCAGGCGTGGATTCAATTCCTGCTGAGGTGTATGCCTTCGGTGGAGAAAAGCTTATTGAAAGGCTGACCGAGTTGTTCAATCATATGTTGAAAGCAGGGAAGCTGCCACAGGACTTCAAAGATGCTTCAATCATCCATCTGTACAAAAACAAAGGGGACAGCCAAGTCTGTGACAACCATCGGGGAATCTCTCTACTTTCAATTGCTGGCAAAATATTGGCAAGAATGCTTCTGAATCGCCTTCTTGATCACCTCTCATCAAATGACTTGCTTCCCGAGAACCAATGTGGCTTTCGTAAAGAGAGGGGAACGGCGGATATGATCTTTGCTGCCAGACAGATTCAGGAAAAATGCATTGAACAAAATAAAGCGCTGTACATCACATTTGTTGACCTCACAAAAGCATTTGATACAGTGTGTCGTGAAGGCCTCTGGAAAATCTTGGCGAAGTTTGGGTGTCCACCCGAATTCATCACAATAGTGCGCCAGTTTCATGATGGCATGCAAGCTGCAGTCAAAAGCAACGGCAGTGTTTCAGAGCCCTTTGCTGTCACAAATGGGGTAAAACAGGGTTGTGTCTTAGCCCCAACTCTGTTCAGTATCATGTTCTCTGCAATGCTACAAGAAGCCTTTAGCTCTCCTCCTCAAGGGGTAAGCATCAAGTACCGAGCTGATGGCAGTCTATTCAACCTCAGGAGACTTCAGGCAAAAACCAAAACCAAAAGTACTCAAGTCTGTGACCTACTATTTGCTGATGATTGTGCACTTCTGGCACACGATGAGGATAGCATGCAAAACTGTGTTGATAAGTTCTCTAGTGCCCGTGACAACTTTGGCCTCACAATAAGCACAAAGAAGACGGAAGTGCTCCATCAGCCTACTCCAGACGACAAGTATCCTGTGACCCCAAATATCAAAGTCCATGACAGTCTTCTGAAGGTGTCGGAGAACTTCACCTATCTTGGCAGTACACTGTCTTCCACGGCTCGTGTTGATACTGAAATTCCCTCAAGAATCAGCAAAGCCAGCTCTGCATTTGGCAGGCTTCGAAAGAGAGTGTGGGATGTTGCCGGCATTCGCACAGACACTAAGCTGAAAGTGTACAATGCTGTGGTCCTTCCCACCCTACTCTATGGGGCTAAAACCTGGACAGTGTACCAATCGCATGCCAGAAAACTAAATCACTTTCATCTGGCCTGCCTTAGAAAGATCCTAAGGATCAAATGCAGGATAAAATTCCAGACACTCAGGTCCTCAATCGTGCCAAGGAATTGAGCATCTTCTGCCACCTGAAAAAAATTCAGCTACGTTGGGCAGGACATGTTGTCAGAATGCCCGACTCCAGACTCCCTAAGCAAATCTTCTTCTCTGAGCTCTCCAATGGAACGAGGAATGTTGGGGCCCCAAAGAGACGTTACAAAGACACTCTCAAGCAATCACTAAAGGCCTTTGCCATTGATGTGAGTGAGTGGGAAAAGCTCTCGCTTGATCGAGCAAATTGGATGGCGGCCCTTACCAGAGGCAGCAAAGCATGGGAAGCTGACAGAGTCCAGCAGGCTATCAAAAAAAGAGAACGGCGCAAGAAAAGGCCCAGTGGTACTGAACCAACGGAGCACTCTTGTCACTTATGCGGAAGGATCTTCAGGGCAAAAATAGGACTTATCAGTCACATGAGAAGCCATAAGTCATGAAAGAACAGTCTTTCCATTCTGTCCTCTGTGTCCTTTAGTTCTCTTTATTGTCCATGTGTTGAAATTCTCAACAATTTCTGTTCTTTATCCCTCTGGTGTTGTTAAGGTCATCATCATACCTGATGGACGAACTATTAATGTGGAGAACCAAAGTTAAACTTCAGAAAGAAATGATTTATGGGCCTTAGTATTCATTTTGTCCACTTTTCTGAATGCCTGTGAATTTGACTCTTGAAACTCACCCTCTCAGTTAAACTTTAGTAAAAATGGGTTATGAGCATCCATTTTCAGTTTTTATCTGCTTTTGAATGCTTTAAGATTTGATTGCTGAAGATTACCTTTCCATGTGCAGCAGGGGGTTGTAATATCCATTTCATAATATATCCGTTAATAGTGTGAACTTGAAAAGGACCTTCAGAGATCTCAAGACAATTTGGCCACAGCATATACAGGCCTGAAATCTTTTAAAATAAGTGATTTGGTGTAACCATTTTGAACCCGGGCTCTTGACTTTTCAGAATTGTTTTCATTACCCAAGGACTTTTTATTGGACAATTTTTTTTCAGGATAAAGATCAGAGAAGTATGGACATAGACACAGCCAAAGCTATGCTTTCATTGGTGCTGGGCAAGAACTGGCCTCTTTTTTCCTGCTTCCATCAATTTTTAGAGGTGAATATTTTCCCTTCCTTATTTCGTCATTAAAAGTTGTTTGGTTGTAGGCGCATCAGTGAATGGATGTGATAAAGTCATTAATTTGATACAGTGAGTACAGCTGGGATGGTTTTCTTGTGGTTTTTGTCCCACAGTATGCATGTAAGTAGAACATGCTGAGTCATGCAGGAGATAACGAAGGTATAATAAAAACATACATTATGCCATTCCTCACTAATGGTCATTTCACATAGATATGCTGTCTGACTGGCTCAATCCACAACTTATGTACAGAGCAGATGTAAATAGTATTTTCTCACATGGATGTAAGTTTGCTGATTTTTGTCAGCTTTTCCTTTTTTGGCCTTAGGCATGAAAAAGGAAAAAGATTGATGTTCTTTTCCTGAAGCATGACTCTATCCTGAGTATTCCAAGGATCTGTGTTCCAGTATCTGATGTTGATCTGGTAAACTGCAGCTGTGTTATGCAACAGTTATGCATGCAGATGATAGTATCTATTCAGGACTTTCCTACCTTTAACTGAAAGGCCAGTAACATCCCTATGGCACTTTGTCTTTTTATTAATGTCTTTCCATTCTTTTTCCTGCAGCAAGCCAAGTACAAAGTGATAAACAAAGATCAGTGGTGCAACATTCTAGAGTTCAGTAGAGCTATACAGCCTGACTTGGACAATTATGATGAGGACGGTGCTTGTAAGTAACCTGAATTCACAAATTATGAAATCAGAATGTTGCATATTTTAAAAAGTAATGGCCAAAAAAAAAGTCTGCAGGATTGATAAATTGGTTGTGCTTGTTGAACTTATGTCTTGTAAGGAAAATGGAGTAGTCCACATTTACCACCCGTGGGCTTTATTCAGCATTGGTTATAAAACTCTTGGTTGAGCAATATATTAAATATTAACATAATAATTGATTTAATTCCCTCATCCACTAAATAAACAACAATTATGACATAACTGATGTTTACAGAGATCATTGAGGGCAGTTGTATGAGCTGATTACAATGGTGGGTGCATTCTAACACCTGCTGGCTGTGGGCTAATCACACTACCGGTAGATCTATATCTGTTCACTTTTCCTATAATGATTTTCTGGAATTAACGAAAAGTTATTCAGAATAATGGATCATGAACATTGCATTTTGACTTTGCCATAAATTGTTGAAAGCAAGCTAAAGTGACCAAGTGTGAGAACCATAATGTGATGCAGTATTACCCATTCCAGTAATATTTAGATCTTTAAAATTTCTTTATTTCAGGGCCAGTTATGCTTGATGAATTTGTGGAGTGGTTGAAAGAGGAACGCAAGCTTAAAGAAGACAGTGACATGCCCACATGAGAATAAATCCACGCTGAGCTTTCCTGGAATGACAGATGGATGTGAGAATGGCTGGCTGGGTGTGTCAAGTGTTCAAAATTTTATCACTGTGTCTGGGCTTTATCCAGGGGTTTTGGAAGGATTGTGTGGATCATTGTGTGTAGGAGGAAATTTTGTGCCCAGCAACTTCCACCAATAGGATAGTTCCATTTTGTCAGAGGTGTGCTCTCCTGGACAGCTTGAATGCATGAAAAGTACCTCGCTTTGTCAACACACAAGGAAGAACATTAAAATGAAGGAGAATTCTGTATGTAATAAATGGCTGTCAATGAATGTGATGCTCCCCCTGTAAGATTTTGTTTACTATGAGAGAACCTGTCTGTCAGACTTTGCATTGAATGAGCACGGGTTGTCCAAGAATGAGATATGAAATGATGTAAAAGTGTCTTGTTGTTTATATCAGCTATTTTTACCTAGATACATGTTGGGGGAAGAGGCAGGATGTAGGTGTGGAGAGATGTATTGGCCAAGCCTTTAGCCTAACAGGTGACTTGGTCGTGAGGGAAATGGTCCTTGCAAAGCCAACATTTTCTTCATTACTTAGCTCTTTCCCTACCACACATTCTGGGCAGTATTCCATGGTTGGACCAAGCTATATTTGAGCCACCATTTTGTTCCCTCAAAAGACAACCAAAAAATATGAAATTGTGTGAAAATGAATGTAGATTCAAAATATTAAGGTTTGAATGTACTACAGTGAATTGTATTCACAAAAATTGTGTTTCTTAAACACTGGATTGGAATTGAACATGAATTTCATGAGCCGCATTTTGCGGCTTGCGGTAGGAATCGGGATTTCGCTTGAGCCGCAAAATGCAGCTCGCGGTAGGGAAAGAGTTAGGTTGTTATCTCATCCATATGAATAATTCAACATAATATTGTTTCTATAAGTCATAACCTTAGGCTGCATATTGATGCAAGCAGTTGAATGTGAACTCTGTCAGTGTGTGATTAAAGTTATCAAGACAAAGAATAAATTTTTTTAAATGCTGTATTTGATATGATGGACTGAGAGATGGAAAGTGATTTTCTGCCTGATGACCAAATTTATCTGCAGCAAAATTTGCCTGTGATCCAAAGTTATAGATTGCTAATTCTGGAATGGGAACGTGCTGTACCTGAATGAGTTACAGGGATTTAAGTAATAATGACAAATTCTTATAAAAAAAGCATTGACACAGTTTTTGTTTCTTGATCCATGGAAATGAGATTATATATTATATTTCTGAGACAATTACAGACTGGCCTGCTATAGATAATAGAAATAAATCCTGAGTTTTGTCAGAAGCAATTGGTATCATGAATACCCCACACGGACAGCAGCGATTGGCTGGTGTTACCTGGGTTCAAAGGGTAACTTTGCCTGGGGCTCAAAGGATGAAAATTCGAACCAGCAGTGGCATTTGTTTTTTTTGGTCCAAAATAATAACCTACTCGAACTGGATGAAGTGATAACCATAGTTGGTGATGTAGCAGTCTAAAATTCAGTCAAACTGTATTACATTTTGACATCTGGGAAACTTAAAAGTATGGGAATTTCAGTTGGCCTGAATTTGTCAGACATATATGAGTCTTGTTCAAGTTCATCTGGAGTCCTCATTGAGTCAGCAATAGCCGGGAGCAATTTTGTTAAACTGGGACTGAATATAGTGTGGCACCAAAGTCGGTGTTTGAGAATTTCAGCCATTTTGCATTGATTTGAAGCTTCAGAGTGAACTGGGATCTGTGACATTGTTATATGTTGAGATTTTTATTTCCATCTTCATTGTCTTTTGTTGCTCATCAAATCAAGTTTTTCTTCACACAAGAGTTTGCCATGTTGCTGTATGGTTCTGCTGGCACTGAAGTATTACATCCCAGCCCAATGAAAGGGTTTTGCCAGAATGTTTCCAGGGGATTAAAGATGTCATTGACATGGAACTATTTTATGCAGACTTTTTTTTTTAATCTATTCTTTACATTTAAATTTTATTTCACTTGTTCAGTTTTCACATTATTATATTGTTTGCTGATCAGTTATTTCTATGTTGTTGCAATTGAAGACAAGACTTGCAGATGGTTAAACACAGACTTTTGTCTTCAAGTAGGTTTGTCTTTTTGAGCTGTGCTTGCTTGTCAAAGGACAGATGGAGAACTTGTGAACAGTGGCTTTAGCTAGAATCTGCTGACATTTGTAGATTGTAAACAAAATGTGGGATTTGAAAAGCATAACTGTACAATGTGAATGAGTATGAATTGTGTCTGAGAATTTGATTCATGTGTTTTGTGATCTAAATTTAAAAAATCCAGAGACATAATGTTTGATGTGTTAATATCTGACAGTTATCTGTGTACAGAATACTATTTCAATTTATTACTATTTCATCAGATTTTGAGTTTGTTGAGTTGAAAGATTTGGTTGACAGCTCAGTTTACTTTTTTGGTATTTCATTCTGTGGCACCAGTTACATGTGTTATGTTTTTTTATTACACCCATCTGCTTGAGGTGTCAGCGTTCAGCTCTGTTTACCTGAACAATGTCCAGTCATCTTGGATTGTGCTAGAACCAGGTCAGCCCTGATGTCTGAAATGATGGCTCTCAGGATGAAAACAGAATCGGAAGGGAGGGATTGCTCTAGCCCCAATCTGTTACCGCCATTTTTTAACAGATGCAAATCTTACAGAATAAGGTGGATTCACTAGTGTTTGGTCTTAAGTTGTCAGAATGGCATGGCTAGTACTTGCTTTTCAAGTTACCATGCACTGTCCAGGGGCTTTTAATGATGTTCAAGTATTTGATTAGAAATCTATTTCATTGTAAATGGAGAGATGAAGTAGCTGCAGTGTCTTCAGTGTGACGTTACAATGGCAGATGCACTTTATAATATGTCTAGTATTTTTGTAGTATTTTGTATGTGAAGAAAAAATAAGTCTAATATATAATCATTTGTGATTCTTAGGGAGTGGAGACTTTGTTTGGGGTATGTAAATATCTTTTCAGAATGTGAATTTAAATACTAGGATCTCATCATTACACTTGTTGAATAATCCAGTTTTAGTAGCATATATGTCTTTTTCATAGCATCATTGTTCAGCATTTCCATATACCATACATAGCAAGTGACCTTTGTAGAGTTGTGGTAAATTAATGAGGACAGTATTAAGTTTCACTGATGTGACAAATATGATAAGATTTCTTGTTACCATTGCTACCATCACTGCCTCACTTTCTGGCAGAGGATGTTATATGTTTTGTCATTTCTGTATGCCCAAAGTATTGGTTTGTTTCACTGATGTCATCCAAAATTTGCGATGTCAACCTTGATGTTTTGCACAGCATCCCTGCAGACCAGTGCACGGCGGCTGAGCATGCCCTTTCACAGAGATTTACTGTTAATCTAAAAAGAAGAATTGAAGCTGTTGTGAGAACAAAACATTTGGCCTCGGAACCTCTGACAAGAGATGAAATAAGGTTGAAAATTTCTTTGGAGCACAAATCCTTTGATGTCAAGTGAAACAAACTAGTTACAGGAGAGGATGGGAATTTGGCAATCAGGCACTGGCTGGAACTCCAGCTTGTTGTTTAAACCTAGGTAGGAAAATAGTTAATAGGTTATACCAAAGACTTAAAAGTATCTTGAGGGTTACCTTTGAACAAGATATCTGTAAAACCACCCAGTCATTCATTCCAGTGAAATTGAACATTCACCCTGAGCTTGTCAGAAGCTGCAGAGGAATTTCACTGTGAACACCTTGTTTGCATAATTTGGAAGTTTGTATAATTAGTATAGTATCATCACCATTAAAACACTGTTGCCCCTTATGACAAGAAAATGTTGTAGACCTGTGTAACAAAAACAAAATTTCTGAGGAGATGCACAAAAAAAAAAAAAAGAATTATTTTCACATTTTGCCATGCTTTACTTTCTGTTCAGTTTCTATTTCCTGATGACCAAAAGAAACTACGTGTATTTGTTGTATAAAAATGATAACTCTGAGAAACAGAGTTGGCCTACTACTCATTCTATAAAGTGATGCTAAAAGTGAACTTGTCCCCGATTGGCATATATGCATTTTTTTTTCCTTAACTTGTCAGATTGAGGTCAAATTGATGGGGTTTATATCTTCCATCACTTTTTGTGGCTTTAATTCTCTATTCACATTTTGTCATCAAGATTAATTTCATTATGATAAATCAGCATTTCTAGAGGTTGTGGTGACAATAGTTCTGTACCATTATTGCCTTCATGACTGCCAAAACACCATGGAGTTCATTGACGAGATTAGTAAATCATCACAATGTACATGTATCATGAAGATTGATCACTGCAATTTCTTCTTTTATATGAAAAGCCTAAGTGCTATAATAGGATCATATAGCTTTTGGAGATTTAGGTGTCGAAGGCACAGTTTGTAAGTATTCCAGTATTGTGACACAGAGGATTACAATGGTTATCCAATGTATTTTTTTCTATGCTGGTATATTGTTCTTATAATATTATACCAATCCAATGTGAATATCATGTAGGCCTGTAATGGAAATGAAGATTTGTGTTTGTATTTCCTTTTCAGAATGGTAAGACATTGTTGCAGGTGAAGCCTGTAAATCATGGGAGGCCAAAGAAACTATGGAAGCTCAGTGAGAGCGGTTGGCCTTGACATCTTTTATTGTTCCCTCTACTGGCATCAAATATGATCAATATTTGCATCAATTTTGTATTTTTTTTTTTACATAGCAACATGTTCATCTCTAGTTTGCATTGCAATTACATTTAGATATATGTCCATCCTTCACCTGTCTATTCAGCTTCTAGATGTAAAAACTCCCTGTGATCCTGTGGCAGTTACATCATCAACTTGGTTTGCATTTGTGTTTTTTGTGTGTTATTTGAATGGTAGTCAGTGGGCTCATATTATCAGTGATGGAGAGTATTTTTCAGTGTTGTGGTAAATCTTATGGATGGCAATATAACGTTTTATGCTGTTGGCATGGACCCCAAAAATAATCAACTACAAAACAGTTGTCAAAATGAAGCCTCAGTGGCCGGTAATCTGTGTTATCTAAAGCTGCTTTTTCATATTTGCAAAATTTGGCATCACTCTGTGCATGTTTGCTATTCCTGTGTTACATGGCTAGTAATGTTGTGCCAGGGGGAAGTAGACCTGTGGCTATGTTTTCTGACAGAAAAATGCTTTGATTACAAACTTTTGAAAGAAGCTGTAACTTGACATCAAGAAAAAACAAGAAACAAGTCATGAACACAGAATCCGGAAAAAACATGATAAAAGCGTTGGTGAAAATTAAAGTTGAGGAGATGTTGATTGCAAATTGATGTGCTGTTTCTCTCAGCTTATTTGGGTCTGTACTACTACAATTACTTAGTACTAGCTTTCTATACAAGAATTTGCAAATTTAAACTCCCAGAAAAGTTAGGCCTGGGTGTTTTATTTCAGTGTTCTTTTCTATTTTTTCACTTTGTGTGTGTTGGCAGATACTGCACAACTCTCCAGGGGACATTAGTGAGTGGGATGGCCGGGACATGACATCACCATTGAAGAAAATAAGTGATGTACTATAATGTTTTTACAAGGTATGAGCCACGCCATCCCATCATGTCCAGTCAAATTGCCCGACCATTAAACATTTTTATAAGCAACCTACATTTGAACTGAACACCCTGCTGCCTGTTCCAGTGGTGTTCCGGTAACTAAGCTCATTTTTCCCCCTGTCTGGCTGGGGATAAGAGTAAATACTTGTACCATCTTGTGAAATATCTTACACACAATTATTTCAACAGATCAGACAAAAGTGAGTGGGTGTCACTCACGGGGAGTGACCAGTGAAGTGATGGTGGAGTCCATGATAAGAACTGAGTCATGCGTTTGTCCAGCGTACGGTTATTTCATCAGCTCGTGGTCACACCCTGGCGAAACACACAAGGAAAATTTGTCCATCCATCTAATCAAATGAAAAAATGGTTACTGTGTATCAAACTTGTCCAGCACTGGCACCAAAGGGTTCTGACAAAAATGTTCCAGTGAATTGGTTCAAGCCATATTATAAAATGTTTGTAAATGTTGATGTCTGAAGTGAGACTAAAGCCAAAGACTGACTTAAATGTTTCAAGAACGCTTGACCTAAAATTTTATCATTATCAGATTTATCTCTGTAGGCCCTACTTTTTTTACATTATTTATCCCCCTCGTTGATGAATCAGTTTCTTGCTGTCAATTTTAAATTTAAAAGGAATGTTCATCATAAAGAAGATCTTTTGTTTTATAACTCTAATTTTGTGCCTAATTCAGAAGGAAGCTTGGAAATTTTCTGTAGTACATATAAAATTGACTCTTTCTTAACATGTTTAAATATGTTTCAGATTCTTTAGTTTCGTTGTTGTTTTTACTTTGATTATTAAAATGAAATCATATGAATGCAGCTGATAAGTTAACGTAAAGGAGATTCGGTTATTTTTCCAATATAATTACAACATATTGATCATGTATTATACATATATTATTTATTATTCTTTCAGGATTTTTTCATTCAAGTATATTATTTGAAAAATGAAATTAGAGTACAGTGCACTCTCCCGATAACGACATGGCTCGGGACCAGAGGTGCATGTCGTTATCGGGAACATGTCGTTATTCGGAGATTTTCAAGATGGCGGAAAAAGGGGTGTGGTTAGACCCTTAGAATGTAACGTACCAACCATAGTGGGTGATCAGTGATCGGACTTTCCAAACATGTAAAATACACGAAGTGTGTGTGTTGTTTTGTTTTTTTTTGTTTGTTTTTTTTGTTGTTGTTGTTTTTTGTGTGTCATTTTCCCTCTGTCGACATCTTGGGGTGCGTTATTGTTCTCGGGTGAATACAATCGATTCAGCGGTCAGCGATGTGATGACTGACTCATTTAATGCGCGTCACCCTTTTTGTTCCGACGACAATAGACACAGGTGTGTTTTCATTGGCCGATAACAAAGCGATCTCATTGGCCGATAACAAAGCGATCTCATTGGCTATGAGGTGCCTCTGGTAGGACATTTCATTGGTCGGAAAAGAAGTGTTTTTATTGGCTCAGAGAATGAAATGAAACTGACCGGAAACAATATTTTAGCTATTTTTATTTTTGTATCTAGCAAAGTCACAGCCGATTATTGCTAACTCAATGTCGTTATCCGGAGAGTGGTCTAAAAAGTATGTCGCTATTTAGAGAGTTTTATTACTAATAACATATAGTAAAAAAATCGGGACCGGGGGTCAATGTCGTTATCGGGAGAATGTCGTTATTCGGAGATGTCGTAATCGGGAGAGTGCACTGTATTTAAAAACTGATAATGCAAATATTACTTGCTTAATAATCTGTTTGGTACTGCTGGTGACCGGCACACTGCTTTAGCTTTGGGGAAACATCCAGCAATTACCCTCGCATTCCAAACATTTTAAACTAAAAAATTTTGAGATCTTGGAATTATTTGTATTTTTCAACTCTCGGTCCTGAAATGTCTAACTGATGAAAGTACCGGTACACTTGAGCCTGAAAACCGCATGAAGGGTCACTGCTGAATTCTGTGTCAGTGACAAATTTGTGAGATTTGTGCCAATGTTATATTTAAGACTGTGACAGAGGGTCGTGGTTATAAATGTGTCTTGTTCTAACCTGTGAATTAACAAAGAAAATCAGTAGGTCAGAGTATGTTTAGAAGTTGTAATGGGAAGATAACTTGGTGATATCTTAGTAAAATTTCCATTTTTAATCACACCATTCAGCCAACATAATAAAATTTTGCAGCAAAGACCTTCTGTCACAGTCTTATTTGCATGTACATTGTAAGCATTATTAGTTATGTTCTCTGTTTGGATTGTGTTGGTTACAGACAGATTTTCTTCCCGTTTTCTTATGTGGGGTTTGGGCAGGGATCATAAACTTTCTCACATCATATGTTGCTTGTTCCAGGCTACTCCATTGGAATCATGTCCATTATCATACTCTGCTCACAGAAAGTGTTCATTCCTAACAAAAGAAAGCCTCTATTGTTTCTGTGACTGCCATAAGATTTAACCAATGTTATTGTTAATGTTATTATTATTTGATCAAAGGTTTTCTGTGTGCTGCTGTGAATCATTCTCAATGCATGCATGAGTACAAATCAAATCACTTGCTGTTTGTATTTCTCTATTCCATGTCCACTAACATTGCCTACTGTTTATTCCAAGTCTCTGTATTGCCTACTAATCTCTAATGCTGTTGTTAGGGTTACATAGTACTTTACATTGTAAGCCTTGGCTGAACAATAATGAACACAATCTTAGTATTTTCTCTATTTGGCTTTGGAAGTAGACCATGCACCTCTAACAACATTCATTTCTAATAGTAATATCACATGCTGAACCATTCAAGTTTGCTTTTGCTGATGTCTAAGTTCAGGAAGTGCAGAGTTTCTGTCATACATATTGAATGTAATGTCAGTGTTGAACTACATGTATTTCATTCACATTGTTTGGCTTTCTGACTGTCTGTTGACCTTTGACACACATGAAAACATGACATGCCATAATAGTGACACGGTGATGAAGTTGAGGAAAGCAGCTTAGTCAACTTTCTTCAGCTCATCTGAAAGAACGAACCTAAACAATGGCCTAGGCAAAGTACTTGTCTTTCTTTCTTTCCTTATGTTTTGAAAGAAGGATGGAGAACGTTAGATGTTTAAACATAAATTTTCATTTAAATATCCTTCAAAAACAATCCTTCATAACTGCGATCAGACTGAATTTTCAAGTGCAAAATTCAGCTGAGATCGTTGTGCCAAATCCACAGCTGTGTTACAAAATGTGACTCAAGTGTTGCTGAAGAAATGAAATATAAATCTAACAAGTGTAATGTGGGAGAGGACGAGTGATTATTTTCTACCGGGAAGTGAGGAAATCACAGCAGCTCTCACAACGAATTATACTTACCATGCTGTAATTGCATATTGCCCTGTGGATGTTCGGGTAATGTGCAAGTTTCATGTACACATCGTCTCATTCTGAGTGTTTGAAAAGCTGCAGATACTGTATCTCACAAGTTTTTTGAGCAGAAAGGAATGTGTGTATGAACACTCTCTAAACACCAGTGTCAGCTAACTGAGTTTTGGATTGATTCAGTCAGAAGCAATCATGAGAAAATTGCAGTGAGAAATGTAATTACATGTACATTTCTGTTATGAAATGTCAGACAAAAATAAGTTTAATGACAGATTGTGTCCATTTGCAATGGTCCCTAAAAGATCTCCATGAAGAAATCAACATCAGTCATGAAGAAAAAAAAAAGCCCCACACCAAAAAAACTAGCTCGCTCTCATGACTGCCACAGTTTTTACACAAGTAGCATGAAGTTTCCAGGCTTATGTTTGTATTAGGACAAAATCATTTGTGTTTATTTTTCATCCAGTTACTGTTTGTAAGATCTGGTCAATGCATTCAGCACAGATCAATTTGATTGTAAGAAATTTATCGAGGAAATCTAATATAAACCGTTAAATTTATTGGCAAATATTCTCCGAGATAAATTTTTAATCCAGGCATTGGTGAGAAATAGAGTCTTGACAGAGAATCTTTTCCCTAAAATGTGTAAAATTAATCTGATAGCAATGCCTTCCAAAGTTTTTTCTCGTACAGATTTGTTTAGGGACTTAACAGCAAACAGAGAAATCATGTTAAAAACATTTAACAACTTCATTATAACCTTCCAGTTCTCCTCAGAAGTAGAATTTGAGGGTTTTTTGGTTTGTTTATTTGTATTTTACATCTGAACGAATGACAGTTTTGAGCTTTTTGAGGTCAGTCTTGTATGTACTTGTATATATACATGTATTATTATACAGTATCATTTTAGGTGCCAGTACTTTTTCAATGGTTGATGTGAAATTGCTTGGATTCATGAATGAAATACAACAATGTACATATTACAAGGTCCTGTCAAACACGTATTATGTATTATTGAGGTAGCTGGAGAGATTCCCAGTTGTTGCTGCATTTTTGTTTTTAATATTCAACCATCAGTTTTTCATTGACAGAAATGGAACCAGCATTTTTTTTTTTAATCAATCATGATCTTCCACTGCTTAGTGTGGTGATCTGAGCCTCATTAGGTACTGGTAATGATAGCTTTTACTGGTCATCTCTGGCAAACAGAACACTTTTTTTTTTTCTTCGGCCTTGTCTGTGGTCTCATGAGGAAGACAATTTGACAATTACTGGGTAATTGAATTTCTTTGTTGTTACAGTAATCCAAAAGTAATTTGCCGGTAGCAATGACTGAAGTACAGGGCAATTCAAAATCAAACATTGTGTTCTGAAATTTTGTCAGATATGATTAACTGTTCATTGTAGAACTAACTCTACATGTATTTGATTTCTGCCATGAGTTTTCACTATTTATAAACTTGACAAAAGTCAGGTTTTCGTTTTGCAAGTAATGCTTTTTGTAACTGATGACAAACTACACCCCTTCGACAACTAAGGAAAATTTATCATAGCCGTCAGAATGACAGAAGCACTCCATTTATTGTACAGAATAATGGGTGTGCAGAAATAACCATTTGTTTTGGATTTGACCGATTAATTGAAAATAGGAAAGTGATATGACTTTCGGTGTTGAATATGTTGAATAGACTGACCACTTTGAAAGATAAATATTTTTATGCCTGATATGATATGCTTGTCCTGATTTTATTTGCCTGTATGAACCTGTATTGTCTTTCAGCTGACAGTACACAGAAGTTTATTAAGTAAACTCTTGTCCATTTTCTGGTATGAAATTTATATTATTATTATTATTAATTACAAGAGATTTCTACACATAAATTGAACAGTACCTGTATGTGTTTTTTAATGTGGCACTTGATGACTAAATGTTTGTGTCAGCGTGTGAATTATTCAAGATGGATTGCGTCAAAGATACTGGAAACGATAAGATCGGACCTCTAAAATGTAGTGCACACAATTTATGCCCTGATGAGGGGCGGGGCCCATGGTGCATAAAGCATGAAAAGAATGCTTGATACATGTATAATGATAAATTTATGATGCGAATTTGTGACAGTGCTACTGAGACGAAAAAGAAAAGATAGATAGTTTTCCCTCAGCGATTGAAATTAAATTATAGCAACAAAACAAGTGATGTCAATCAAGGCCTACAGCAAAAGCTGAACAGGGAGCAAAATTCAATATTTTCCCTATTTAGCTTTGTAAAATATGGCACTATTCATGGCTTCCGCACATTTGCCGCTGGGTGGCGGTGCGAAATCTGTGCACATTAAACGGGCTAGCTGTTTCATCTTATTGTGTCTAGTATCTTGATTGCGTGAAAGAAATTTATGGAGAGATGGTAAAGTCTGAGGCTCTGTCTGATAGTTCTGATTCATGCATAGTGGTGACTTGTTTTTAAGAGTATGCAACTATCATGTTGTTTCATTTGAGTGTAAATAAAATTGTTATAAAATAAATCAAACTTGCTGTTGCTTATTCCCTCCAAAACAAACACACACACACACACACTTTACATTATTGATTGAGACTAGATGACATCCCCCCCCCCCCTAGTGGAACTAGAATCGGAATTTCCCAAGCGGCAGCCATGTTGGTTATACAGTCACCGCTCGGGAAATTCCGTAAACAACGACACAGCCTGAAGCTTGTGTTTCCAGCCTGGTGGATTTATTAGTCTGTGCCCCCCCCCCCTCCCTCTCTGTCTGGCTGTCTGTCTGTCTCTCCCTCTTTAATGTAGTAAAAAGTGACAGCGTACAGGTTTGCTTCAGAACTCATACATGCCAGGACACTACGCACCAAATTGAACACTTGATATTGTTACTTTTTATGACATGTATGGCACCAAGATGGAGAATGCAAATTAGAACTGTTGGTAGCACGATGGAACAATGCATTTTCCATAAATTCGAAAACAAAACCATTAAAAATGCAAGCTTCGGTGCACCCTCACCTCCACTGTATTTGAAATCTACATGCAAAATTTGGTTACTGCAGGTGGCCAAATAAAAAGGCCTTTTGCTTCAAAGTGATTTCCCGCCAATCTGGGAACACTGTATGACAGAAACAAACGGAACACGAGCCGATTGTGTTGATGACTTTGTTTTCGCATCGTGATCCGATCCAAATTTTATGTTTAGCGGCAGCCTCGTTGAGGAAAATGTCGGACCACCTCCTTCTGTTAACTCAGTTGGGGCTCAATATCAACGAAAGTATTAAAAATAAAGTGAACATCGAGACCTTTTGAAATGTATGAACACACACCTTCACATCTTTCTATGCGTAATCTGATATTTTGTAGAATTTAGGGATCAGCGGTTAAAAAGCCTTTCGTGATTACATGGAAGGCCTTACTTGCTTTATAATATGATAATATGCCCAGAAGAGCAAATAATAAGACTTGCTTTATTCAAATTTTTTGTCACCCATGCACTGTCTGTTTTGATCCTGCATAAAACAGAACAGATCTGTTATTACACAGAAAGAAGATGTCTTCAGCCTAGAAACGAAATTCTATTCTATTTTAGAGCATGAAAATACAAAATATTGAAATGCATGACAGGGATTTTTTCATTTCACTTCCATTTATTACCCCCCAAAAACATAAAAAATAAATACCTGTACGTAAAAAAAAAAAAAAATGACAAACACACTAATTCCAAAATATAAATTTCAAAGGGTATTTTCCGTACAGTTGTATGCAACATTCTGCTGATTTTGAAGTTTGTCGTGAAAGTGATTCTGTCACTTCTAATTTTGTTATGTGTAAGTGTCATTCCAATCAGCTAAAAACTTCAAGATATGTGTTTGTGATGTAATGTTTTGTTTTGGCCCTGATTTTACACAACTCTTCAAACTTTCAATCCTCATTTTTTGAAAAGACAAAAATGCACATACTACGATATACAAAATACTCAACAATTTGTCAGTAGGCCTACAAACACCATTATCACTACCAGAACCATCAACATACACATATATACACACCCCCAGCCCACTCCCATCTGACCATAGACCACAGTTAATCAGAAAACTGAACTCAGCAAAAATGTACCTTTTTCCCAGTGAACAAATTACATGTAATTTTTGCATAATTTAACACAATAGAGACATACATCAGCAGTTGGATCATTGGGACAAACAGTTACTTTTTACAATCTAAGTCAGTCACTGATGATCCAAATCACACTGGCAAGTTTTAGTTACTATTTGTTAAGGGTTACTTATATATCATCCAATAAAGTAAATTAGTCAAGAGATTTGTATGATCTCTATCACAGCTGTCAGGTATACCAGTAACAAACTTTGTTTGATCCTTGACCACACTTTGTCAGATCCAGCCCATTAACTGACATGTATAATCAGGTAAATGATGGACACAACAGACCGTTCAAAATAATGAGTCATGATTGAAGCAACTTGAGAAAACTGAGTCACACTGGTTAAATTTCCAAACAGAACCATTTGTTTTCTGAACATTGCCTTTTATGACAATGACGGAAGAACTCAAACAATGTATTTTCACATAATAATAATAATAATAGTTCGTCCATCAGGTATGATGATGACCTTAACAACACCAGAGGAATAAAGAACAGAAATTGTTGAGAATTTCAACACATGGACAATAAAGAGAACTAAAAGACACAGAGGACAGAATGGAAAGACTGTTCTTTCATGACTTATGGCTTCTCATGTGACTGATAAGTCCTATTTTTGCCCTGCAAACCCTTCCGCATAAACGACAAGAGTGCTCCGTTGGTTCAGTACCACATTTTCACATGCCATACATTGAATTACATATTGTACTGAAAAACTGTATGGCTACGAGTTTGACCCCCCTTCCCGACACGGAAAAGCCAAAGTAATGAAAGGATCATTTGAAAAATGATTTAGGTCCTGAATTTTGTTTGTCATCACATACAGGTATCTGAGCTCTCCACAGTAGTGAAGTATGTTTGCTGATCAGCTCCACCTTACAGCTCTAGGTGAAGATGTCAAAGATCTTGCACAACATTAGGAGTAATTTTTGATAGAGTTGGAACTTTTGCTGTGTTGAGGTAATAAGTAATAAAATATTGGTGCAGTATAATCATTCCTTTTCGTAAATCAAATTGTGTTGCTCCACTCTTGGTTTCCAAACTGCAAATTCATATCCTGATGTCTCTAATACACAGCATATTGTTAATGAATGTTTGTATCCACCAAACTCGGATTTTGGAGAAACATTGCTTAGCAAATAAATAGATAGTACATCACCACAGCCATGTTATATTTTAAATAATACATATAGACATTTGAAGCGTGGCATTTTTAATCACTTTAAATTCATTTCCAGGAATTTAAACATTTGCGAGCCAACATTCAATTACATTTTTTGTGCCACCTGTAAAGTTTCAAATTCAGAGTTAGGTGGAGAGAAATATGCAGTAACATACCACAAAAGTAATATGGTCTCAAAAAGTCTGTTACTGGTCATTGACAGACATTGCAGTTTCTTGTGTCCTATCCTTGTATAATCAGTTGTCATTCTGTCTTTCTACTGTAAGTGTAACACATTGATCATTATTATATATACACTGTCTGTGACAAATACAATGTACATGTCTCCACCATAACTTCCAAACTTGTGAAGTAAGCCAACTCAGCTAAAGAGATCAGGTGTAAAACACTCTCTGTTCTGTCCCACTGGGGGAGTCAAGTATAATGAGGATTCTGTCCCGTTCCTGCAGGGACTATAAGACTTTGTCTGAGGTGAAGTGAACAAATCAAAGGACATTTCATTACAAGATCTGTTTGGGCTTGTGGCAGCTGATAAATTGTGGTTAGTTTCACTTGAGTTTTTGCCTTGCACACTGGCACTCTCCTTCAGACAGACTGACCTAGTAAATGATGCAACATTTTCAGATTTATCATACGGATGAACAATTTCATTAGGAACTGACATTGTAGTTGGACTGGCAGGGCCAGACCTGGGTGACTGGGAGCAAAGCTGGAAAGACAAACTGTGATTCCATTCATTACTTTTACAAGAATTATGTTCAGCTAATGAAGAATCATTACAGTCAGAGACATCAGAAAACAAGTCTTGAGAACCTGGCAGTTCATCTGTGTGTCCTGTGTTCAAATTCTTTAGACAAGATCGAAGTCCTGGTGTGTCTTGTCTGACAATTGGATGATGGCTTATGATGTCAAAGTCAAAAAAATGATGCTCCAGCCTCATCTTAGTAAATCTGACCTTCTTCCTCCTCCTGTGTGGATTTTCCAGGGAATACGGACAACTGGTGTGTTGCAGAGACAGGGTGGAGGACGAGACATTTTCCTTCCCAAATGTTGGTTGATGTTTCATGACATATCTTGGCAAGCCTCCAGAATGTTGATAGCAGGCAGATAACTCTGCAGCACTGGATTGTGAGTCCTCAGCCTGGGAATCAAATAAGTCTTGAGAACTGTTTGGAAGCATGAAAGAGTCTGACGGCAAACTATTGGAATCAATGTCAGTTGCCACCAGTTTCTGACGTGATACATCTGCTGGACATCTAGTACCAGAGCTACTTTTATCAGAACTCATTCTAGAACAACTGATTTCCTCATCAATAACTGAGACAGACGATGCGCATGTGTCTGTACGCACGCATACAGAAACTGTTGATACCGGTAATGTTGGAGAACAGTCATTACTGGCTGCAGAACAGAGAAGGCTGAGGGCATGTGATTTACTAGCCACTGAAGAAGATGTTACATTTTTGTCTTTGCCTAATGAATCAGTGACATTTGCCTCAGACTCATGATAGTTTTGATGAAGGGAAGAGTTCAGCTCAGTCTGGGCTAGGTTTTTCTTTTTGCAAACTAATTGTGGAGATCGTAAATGCCCACATACTATCCCATTTTTGATTTCCTGATCACTGATATTACTAATTCTGGATCTGCTGTAAACTGATTTGTCTCTGTCACAGAAAGGCTCACTGGATGTGACTGGAAATGGAACAGGAAAGTAGCTATTCTTAAATTTAGTAGTAAACGGAGCAAGTAATCTTTCTGTGACATTGTTACCACTATCTGACACCACAGGAATTTTCTTGCTGTCCAAATCAGGGGAAGTACTGTTGTGAATATTTCCTACTGTAATGTGTGGTAACCATGGATCAGTAAATAAGTCCTCTGAATCCATTTGTGAAAACCGATGGCCATTAGCAGATTCTGCCTGGCTGTTCATGTTTTGGTGCTGTGGATCACAAACCTCTGAGGGCGACAACTCTGTCAACTGCTCTCTCAACACAGGCTGCTCACTATATGCGGATGATCTCTGTCCAATACTTCTCAACTGTGACATCTCATTGGACACAGCTGGCAACACTGTCTGGGTCTCCATCTGCTTGCTGCATTCAGAGTAGTGCAAGTTGGACAAGGATTTGTCGCCAGCCATACAGTTTAAAAACTTCTCAAGGTCTTCAGACTCTGGAGGATCTAAGAGATCTGGTGGGACTACAGAACTGCCAAGAAAGGTATCATCACCCATACCTTGCTTGTCTCTGCTTATACCCAAAGTTTCAGACAAGAGTGTTTGTGAGTTTATGTTTTGTTTTCTTTCTGGCCTCCTGAAGGTAACATTGACAGAAATATTGTCTGCATACTCATCTGTAATCAGAAAACTGTCACTGTCACTGTAACTATTCATGTTTCTTCTATTATTTTTAAGAGACAAAGTTTTTTTAACAGATTCTCTGTTGCGAAGCTGAGAATTTGGTTTCTCATTAGATTGGCTGATTACATTATCTGATGCTGTTGCCCATAAATGCCCAAATAAATTGACTTTTGAAGTCTTCTCACTGCTTACAGGTTGGTCTTTATCTTTAAAATGACTGATACTAACAGATTTTCTCTTGCTAGGTAACAGACTTGAGATGTTTTTATCACAATTGTGTAGACTATGAAACATTCTTTTCGCTTTGCATATGTTTTGCAGTTCATTTTCGTCAGTTTGGTCATACATTGAACTGAGAATCTGATCTGATCCATCCATTTTTGGGTTCCCCATGTTTTTACCCCACTCATGTACTGTGGAACTATAGGGTAGGGTTCTCTTTCCTTCTGCCATGTTCTCCAAGCCAACAGAAGCATCCAATTTAGCAAACTCTAAATCCTTTTCACACTCATCACATTGTTGATGCACGCTGCAGTGTGTGTTTACTCCATCTGTTAATGCCTTCTGATTTCTTTCCTTCTTTCGTATTGATTTTCTCACACACCAAGTTAGGTCGGCAGACTGAGTTACGCAACAATTTTCTTTACCCACAGGAACACAAGCACTCGTGCCGGGGTATGAGTTGACAAATTTGTAGCCATCCATATCCTGTACACTTTCCTCAAGTTCTGAATTTCTAACATGAAAACAAGTATCAGATCTAGACATTTTACTGCGGTATGTGGTTTGCTCAAGGCAGTCTGCGGTGCTTCTAGAGCTAGAACAAGTCAAATTTTGATTTTCCCTCAAAACTGTACTTTCACCTCCTGTCGCTGTCAGTACACTTTGCCTGTTACCATTATTGCTTTTATGGCCATCTAATTGTTTTTTGCATTTTCTTCTGTCTGGTTTCTTTGATCTCCTCTCACGGCGAACATCAATGCTATGCTTGTCATTAACAATTTTTGTGCTGTTCAGAAAAGTAGGTGGAATACCAACGAGTCTTTTCTTCAACACATTTCTTTCAGAGGCAGAAGAATTCTCATCAGAGTCTACAGCATTAACAATAAAATCAGGGTCTTGATTAAAACAGGACTGAGCACAATTCTTTTCCATCACAAGAGACCTATCAATGGAGCTGTCACAACTGAATCCTACAGATGAATATTTTCTACGCAATCTCTGATAGAATGGACTGGCTGGGAAAGATGGCCTGCTCTTATTGAAAGACTGACAATGCAACACAGATACACTGAAATCATCAGTTTTGACAAATAAATTTACGATATGTTGTAAAGTAGTTCTATCTAAACAATCGTTTGGTGTCAAGCCATACTGCTCAATTGCACATTCAATGCAATACAGATTCTCTACTACCGTCATGAAAGAAGCGTTATCTGCCTGCCGCAAAACCTGCACAGCAATTAGGTCAGGCAGAGATCTGACCTGAGAAGCCGATGTTGTCTGTGATGCTGTAGCTGCACTGCTGCAAATATCTTTGAGAGAAATGTATCTTTGATGGCTTGAATGCTCAGCATTGAACTGTTTGATAGTGTTCCTTGACAGCTTGAAGCCAAAGATAAGATTCTGCCCCATGAATGTCAGTTGTACAGCAACTTTAAGAATGTTGTCACTTGCAGTCCCATATTTTTCTCTCAGTTTTGACTCATATCTGAAATATTAAATTTATAAAACACTGAGTAAAATATTAATATTAGCTACCATTGAATGAGCCAAACAGGAACTGTATTATACAGACCACACTAGAATTACATTATATATGGAAATGATCAAATTCCAGGAGACACTAATTGTGAATTAAGCACTGATGTTGACCATCCAGAAAGTTACTAACAGATAACACACTGAAAGAAACAAAATCTGTTTCCTCTGCTTCACTAGAGAACAAAGTGGATACATGTATTAAACTAATGACATAGTTTTAAAAAATATGGGCAAAAATGAGAAAAACATGATATTGACATCAACATTTTACCAATCTGCAAATGGTAACAGATTGCTTTCCCTGGAGAAACCACAATGGACACCTTTTAATAGTTCTATAATTTATAAGCAATTCAGTATCATGACAAATTCTATTCTCTCAGAACAAAGCAATTAGTTTGAAATGAGCACTAATTAGTAATACTGTAAAAGTCTTGAGTCAAATGGTCCGTTATTTGTAGTAATTGTAGCACTACATTTGATCTACACTTATGAACAGTTCTGTTTACTCAACTGCCTAATCAGTACTTGTATTAAATCATAAGAATGACGTGAATCTTTCAGTTTCAGCCTACAATTTAAAAAATACATGTATACATGTACAGTGTGCAAATTCTTACATGTGGTGAAATGTGGTGGCTGGAACACCAAAGAAGCAGCTCAGTATTCCACCAAAGGCTGTAACACTGGCGATGGTCGAGCTGTCAGTGACTGACAGACAAAGCCTGAAACGATACTCTGTTTCCTCCTGAGTGTACTCTTGGCTGCATTTATTACACCTGAAGAAAATTTAAGTTTGATTTTAACATCTGGTGCACCAACACTAACAACCCTATAGTCAATACCAATTGTTTCAAACCACAGTCCCACGATATTTTAAAGTCTGCTGTCTAACTTTTAGTTGAAACCTTTTTCAGACCTGTAGGACTGACCTCATTTACTCATAGGATAGGAATGGCACCATTTCTATCTGCAGGTTACATAATCCTTACATGATCCCGCCAACCCTTTGGAAATAATACAAATTATATCAAATTAATGTAGGGATGCTGGCTGGGTCATTTTTACAGCACACAAAGTGTAAGTAGTTACATTCTTTTGTACAAGTCTTCTAGTTTACCACAGTGTTTCTGGATTCTTTGGCACCATGGTCAATTGTCTATGTTTTATTGTGGTAATACTAGATCTGGTAACAGAAACAAAAGAAATGTCACTTGCTAGTACAGTGTTAATTAATTTATCTTACTGCCACAGTAAAAAAAATCACTCAATAGTGCCCTATGATGCATAAAATTACAAGCAATGGATTGAATGGTGATGCCTGTCCTCTCATCTCATTCACAGGCAAAGTCAAAGGACAATGGGGAGGTCTTCCCCCCGTCCGCGCCACTTACCAAAAAGTTAACAAACATAATATGATTAAGATAAGCTTAAACAACCTGCATTGGAATGGTCAGATGGACCTGGGGGCGTGAGGGTCTAGTCAGTTTGTATCAATGGGCGGTAGTCAGATTGACTGATCAGGCGAAAAGGGGCTGGGGTAGCCTAGTTGTGTTTTCTTGACTGGCGCGGTAGGGCGAAAGACCTTCCGGACTTACTTACTTATGGATACTTATGGATTAATGGGTCTAGGGTAGCGTTAGCTAATAGTCGACCCATCTCCTACTGTCCACCACTTATCCAACTTGTTTTTAAAGGTGTTTATGTTCTCTGATGATACGACTGATTCTGGAAGTCCATTCCAAGCACCAACAATGCGCTGGCTAAAAAATTTCTATCGAATTTGGGATAACGAGACAATGTATTGTTACCTGTCTTTCCCTATACTTACAGATTCACGGTTTTATTACATCTAGATCTAGATTTGTTGAGCTTGCTGTAGCATTGTTTGCATGCTGGGTAGAGGTAGGGTCCTTCACCTGTGTCTGTTACAGTCGCTGCAATCAGTACACGACCATCTTTCGCCATTCCAGCATCACTGACATTCTAATTAGATCTAGAATGTACCATTACAATCATCACATCATCATTTATTGTTCTTGAACTACACAGATGTAGGCCTAGATCTAGATCTTATTCTTGATCTTCATCAAGGTCCATGTTTTGGACAGATTTTCTAGATCTATTTCTCTCTTTTAACTCTAGGGTTATCCTTCTGACAGATATCGTTAGATCTGGTTAGGCCTAAACATTAAATTATTGAGTGACAGTGAAATTTATGAAGGTATTGTTGTTTCGCCCTTTATTTCCTCACAACTCTTCTTTTTTCATTCATAATTTCCGCTCTATCCTTATTTTGCCATGAATATTTTGTAATAGCACACTATTTACCCTGCTAGTTGTATGAAATATATATATATGACTATATTAACATTCGTTGTGGAGCCGAGGGGGTTAATTATTGCAAATATCATTTATCATTAAATAATATGTTTTTTTATTTTTCGTAATATTTCAATTTGATTGGACTGAAACTTTCTAGTGTCATATTTTGTGAACAGGTATTTATTAAAATTGTGTTTAATGTCTACAAAAAGTTTTTGTATCACAGATAAATGACCGGCCCCGTTGTTTCAAAACAAGCAAAATGGCGACGCCCAATACCAATCCAGGTTATAGGAAAAAGCAAATCAGTGGTAACGGCGAGACAAAAACAAAGGTGTCTCATGAAAGCAGCCTTAGCCTTGTGGAAATTGTCAAATATATTATAAGAGATGGCGTTTCCGGTAATCATTCATCCTTTATCAATATCATGTTCCTTTATCCTCTAGCGTTAACTCACTGGTCACTGGCTACCAAGACCGAGACATTCTCGGTTTCCGTATACAAGCATTGCCTACCAATTCTGAGACTCTCTAGGTCACCGCTGTTACTATTTTTTCTATTGCAGTAGTTGTCGTATACATGCCCTTTCTTCACTGTAATATGTAGTCCACACATTCGTTGCTCACAACGAGTCACTAGTTGAACAGAAATACGTGTTTATAGCTAGTTGTCGGCAATCTAGCAACACGACTGTTGTAGCCCAGTTGAAGGCACGACCCGCCCGGCCACAATGTACATGTATTCAGTTTTTTTCCCGAAGCACAGTTTTGAGACTGGTTGCGCCGGCATGTCTAGGGAAGTGTCGGCCTACTCGCTTTGATGTCCACCGGAGATGTTAGTGAAGTGTGGCCTAACCGAGTGGGGGAGTGAAGGTGGCATGGAGACCGTCTGCTTACCTGGGTCAGAGGTCCATTTGCCACATTGGAGACAGCAGCGCATTTTTGATTTTTAAAATGGGTTTTTTTGAAATATGGAAAGAGAAAGAAAGATTGTCACTTGTGTGGAGGCAAGTGATGGCCACATAGGACTACTGTTGCCTCCTCATGGGCATTATTACAGGAGAGAAATAAGGACCTTAGAAGGAAAGAAACACAATTCTGGTGTGAATAGTGTGAAGTGCCGCTTTGCCTGGAAAAACTGTTTCAAATTATATCACACAAAGGAGGATTATAATAGTAAATTTGTAAGTTCATTCTCCTTATGTTTTTTTTCATGTATATGTTCATTTTTCAGTTGTTTTGACCACTTTTTGTGTTGAATCTAGCAGTGTGGTTGATTATAATACTTCTTCTATCATATGTCACCTCTAAATTTATCATAAGAAAATTGGCAAAATTTTCGCATGCAAACACACAGTTGCATAAAATCCACCATAAGACATATCGTATACAAAAATGATTGCCAGATTCGGTTAGCCAATCCATTTTTCCATAAACACACTAAATTTCAATGACATTGTCAAGAACAGATTTGATTCATAAATGTTTCCACTGAGTAAATTTTTGTGAGAGAGCAGTGAGTAATTTTTACAAACGTAATTATTGTGCGAGCCAGCATAACTTGGTCTCGTAAACAATTTGTTTTGAACAGTTTTTTTCCTAATAGATAGACAGAAGGTGTGGGGAAGGATAGACGGACAGTGTAGGTGTGCATGACTGAGCACTTTTTATATCTCGTGTTTTGAACTAGGTTTAGTAGAGAGGGAAGGGGTGAGTAGGAATTAAATGTTATTGAGACGTCTGTTGACGTACAGAAAATCCGTGATCCAGAGTAAAAGCTCGGGGTTTTGAACATGTTAAGAATTTATTGCTATAAAATTACATTTTATTGTCTTGAGTGATTCGACCTTTGATGTGGACCCAAGGTCGTTGCGTAGGGCTGTTACTTAAAATAACTCGGTTCGGCAGCTGAGCTAGAGGTGGTTGCACCAATCAAATGTATGAATCTGGACGGAAGGTCGAGACATAGCTTTAGTATTTAAACCCGTGCAGAGCTTAGATAGATGCCACATGTAGACAATCCATTTACGAGGTGGACGGCGATAGTCCTCAGCCAGATGAGAGACATAAGAGACGCAGTTGAGCAGTCCATATTGTGAGGAGCGCCATGAGTTAAAGCTCCAGAGCCTAAGCTACTTGGTTTGATATAAACCCACAGCGTTTACATCCAGCGCTCTCACTCCCAGTGAGGGCCGCATGGTGAGAGTCCATACTAATTTGTAATGATGAAAGTGAACCGTTCTACTTACTTTTGAAGACAGTTTCAGAGCTACCGCCAGACAACGCATGGTTGTACAAGCATTCTCCATGGCGTGTCTAGAGGAAATGTCCATAGCATAACATGTCTCATTGAATTAATAGAATTTAAACTGTTATATCCGTCGCCATGTGCACGGATTCTATTTGGCATATAACTCATATGACCTGCAAGTAGTTAGAGTGAATAAGTTAGTCTTTATAGAAAGCTGTAGTTTCATTAGTTAGATTCAGTTGCCTTTGAATTGATATTTATATTTATAATTATATTTGTTACATTAATTCCTGTAATTAAACTGCCCTACAGTTCTGCTAAAAATCAAAGCAATTGATTTATTTAGTTTTTAGAGTGCAAGTATTTTTTTTTGTGTGTTCGTCGATTGTGGGAGCGGACCTCGAAAGAGTGTCAATCGAATTATCCCCATCTAACCCACATCGCGACAGACATATCATGAAAATTGTTGATTCAGTGATTTTTTTGATACACAGCAAAAACGCCTGGTAAATTGGGATTGATCAAGGCAATAGACCTGGTAGCCAGTGAGTTAATAATCACACCCTGCCTGGCAGTTGTAAATACAATAAATGACATTTATATCTAGATCTAGAGTAAACGTACCTCATTGCGAACACCCCAGCTTTGCAAACATTATAATATGCCTATTCTTAGCTCTGGAAAACTCACTTGCTGTTTCATGTTGCGGTAAAGCCGACGATATGTGACTGGTCGAGTCTGATGGAAAATGCTGTCTTTTCATGCGGAGACCGTGGGAACAAGAAAAGAGATCGGTGTTCGCAAAGCTGGGGTATCTGCAGTGAGATACGTTTACCGATAGATCTCCAGGGTGAGAACACCAAAAGTGCACTCACTACATAAACACAAGTGCTGCATTAGGAACAAGTACCATATAGTAGGTACAACTACAAAACTGTTGTTAGGCACCTATTTCATATTCTGAGTGTTAGTCGCTATGCCACATGTTAATTGAATAACATAACATCCAGGTAGAGGAGATATATCTAGCTCGCCAAGGGTAACAGTCCCACTGCAAACCCCTGAATTTGGATGCTCCCTTGTAGTCATGCTGTGATGTGTGCCTCAGAAGGAACTCCTTTGGGTGGTATCACATTTTATAATGCTGTTGTCTAGATTCTCTTTGTTCCGCTTATATTGATTGTGTGTAGTACAGTAGGTCTGGCCGACTAGCTTTCCATCTGTGGACCAAAAAAGGGACCACAATCTTTTGAAAGAGTGTTTGATTTGTGTGTAATTTTCTTGAAGGCCGTTTTAATCTTTTATTAATGTTAGGGATCTCATAATTTGAGAGAAGAAGAGTGTTTGAAATATGTGAGTGTGCATGAGAAAACCCACAATAAGTCGGCAACATGAGATTTTGAGTTCTGTACATAATAAAAGACAAGACATTTCTGATAAATTGACGTCAGTGACCTCCCTAAAACAAGATTTTGAGAAAACGGCATTTAATCCAAAAAGTGGCAATAGCTAATTGACCAAGTGATATTGGTGTGATTGTTGTTAGGAGACCGTAGTCTAATAACTAAGCCGTTATAGAGATCATAATGTGTAGTGTTCACTGCTCATCTACAGTTTATCCTGTAACATGCCACGGTCCCCTAGAAACAGCCAAGTCGGAAGTTTTTTGATCTTGTTAGGAGACCGTAGTCTAATTACAAAGCCATTATAGAGATCATAGTAAGTAGTGCTCACTGCTCACCTACAGTTTACCCTGTAACATGTCACGGTCCCCTAAACAATAGCCAAGTTGGAAGTTTGTGTCGGACCCATATTTTCACTTCAAAGCAGTTTTTCTCAAAATCAGCTCTGCCGACTTATTATGGGTTTTCTCATGCACACTCGCATATTACATTTATTCACAGGTTATATTTTTTGGAGTGTTTTCCAAGCCTTGGCACCTATGATATGGTTCTATCCCCTGAATGAACTGGAAATATCAGGCTATGAAGTATTTTGTCTTGTGTGGCTATCCCCTATTTTATGTGTTTTCCCTGGGGTGCTCAGATTCCTGCAGAATAAATGGGTGAGTCTTTAACCAGTTTTATGCACCAATTTTCACTTTTTGTTTGGAGTATTTCAGTGAAATTGTATGTCAGTCGAAATATATTTTCTATGCTCTGTTTTCATTTAAAATAATGGTGGGCAAACTAATCATGAAAAATTTTAAAACTCACCAGTTGTTACTATCTGCCCCAGCACTTATGAGTAGGCCTTTTTTTATTAACTTTGCGTTATGTAATGGTAACATTTGTTGTAAAATTTGTGTGTAGACTGTTGCAGGATTTTGACAGCATTCAACTGTGGGGAAGAAATATGTTCAAGTTGAACAAGTAAACACTGCAGCTGCATTGTGTTTGTTCAGTGTTAGCACAAGAAGTGTATGTTTGTTGAAGCATATGATGTGGTTCTGTCTTTTGAACATGAATGTTGTCAAAATGATATTTATGTGAAATTCAAGCTATTCTTGACTAAGACTCCTTAGGTAGGCAGTTTGCAAATGTGAAATTTACTTAATAAAAAAAGAGATAGGGATGTGAGCTTGCTGAATTTCACCAGTTTTGCAATATATTGACCTTAGGAGTGAGAAAAGAAAAATTAAATTAAAAGCTTTTATGTGTTACCCAACAATTATGCAGTTAAAGGTAGTTTCTGTTCAGGATTTTCCTAATGGTCAGTAATTTCACTGAAAGGTCACATACATGCCTGAAGAGTCTACATTTAATTTTCCACCTATTTGTTTTGATAAGTCTTATGAATGAACTGTTACTACCAGGTGTTGCTACTGCTTCGTCTTGTGACAGTGGCAAGCGTTGCTTCATTTCAAGCTCCAACAACATTGACCAGGCTGATCATTCTCTCTGTCGGTGCTGGGGTCTCAATGCTAGTCTTAGCAGCAACATTATGGAGTCCAGTCAAAGCAGTAAGGTACAGTTTTTCATAGTAACTGTCTGTGTCGTTTTTCTTTTGCTGTTTCGTTTTGTTTTTGTGTTCTTGTCAAAAAAGACATGTCCCAACCATCTAGTAAGTCAGTCTTCTATGCCACATATATTTTTGAATGATTGTTATGCTGTTTGTTTCAAATGTTCCATTAGCATTTTTTTTTACATATTTTTCCATAGTATGAAATCTGTTACAATTATGTCATATTTCAAAGTGTATGTACAGCAGCCTCTAGTAAGCTGTGAAATTGTTAGATACACCTGTATTCTAGGTTAGCAATGAATTTTCTTTTATTTCTTGTTAGTAGATATTGTGTATGAATGCAAAATCAGCTCACGGTTGGAACACTCAATAATGGTTAGCATTGCTAAAGACCCATCAGATTCGTCCTTCAAAATCGGGAAGCATTTCTTTTAGTGTTTCAGATATTCTCCATTTTTACTGATTTGAAAGACACACTACTTATTATATTGTTACAATAATTGTCTTTTTTTATTCATGAATCAAATTTCTGAAAAAAAAGAAAATTAGTTGTAGCTTAACACTAGTTATAAAATAAAAATGATATTAAGTAAGGGAGGTCAAAGATGTCATTAATGCAGGTTTTACCGAGCCAGCTTTGGAGAAGAGTGTTTTTTATTCACAAGTTATGTACTTGTTCGGTAGATCATCAGTAATATGTCATTTGCTTTTGTTTTGAAGAAACAGTTTAGTCAAACCTTGCAATAAAGATGTAGTAAGAAGTTTCATTTTACAGATGAAAAAGACAAAATCTGATGTTTTTCAGGGTTAGGCATTGTTTGATACATTGGCTGGTTCACCCTGAGCAAGAATATGTGGACATAAGGTGTTTCAACATTCTCATAAGGATATGGACACTTTCAGTATATATGTCACTATTTACTTTCAGATATCGAACATATTGGGGTCTGATTGTAGGTCTCCATGCATTCCTGGCCAGCCGAGTCTGGTTTGTGACGTTTGTACCAACTTGGTGGGATAATTACAGCAATTCCATTGTCATTGCATGCGGGGCTGTGGCAGCCTTGGGTTATGCTCAGGAAGGTAATAGGTTTTGCCATGACTAAATATAGATCTCTCATAGACATTATTTGCAGTTAACTCTTTCCCTCTGGTACAATGCACATTGCATCGCACGCTTCCCTAGCGGCAGCTGGTACAACGCAGTTTGCGTTGTGACGTTGTAAAGGTATTCCTTGACCACTGTGTTGGAAATTAACATTCCGTGACGTTGAACCTTAAAAATGGAATTCTTGGTAAAGCTTCCTTTGTTCTAATGTGTCCAGCGATACCACATGTGCGATAAGTGTATAGTTTGGACAGCTGTTTTGTAGTAAGGCAATCTTTGTTTACAAATGCACAGTAGAGTATGGCGTATAATCCCAGGAGGTGATCCACCCAAGCGTGGAATGCTGGCCCATAGGGAAAGAGTTTAAACACCACAGCAAAATGTTTTTCTCATACCTTTTGATATTATAGCAGTAATAAGTGTTGCATACATATCAGTTCAAGTCAAGAGACCAAAGTGTACACTTTGCTGATTTGAGAATGAGTTTGTTTATAAAGTAGTTTCAGTGGGAAAAGTTTAAAGGTAAGTTTGTCCCTGACCATATTGCAAAATTTTTCATTTTGAAACGATACTGTATGAAGTTTTAGTGCTACTTTATCTTGCCCTGATTAGGGAAAATTCTACATCATCCACATCTATGAAAAGTTTCACCTCAGAAATTTGCCACTATGTTGTAGATTTAAATTTTACACCAAAGTAACTGAGAAGTGGACCTCATAACCTCAGTCTACTTTGTTTTGTTTTTTTAATTATGAGCTATATTCAGTGACCAATTGTGAGATAAAATGGGCATGTCCTTTCAGAATTCCAAATTTTACTGCATTTTTATTTCTCACCTTATCTGTGGTGGTGACCAGCTGACATGATTGGCCATTTATAAGTGCTCAATCAATTTTCATCAACTAATTTGTGTCTTTGTTTCCTGTCTTTGCTATTTGCTGTATGGGGAGCAAGTAAATCACATAATTATTTATATATGGACCAATTTCGCACACAGATTTGTCTTTCTCTTTAACTCTTCACTGCGGCTAGCAAGTTTGGTCGTATGAAAGGGAAAAAATATTTTGAGAGTGGTACCAATAATTGGTCATTTTCTTCATTATTCCTGTCGTGAAATTTTTACATGGAGACTCTTCAAATATTACTTTCTGTACTGTTATTACAATATTGGCTCAAAGGTTTTGCAGAAAATATCAGTGTAGGTGCACAAAGAAGTAACCGATTCAAAGGCCTGGAAATTTCCGGGCAGCCAGCGCCCAAGGTGCAAGTTTGGCAGTGGAAGGCTCAATACTTTCATTATTGTTTAACTTCTTCTTATTTGTCTGTGGCACAACAGAGTCACCCGTTATCAAAGATGATCTCATGAAGAAAATGTCTGATAACTCCTGGCGTTGGTTGCCCTGTGGTCTGGGGCTGGGCAGTCTCATGTACCTGACACATATGTGCTTTGGTGAGGCTTCGCTTGTGTCACGATGGACTGTCAAGGGTTACCCTGACCCAGGGCCTGTGCCATTACCCTGGGGGTATGTAAACAGTCACTGTCTGTGGCTGTCCTTTTGTTTTAATTTTAAAATCATTTCCCAAACTGTATTGCATATGCTAAGGCAGGTTGTAGGTGATATGGCATTCATTAGGTAATATATTTGGCCAGAAACAGATTGATTATAAAACAAAATCATTTTTGGAAAGTCTTAAGTCTAAACTTTCTGAAGTTATGACAATTATAGATACTGGAATAGTTGTGATAGATGAATTCAGTGGACACAAAGTGTTCATTGTTGAGATTGAGGTCTTTGTTTCTCTGCGGCTGTGAAGATGTACATTTACAAGAAAGAATATTTACACAAATGTTAGAAGTATAAAAAGGCTGCCAGTTACTGTTACTTTATGTTGCTGTTTATTTTCATTTCAGGTCTTTGATCTTGCTGAGCCTTGTCACAGGTTCCGTGTTGTCCAGGAGATTCAAGAATCCATTGTTGAATTCAGTAGCAGCTACTTGTTGCCTTTTTTTCCTGTTGTTTCATCCAAATCCATACGTCGCATATGCAGGTAAAGTGTGAAAATATTGGTCACCTTGTCACAATGGTCATGTTGCGGACAAAATTTATTGTTTTATAAACTATTGTATGTGTAAAATACTGTAATTTGTTTAGTTTTGTAATTATTCATATTGTATACATTATATGAATGAAAAAAAAATATTCTGAATATCTAGAACAGTTGTTGCCATATAGGAGGGCACTTTGTTCCATGGGAGGAATTTCATTTCAAAGGAGGAACTCCAAACTGAGAAAGAATGTACTCTGTACATGCTCCAATAGAAGTTTTATTGTCCATTGAAATAAGGATTCTCTCTTCACTGGATTGCAATTAATAAAGAATTTTAGTTTTATGAATTGTATCAATAATTACCACCAGTAAATGGTGAGAAACTTTGTAGAAAGCAATCGAAAATGGGAGGAAACCCAGGGTGGTAAGGGGAGGAATGTGGCCTGGAAAAAATTTGCAAAATGAAGTTGACTGCACACTTCTATTTTTTATAGGGTTAGCAGTACCTGGATGTGTAAAAAGTATGATATCTAGATAAAGTAAATGTCATTTGGTAATAAATACAGGACCTACTAGTGGTGAATAATGCCCTAGTTCTAACATATTATGTATGTAAATTTAGTAATTGTAAAATAATCACTTGGTTTTGTTTTGCAGCTGGATGTGCTCTTGCTTACTTCACGATGTCGTTGTGGTCAGTTGTGATTGATGCAGCCACACAAAGTCATCCAGGCCTGTGCCTTACTTTGGCCAGTCTCACCTACATTATACAGGTAAGATCAAAGTAAAGATTCTGTGATTTAATCACTTGTAAGGCAGACAGCACAGAGGTTGTTCATCATTCATAGTTCAGTTTTCACTTTTGTTTGTGTGATTTGGGCATGACCAAAAACTCACTGTTTATTTCTTGTTTCTTAGAAACTGGAAACATTTCAGAAAATCCAAAATAGAATTGTTGACTGTTCTTTGTGTCTCTTCCCAGTGTTTGTTCTGGGTGTGGACAGTGGCTTTCAACTTTGTGCCTTATGGAGAGTATACCAGGGAACACACAGATTGGTTGATTGGTATAGTGATGAGTGGAATTTTGATGCTTATCCTACTTTCACGTGAGTGCATTTTTATGGAAAAAAGCAAAGATGCAAATAACTATTCGGAGTGTGACTGTTTGGACATGGGTTTGTTTTAATACAGTCTGCAGTGACAAATTTTTTATTTTTTTTTAGGAAGTATGTATTCAAATCTGTCGTCAGGTATTCTTTAAGATTTTAACAGGAAATTCAGATCTGTTTTCAGGCAGTTAAACTTGGAGAAAAATATGGGGAGATGATGTGTGAAGTTATGTCCAGAAGAAACATTGTCCTCAATAAAAGAGCTTCATTTTACAAACACATCACAAATCTTCATACCTGTCTTATTCATTTTTTCTTGCTGATCTGAGTCGATGTTTGCTGTGAATTCAGAGAAAAAACATTTTTTTGATAATTTCTTTCCCAAAGGTCTATTTTTTTTTATTAAAGTAAAGGCACTCAGTGTGTATGGGAGACCATATTTGACACATTTTTAGTTTGGTATGACTTCCCTGCAAGAAAGGAAAACCTAAGTGTGTGGATAATATGGGTAAATCTGGCTTCTTATAACCTATCAGAGAGGGGGGGGGGGGGGGGGGGAACAGGTTTAGCTGGGTATGTCAGCTAGTTTTTTTCATGATTTCCCAAGCACCTCAAAAACAAAATGTCCTGTATTTGCTGTATAAACAGAAGTGAACTGAATTTGATTCAAAAGACATAAGTGTCGATTGTCTGATAATACTGATATGTTCAGTGTATTGATTTATTATATTTGATGTTAAAAAATATAAAGCTTGTCCTGTCCTGGCAAATGTTCAGCATAAATTTGTGTGCAGTGAAGATTTGATTTGCTTTGAGTGATAAAACTAACTATCCTCAGAAATTCCAGCCTGCTGTTTGGCAAGTTCTTAATACAACATGAAAATTTGCATATTAAATAATAAATTTGGAAATTATCTGTGTCATTGTCACTGCCAGGTACTGATTGCATGGTCAGGGTAAAACTGTTGAGGTTGGATCTCAAATTCTGTGAAGACCCAAAGTTAACTAGCGTGAAACTTATAATGTAAATTATGTCTCTTTAGGTCCCATTTTCTCAGGAATAAATCAGTTCATTATAGGCTTTCTTTTCATTCAGAGAGAGATTCCAGTGAGAGTCACACAGCTTACTACAACACCAAATCTCATCCAAACATGCCCAGATTTAGCCACTATGTCAGAGGTGAGGTTTGTAATGCTGTGATGTCCATGTTGAAATTCTGTTTGGGGTCCACGAGTACACTGATGTGATCTCTAATCATTCATGGAACTTGTACTTTTAACTAGTCAGAATAAATACGTATAAAGGCTGGGGGTCCAAGGGTCTCCTCTCTCCCTCCGGACAGAGTCCAAGGACAGTACCCCGATGGGCTGCCAAAAACAGATTTTACGTATTTTAAAAGTTAAATCAGGCCATTTAAAGCACCCTTATTTTGAATTTGAAATTTTAAAAGAATTTCTTCTGACAAGAAAAAATGTCAGTACAAGTGTGCCAGTTCCATCCCTGGTTCATGTCTGGGGTGTCTGTACAAAAAAGAGGGCGCAGGGAGTGTTAACCCATACCCCGCGCGCTACCCATAAAGCCCGCTGCACGGTCAGTGACCTTACTCACGGAGAATCTTATCTGGGGTCACTGACCCGTGCCGCTATGCGATGACCACAAACGCTGTCCACGTGGTTCGGTTTTTATTGATCGGTATGAAACATTCGCTGCTATGCCTTATCACGCTTGATAATGAATTAACCAGAAAAACCTTAGTCTGTCAGTCTCTAACCAATGATCTGACTTATGATTCCAAACTGACAGCTGTAGATTTCGTGAGAACGAAGCATGATAACTAGCCACGCCCTCCCAAGCCCTACACAAAGGGTTTCATCCTGATTGACACATACTAATAAACCAATATGGGCACTTGGGGCAAAGATTATTTCACAGCTTGTTTCTAATTGGTTCTTAGATACAGACAACTCCAGATGGTGGTCAGCTTGTGAGAAAATGAGATAATATTGCAAATTTGTTGAGCAACAGTTCGCATGTCGATGTTACATCTTTTGAAAGTGTGGGGAGAGCCTTTGAAAGCTTAGTCTTTGTGATTCCGACCAGTGGTTGACTGGTTAACATGTCCATGTCACAATGCGTTTGATTTAGAAGAGGAGGTACAGTGAACAATAAAGCGGTGGTTACGTGTCTCAAAAAGGTCAGTGACCTGATGCGTCAAAATACGGCTTGCGGGTGGCACTGTCAGCTTGACCATCCCGTCTTTAGCCGCCCGTGCGGCGTGAGCGCTTGCGAGTAAATACCGACAATTGCCGCCCCTCGCAGGGTGAGGGTTAATGCATTTTCTGATTGTTACTGCAGAGTTAAAACAATACTAACTTGAAAGAACATTGAAGATTTCCTTTTCCCCTTTTCTTGTCCAGCCATGTCACTTCCTTGATCTAGTCTTTCTCCTGTCAATCTTCTATGTCTGCTGTCACTCTGTCTCTCTATTTCTGTTTCAGTCTCTGTTTATGGTCGGGACATGCATAGCGCACACCTCTGCCAACTGTCCCATTTTTTACAGGACTGTCCTGTATTTAGGGTGTCGCAGGGACAGGAGACACTTAAAAAAAAGAAAAGAAATTTTTGCCATAGATGAGGATGAAGGCCAGTCCAGTGAGGTGAAAGGCAGCGGTGACAGTGATGTATATTATACTATGTCTATTGTGTACATGGAGAGCATGATACGATCTGTGAAGTGTATTACAGCATTTTGTATTTCTGCTTTCGTTTCTATGGAAATCGTAACTGACAGTTTCAGTTTGCCTTATTACTAATAGGTTCATATGTCCCTTCAAAGTGTCCCTTAAGTGGTCATCTAGTTGACAGATCTGAGTAAAGATTAACCCCTTCGCAACGACGCGTTTTGCATTCCTGTGTACGACAGGTTTTTTAGCTACTTTGGTTAGCCAGTACGACAGCGCGCGAGTAGTTGTTAAGATTATGTTTTAAAACTGACTGTGATCAGTTTATTTGTACAGTTGACCCCCAAAAATATACATTTTCTGAAAGGAAACTGAATGTAGTTTCTAAATATGCTATGTTTTTTCATCTCAAGCAATATACAAGGTCACAAAGTTATGATCAAATCGACAGTGATGAGAGGAACACAACTTATCGAAGGTTATTTGCTCTGATGAAGCGCTAGCAGTAAAGAAATTTCCAAAAACTGGAATCGAGTATGCGTAAAATTCAATGCTGGTTCAGAATTTCGCCCGTACTCGCCCATAGCTTTGAATACAAAGCATTTGTAGAGCAGTTTTAGTATGCCATACCTGGTACGTCTACATGGTATTGGGGAACCCAGAGTATCGCAACTTCCGTGACGTATTTGGTACGGCACACCGGCAAAAATTGCACAATTTTGTGGCGTACCAGGTACATCACTATGGGGTCGAAGGGGTTAAGTAGATGGAAGTGATTAGTGGAGGTGTACAGCTTATACTTCTGAACTATAATTAATCACTGACATTTTATTTTTCCGCCAGCCATTTTGCTGATATTTTTGGTGAGCCAAGGTGGGATGATTAAACGACTGTTAAACTACCGACCTGGACCGAGGGAAAAGGTGAGGATTGTTGGTATTACAATTCAAGCACATTCGGTTTCTGTAATTGGCATCCTTCTCTTCTCACAAAATGGATTAGCAGCTACTGACATTTTTAAAAAAACGAAGTGTCTTAAAAAAATGTATGCACACTTTGAATTATCAATACAGTGTCAATTAAGATACATCCAAGATTTATAATTCAAATTAAAGAGGACAGAGATGTAATTGAGTTATTGCACGTATTCAAACTGATGGCCATTCTGGGTCAGACATTGATGACAACTCATTTCAACAGAGTCACAAACAACATTGAGCAGTTCATTTGTGCCTACATTTATGTTTTTTTTAGACATCCTGTATTTTCAAAATAGCTTCCAAACCTTGAATATCATTTTATGAAAACTTATTACCTGTGCGAGATCAAAGAAAAGTTCAGAATTTCAGATATATATATTTACAGCAGTTAATATGTCATCACATCATTGCCTTTCTCACCCTGGATCAGGGTATAGGCCACCAACAAACACTTTCCATCCCTCTCTATCATGGGCCAGCCTCTTTACATTATTCCAAGTCTTTCCGCTTCGTTGCACATCATTTTCTCTGGCTCTTCTCCACGTTCCGCGCGGCCTTCCTCTTGATCTCTTGCCCTGGGGATTCCAATCCAATACCTTCTTCGCGATGCTGTTTCCTGGCCTCCTGATAGTGTGGCCGATCCATCTCCATCGCCTCCTACCAATTTCCTCTCTGACTGGGCTCTGTCTTGTTCTTTTCCAAACAATTTCATTGCTGACCTTGTCTGTCCATCTGATCATAAGTAGCTTCCTCAAACATCTGTTGATGAAAACTTGGATTCTCTTTATGCAGGCCTGGGACGCATTCCAAGTCTCACATCCATACAACAGGACTGACTTCACGTTCGAGTTGAATATCCTCAGCTTTGTTTTTAGAGATATATCCTTGGTTCTCCAAATCTTGCTTAAGGACGTGAAAGCTGCCTGTGCCTTTCCAATTCGTGCTTTGACTTCTGCCTCTGTTCCTCCCTTATTGTCAATGATACTACCAAGATAGCAGAAGGACTTTACATCTTCCAGTGGTTGATCTCCTACTCTGACTTGTTCGCTTGGGGGTGCAACAAGTTTTAGGACCTTCGACTTCGCAGGATGTATCCTCAATCCAATAGATTCTGAAATTTTATTTAGAGCTGTAGTCTTTGCTTGCATCTGGTCGTGTGTGTGCGACAATAGTGCCAAGTCATCTGCAAAATCTAGATCGTCCAGCTGTGTCCATGGGGTCCATTGTATGCCATTTCTTCCTCCATTGGTGGTTTCTTTCATAAGCCAATCAATCACCAGAATAAACAGAAATGGGGACAGCAAACAACCCTGCCTAACACCAGTCTTCATATCAAAGCTGTCAGTAAGCTCACCATCGTGTACGACTCTGCAACTTGTCCCCTCGTACATGCTCTTGATAAGATTCACCATCTTCTCTGGGATTCCATAATGTCTCAATATTCTCCACAGCGTTTCTCTATCGATGCTATCAAAGGCCTTCTCGTAGTCAAGGAAGTTCACTATCAGTTGGGAGTTCCACTCTAGCGACTGCTCTACTATAATTCTCAGCGTGGCGATCTGGTCGGTGGTTGATCGATTACTCCTGAAACCAGCTTGCTCCTCACGAAGTTTTGGGTCTGTTGCATTCTGTATTCGCTTGAGAATAATCCGATTGAAAACCTTTCCTGGGATGGAGAGAAGTGTGATTCCTCTGTAGTTACTACAATTGCTGAGGTCCCCTTTTTTTGGAAGCTTCACGAGGTGTCCTTCCTTCCAGTCCTTTGGAAACTTGCCTCCGATCCAAATCCTCGAGAATAGTGAGTGCAGACCCTCTGCAGCCCCAGCAGCATCTGCCTTCAGTGCCTCTGGTGGGATCTGGTCTGGTCCAGCTGCCTTGCCTCGATTTAACTGCTTTATAGCATCATTAATCTCTGCTTTAGTCGGAGGGTCGCAACTGATCGGTAAATCATTTCTTGCGGGTAGAATGTCGGGTGGGTTGCTTGGTGGAGGTCTGTTCAAGAGGCTACTAAAATGTTCTATCCATCTTTTTGCCTGAGCTTCCTTTCCAAAAATAGCCTTCCTGTTGTAATCCTTGACAGGAACTTCCGGTTTTCCATATTTTCCAGCAAGAGTCTTTGTAGTCTGGTAGAGGATCCTCGTGTGTCCTCCTGTTGCTGCCTTCTCTGCTTTCTCTGCTAACATTCCTATGAACTCCTCTTTGTCTTTTTTAATTGATTTTTTGACCTCTTTAGCTGAAGCTCGGTATTCTTCCTGGTTACCAACTCTTGAGCTTCTTGTACGACTTGCCTTTACCTGTTCTTTTAGGTCTCTTCTTATCCTTATCAAGTCCAGTGATTTTTGACTGATCCATTCCTTGTGTTCCACTTTCTTTTCCCCAAGAACATCCTAACATGTCGATGTAAATACTCCTTTTACCTTAGCCCAGTGAGTCTCCAAATCTACTGTCTCTTCGAGGTCAACAAGGGGTTTGAATCTATTCCTCAGTGTCAGCTGGAACTCTTCCTTCTTGTCTCCATCCAGAAGGCTCACTTGAAACTTTCTCCTCTTTGTTCCTGCTCTGGTACCTTGTTTCTTGAGGCGGAGTTTGAGTCTTGCCAGCAGCATGTGATGGTCAGATCCAACATCAGCTCCTCTCTGTACTATGACATCCTCCAGTGAGCGTCTGAATCGTCGGGTGATGCAAAAGTGGTCAATCTGGTTTTCAGTTACTCCATCCGGTGAAATCCAAGTGGCCTTATGGATCCTCTTGTGTGGGAATACTGAACCTCCAATCACATAGCTGTTAAATGCGCAGAAACTTGCAAACCGCTCTCCATTCTCATTCATTTGTCCCAAACCATTGCACCCCATAATGTCCTCCTACCCTGTATTGTCCTGTCCTATCTTGGCATTGGCGTCTCCCATTATAATGTTCACATCTTTTCTTGGCAATGTGTCAACCATTTCCTGAAGCTGGTTGTAGAAATCGTCCTTGTCCTCATCGGTTGCTTCATTTGTTGGGGCGTATATCTGCACAATGTTCATGTTGATGTTCTTGTTCTTTGTAGTAAATGATGCCAATATAATTCTCCTTCCGTAGGGTTCCCATCCCCTCAGTGACCTCTGGGCGTGCTTGCTCAAGATGATCGCTACCCCTTCTGTATGCTTTTTGTCCTCCCTTCCAGAATACAAAATCTTTTCCCCAGAATTAAGTTGTTTCACTCCGGACTGTATCCAGCGGGTCTCGCTAACTCCAAGTATGTGCAGTCTGTATCGCCTCATCTCCATTGTAACCTGGGCACTCTTTCCTGCTTCATACATGGAGCGGACATTCCACGACGCAATCCGGAGTGACTTGTTTGATGAAGGAGCAGTCGGGCCAGTGGAGTCCTTTCGGCTTTGTCCATTGTCCTTCATTGAATCTACAGGTGCAGATGCTCCCCCTTCTCCTAAGATAAAAGACTGATTTAAAGTATTTGCTTGTGTTTCTGTAACTGGTTTATTTTTACAGGGTGGGTAGTTGGCCCACCGCCAACTGGCTCTTCTCGGGAGACCAGGACCTTTGCACCTTTAGTCGCCTCTTACGACACGCAGTATCACGTCAGATGTATTCTTTGCTGTCCCTCTTCGCAGTTAATATGTAAAGAATGGAAATTGCATAGTCTTAAAGATTTCGATGCACTAAAAGAGTGTTGAATTTTGTCTCTATTATAGGTTGATCCCAAAGTGTTTACAGCAGGAATTTGGACATATCATTTTGGTTACGACAACAAAGGTTGGCCCAGTATGGAACGAGCAGCAACAATGATCAATGATACAGGTGAGATTTGGTGAGGATGAGGTAGCCAGATAATAGAACTTGTCCATCCTTGTGGAGTGATGGAGAAGTCACAGAGGTATCACATCTGAAACTTTGTTCAGTACAAGTTATGAATAGACAGCACAGTACACAGTGTGCACTGGTGTGCACCAAGAATTTTGCAAGAAGTGATGACATCATGAGCTCAAGTGTTTGTGAATATGTGTTCATGAAAAAGGATCAGAGGCCAAAGTAACCCTCTAACTACTGGCACTGTGAAAGCTACATTTTCTCAATTCCAGTTTATACTGAGATCCACTTATTTCAATTATTTTCAAAAGCAAATATGAATCTAAATGAGGATGTTAATCTGTATGCAAAGGCTAGACATGAAGAACCAAAACCTGAAACTGATGGAACAATAAAGAGTTAACAGTAATGCTGTTTCAGTATTGAAAGGATTAATGACGCAAAGCAAACACAAAAAATATTTCTCCGTCTTTTCAAATCTCCAAATCTAGAAAAGAACCTTCTGCAGGTCGAAAGGAAGGCATCTCCAAAATTTCACACAAATCCAAGCTGTATGATGGGTGGCAGGTCTTGTTAAAAATCACATGAGTTTTTTTTTTTGCAGTACAGATATGTATTGTGTTTAAATGGAAGGTTGTGAAAATCTAGCATTGATCTGCTTGGCAAGGAAGCAAAGTTTTCCTGTTTGTATTGACCTACAGTGGTTGGTGTCGGGATTTTGACAGCATTCTGCATGGCCAGTGAAATGTGTTGAAAATGCAATGTTTGAGGGTACTGGGGCGATATTTTTACAGTATACAGAAAGATTGTTCTATGTATTGTGGCAGGTGTTGATGTTCTAACTCTACTGGAGAGCGATGCGTCAAAACCCTTTCTGGGCAATAATGACCTGGCTACATGGCTGGCAGAAAAGTTAAACTTTTACGTAGACTTTGGGCCGTCTACCAAGGATCATACATGGGGGTGAGTACATTTACTGGCTTCATTCATCCTGCACATCTCTTTTTACAAAACTTTTGCTTATTTTAAAATGAATATATTATATCTTAAATTTTTTACTTACAGGAGTAATTGCATCTCTGTCTTCATCTGTGTTTTCTTGACGATTTTAATTCGTAATTCGTACATGTTTTGTGTTTCTTTTTTCAGCAACTTGATTCTATCCAAATATCCTATTGTGAAATCAACCCATCACCTTCTGCCTTCACCACATGGTAGGTTGGAAAGCATTTTTTTTTGTTTTTTGTGTGTGTGTGTGTGTGTCACTTAGGACATTTATTCAGCATCAATCCAGGTAATGAAAAGCCACATTCCTTGAAGATTTTGTATGTTCTTATACAATCTTAAAGAAACCTGAAATGTCAGCAGGTTCCTGAGCCACCTCTAAGTTGTAATATGTGTTTCAAAAGAAAAAATTGTAAGTGGGCAGACAATATAAGATAATTTTGATATTTCATTAATTGTATGGTCAAGATTTTGTTTTGGATTATTGTTTTTTTATTTTTGTTACAGCTGGCTTGAATATCTTTTTTTCCCAAGATCATGGTTTCAGATATTTTACATCTTCTAAAGGTGTAGTTTCCCACAGTATGTAGCATTGTTGGAATGGTGAATTACAGGTCACAGATGAATGTTTTGTTTTTGGTTGAGCATAAGTTTTGTGTATCTCCGCAGGTGAGCTGGCACCGGCTATCACAGCCAGTATTAACATTAGTGGTACCATCGTTGATTTTGTGGTCACTCACATGGGCAATGACCGTGATGTTTTGGATCGAAAGTTGCAAGCACAGTTTCTGGCCAGGGAACTGAAGAATTCGTAAGTGCTCTAGTCATCCTTGAGTGTGCTCTGCTGTATTCACTCTTCAGACGATACACAAAATAATACTGTATGTGATGTATCAGCACAGCATGGGTAATTTGTCACAGCTGCCGAAGTTGAGAAAATCTGGCAAAATGATGGTTAGGATAAAAATTTTATCATTGCTTTAATAGAAAACACTAGCTGGCCATAAGGAATTAAACATGCAGAAATAAAAAATTTGACCTGGGTGGCTGTGAAAAATTATTACTGATTACATGTTATTCTCACATGTAAACAAAATATAATAATAAATAATACAAGGCCTACAGACAATCAGGACAACAATGTTTTTGGTTCAGATTTGATGTCCTTGATATATAAGTAAAGTTTTCATTAGAGAAACATGTTAAAGAATGAAACGGTCACCAGATAACCTTTTCTACTAATAGCAAATGTCCTGTCTGTCTGGGCTGTACTCATCTCTTTCAGCCCCCACTATGGTATGTTTATCGTTGAATTGAGATTAAAGCCCTCTTTAACACAAGTTACTTTTCACAATGTTTGCATATTCCAAAAATAACATGTTTTAAGTGCATAATAACAACAATAATAATAAACCACATTTATACTGTGCTTCATCCCATCAAATGCAGGCTCTAAATGCTTTACAGTCAATCTTCAATTCACATTCATTTCACCAATACAAGAACATGCTAAACATAGATCAATGATCGGAAACAGCTATGGTTGCATTCTATCATTTCAGGCATTTCTTAAACATTTCAGAGTTGTGCATATATCTCGTGGGTTTTGAGGCAGCGTATTCCAGGTCTCTGGGCCATAAAAAGAAAATGATTGTCTACCGAGTGGCCTAAGAGACAAAGTTGGAACTTTTAATTTTGTTCTATCAGCTGAAGAACGTTGATGTGATAGATACGATTCTGTCAGCAGACACTTTATCATTGATGCTAACTCTGCTTTCCTTGACCATGATGTGTCTCTCAAATATTTGCCACTATTTTCTAGGCATAATCCAGCCATGTTCCTGGGCTATGTGACATCCTACCCTGGCAGCGACAACTATAATCACCTGTTGAAAGAGGGTCAGGTCAAGGACATTGATCCCCAGGACCTGGACAGGTGGTGTGAGTACATCATGTACAAAAAGTTGATCAGGTGAGTGACTGCCTTTGGTCAGTGAGCGAGTTATGGCAGTATACCTCCTTTCTGTCTCAGTTGTGTTGAGTGTTGTAAAAGGACACAGAGAAAGGTTAAAAAAAAATTGGTCTTTATTTTTGTAGGATATACTTGTAATGAGAAGATATAATGCATTATAGTGTTTTTGAAGGATCGTAAACAGACAATCAGATTTCAGGCATAAAAAGGTGGAAGATTTGTCTATATTATATGAGTTAGCTGATAAAGTCTGGAGCAGAAATGATATATATCACAAGCGTGGTTTCCCCATGGATGAAGGAGAAGACTGTGATCTAAACTGTATGCCACAAATCTAGCACTGGTATCTGTTTAAAAAAGAGGAAGAAGAAAGAAAAAATAAAATTATGGCTCAGTTTTATATTTTTTTTACAATGGAAGAGTTCAATAATTTGTGCATTTTGTAGATTATTCTTCGGTCACATTGAATTGTGTGCTCTTATACAGTTTTATTTGGTCTGCAGACCTATCACTTTTTCATGCCCAATTTCAGAAAGATTCGTCCAGTAGTTTGAAAGTGAGTTGATGACAAAAAAGGGTTTTGTTATATTTTTATATAATAGATGTGATGTGTATTATCCTGATTCAGGCTTGGTTATGCAAGAATTAGTCATGGAGGTTTAAGTGACACTGAAGTTCAGATTGGTACCTTTCGTATACCAGACAACCCAGAGGACTATGTCGATAATGCCAAACGAACAGTCTATCCAGAAGAGCATGACATTGAAAAGCATATTCTCTTCAATCCAAAGTAAGTCCAACTTTTACATCAAATGTCCCAATAAGTACTTGCGTGTCTTTAGACTTTTTTGGAATGTTTTGAGCTCTCCGCTTTGCTATAATCCCTTGTTAATTTTTTTATCTTATTGAGATATGACTGATTAAGGAAGTACTATTGATTTCCTATTGTGTCAGAACAGTAATGATAAAAAACAATAGTAAAAACCAACATATCCACCAGTTGTTTTTATTTTATTTTTTTCCAAATTTCTCTTAACATCAAATAATGATTTGAAATATGGAAAAAGCATTACCAGAAAATGTTGAATCATATCAAGTACAGGGATAGCTGAATACGTAATTGAACTTTGAACTTATTTTCTTTCATTTGTATCTTTCCAGATTTGGCAAACATCATGTGGGTCACGGCTACTTCAGAAGTCATGGTTTTCACATGGGAACTCCAAAATATTTCTACAATAAGTAAAGATTGGAAGTTGGCGTCAAGAGGAAGAGATGTGTCTTCATTTTGCAGCAATTGGAATTTTTTCATTCTGTGAAGCAGTGAGAAGGTGAAGGCTTTTGTATTGTTACCTGGGGAAAGGTATTGAGTTGCGAACAGTCCTGTTCAAAACATCATCAAGTATGCTTTCCCTGGGATGATGAACCACTGTGGCCTTGATAAGTGTTTCACTTTTGAATGCTGTGATCCGAATACAAGACAAATTGTTTACTTTATGCTTATTTAATGTGGCAATATGGTATTTTCAATTGATTGTTTTTGTTTAAAAGAAATCTCTTTCAAAGCATTTAAACACTATAAATAAAAGTCACTGTGAGTATATTAACACAGCCAAGATGCAAATGTTTAACTTTAATTAAGTCAGAAATGATCTGAAAAATGTATGTCTTTATAGCTGAGTTTGGTCTAATTATGTCTTGTCATTCTGCATTCCCTGCTTGCTTGTATAGTTTGTCCAGATTTCACTTGAGATTTTGTGAATATGTTTGCCTTTTGCAGTGCAAAAAAATTTTTTGTGTATTTGTGTGACCAAGGGTATGAACCTCATACAAAAATAGGTCACCTTGAATGTGATAACTCATTGCTACGGCAGACTTAAGATTCAACTCATGAAATTTCCCTTCGCCATGGAAAGCCAACTGTATAGCTTGAACGGGCAGTGATTTTCCAATTCTAATATCTAATCCAACTTTGAAAATATCACATCTTGTCTGGGTTTTTGGGAAGGAAATACATTTTCTCAGTTGTTTACACACTCATCCACATCCACAAAAGTTATCATTGGGAATGTGTCAGAAAAATTAGTCCTCTTTTCCCTTAGAAATAAAACAACAGACAAAACAAAAAAACTTAGGTACATGGAATTTAGACATATCGGGGTGAATCTGTTGGAAATTAATAATGGCTTGTGTTTAAGACATACATAAGACATACATATTTTTTACATAAGATACAAAGTTTTGTAATCTAGTCTAGCTACCTCCAAACCATTAAGCAGGTGTTTACAAGGATACATTTGATTACAGCTACACACTTTCACATAACTTCACAATATGTCACAGATTTTTGTGTTCTGATGCCATAATTTCATGTCTTTCTGCAGAATTTAGAGCCTTATTGTATTAGCTGTTGTCATGGTTTTATTTTCCTGCTATTTAATTTCAGCTTATCAGCTCCACTTTTGTCTTGACATGACATAACATGAACTATCTCGACGGAGATTAAGACATAATCTTCAGAATGAAAATAAGAGACTCATGAACATTTGGAAAACATGAAGAACTATTAATAAAGTTGAACTTGATGTTAAAAAGTAGAGATTCTAAATTCCTCTATGTGCAGAAGTTATACAAAAATAGATTTAGTTCCATATTTCAAACATTGTCATGATCAAAGGTCTACACAAATACTGACATAAAATGGTCAGGTCAAGAGGTGAAAATGAAAATGAAGAAATTGGGGGACACGGTGGTCTAGAGTCAAGGTGCTCGCCTCTCATGCCAAAGGTACCGGGTTCAAATCCCGGTCAATGCAGGCATGTTGGAATTTTGGTATTTTTCTTATATTTTCCTGTCCCTGATCCTATGGTAGGTAGGATCGAGCACCTAGTGTTCTGAAATAAGGATGAAAAATTTGGAGGGCCCGTGTGCACGTTGAGCACGTTAAAGATACTTTGGCAGTTGGAAATTGTGAAGAGCAGGTCGGACAAGGCCGCAGTCCAGGCAAAATTCCAAAAGAAATGAATCCCTAATACAACAAGGCAAATAAAAACAAGAAAAAGTGAGATGTAAATGCTAAGGGCAGCGAACTTCCTAAAATAAATACCTTAACACTGTGAAAATGAAAATAATGTTTAGTTAACTTTTTTGTAAATTACTTTCCGATCACGCACAAGATTTTTTTTTTTTTTTTTATGGTAATTTATGCCTTAAAATCAAAACAGCAACTGCTAATTTCCAGGATCTCAGACCATCTGAGCAGGTAACTGTCACTGACAGAACCTCAGCCCATCTGAGCAGGTAACTGTCACTGACAGAACCTCAGCCCATCTGAGCAGGTAACTGTCACTGACAGAACCTCAGCCCATCTGAGCAGGTAACTGTCACTGACAGAACCTCAGCCCATCTGAGCAGGTAACTGTCACTGACAGAACCTCAGACCATCTGAGCAGGTAACTGTCACTGACAGAACCTCAGACCATCTGAGCAGGTAACTGTCACTGACAGAACCTCAGCCCATCTGAGCAGGTAACTGTCACTGACAGAACCTCAGCCCATCTGAGCAGGTAACTGTCACTGACAGAACCTCAGACCATCTGAGCAGGTAACTGTCACTGACAGAACCTCAGCCCATCTGAGCAGGTAACTGTCACTGACAGAACCTCAGACCATCTGAGCAGGTAACTGTCACTGACAGAACCTCAGCCCATCTGAGCAGGTAACTGTCACTGACAGAACCTCAGCCCATCTGAGCAGGTAACTGTCACTGACAGAACCTCAGCCCATCTGAGCAGGTAACTGTCACTGACAGAACCTCAGCCCATCTGAGCAGGTAACTGTCACTGACAGAACCTCAGACCATCTGAGCAGGTAACTGTCACTGACAGAACCTCAGACCATCTGAGCAGGTAACTGTCACTGACAGAACCTCAGACCATCTGAGCAGGTAACTGTCACTGACAGAACCTCAGACCATCTGAGCAGGTAACTGTCACTGACAGAACCTCAGCCCATCTGGCAGCCACACCTGTGATCTCTAATTTGGTTTTGAAATACTTTAAGATTTCAGCATGTGAAATCGGAGACAAATTTGTGGACGAGGTTGTGAATGACTTTCCTACAGAATTTATTTACAAGTGAAGCACGGTGTGTTAGAATGTATGTCTGTAATATATTAGTATGTTGTGAGCTAGATGATTTGCTTTCGTTGTAACACAGAATAGAATTAGACTGTGTAAAATCATGGGCTTTTCTTTTTTATCTTTATTTTCTACACAGTTACTGCTCATGTTTTATATACATCATCTTTGACTTGATTTTTTTCATTTTGTGCGTTTATCAATCAATCAGTAGCAGCAATAATTGTAACTCAGGGTATTTAACTCTGTATGAACTACAGCAAATGTAGCAGATTATCTTCTCTTGTTCTGATTGATAAATTGATGGATTTATAATTAGGCAATCTCAGCAATCTCTTTTTTTTTTTTAAATGATTGCAAAATTTCTGATGACATTGTTAGCGGTACTTGCCATATCATTGTGTCCTGTTAGGTGTGGAGTATTTCAGACTTACATGGTTCTGTAGATAAGTAATGGCATTCAACAACAGGATATAATATAAATTGCAGCAAAATTACTTTGTACAGACATTCTGTGACCTCTATTGACAGCTGAAGATTGTGTATTTCTTTGAACTGTTAAGTGGTATACCATAAATGGTTCCCATTTCTTTGTATACTGTTTTATGAATGTAGTGGATAAGTTTCCATTACCTAATCAGTAATACAATGTTGAAAATCCTGAGTGGCCAATCTGTGAAAGAAAGAAAAAGAAGAAAAAAATGACCTGTATCGAATGATAGTAAAATTTTGCATAAAATTATCTGCATTCTTGAGAAGTTCTGCTGTTTTGTCATTTTGTCGTGATGTGCTTTTATGATAAAATTTAACCTCTCAAGAATCCAGAAATGTCTGAGTATCCCTGCTTGGAGTATGAAGTGTATATGAAAATCACCAAAGATTTGAAGTTTGTACTATAGAAAGAATAACACTATAACTTGTATTCCTTAGGAAATCAAGGAGAATTGAAAAGCATAACATTTTGGTATTTGAGTTCTTGTTAATATTGTTTCTTACTGACACAAGCTTTTTTGATGTGCACAAACCCATCACCTGAAGGATTAGATAACTTGGCTCAGTCAAATGTGAAACATTTTATTGTGGAAAAGAAAAAAAGGGCATGTCTATTCAGTTTTTAGCATTTTGTTCTAATTTCAATTTCATTCTGCATTATCTTTAATATCATGGTTTGTGAGCTTTTCAGAGGAAAGAGTTATTCATGTATTATCAGTAATCAACCCTGCCACTCTTCCAAGGATTCTGGGATATTCCCTGAAATGGGTCTATGCCGAGAAATTTCCGAGGTTCCAAAATTTTATTTACTGCCTAAATTTTACAAGCCAAGATAGAAAATTATGAGGTTTGAAAAACTGTTCGTTAAAAGTATATAATTTAAGAAAATAGTAATAATAATAATAATAATATATTGCATTTATATAGCGCCCAACCCCGTCGATGACAAGCTCTGGGCGCTTTAACAAACTCTTACACACACACACACACACACACACACGCATACACAAAAGAAATTCAAAAATATTTACTATTGTTGCTGCCGAAAAACACCTAGCCTAGTTTGTCTGAAAGAAATGGGTCTTCAGATGGCGTTTGAAAGAACCAATGTCATTAATTTCCCTGGTTGTCTTTGGAAGAGTGTTCCAGATGGTAGGGCCAAGAAATGAAAAGGACTTTTCTCCTACAGTGGACAGATTCATTTTAGGTACTTTCAATTTTGTAGTGTCAGATGATGATCTTAGTTGACGAGATGGAACATAGTAATCAGTTAAATCAACTAGGTACGATGGAGCAGTATTATTGACACATTTGTGACAAATGGATGACAATTTGTACATTATTCTTTTCTCGACTGGCAGCCAGTGCAAACTCTGCAGAAGTGGCAGTGCTGGATCTCTTTTCTTTTTCTTCAAAACAAGTCTCGCTGCATTGTTTTGAGCAATTTGGAGTTTTCTAATATTTTTCTGTGAAATTCCAGCCAAAAGGGAGTTGCAATAGTCAAGCTTTGAAAGTACAAAAGAATTTACTAAAACAGCCGCAGTTTCAGTTGAAATAAGATGTCTGATTTTACCAATTTTCCAGATTTCCATGTATAGAATACGAATGAGGTGACTAACCTGAGATGACATAGAAAGATTTGAATCAATGTAAACCCCTAAGTTTTTTACTTTTTTTGAAATTTCTATTGAATTAGTGCCAATTATCATCTCAGTTCTGTCCACTTCTTGCAGAACCCGCTCACGGCCTAATAAAATAACCTCAGTTTTATCCTCATTTAGTGCCAGTTTGTTTTGGTTCATCCAGCTTTTAATTTCTGTTATACAGTTTCCAGCCTGCTGCAGAAGGCTGTCAACATCGCATGGCAAGGCAGAACTGTAGAGCTGGGTATCATCAGCATAGAAATGATATTGTAAATTAAATTTCTTTATTTCATGTACAAGTGGAATAGTATAGATAGTAAACAAAATAGGACCAAGCACTGAGCCTTGTGGTACGCCATACTGAAGCGCATAAGAAAAAGATCTTATTTTGTTGGTTACAACAAATTGGTGGCGATTTGACAGGTAAGATTCGACCCATTTAAGGGCGACCCCTCTGATTCCAAACGATGTTTCTAGCCTTCTGAGCAGGATTTCGTGATCGATGGTGTCGAACGCTGCTGATAGATCCAACAAATTTAGCAGAGTAATATTTCCAGAATCTGCCTTTACTAATATGTCATTCATGATTCTTAATAGTGCAGTTTCAGTACTGTGGTTACTTCTGTAAGCAGATTGAAATGGTTCCAACAGGTCATTATTTCTCAAATGACACATTAGTTGTTGTAATATCACCTTTTCAAGGATTTTTGAAAGAAAAGGAAGGTTTGAGACGGGTCTATAATTTTTCAACATGTTTTGATCAAGAGTCGTTTTTTTCAAAAGTGGTGTTACCCAGGCTGTTTTAAAATAATCAGGGACAGACCCACTTAAAATAGAGTTGTTTATTATTTTTGTAATAGTTGGAACCAGTTCACCAATACAAGATCTAACCAAAAATGTAGGAATAGGATCGAGGTCACAACATTTTGATGGCGATGCCATGATGATAGATTTTACAGATTCATTCGACACAACACCAAAAGTGTCTATAGGATTTCCCTGAAACTCATCAAAATGATCAATGGCATCAAAACTGTCAAGATTTTCTCGGATAGTTGTAACTTTTTTATCAAAATAATCAGCAAAAACATTGGGCAACAAATTGTTCTCGTAAATTGTGGGTAGAGGTGTTTCCTTTCTTTTCCCTGTGAGTTCATCACAAATACTAAAAAGTTCCTTACAAGATGTAGAATTTTGAAGTTTAGTGACATAGAAGTCTTTTTTTGCAAGTTTAATAACACATTTCCATTTGTTCTTCTGGTGTTTGAAAATGTCCTTGTGGACTGTAAGACCTGTCTTTAACCATTTCCTTTCTGCTTTGCGACATTCTGCTTTGGCTGCTTTGACATCTAGGGTGTACCATGGAGCGAACGGTCTGTTGGAGATTGACCTGGTCTTGATAGGTGCATGTCGCTGTAGTAGATCTTGCTGGATGTTATTATAAGATGTGATGTCGCCTTCAAAGTTCTCGAGAGCATTGGCCATTTCCGTCTTGAAGGCATTGATGTCGATACCTTTTATGTCTCTGGACGACACAACTTTTTTGATAATATTTGGCTTTGCGAAATCAATATCGAGTACGATGGTTTTATGATCCGAAATGAGTTTTTCTAGGACGGCGGTGTTGGTGAAGGTGCTCAAGGTTTGTTTGATGATCACTAAATCTAAGATGTGACCAGCTCGATGAGTTGGACATTTGATTATCTGAGACATGTTGCATTGGTCGATAAGTTCTTTAAGTCGTTTTACTTCAGATGATGTTTCAGAATCAAAATGAAAATTAAGATCACCCAAAAGAACAGGGTATCCTTTCTCGCAGGTTAAGCGTGGTAGGAGAACTTCAAGTTCACTCAGAAAATTGGTTTTACTGCCTGACGCTCGATAAATGCAGACAAAATGAAAGACTTTGGTGCCAAGATCTAATGATAGCTCCATAATCTCAAATGTTTCAGGTTGGTAGCTAGTTTCCGGTTTAATAACAATTTTTGGTTCAAGTGATTTTCTGAAAATTACAGCGATCCCGCCTCCAAGACGATTTTTCCGAGGAAAAGATTTAATTTTGAAATTAGGAGGTGTCAGTTCATCTTCAATAATAGCATCACGCTCTTTCACTAACCATGTTTCAACGATAAACAGTAAATCTAGATTCTTTTCGTGAATGAGGTCCACAATGTCTTCAGTTTTATTTCTAGATGACTGAGCATTTAAATAACCAACTCTGATGTTACTGCACTGGTCACGTTCTACATCATCAGTGTCCACTTTGATTAAATTTGCTTTGCATACTTGTCTATATCCAGGGAGACAACCATGTCTACTGGTGATGTTTACTTTAATTCTCTGTTTGCCTCCCCTTCTTGAGCGTTTGGTTGCTGGTATTAAGTTAATTTTGTTGTTTCTTAATCTATGCATTACACTAGGTGGTACAATTGCTGTGTTCAAGGGTCTTAAAGCACACAGCTGGTCTCTTGAATAGGCCATTGTGGGATTACACAGTTGTTGACTGAAGGTGTTCATATTCACTTCACCAAGCACATCAGTGTGCACACCAGTCTCAGTGTGTAAGTGTTCACTTGTCAAAACAATGTTACCTGTACTAGCCATGAGTAGTGACAGGCCAAGAATAACACAAGCACAATGGTGGAAATTATTCCAACTTGAAGATCTTAAAATTGATCTGAGAATTTCTGACTTCAATTTCATAATTTTCACAATATTTTTTTACACATGAATTCACTGAAACCTAATAAACATGCTGGTATAAAAATCCAAAAGAAAGCCGATGTTGATCAGGAACAACAAGTAATAAAATGCAGAGCACAAAAAGGCTGCCAACCGGCGCACTGTGTCATACATTCAGGAAAAGTTTTTTTAAAAATATGCCAAAAACAGTGAAATTATAATGTTTGTATGTGTATGTGTGTGTATGTAATGGGACTTTGAAAGGATCTCATAATTACTTTATTTTACAATGTGTAGTTTATTATATAGATTATCTTCATATTGATTCAAAGAATATGTGAGATATAAGCTGGGGTCATATTATAGCCTACCACTTCATTATTATCATCTTCAATCAATGTTACCACTTCTTGTGTATATGAAACCTGATTTTATATTTATTCAATGTAAATTGTCTTATGTTTTAGCCATGTATACTGTGTTTAGCCTCGTTGGAGACATTATCCAACCAGATCTGTTTTTACACTCAGCAATTTTTATTTTGCTGCCAATAAAAAGATCTTTGATTGATGTCCGAGCAAGCCAGGATTTCATAGTTGCCTTGAGTCTTTTGACATTTGCAGATTATTTAAACTGCTGTTGTCGTTATAGTAAAAAATCAGTTATCTTGTTTTGGAAAAGCTTTTATTAGAATAGAAGCAATTCTTAGGAGATGTGACTGACCATTCACAGTTGCAAAAAGCCTTCGTATTGTTGTAGGAGTGATCTTGCTTAGCATATCTTGCAATATAAAAATGTTTTTGCATCTTAAATATTAAATGTAATTTAACATTGAACATTAAAACTCTCAGTGTGTGCTCACTTGAAGTTTCCTATATTGTTTGTTCGGCTGAACTGAAAAAATCTCTTTGTAATGACGAGCATGCAGTATGTAAAGGTTATGTCAAATACGTCTCCATATTGGATAATACTATTGCCTTTTATATTTACATATTTGCAACGTTTAGATCTGGTTCAGCCTTTGTGTTTGCTCAGTAGGCAAAGTTTATTTTATTATTGTGCTGTGCCATTTAATTTGTCATTTCCAAACTATCAGGCTAGGCCAAAAATCACTTTACCATAATATTACACAATGTGTAGTAAGTCATCTTGAACATTTGATTTAACTTGATTTTTTAATTTACTGGCTTGTACACTTCATTTAGTTGAAATATCTGTGGTAATAAAATAATATGGTGAAGCAACTTTTGGCCCATGCTGAATAACTATCAGCCCCGCCCCACCCCCACCACCACTCCCAATCGACACATATACACAAATTCAATATCTCTTACCTCAGACTGTGCAAATTTTACTTGCCTACCAGAAATATCCCACATGAAAATATTGAAAAAACTTGTCTGCGTATTGCATCATATGTTTAGTTTATTGATAGCAGTTTGTTTTGCGGTTTTTGTTTTTAGACATTTATACATGTACTTCAATTTTTGCTAGTGGATTAGTTTGCAAACTCAACTTGTAAATTTCAACCATCAGGTGAAGCTAATGTTCAGGATGTCAGTTAGTGGCTATTTTGGAAATTTGGTGAGGAAATAAGAATAAGATGCATGTAATGAAAGGTGCTATACTGTTTGAATGTAAGAAATCGCCATTCAAGTTTTAGCGTAATTTATTTTTACCCTGCCGACCAGTAACATTCCAAGTCAGATCTGTCCACATTTTCTGCTGCTTGTAAGTGCCCTTGTTTGCCTTGTTTGCCCAAGCAACTGCCATTGCCAATATTGATGAACTATCATGCCGTCATCGCTGTGCCTTTGAATATTGTGATATGTATGCAAAAGATCAATAACTCAGCTGACTTTCCTTCTTTCTTTATTGATGATTAACCCATAGATGTTCCAATATGTCACTATTTTTTATCTTAGAAAACAAAAACAAAAAATTGCCATTTTAGCAGGCCTTTGCACATACCAGCAGTGTCTCAAAAATACAGGCTCAACCATCCACTGCAGTTACACTGATCGCGCGTCTTTTTAAGAATGAAAAATGTCTTTAATTTGGCATAATTGTTGTTTACAACATGCTAAATAGCAAAGTCAGAATCAGGCAACAGGCTAGCAAATAGTATAGAAAATCAGTTCCATTATGTCTTGCGTGAACAATGAGCGTACACAAAATTTGAAATAAATCCAAAAGTTTTCAAGAAATTCGGTGTTGATTCTCCACTCATTTAAATAAGATGCAGTATTGTTGTTCAGCCAGGTGCACAAGAGCAGTTTCTTCAGTTACTTAGTCTGAGAAACTGTTTAGTTACCAGTAATTAAATTGTTACTTTTCATTTTGCAGATTTAAAAATCACCCATGTGCCCTTTGAGCAGGAGGACCATTTGTTCTGCATGTTTCGTTAACTAAGTAGTTTCTCAGACCAGACAATTGATGAATCACTCATGTGCACTTGGCCATAAACAATGCTTTATAATCTGAAGGTTTTTGCCAAAACAGACCGAGCCTAGAGTTTCATGTGAAGATTTTGTGAGGGTGAAATTTCAGACGATTGTGTCCATTTGTGATCTGAAAGATTGATGCATGGTATGAAAGTCTACTGGAGTAAACAGAATCTGTTTCAAGCTTTTCTTGAGAATGATAGATAATATTATGTTGATATGTTGTGACTTGAATACTGTTTTTGTATATAATAATGAAGTATACATGATAATATTTCTTTTCTTTAAATCTATGATGAAGAAATCTATTTTATCTGTTGTTATCAGCAAATGCATATTATTTTTCATTAATATCAAATACTGAAAAAATAATATATAATATTGATGCAAATTATTGTAATCTCAGTGTATTTCCTTACTCAGCAATATAGCATATAAAGGAAGGTTGGGGAAATCATCTTATTAGTGCTTTTTACGTCATGATTTTGTAACTTTTTTGTTATTGACATTGTATTTTAATCAGCAAGACATCTGACAAAAACATGTTAACTTTTTTTTGGAGTATTTTCACTGTCATTGTCAGTCACTCTGAAAGAGAAGTCTCGTCTCTTTCATCTGTTTTATGCCAGGGGAGGAATGAACAGCCTCCTTCTGAATCTAATCTTATGTGTTAATTGTGTGCTCTTCTCATTATTGATTTTTCAGTGTTCATAAGTATTCATGTGCACTTGTTTGACCACTTGACTGTGGTGATGTATGTCCCAGATTCAATAGTGTGGGAGCTGTGTGCGCATGTTTCATGTCTTAAAATCAATAGTACCAGTTTTAGTCCCACCAAAACCATGTAAATGTGAGTTTAGGCATTCAAACAAAAAAAACAAATGTTCAGCATGTGGCAGAGAAAAAGATGTCACAATGAAGGGATGAAGCTGATCATTTTTGTGTGTATCTTAAAAAAACTGGAAAAATTTCAGTGGTTTCAGTTTTCTCTAATTACTTTCATTGGAAGTTGACAGAGCTGACTGATAATTGGGCAAACAACAAATTCTGTGGTGTGTGACTTACATGTATTTATTTTGTAGTCTATAATATTATGCTTTACAGTACATATATTTAGTTTTCTTCCTCCTGCTTGAAAATTTCTGTGATCAGCATTTATGCATGAATTGTACCATGGGTGTATGTGTGTGAGTTTATGCTTTTCGTGTACCAATCCAGTAGACAGGATCATTTGCATATGAGCATATTATAATTATAAAAAAAAGCAACAACAGAGATGCAGATTTCATAAGTTAACTTTGTTTGTGATTCAGCAAACTCAGTTGTGAAATAAGATAAAAATTTACTTCAGACAGAACATACAAATTTTAATTACATCATGACATTAAATCTTGTCATGAAAAACAATGGGACAGGAAAAAAAAAAACATCACATTTCCACTCAGAATATTCCTGGAAATTACCGTGTCCTGGGCTGTAGAACTTTGGCAAATAAAAACAAAAATGTGAAAGTCATTGCATTTACAATAGATCTATAATTTATCTATGCCTTAGGTCAATTCAGCTCACTGGACGGTCATGACCTTGGCAGCATTTCTTGATTGTTTTGTATTGAACAGTTTTAAATATGTAATAAGTGTAGCATCTTGTTATAAAATATGCTTTACCCAGAATAGATTAGTGTGTCCCTGCTGAATTTTTCTATCCACCTATATATATGGGATTTTGTAAAATCTGCAGCCATCATCCACAGCCATGCTATAATTTAAACAATATTAGACATTTGAATTGTTGTATTTTCAAGCACTGAATCCATTTCCAGGAATTTAAACATTTGCCAGTCAACCTTTGATCATTTTTTGTGCCTCCTGCAAAATTTCAAAATCACAGTTCAGGTAGACAGAAATATTCAGAACGTATGTGGAAGAATTGGAAGCTGTTGGCTACAGGTGCGCTTCAGTGAGATTTACCATTGCTTTGATGTTTGACTTTTGACAAGAGATATTATCATGGATCCATGCTGTATTTGTTTCAGTTTGTGCACATCAAACGTTTTTTTTTCCCTCAGCAGGAGAAATATTGCTCACACAGGTGCTCAGGCCTGATCTATTGAGATCAGTTTCAGTAAATTTCATATCATGTCTTATAGACTAACTTTGTTAGAGGCATCAAAGTCTCTTGCAATTGCGTTAACATCAGGAAGAAATATCATGCAAATGGTTTGCCTATTTCAAAAATGCTTTAGTTTCATATTAAGTACATGTAATCAAGAATGACTAACAACATGGAATCTATATTATAAAACATGATTGCAGTTTTTCATCTCTTGAGACATGATAGTATACCAGCTGTTGTCAATAACTATGGCGAAAGGTATTCGCTGATGCAGATAATTGGCCTCGATTTGGTCGCCACTGTCTTCTACAAGCCTGGCGGGCATTTCCTTTTCAAGCTCGTATATCAAGAAATGTGGGTGTGCCATAAGAAGCATGCCTCAAAGTTTAACTGCATGCTTGTAAAATAATGCATTATTTTTCTGCTATTAAAAGTATAGCAACTGAACATAACTTTAATCTGCCACAAATTATTAGACATTGTTATTATAGTAAATTTAATGCAACTTTAAGCTTGAAAGTGCCATCCACTCCAGTACTGTCAATTGCATAAGAAATAGCTTTAAAAGTATTGTATAACCCAGTCAAGTTATTCTTGGGCCACAGAATATAGGTGTATTGCCATAAGTATTGCTTTGATGTGGGGTGGTACACAACTGCGGTGTATATGGGATTTTTTTATAGATATATTTTTTTTATGAATAGCTCTATATCTAATTTGCTGTTGATTTACGTTTTATTTTTTATGTTTGTGTTGTTGTTGTTGTTTTTTTGGTTGGGGGGGGGGGGGGGGGGGGATGGGGGTGTAAATTACAGCATGTGTTTGGAAATCTCTGTTACTAGTGAGTTAATTCTTTATTGATTTAATTATTCACTTTCGTTTTTCGCGTGATTAAAAGTTTTTTGGTATCCGGGAAGTTTTTGTTTTCTTTTTCTGAAGTCTGTTGATGTTGTTGTCTAGATCTATTGTACTCTTGAAATCTTCACCTCTGTTCCTCCATACACTGTCTTTGTCTTCCTCTATAGTCCGTCTAGCCAGTCAACAAAAGAGTTGGGAGTGACAAACGCTCTAGATAAAACCAGATGACCTTGTGACTTGTTGGGTTACCATCTGAGTCCAGAAAAGTTTACAAAAATTTAAAATTTTTGGTGACCAGAGGCCCGATTATACCTGGACTTGTTACGCATTCTTTTAATTGGCGCGTTTTAGGTACGTTGATTCGAAACGTTGCGCTGTAATGTATACTTTCTGCAATTTTGAGGGTATAAATAGACAGATAAACCGAGTGGGAATTTTACTAGTGCCAGCGTCGCAGTGTCAAACTCCAAAAGTAGGACGGACCTCCAGTTTGCTTCTGGGAATGACATCGTTTCTAGTTGGATCCACTGGTTACGACATCACACAGCCGTCGGTTTGATGTAGGAAATACAACTCTAAGGTAATCCTATCAAACTTACTGAAATCCTGTAGAAATCTACGTTGGATTGACGTAGGGATGCTGGTTGGGTATAGGACTGGCCTAGGACACTGCGGCATTACAGCATCAACACAACCCTCGGATATTACATGGAGTAAAACCAGCACTCTTCAGCTGGTGAATGTTATTGTCAAAACAGTCCAGTATGCATGAAAGACTACCTGTAAGAGCTGAAATATTGATGAAGTCCTTTCATCTGCGTACAATCATCTCTGACAGGCAGTGAGATATTAGTGTTCCTGTTGATGAGCGTTACCTAGGTGTTATGACACTGGCAAAACATTGACATTATGTAAATTTTCTTTCATTGAACCAGACGGAACATGTATTACCAATGAACTGGGTCCCAGAGCCACTGGGTACAATTCTTTCGGTGCTTCTTTCGGTGCGAATCGTTCGCAGGCAGTATCACATGGTAACTTTCATGTCAACTCTTAGCTACCAATACCGATTAACCCATGCTTTATTCTAGGTACCGTACGACTGTAAACAGCGTAAAACGCACCGAGAGGTCCCTCCACAATAAGAGCCCTTACACTGTATCTTATAGAGTGCAATACACTGTATGTCAAAGAACTCAGCCGGTAAGATTTCATTATATATCCAATTACCTGTCACGAAAAAGTTTTAAAGAAAAGTAAAAACGATTGGTTCCTCATTTCCTAACTACAGCTAATCTTTGAGAGCACACATGTCCAGCCACCGTGCCAGAAAATATAACTTTGCAAGTGGGCATGCCCAGCGGCCATGCGCTGGGGAGGGGGAAGGGGGATGCCATTCAAAGCGCCCCGGTCAACATGACATTTTTTGGTGACGTAAGTGGAACAGGCCAATAGGCGACATTTCTTTGTGCCCAATATCTATGACAGTGGATGCTTTGTACAAACCTCTTCGCTGGGCCATGAGAATGATCCTGTAAGGCAAGCGGAGGACAAAAGATATAACTGACTAGCCAAAGAAAATGTTACAGTTACGTCACCTCCCAGCTCAGTGACGGCCATGACTGGACAGGGCACTATCAAAGACCTGGCCTTTCACACATGGCCATCAACATGAATTTTTCATCGGGTGCAAGTGTGCAAGCGTACCATGGGGACAGGAAACACGTCACTATCTCCGTTCTCCCGCGCTCAGGACTTCTGTATTGCTACACAGTGTATTTACAAACTTCTCGATCAGTTCCAAGATCTTAGCACTGTCGTTTTCTGCAAACTCATTTATGGGAGCAACAAAGAAAATGAAACTAGGGCATCAGCATCTACTGATATCAATGTCCAAACAAAGAAACAAAAATTCGCTAGGTTGTTACTCACTGTGTAGATAACGAGGTACCTTTTCTAATGATTCTCTCCCCGCAAACTGGGGGGCCGTCGTTTTTTTTATTTTTTATAAGAGGTCTTGTACGTGAGGAAAAAAATAGTGAACGATAAGTATAATTATGTTTCACCTCAGGGCTAATTAGTAAAAGCGTGTCGTGTGCCAGTGGATGCCTTACTGTTGTGGCAAACGAAGTACGGGAGTGACATTGGAAGAAGGAAAAGAGTTGCGGTAGCTAAGATATCTTTTCGTGTCATATTTAAGAGCAATCTGCAACCTCAACAAAATAAGCCATGAGAAAATAGAGTAAGAGAACTCCCGGGAGGAGACTACAGTAAAAAAAAAACACAACGTTATCGACAGATAGAGGTGCCACCACTGTCATTAACGGTAATTCTCTCCCTCTTCCCACTTTTCCGTTTCCCTTTCCTCCTCCTTTACCTCAGATTATCGATGCTAAGAATCGACTAGATTATTGGGCCCATTTCAGACGTGTTGGAAATTGGATTTTTCTCATATTTTCAAGTCCCTGGTCCTATTGGGGGGTAGGATCGAGTACCTAGTCTTCTCGGATAAGGACGAAAAAATTCGGAGGGCCCGTGTGCACGTTGCGCACGTTAAAGATACCTTGGCAGTTGGAAATCGTAAAGAGCAGGCCGAAAGGCCGCTGCCCGGGCAAAATTGAAAATTGAAATTAATAGATTAAAATTTATCCATATCATCCCCCCCCCCCTTCCCCACCAGCAGCAACAAAATTTATTATTATTCATTATTAAATATATATTGTTATTAATAAATATTCAAATATTATTTGAGTTGTGTGTTGTGAACTGATGTGAGTTGTGAACTGCTGTGAGTTGTGAACTGCTGTGAGTTGTGAACTGTTGTGAGTTGTGAACTGCGCCTAACAGGCTGCGTTACAATTTGCTCTGAGATAGAGAGAGAGAGTGAGCGAGACAGGGAGAGAGAAAGAAGCATTGCAGTGTGTTGAGCGCTTCGCAGGCAGCTCCATTCTGCTCTGTGGTTGACATGTTGTTTCTGTAAAGCGCATAGAGCATTTTAAATGGATATGCGCTATATAAATGCTATACATTATTATTATTATTACAATACACACTCACTCACAAACACACACGTACGCGCCACACCCATACACACATTGTAAGGGAGCTTTTTTTTTTATGAACAAATATTGCCAAACTATGGCTGATCTAAAATTTTGAAATGGAAAAATGGTGACCAAAAAAATGTGGTAGACACAATGTTATTCTTGCTAGGCTGATTCAGACTGAGCATGGACGTCTACACCAGAGAGGCTCTGTGGTCTACACTTCAAAGAATCAGTACCTTGATAAACAAGGAGCAAGCCGTCAGTTTGATCAATTACTGGCGAATGATTAATAAAAAAAAAATAGCCTAAATAATTAAGCGCGTTTTGGAGTGTTTGTAAGTGTGTCTGCATACATACATTATACTGATGTATGTGTGTGTATATGTGCCTGTCAGTGAGTGGTGAGTTGTCATCTGATCTCCTCCCTCCCCTCGCCTCCCCTTCCCCTCCCCACAATGTATTCCCACAAGAGACCTGCATGAGTCCATGCCAAATTAGATTAGAAAGCACAATTCTGGCCAATCAGAGGACAGGCGTCTCATTCACTATTGTTTACTGATGCTGTCATGGTGACAGCATGCTCTGTAGGAGAAGGCCTCCCTAAAGTCACACGCTCTGGCAAGTTGAGCCAGAAGTTGGCCTAAGCTCACATTTTGTGCGTCCATCAGGCTCTGAATATAAGTAGCTGATTACTTATTGACTGTACCTCTACAGCAGAACAACGATTGAGTGAGTAATTTGGCCTTGTTTTAGTTATGCATCAGTAATCACAGACAATCTGTCCTTTGCTTTTCCTCGTCTTTCTCAGTTTCTTTTCTTTCACCATTTTCCCTTCCTTTCCTTCTTCTTCTTCTTTTTCTTGCTTTGTTCTTGCTGTTCTCTTTCTTCTTTTTCTTCTCCTTCTTCGCAGTTAGCGCAGATCAGATTTTATGAATACAGAATGATATGCCTTGCATTTACATCAGTTTTGAGGTGTCAGTTGGCTTTTTGGTCAGCCTATGGAAGGTCCTAGTGACAGGAACGTTTGCTCCTATTTAAGTTTGATGCTTATTTTTCTTGTTATCTATTACAGTCACGGGGGTTTGGGAAATATTGTTTCTTTCTTTAAATTTTACCATTAAAGTTTTGTACTCGACCCAACTGCGACGTCGATTTGCACTGCGAGACACGGGAGGCCCTGCGAAACCATTGTTAGCATGGAGCGGAAAGTAGGTCGCTGCGGTAAACAATATCCGTTTGTGCATTTCCACGGGGCGTAGGAGCTTACAAACGGTTTTAAATAGTTTCAATCAGCCCAAAAATATGAAAAAATCACAGTAAACAGATATGCACACTATCTTTGGTGAAGAAGGTCTCTTTCAATTCTTCAATTTCTTGTTTACCGCAGCGACCTAGTTTCGCGAATTGGCGGAAGTGAACCCTCTCTATACATCTATACTCTCTGATTTCTCTCGGTTATTTTATCATGTTTGCCATCGCAGCCTCGTGTCGCGGTCGTAATCGCGGTCTTCATTCTTCTCGGGTTTTTGTTTTGCGTTTGTGTGAGCGTCATCAGCAAATTCTATGACGTCACAATTTTCTTTTTGCCTTTCAAGTGGCTATTGTTATTAATGTTAAATGCACGTAGTCGTACTAAGCCGACAAGTGACAATACTGAAACTGTGTTCACTGTTCAGCCATGACCTAAAATGTAACATAAGACAGTCTAAAAAAAAAAAGCCACTTCAATTCGTTTATTATCTCCTCTATACTTCCTCCACCATTCCTTTCCCAGCTATTTTGTTTCCATTTTACCCCTTCCGACTTTGTAATTTCTTTGTCCAAAACACTGTGGGACACGGTGATCTAGAGATGGTGCTTGCCTCTCATGCCAATGGTACCGAGTTCGAATCCCGGTCGGTGCAAGCTTGTTGGAATTTTGGGATTTTCTTCATATTTTCCTGTAAGATCCAGCCCCTAGTCTTCTCGGATAACGACGAAAAACTCGGAGGGGCCGTGTGCACGTTGGCCCGTTAAAGATATCTTGGCAGTTGGAAATCGAGACGAACAGGCAGAACAGGCTGCTGTGTGTGCAAATTAAATAAGATTTATCCCTACCACCCCCCCCCCCCAATAATACAACACCCACCGACCGACGCTGCACTGTGGCGACGACGTGCCTGCTTCAGTTATAACTGGAGTGCAATGACACTAAGGCAAATTTCCCAAATGGGATTAAAGTAGTAAAATACAAAATAATAATAATAATAATAATAATAATTAGCCCACAAGAATGTTGTTGGAGGGGCTTAGTCTAATTACAAAGTCAAATGAAGAAAATACTGAGCTGTGTTCGCTGTTCAGCAACGGCTTATAATGTAAAATACCACTCGGCCCAAAAAGACAGCCTTTGCAAAATGGTTAATCATTTTGGCCATTTTTTCTTAACTAACTGAGAAGGCCTCTATTGTCAGGGATCTTCTCATTTATCTTTACATTTCTATAATCTAAATTCAGAGATTGAGGCACACGTTGCTAAAAATAAGCATACCGGGGTACCCGAGACACAGAATACTGAGACAAGCATTCCTTCTTTCAGTATATGTCCACAACTTGCGCGCGTATAAAGTAGGTGAGTACTACTCACGGGGATAATACGCGCGCAGGTCGACGGATGGAATTTTGAATTGAACCGTCTCGGTATCCCGTGTCTGGGGTGGTACAATCTGATACAGCTAAAAATATCACGTGCAAATTTAGAAACGAGAGAAAGGAAGACAGAAAAGAAACATAAGAATCCCATCTAAAGTCACAATACAGTTAAAGAAATGTCTGGAACGGCCAAGTGTATATTATAGAGCATTCTTGAATCTGCGTCATAAATTAGTCTTATTTCGCGATATTCCGTACATCTCTCCCAGTCTCATAGGCTCACACGCCCACATTTTGTTCCTGACATATATTTTACATACTGATCCTGGTCAACATTTCCACCATCATCAATATATTATGACCAGCTCGATCAGTAATGTATAATAATATTATGATTAATATTTTCATGGTTTGGGCGTGTTATGTGTTGGTTAATATTATGTAAAGATCACTCAGAAATGACTTACTTTTTTTTCCTAACGAATAATTCATCAATAACTCTACATCCCTTTGAAGTTAAGTTCGCAAAGCGTTACTTTGGAAGAGCCAGTTTGCCTGCACTTGTAAACTTTATACAAAAACTCGTAGGATGAACCACACACACACGCTTCTTCGTCGATCGTCCACGTCCAGTACGTAGCAGTGTTTTTTCAGACCCAAGTTTAGTAAAGTTGATATTTTGGCATTCGTCGACTTGGCCCACCTGAGAACGTGACATGGAATATCTCCAGCCCTGGGCCTCATGGCGAAATTCCAACGTCCAATGTTTTGAAACTTCCATACAAACAAACTCTCGCCCCCCCCCCCCTCCTCCCCTACACAGGCACTAACATACACAACTGCTCTCTCAGAAAGTTTTGACCAACGGTGATCTTTCAGTCCAAAGTTTTTTGCTGTTCTTTCCTGACAGTAATCTCTGGAGCTCAAAACAGAACGTGTTATTTTTTAACCAACCGTGTCTCACAGGATCAATTTCCATGCCATAGACCTGATGTGTTCATTCAATCCCTTTCTAAACACCTAACATTAGCTTTCTCACAAGCTCCAGAATCCAAGTCTTAGTTCAAAGTTATAATTTAATATATAAAAGTACTGGTCAGTTTTTAAATCGTACATTTAGTTATGTTGGACATTTAGTTATGTTGGACAGCAGGAGTCCAAACTGGACCATAGTAATTTTGCCGAGTGGACTTCAGTGTTGTGTTAGTTGCTGACATTCCACACGTCAGGACCGAGTTAAACTCACAAGTTACGCTATGTCTTGGTAAAATATTCAGTCTTCAAATTGGGTGACTTTAACATCACAGTTTTCCTTGTCTCAGACATATCCCAGAGACTGGAATATCGGAATAACCAGCACGACATTCATGAGTACACGTGTACGCATTCCCAGCCTACGTTAATTTTGTCACGGTGTTCTAGACAGTTTTAATTAATAACATCCAGCCAAACAATTAACTAACGCTTTCAGCTAACGGCTGAATCCCAGGATTCTCTCCCAGGGCGGAACGTCCGCTATACCAGTTTCCAAAGTTGGGGGGGGGGGGGGAGCATATAAACGCTCCAAGATACGTTCAAATACGTTTACATATTTGTTCTACGTTTTAAATTTAAAAACTCAAAGCTCAAGGAAGACAGTTCTGAGGGAAGTTTTGATTGCTGTGATTCCTGGAGGAAAATTGCTGAAAAATCGTTTGATCTCACAGGGAAACTGAGTTAAAACATTGCCGAAAAGGTGCCACTTGCAGAGAATGTGCTTAGGTAGCCACCGCCCCCTTCCCCCCCCCCCCTCCCCCCACCGTCACCCCCTTCTAGTTCCTCCACTGGTACTCTCCGATAGTGCTCCTTCAATATACCATCAATCAATGCACACTTGCCACGCCTCTATTCAATCACTCAGCTATCGATAAAGCTGTGAAAGTGATTAATGCGAGCCTCATAGAAATGGTCGGTCAACTGTGTTGATAATATCCTGCCTTCTCACACCCGCTCTGGGCTCTCAACTGCAAATGACAAAGGCGTCCACTGAAGCTGAACTGCGTTAACAGTGCAAATGCCTTTATAACTCTCATACACAGGATGCACAGTGGCCATTTCACTCTGAACGACACGTAAATACATACATGAATATTAATTAGGCAGGTGGCAGATTGAGACAAATTTGTTTTAGTGTGAGCTGTGGACTATAGTGTCAAACAGAACCTCGTGCACTAGCGAGACCGAAACAAATCGCGCTCATTGGTTCAGGCACGTCAACTATTCTGTTGGTACTATGTGGACTACTGGTCTTCAGGACCTCAATAAAATATATTTCGCCTTTTGAAAACTAATCTTATCTAGTATTTTGTATTTTGAGGTTATGTTTCCAATGCTTCAGGCTTTCATGACAGAAATTCAATAGTTTCACCAGCAACACTTCACCATTTCCATTCAAAAAGTACACACCTGTGCATATGGACAAGAAACTACGCTTGAATGGGTAATTTTGTCTTTGAAGAATGACAACAGGCCTAACTGACGTTATCTGCGTCAAGTCAGTGATGTTGAATACAGTAATGACGTGCCCTGGTAATGGTGTCTTTATGGCGAAATTGAATGTTTAAGGCGCACTTTTGTAATATTTCAAAAAGATCAAAGAAATTCTCAGATTTGAACATTTCATTTTGCTGTCGATTTACCGATCAGAAAGTCTTAAGGTCATGGAAAATCTAGGATTGCATGCGAAAGGTTAATTAATTACTACATTTACAATACAACAATCTGTTTTCGAAAAAATTGCAAGAGACTGACAGCGCGAGTTTCTAAACGCACTTTTGTGCTGTTCGTGATACATCGGAGAAAAGTTTAAGCCTTTACAACTTCTGCAAAGCGAAAACGCAGTCTACGCCCCTGCACTGTCTGCTGCTGATAGGGCAGTGGTTATCGTTATTTGTACAAATTCTCGGCCCTCCGAAACTCTGGTCGCTTAAGTTGTAACTTAATTTGGCATTACCAAGTCCTTCCGAGACTACGTCGTGCTAACGGTGTGGTCAAGTTTTAGCAAATTGCTCGTGGATACCGATTTTCGTTCTGAACGGCAGTTTATAAAACATTTTCTGAATGCACTTTTGCCTAATTTCTTCAGGGAAAATCAAACATTTTCCGAAGTATATGGGAATGTCCATTTATTTCCTGTTCTGGGCTGAGTAAAATTTATGAATGGTGACTGGATCATCTAACATTTAGCCTATGTTTACCGCACACGCCAGTAGTGATCAAGAAGGACATAGGCCTACATATTTACAGAATCTCAGGGATGGACGCAATGTTGCAGTACATCTTACACAGGGTAAGAATATAGGCTGAAATCTTAAATTGGTTTTCTCCCTTTGTTTTGGGTAGCCATTTTGAGCAGGGGTCTCAGCCTTCTTGAGAAGAAGAGCCATATTTGAGATTTCCGATAGAAATTCAACTTAATTAATTGTGAGCCGCAACACACATGAAAGTCTATGCCGGAAGTAATGTTTCACATTAAAAAATTTGAAAGACAAGGAAAGCTATAAGCTAGAGAGCCGCATCTGACTCGCAAGCCGCTGTTGCCGATTCCTGCTTGAGAGGCTGGATATATCGAAGCTGAGAAATATTACCATACAGTAGTATGTAATGTTATTTTGTTTGCTTACTTGCACGAAACAAGAAAACAGTTTCGAAACTATTATTTCTATTATTTTTACAGACCATACTTTAGGTAAGCCTATAAAATGCATGGATACGAGTTTTGCAAAGTAAAGAAAGCGATCCAAGTAAAAGTGAGATGTTTACGTTTTCTTCTTTGATCACTTAATTTCTTGTGTTTCACATTTTTGGGGCCCAATCACAATACCTCAAGGAAGGAGAGGAAATCACCACCCCCCCCCCCTCCTCATTTATGCAGCGTGCACTTCGGAGACAGACGAGAGAGAGAGAGAGTTAGAGACAGAGAGAGAGTTAGAGAGAGAGAGAGAGTTGAATTGTGTTCATATCAGGGAAGGCAGCTGCAAGGCTATTATAAAGGTTGACGAGAGAGCAAAGGGAAGTCAATCAAACTTTTGCTAGCCCCTAGAAGATAAGCCCCAGCAGTTCAAAATATTTATAGCACAGCAACATGAGAAAGCGTCTGTTAGCAACGCACTGTTGTGTGATTGTGTCATGTGGAGAGGCGATCAACCAATCGGTCACCATATGGGACACTAGCAATCAAAATGGCGGCTGCCATGATCGACTCGGCTCGAAGTTTTTCGAGTGTTGGAGGAAGTGGACCTCCTTTAGAAATGGATGTTGTTAATGCTGAAACACGGGTAAGTTGGGCAATCTAAAACCTCTGATTCAATAACATGTTTGTGAAACAACAATGAATGTATTTATCAGGCGGTAACTGTGTCAGTGCAGGGACAATTTAACAGAGAGAGACCTGCCTACCGTACTTGTGGCAATAGCACTGTTGAAACGTAAAATAAATGACAGCTAACTTTTGTCTGCGTAAGTTACAATCCATGTATAATCAACAGGATTTGGGGAAGGTACAATTAGATAATTTTATATAAACATGAGCAGTACCAGATTTCTTCAGTTGCCCATTAACACGTTTTGTTTTAATAGCAACTACTTCAGTGAATTCTTAACTTTCTTTATTAAGATGCGGTACCGTGTATTATTGCCATAAAAACGACAGTCAAACAACAACATGAAATGAAAACAAACAGTGAAATGGGAAATAGTAGGACCCTGTAAGACTTGAATATTTGCAACACGTCCTGGTAAGGCAAGCCATAAATGACGTCAATGCTTATCTGCTTCTGATTGTCTGGGAATGGGGGAGGAACTTATAGAGATATGCACAAAAAATGTTGCTGTGAAGAAAGCTGTTATATTATTACCGAAAACGCTGATAACTCCGGCTTTGTTAACTCCTGTCTAGGTTTTAGGCCTACATAATGTGTGTTTCACTTTTGCCCCTCTAGGCCTACACTGTCTACACACCACCTAGGCAGCTGTTAGATTCTTATCGACAACTTTTGTTGTTGTTGTTGTTGTTGTTGTAAAACATCAATTTTCACTTTGTCCATTCTCTTTCCGTCTTGACAGAATGCATTAACTTTCTGCCTCCCTCCAGTGTGCAATCTTATCTACTCTCATTACTTCTACTGAATCAAGAAAATCTGATACTGTATGAATGTTTTGCAGGACAGTAAAGTATTGTATGAGTTTAGCCTTAGGCCTGGTGAGATTGGAAACAGCCTGTCACTTTACTAGAAACTCTACGCATAAACTATTTTCTCAAAGTTGCAAAACTTTCATGTACACATGTAATTTTGCCCAAACCATCCATGAAATGTCAAGAGATTACACAATACCATACACATATTTGTTCATATAAATATGACTTACGTGTATCTCACAAAGACAAACTCTTATATTCTCTCCCACTGTCAGATTAAGGGTCTGTATTTTTATCCACCCACCCACCCTTCCATCCATCCATCCATCCATCCATCCACCCATCCATTTACCCGAGGGCCACCCACCCATCCCTCCGACTGACAGCCCATTCATCTATTCATTCGTCCATCCGTTCATCCATCCGTCCATCCATCCATCCATCTATCCACCCATCCATCCACCCACCCACCCATCCATCCATCCATCCATCCACCCACCCACCCATCCATCCATCCATCCATCCATTCATCCATCCATCCATCCATCCATCCATTCAAATGCCTAACAATTCATTTGCCTATTCATCTATAATATCTATACAATAGTGAATTTTAGTGTTGCAAAACTTGTAAATGAAATGTACCATTGTTCCTTTAGCTCGGGGATGACGTCCTGTCCCGACAATTCGTGAAAGAACTGGAACATTATTATGACAAGGCAGATATCCAAGATAAAGCCAAGTGCTTACAGTTGATCACCTCTGTCAGGTTAGGAGAAGAACTCAAACAACAAGTCAGGAAACCTCACAGACCAAAGACAGCCATGCCAGCTTTTGGTAAGTCACCGCAGATACAAACACTGTGTACTGTAGCAGGTCATGCCCCACATTAGAGATAAAAAGAAATGTTATAGTAAATCACTTAAGAATAAGAAAGGAAAAACTTTCAGGTGTAAATACTAGTGGCAGTTATGCTCCTAAAACAAAGACCTCAAGCCAGAAATGAAAAGCAACTCAACTTTTCGGTCTTGAATGTCCCCCTTCAGGAAAAAAAATTGAAACAGATTTTAAAAAATATATATCAAAGCAATTGTCTGTTTTTAAAAAACAACTACCACTTATCTGAGAAATGGACAAGGAAAAAAAAAGCCTGTCATATTTGGCATGCACTCCTATTGTAGGAAATACTATATTATGGTATGGCCCAGCGGATTTGTGTGTGTGTGGGTTGAAATATTATAGACATCTCATGTGGTTATGGTCTTCAGTCCTTGTGTCATCTTCGACAGTCATTCTGTCGTTCCTTTTCTACTTCTTATCTGCCTTTTCTCATTCTTTGCTCCCGACTTAAGTCTCCTGCCTGTCGTCTGACTTCCATCCGCCCATCCTCCCCCTTTTTTTTTTCTCTTCATTTTCTTTCTTCAGTTTGCTCCACTCCAGTCAGTTCCACTCATTTCTTCATTTCGCCCTTCATTTTTCACAGGAAACAATAATTTCTGTCCATCATTTTCACGTAATGCCCTTTGCACACACCCCTAACCACTGCCTCGCTGGCTTTCTTCCCTCAGCGTAATTAATATTAGAATTTATACACAACTTTGTCCAGCCAAATACCCCGTCGAGCGGTCGTTCCATATATCAGTTAGATTTTACTAGATCAAGCCCAACTAATATTTTGTAATTTACGACCTTTTGTCACCCATTGTTAACCCTTTCAGTACTGAAACAGTATTGCTGTTAAGTCTTTATTGCTCCATCAGGTACAGGCCTTGTTTCTCCATTACTAGCTTTTAAATACAGATCAGTAGAGTGATTCAGATTCATGTTTGCCATTCAAATCTACTGAAATAAGTGGATCTCAATACAAAGTGGATTCGTTAAAACCTAGTTTTCTCTGTGTCAGTAGTCAAAGGGTTAAGAAAAACCCAACAACGAATGCTCGAAGAGAAAGGCGAATTTTCTTGAGTTTATTGTATAAAAGACGGTAGCTGTTTTGCTTTCTCGTCCCGCTTAAACCCTTTCAATACTGAAACGGCATTGTTGTTAACGCTTTACTGCCCTTTCTGTTACATATTTTGGTTCTCCATTGCCAGCTTTCAAATACGGATGAATATCCAGATTTAGATTCATATTTACTGTCTAAAGTAACTGAAATAAGTGGATCTTTATATAAAAAGGATCTGAGAAAATTTAGCTCTCACTGCGTCAGTAGTCAAAGGGTTAATACACCCAGGCTGTGCGGTGGAATCCTTTACTGGGACACCTTTCTGTTTCAAAACCCTGCCAGTTTAAAATCGAACTTATTGTATGAGATTTTTATTCAGAGGCAAACCAAATAATACTGTCCTAGTGAAATGCTATGTATAGAGACGGAGTGAAAGCCGTCTCTGTATAATATGTTAATGATTTACACATTTTCTTAACGTAGACACGCTGGTTCTTTGTGACGCTGCTTTCGGGAGTTTATTAAAGTTGAACCCAGACGGAGGCGACAAAATTTTGCAGCAATAACTTTTATGGAGAGGTCGAGAGAGTTGAAGGCGCGAGAAAGGACAGGTGGAGTTGGCGAAGATCAATAGGCGCCGCTGGTCTGTGACGGGAATCCACCTGTAACACTTCAAGCCTAGTCAAGTGTGGTAATCTTTGTCCTCAGGGACCGTCGAATATTTTTATACATGTAACACTAAATTATGTGGGCAGCATTGAACTGTGGGGGTTCCTTGACATAGCTGTCAGACTAAAGTTTAACAAAAAGTAACAAAACGTACAGTTTTAAGAAGTCAGATGTAAAAGTTCTTGAGTTAGATGCTATAGGTTCATACGACAATATCTAGCTGAAGTATCGCGAGTACATGTACATTCTACTTCCATCTTCTTGGACAGTATTTCTGTGAATGCAAGCAATACCGAGACTTACGCTAACCTATCCAGGTTGAGGAAATGTGTCACAAAATGCAATATGAGACGGAAGAAAAAAAGAGGTGGGGGGGGGGGGGTGCAGGAGGAGACCCTGTCGTCAAACAAAATTTAATAATTCCCACTACCCACCCATGCAACAGATGAGTATTAAAAATCGGGTAGTGGCTTAAGCTGTGCTTTTGATTTGAGAGCTTATCTCAGACATACAGTCCATTCAAATTGCATGGACTTCTATTTCATAGGGAAGGAAGTTTTTGATGCCGTCAAGCTCAGAGTTTGAAAAAGCAAACCGTGAAAGCTGAATAAGGCCGTTAGTCGATCATTCATTTGTCCAGTCGTTATTATGGTCTTAGATTCATTGGAGATCCATGCTCAGATCGTGAACGTGAGGCCAGCATCGCCTTTTGGTGTTGGTGACAGCGAAACATAATTTCAGACACACGTATCATCAAAGCTGCTATTATAATGATATAATAATAATAATAATAATATATTGCATTTATATAGCGCCCAACCCCGTCGATGACAAGCTCTGGGCGCTTTAACAAACTCTTACACACACACACACACACACGCATACACAAAAGAAATTCAAAAATATTTACTCTTGTTGCTGCCGAAAAACATCTAGCCTAGTTTGTCTGAAAGAAATGGGTCTTCAGATGGCGTTTGAAAGAACCAATGTCATTAATTTCCCTGGTTGTCTTTGGAAGAGTGTTCCAGATGGTAGGGCCAAGAAATGAAAAGGACTTTTCTCCTACAGTGGACAGAGTCATTTTAGGTACTTTCAATTTTGTAGTGTCAGATGATGATCTTAGTTGACGAGATGGAACATAGTAATCAGTTAAATCAACTAGGTACGATGGAGCAGTATTATTGACACATTGGTGACAAATGGATGACAATTTGTACATTATTCTTTTCTCGACTGGCAGCCAGTGCAAACTCTGCAGAAGTGGCAGGGCTGAATCTCTTTTCTTTTTCTTCAAAACAAGTCTCGCTGCATTGTTTTGAGCAATTTGGAGTTTTCTAATATTTTTTGTGTGAAATTCCAGCCAAAAGGGATTTGCAATAGTCAAGCTTTGAAAGTACAAAAGAATTTACTAAAACAGCCGCAGTTTCAGTCGAAATAAGATGTCTGATTTTACCGATTTTCCAGATTTCCATGTATAGAATGCGAATGAGGTGACTAACCTGAGATGACATAGAAAGATTTGAATCAATGTAAACCCCTAGGTTTTTTACTTTTTTTGAAATTTCTATTGAATTAGTGCCAATTATCATCTCAGTTCTGTCCACTTCTTGCAGAACCCGCTCACGGCCTAATAAAATAACCTCAGTTTTATCCTCATTTAGAGCCAGTTTGTTTTGGTTCATCCAGCTTTTAATTTCTGTTATACAGTTTCCAGCCTGCTGCAGAAGGCTGTCAACATCGCATGGCAAGGCAGAACTGTAGAGCTGGGTATCATCAGCATAGAAATGATATTGTAAATTAAATTTCTTTATTTCATGTACAAGTGGAATAGTATAGATAGTAAACAAAATAGGACCAAGCACTGAGCCTTGTGGTACGCCATACTGAAGCGCATAGGAAAAAGATCTTATTTTGTTGGTTACAACAAATTGGTGGCCATTTGACAGATAAGATTCGACCCATTTAAGGGCGACCCCTCTGATTCCAAACGATGTTTCTAGCCTTCTGAGCAGGATTTCGTGATCGATGGTGTCGAACGCTGCTGATAGATCCAACAAATTATCTTTGTTGTCATCGATCAGGTGTTTCCCACCAGACATGGCATTATATTAATTTTGAATCGGGACCTTCAGTGAAATACAGGAGATGGTCATGTCCAGTTCTTAATGGCAAACAACTGTTACAGCGAGGTAATACCACTAAAATGATCATTATGTGTAGCGTGAGATATTCGTTTGGTTAATAATTAGTTAGTACATTTTGGATGGCCATGAAGCAAACAGTTTGAGTCTTCAAGATTTGTTGTAGAGACTGTAAACTTCAGATTACCCAAGGAGAGGCGTGCATGAGCCACTTGCTGTTGTGTTACAGTCGTGTCTTAGTTTCATGACCACGCTGACTTTTCAATGAGCCCGTGTCTTGCATGCGTGCGCATCTCCATTCATTTGTGTAGGTTAAAAATTAAAATGTGACGCAACTGCGATGCACCTGCAACGTATAACTTAAAATCGCGTGTGTGCGTCTAGCTTGAGCCTTTTTGACCATCCGTCCCCACCCCAGACGTTGTATTATAGATCTGTAAGTTTACGTCATATCATCTGACTGAGCTTTGGCCCGAATAGTGGCATTAGAGAGGATCAGTGTTACGCATGAAGGCAGACACCCCCCCCCCCCCACCAACTAACCAATCCATACACGCTGCATGAGTACCACTGTCAGGGCCGGGTTCTAATGACCGGGTCAGCCACTGCCCTGCGGTGTGTGTGTGTGTGTGATCTGGAACGTGTCAATGAAGGGATCTGTGTACTGATCATTGGCCGACATCGGTTGTCGTGTATTGAAAATCTTTGCCAAACCCCCCGTGAAGTCACGCCGATTCTGACTCGAGTATCGTGTATGAGCTGTGAACAAATTTGCTTGTGATATACACATTTTTAATGTACCCGGCTACAGCAATAACAATGTCAAAACTGGGCAATAAGAAAAAGTTGCGACCCCACAGTTTTTCTGTGGTTTTCATAATATTACAGCAATAACAGGCCCTTTACAATGCAATATCGCGTTTCGATAATTACACCAGAAACCTAAGTCTTTACATTCACTCACTTTTTTAAAAAGAGAATGATAGATCAGAAGAAAAGACCAGTCATCACTTTATTGGTCAAGCCTTTGCCAGTTACACAATAGCGAGGTGACTGAGTTTGAGAGGGTGCTCTGGTAGGTGGGTGAGTTGTAGTGAGGTGCTTATTATTCAAGTAGTAATTAATTCCATTTTAAGTAAGACAAAGACCGAAACATTTGCTTGGCGGTTGTTAAATTCCACTGAATATCTCCTGTAATCTGGCTCTCCCGCCAAAGGTTGCATGTATGCGAAAGTAGGTCGATATGTATGACTTTCAGCTCGCGAGAATTTTTTTTTTCTTTCTGGTTTTGACTGCATCAAATGTAAATTTTAAGAGAAGCTCGAAGGCATAGTTAGAATGATGGCATTATCCTCAACAAAATTAAATTGGAAGACATCGGGCATTTACTACGTGACGATGCTTGTTTTACAGAATCGCGGGGAAACCTCTATAACTGCGCGATGGTTTGGTGGCTATTAAGTCTCTATTAAGTGGTTTCTAATAACTATAATGGTCCTTGATCTGATTTTAGACCGCTAGGCGCTTCCCCGAATCTCACATTCCAAAATTCTTTGATCTCTGATTTTGTTGTGTTTTTTTGTTTTTTCAGCGTTCTTTTAATTAAGTAATTTCCCTCCGACCTCCACTTTCCCTGTCGTAGCTTTTCACAAGCTTAAGACCATGAATCCACACCTGACTGCCGGAACCGGCAACATCAAATATTAGCCCGTGTAATGACGTGGTCTGGCAGTGCAGGAGCTCCAGTCAGGTCCAGTTACAGATATTACAGCAAAAGACGAACTGGTTGACACGAGTCTATGTCAAACTTCTCTGCCCCCCGTTATTGATTTGTTTGTGTACTCTGAGCAAAGGTTGCAAAAGTCCGGAGTTCTCAAGGGTAAATTCAGTTTCGTTCAAAGTCTCAAAGGGCTCACTTGGATATGTTCAAATTGGAAAAAATGGGAATCCGATATAAGGCCAGTAAGGATACAGGTATGCTCAGCAGAATCCAGAGGCGTACTACGGAAAATAGTGCCGAAGACAAGCACTGAAATTACGCTCCTGGCCAAATATCTGACACCCATCTTTGAGATAACCCTACCTTAACATCAGATAAAATAAATGCAAAGCAAGCTCGATAATCTCTTCATTAACAAATTATAACACTACCTAAAAATTATGCAGTGTAGCTGCATTTTCCTCATATCTGAGGGAAAGCTTTTATTCACTTTCCGAGCATAGATTGTCTCACTTTTCTGAGAAACTGCTCAGTAGCGGCGCCTCCTTCAAGTAGCGTCCATGATACGTGCCATAAATGCCATGCTTTAGATACGCCACTGTCTGAGTTTGGCAGAGTGTCCGGGCGTCATGACACGATGTGTGTGTGGGTGTGGTAAGTGAATATTGCATGGCAGGGCAAACAGTTTATGAATGCCAAAGGACAAGTCAAATAGTCAAACAAAGAAATCTGTCGACCAGCGTCCAACCAATCTTTGACGAACAGAATAAATTAATTAGTTGCTGCCAGCCAGTCAATCAATCATTCAATCGATCGATCAATCAGTCGCGCAAGGAAACAATCGATCGATCGATCAGTCAATCAATCAAAATGTCACTCATTTAAATAGTTACCTCTGCACTCACTCACTCAGCCAATGCATGCACATTGTAATCTGTTAAATTCCAGCCTGGACAATCCAACTATTTGTCAGAGAGAGAGAGAGAGAAAGGGACTCGCTTGCAACTGACAGAGGAAATCAATGGAAAAGAGGATAAGAAAACTTACACAGACTTGGACTTAGAACGATATGGCATCAAAAAAATTGCTGATAGATCCTCTATCGTTTTCAGGGAGATAACCATCGCCTACTTGAGAGAGGAGAAGAAGAAGAAGAAGAAGAGTATAATATGTGCAGTTAAAACCTCAGGCGAGGTTTTATGATTATATCTCAGTCGAAAACACTTCTGTTAACTAGAAAGCTCGGCTGCCTTGCTATCTTATTACGTCAAGCATGAAAATACACTGTAGAACTTAAAAATTGCAGCAAGGGTAAATACTCTGCGAGACAGAATGCCGTGACCAAACGCCACAAAACTGGAACAAAAGTTTCACCGACAAAGTTCAAACGTACCGCAGCTGTTGACGTTGTAAATGGCTTAAAACTGGCGGCTTAGGTGGTGGGCCGGTCGGTTAGTCTGTTCGTCATTTTGCGTATAGATCTAGGAGATGCGCACTTGAATGTAAACAGTTTTGCTTTAAAAAGTCTTTCAGAAATATGTACGGTGAAAAGCTCCCAAAGGAGTGCCAGTTTGTGAACCGGTTCACGAGTACGGTCACACTTGTGAAGCAGGCACGGTTATTTACAGAAGAACGGTTTGTCTCAGCGTTGACTAATCCTATTATCAACACGGGTCATTCAAAGACAATGTGACAGTTAAAGGGGAATTAATGGTTCAAGAAGTTCTTGAGTTGTGTATACAGTTCCTAAGTCCCCGTGGGCACCAACGAGACAGATATTTAGAGAGTAAAAGATTACGGGCGATTTTTCCACATATGTAGGCACCACATATAATCCATTTCGGCATGATCATTCGTAGGTATGAGATCCAGGCCAGGCAGAAATATCTAGATTATAATATACCTGTCACAGCTCCGAGGAATCACAGAACACACCAGCAAACTTAGTATTTTGACACAAACAGTAAGTCATAATTATATTTCGATATATTTCGGCAATAATAATTATTTAGTTTGGACAATTCTTGGCCTCTCTGTGACGTCGTAATCTTTTTTTTTCCAGTGCCACCTATGACGGAGAGAGACGTGTGAATGTCAATCTAGATTACTTCGTTTTAAATTATTTTAACCGAATGAAATATTATCGATTCTTCTGCCTGGGTTAGAATTCTTTACAGCTAATAGTTTTCTTTTGGTCATCACAGCAATTGAACTGAACAAAGACCAGAGCAGGGAGCAGAATGTGAACTATTTTTGCATCTTAATTCTGTAAAAATGCTGTGCGTGTTGTTTAACGCGTGGGGTCGTTTTCCACAAATCGTCAGAATGCAGGGATTCAAGTCTTAATTCTTTGGCTCTCATGCCATGTTATCTATCTGTTAGTTTCCTCGGGAATGTCATGGTTCGGGGACATCTATTATGCGTGTGGCGAGCTATAGAGCTATCTTCAAAGTAAGAATGCCGTGAGTATCTTTACCAGCGATGCATTGCCCTCATTCATTGTTCTGTCCTGGCCGTCATCATCATCATCATCGTCGTTATCATCATAGTCACATTTATTTCTATCTCCAACATCATTTCTATTGCATAAGAAGACACGATTTCTTCACCCGCTCCTACAGGTTACAAAACTCCATCTGTGTTGAGCCCCTACCAGACCACCTATGACAGAGATTACCCACCTAAAACTGATGGAAATGTCTGGGCCATTAGGTAAGAGAACAAAGTACAAACAACCATCATTTCCCAGCTGCCATCCTTACGTCAAACCCATGTAGATTTGTATAAGATTTCCTTAGGTTTGGTAGGGCTGTATAGAATCTCCTACATCAAACTGGCGGCGGCACAATGTCGTACTACGGTAGTCGGAATGGTGCAGGGTTGCTGGCTTGACTGGTATTGGAGTCAGTACTGACAACAAATTACTTGTCTGTGGTGATACTTTAATTTTGCATGCCCTCCTATATCCATCAGTTTCATGACAGACCAGTCAGCTGTTTTAACTGATGCTTAAATTTTGGCCATGTTAACAAGTGAAATCTGGTAGGAATGTGACTCAGGAAAGGTTCAGATTACATAACTGTTATAAGAGACTGATCAGTTTTGTTTATTTCTATCATATCCTTGGACTAAAAAGCGGCAGTCTATAGTATTGTGCAGAGAAAGTTTTTTCAGCCGCAATGTCCGTTATTACTCAAGCTAGATAACTCAGCGTGTCAAAATTAAGCCACGACTTTGTCAGTTACCCTCGATTTCTCCGTGACTGCTGCTCCTTTTAACCACCCATACGGCGCCAATATTTGTCCTTATAGAGCACCACATCAGAAGCAGCGAAACGTGATCTAGATCTAGGTCTATGTAAATATAATCAATCAATTATTGATTATTAACGGCCTGTAATTATCCTTACATGAAAAACTGCACAGGCCTATGACATCAGACGGTTACGCCACAACCGTGCCAGAATCTAAACCGCTAGGACCCACAACCTATGACGTGGAATTCTGTAAGAAGAATCAAAGACCTGCCAGCCCAGAGAGAATAGGTACAGCGTCTGGGAACAGAAACAATAGGCCCCACCCGCCACAGGTAAACCCATAAGTTAAAAGTTGACTGGACTGTTGAGTGCAGGTGCAGTTATGTCCTGCTTTATGAATTTAAGCATAGAAGATATAGAACAAAATGTTGTAATATCCATCATTGTTTGAAAGCAAGCAGCAGAGTCATACAAATTCTGACCTTTATACTTCATCATTTTTATGTAATCAGTTTAATATAATAATTAGTGTGCTATCAGTGAATTCAATCATTATGTAGGGGGTTGTTGCTCATGAAATAGGTAGGCCTATATAGATGAAGCTGATTTATTTGGAGATTCATTTTGGTGTTTATTGATTTTCTGTGTCCATAGATATAAGAGTAATATGTTTTTCCAGATGAGTTTTATTACAAGCTATTTATCAAAGATCCCTGGACAATGAGGCAATTCCTTTCCTGGCTAAGAAAATGATTGCTCTAAAGAGCCACATGCATGTATACTGGCTATTCTTGATCCTTCATTGATTAATGCTCATTGTTGTAGCTTTTTGCCTCTTTCTTGTCTCTGTGATTCTCCAGTCTTTTATGGTGTGGCGGTTCCCTCGTAAGAACAGATACAATCGAGACGACGGTGAAAGAATATCAGAGGACTTGACCAATCAAAAGTTGAATCAGATCACGAAAAGGCTGTGTCACTCAGTCTATCAGAATGATTATTTAGGAATACCACAAGGTTTGTCTCTATCATTTGCCATGAAATAATATAGTCATGTTGTTTCTGCCAAAGACACAGCCATGGAAACAATGTTATTTTAATTTTTAAGGAACAAATTAATAATGTTGTTCTTTTTTTTAACTGACAGTAAGTTTCATTTCATTTTTTGCTGCAAACAGAAAATACTTAGTTAGTCCAACTTGTCCATTTTCCAAATAATTAGTTTCAGTTTATCTTGCACTTGGAATAAATCCAGTGTTGATAAATATGATATATAGTGTACAGTTAGTTAAACATAATGTCACTTGTGACCTGTTTTTGAACATAGCCTGGACTAAGGAACTGATTGGCAGTCAGTAAGCAATTATGGTATTTCACTATAAAAATGGTGGGTATAATCTGTAGTCATGACTTATAGGGATTTTTAACTTTTGTACAACTTTGTATGTTTACATCATAACCTCAGGTTTCCAAGTAAAATCAGCATTCAACCTGCCATCCAACTGGAAAGACAACGTGGCATACGGGATGGAATCAAACCAAAGGGAATCCTACCAACTACCATTCCAGCAGGCAGAGCTGCTGTTACCCACTACACGCTATGGGAGTAATGCAAAGAAGCCAATCCCTGCTGTTGCAGCGAGTGAGTATTTACTGAACAAGCCTAATTAATCCCTGGCTTTGCCTGTGATAAACTTCTCTTTTTGACTTTTTACATTACTGATTCAGTTTGTTCCACTGAAAGTTATGGTGATTCTGGTTTTGTTGAAATTTTTTCACAGGAAGATCTAGCATTATATTGTACACAATGTATTTCAAAAGAGATGTCTACCTTTGTCTCACAATTTTGTCTTTAACTTTTTTTTAAATTTAAATGAATTGTGAACTCTTCTCTCTCCCTCTCTCGGCCCTTTCCTCCCTAATTTCACTGTCTGCCCCCCCCCCCCTCCTTCATAATAACAAAAATATGACACGAAGCCGAACATTTTGCCACTGATCTTCACTGATGAAAAAGGCATTGAGCTTCACCTTGGTCTGTTGAGACTTGTTCACTTTTCAAGATCTTGCCATCAGCTTGCAAACATCAAAAAAAAATACTCTCATGCTTTTGCAAGTTGGTCCTGCATGGTGATATGTTTTCACAAATGTCTCTCACCTAAAGCCATCACAGTTTGCAATCAAAATCCACCTAAGCGTAGACTGGTTAACACTTTGTGTGCCAATAGCCGATGAATCGGTTCTTCCGCTGCTCACGTTTGTGCCAATCACCGATATAACGGTGCGCAAGAATGCTTGGATATTTTGTTTCGGGAAGAAAGAAAGTTGACTTTCTATTCATAAATATTGCTGTAGTTAGTCTTCATTCATCTCCTCCACTATTTTCTTTGTCTCGGCAAATATGGAAAACTTCACGGCACACAAAGAGTTAAGCAGACCATCGATGACTAAATCTGATGTGTTTTGATGTGATCGCTTGGGAGACTACCCTGACTGGACTTGAGTCCTTTTACCAGATCAATTCAGAACTATTTATAGATAAGCTGTCCTGGGTTAAGGGACTCATATTTATTTTCCGATTTGACCACTTCCCAGAGAAGAATATATTCATTTGATTAGAACTGACCCAAACTGTGAAGACCAAATAGAGCTTTGTTTTCTTGTCAATAAATCAGGTGACCTATTGATTATTGATCCCCCTCCTCCCCTCCAGCCCATTCACTCTGCACTGGATTATTGCTATTATTTGACTGACTTTATGGCCAGGCCTGATAACAAAGCAAATGCCAGGTTCACAGAAATGGTGATTAAAAAAAAGAAATGATTTATGACTGTAATCAGTTCTGGTAAGAGGCTGAAAGTCCGGACGTAATGAAATTTGGCATCTTGCTGGAATTTAGGACGGTGGAGATGGGGAAGATATGGAGAAGCAACAACAGGATTTAATTCAGGGATAATGGAGAAGAATGTCATTTTGTAATAATCCCCTTTCTCCCCTCTTTTTTTAAAATTACTGGTACATTGGAAGGAACAATTATTAAGGAATGAACTTTTTGCCACATTGCCTATCGTTACCTTTGGTAGAAAAATTCCTATACATCTAAACACAATGTTTGGCACAAAAACAATGGAGGGAGGAGAGAGAGAGGATTTATATCAAGAAAGTTAAATTTAAAAATCAGACAATCGTGTATTTTTTGTTATTAGTCAATGTTTTAATAATTTGCTTTCTCATCTTAAAGAAGTATATCAGATGGTGATAATGACTTGAGTAAATTTTTGTCATGAATGTCTACAGTACACAAATGCACGTTATATAAGTGCTTTCCATTTTCAAAGCATGTTTTTTTAAAAAAAATATAAGTGCATGCATGAAAGAACTCACACACATGAGCCTACTGATTTTCACCAACACTCATAACTTACACTTGTATATCATATTTTGTCTGTCTACATAAACTTCCGAAGAAGTTTATCATTAACCTTTATGTGCCAACTTGAATCAGTTTATTCCCAGTCTATGCAGGGCATAGATTTTGGATATTTTTTAATCAAAGACTACAAAGTGTTTTAACAGATCTAGTATTGATGAAAAGAGCAGGCTAAACTTTTTACCAAGCTGAAACTAGATCTATTGGGAGAAGAAGCACTTTCAGCCATATCACTTGCTCATAGAGGATAACGGACAGGGATTGTCCGCTGCAGCACAAAGTGCTTGTATGGAGGGCAAACAACAGTTGATCAAGGCTGTGCATAAAGGTTAAAGAGCACATGCCACATTGCAGTATAACAGGAATTCAAAACATCAGGGGTTTTTTGTGTACACGATATTCTGCAGTTCCGACAGCCAATAAACGCTTGATAGGTGTGAATGGCAGAACAACATATGATCGACACTACAATGACAACGCTGGTCCAGTAGTTGAACAGATCAGAGATGTTGGCAAGAAACTTGGGGCTGAAGCTTTGAAGAAACATTACATGAAGAGTTGTGGATCAGGTAGGTGGAGATATGAATTAATAACATAAAAAGTAATGTGGAATAGGAAATAAGATAAAGTAATGTGAAATGTGAAATAAACTAAATCAGTGAGAAACAGTGTAAAAATACAATGATAAACAGAGATACTGTAATGGATGTAATATAAAAGAGTCTTTAGGTTAGAAAAATATAGAAAATCTCATTCATTATTTGTATTATAATTGTAGTTGATGAGAGTTCTGGAAAAAAGTTGCATACACTGATCACTTTTTGTGATGATTTGATGTGACATCTCTATAAGTTGCACCAGTGTAGACCAGCTTTTGCCATGTTGTTATTTTTGTACTTCCAGCATTTTTCGTTTAATTCAACCTCATAGATGTTTGTTTTTGTATTGTGTGCTATAACTGATTTTAATTTTGAGATACTAGATCTGTGCTTATCCTAATGTAAAGTCAAAATTGGGCAAAAAGAAAAGGTTGTAGGCCCTATGTTGCAAAACCCCGCGTGAGAAATAAAACCCAAACAATACAAAGCAAACTACAGAAAATTTTCGGCTTTCGCCTTTTTCAAGTGAAAAAAAACAACAAAAACGAACAATACAACATACAAACTTTTCTTTTTGCCCAATTTTGACTTTGCTCTTCCTTTGCAAAGGATCATTTGTGCAATTGTGCATTTTTGCATTTGCGCAGCCCTGCTGCGACCCCACAGTTTTTCTGTGGTTTTTATGATATTCTCCTAATGGAATATTGCTAAGAACAAGGTTCTTCACACCCCTCGAAAGGACATTGATCACCTGGTCAGAGGAATCACCTGGAATTGATAAAGGTGAAATGAAAAAGTTATTACTTGGTCAAACCTAATAAATTTGTGGCATATGATATCATTGTGGAATTGGTCCAAGAAAGTATTTTGATGTGAGGCAGTGGCACAGATCTAGTATTGTATGGCAGCCATCCAGGTAGAGAAACCCAAGTAACACGATGGTTGGAGGTTATTAAAATATCAGTTTTGAAATTGACAATTTAGATTATGTCTAGTAATACTAAGTAATAGTTTTCTGTTCCTGGAATGGTAAACTTTTGTTCCAGCCATCATTTTTCTCACTTCTCACAACTTAGCAGCTTCGATATATTTTATTCCCTGCCAACAACCCTACAGAAATCTGATGTGTAGGATTTAGGTCAAGTTTGCCCAAAGGAATGACATCGCTCCTATGTAGATCCGCTGGTTGGAACATCTTGTGGACATTGGTTTGTTGAAGGGAACCTGTCCATACGTAAGTCCTACCAACCTATGGAAATCCTATACAAATCTACATTGGACTGATGTAAGGATGCTGGCTGGGTTATTATTACTACTCATTCCATGCCATTGTCTCACAAATAGGTAAAAATAGGGGGGTGGGGCAGAAAATTGACCCAGGATCATTTTGTTCAGTGTTGTTGTTGCTTAAATCATTATGTTGCCTTCTTATATCACACCCCAGTCTGATGTAGATTTGTATGGGATTCCTTTAGGATTGGTAGGGTTACTGTAGGGGTGGATTGCCTACATCAAACCAATGGAGGTGCAATGTCATAATCAGTGGATCTACAATATTCGGAATGATTTCATTCCTATGAGCAAAGTTGAGGTCCATCCAGACTTAGGGTTGCTGGCTGGGACATTGCTTTTTGTGTTGTTCACTTCCTAAGTTCTTGAACTTCGCTGTTCCTCAGACAAAGAATTGATTGGAAAACTGCTAGAAGAGTATGGAGGTGCCCCCACCCCGGTACCTTCTTATGAGAGACCTGTATGTCCAACTCCACCTTCACACATCAAAAGTATGTCAGCCTCTAACAGATCCCCCACCCCCTGTCAGAACCCCAGACAGTTTGGTTCACCAGCTCCCCCCTCAGCACAGAGAGCTACTCCAGTAGCTTCCCCAATGATGAATGGGAGGAGCCAGTCTGTCAGTAAGAGATCTCCGCCTCCATCAGCTAGACATTCATCCAGGACATCAAGCCCGGCCTACAAGCCCCGCCCAGCGGTTCCTGCAGCAACAGCAATCATGCTGCCCCCTAATTCTCCCTGTCATGTACAAATGCCTACATCACCACTATCTGTACCATATACACCCCCAATGTTTCTATCCTAGTTCTAAAGCTTTGCCAAGAAATTGTATCATTTCTTTACATTCAGCATTAATTATTGTAAAATTGTAATCTTATTTCTACTTCTAGTGAATATTTTACTTATTTGTCATGTTTTGCTCTGTTGCTTCAACAAGTTGCATCCTTTACATCACAAATCTTTTGTTTCATTAAATTTTTGTCCCAACTACCTTCCCAAGTTTCTGTCCCAAGTACCTAGGGGCACACGGAGGAAAATCCTAATTTTATGCTGATTTATGATTCCTCATAGTCCGTCCCTATATCAGAATTAATAGGCCCTTTCTTATTTGTTTATTGTTGTTAAAATTTATATTTTCTAATTTGTGAATGCATATTAATGTTAATTAACTTTCTAATATTATAGATATATTCAGTTTTTTCCACTAGACTGCAGACGAAAGGCACTTTTTTTCTTCACAGAAAGATATAGCATTTATATGACACCTCCTAATTTCAAAATTAAATCTTTTCCTCGGAAAAATCGTCTTGGAGGCGGGATCGCTGTAATTTTCAGAAAATCACTTGAACCAAAAATTGTTATTAAACCGGAAACTAGCTACCAACCTGAAACATTTGAGATTATGGAGCTATCATTAGATCTTGGCACCAAAGTCTTTCATTTTGTCTGCATTTATCGAGCGTCAGGCAGTAAAACCAATTTTCTGAGTGAACTTGAAGTTCTCCTACCACGCTTAACCTGCGAGAAAGGATACCCTGTTCTTTTGGGTGATCTTAATTTTCATTTTGATTCTGAAACATCATCTGAAGTAAAACGACTTAAAGAACTTATCGACCAATGCAACATGTCTCAGATAATCAAATGTCCAACTCATCGAGCTGGTCACATCTTAGATTTAGTGATCATCAAACAAACCTTGAGCACCTTCACCAACACCGCCGTCCTAGAAAAACTCATTTCGGATCATAAAACCATCGTACTCGATATTGATTTCGCAAAGCCAAATATCATCAAAAAAGTTGTGTCGTCCAGAGACATAAAAGGTATCGACATCAATGCCTTCAAGACGGAAATGGCCAATGCTCTCGAGAACTTTGAAGGCGACATCACATCTTATAATAACATCCAGCAAGATCTACTACAGCGACATGCACCTATCAAGACCAGGTCAATCTCCAACAGACCGTTCGCTCCATGGTACACCCTAGATGTCAAAGCAGCCAAAGCAGAATGTCGCAAAGCAGAAAGGAAATGGTTAAAGACAGGTCTTACAGTCCACAAGGACATTTTCAAACACCAGAAGAACAAATGGAAATGTGTTATTAAACTTGCAAAAAAAGACTTCTATGTCACTAAACTTCAAAATTCTACATCTTGTAAGGAACTTTTTAGTATTTGTGATGAACTCACAGGGAAAAGAAAGGAAACACCTCTACCCACAATTTACGAGAACAATTTGTTGCCCAATGTTTTTGCTGATTATTTTGATAAAAAAGTTACAACTATCCGAGAAAATCTTGACAGTTTTGATGCCATTGATCATTTTGATGAGTTTCAGGGAAATCCTATAGACACTTTTGGTGTTGTGTCGAATGAATCTGTAAAATCTATCATCATGGCATCGCCATCAAAATGTTGTGACCTCGATCCTATTCCTACATTTTTGGTTAGATCTTGTATTGGTGAACTGGTTCCAACTATTACAAAAATAATAAACAACTCTATTTTAAGTGGGTCTGTCCCTGATTATTTTAAAACAGCCTGGGTAACACCACTTTTGAAAAAAACGACTCTTGATCAAAACATGTTGAAAAATTATAGACCCGTCTCAAACCTTCCTTTTCTTTCAAAAATCCTTGAAAAGGTGATATTACAACAACTAATGTGTCATTTGAGAAATAATGACCTGTTGGAACCATTTCAATCTGCTTACAGAAGTAACCACAGTACTGAAACTGCACTATTAAGAATCATGAATGACATATTAGTAAAGGCAGATTCTGGAAATATTACTCTGCTAAATTTGTTGGATCTATCAGCAGCGTTCGACACCATCGATCACGAAATCCTGCTCAGAAGGCTAGAAACATCGTTTGGAATCAGAGGCGTCGCCCTTAAATGGGTCGAATCTTACCTGTCAAATCGCCACCAATTTGTTGTAACCAACAAAATAAGATCTTTTTCTTATGCGCTTCAGTATGGCGTACCACAAGGCTCAGTGCTTGGTCCTATTTTGTTTACTATCTATACTATTCCACTTGTACATGAAATAAAGAAATTTAATTTACAATATCATTTCTATGCTGATGATACCCAGCTCTACAGTTCTGCCTTGCCATGCGATGTTGACAGCCTTCTGCAGCAGGCTGGAAACTGTATAACAGAAATTAAAAGCTGGATGAACCAAAACAAACTGGCACTAAATGAGGATAAAACTGAGGTTATTTTATTAGGCCGTGAGCGGGTTCTGCAAGAAGTGGACAGAACTGAGATGATAATTGGCACTAATTCAATAGAAATTTCAAAAAAAGTAAAAAACCTAGGGGTTTACATTGATTCAAATCTTTCTATGTCATCTCAGGTTAGTCACCTCATTCGTATTCTATACATGGAAATCTGGAAAATTGGTAAAATCAGACATCTTATTTCAACTGAAACTGCGGCTGTTTTAGTAAATTCTTTTGTACTTTCAAAGCTTGACTATTGCAACTCCCTTTTGGCTGGAATTTCACAAAAAAATATTAGAAAACTCCAAATTGCTCAAAACAATGCAGCGAGACTTGTTTTGAAGAAAAAGAAAAGAGATTCAGCACTGCCACTTCTGCAGAGTTTGCACTGGCTGCCAGTCGAGAAAAGAATAATGTACAAATTGTCATCCATTTGTCACAAATGTGTCAATAATACTGCTCCATCGTACCTAGTTGATTTAACTGATTACTATGTTCCATCTCGTCAACTAAGATCATCATCTGACACTACAAAATTGAAAGTACCTAAAATGAATCTGTCCACTGTAGGAGAAAAGTCCTTTTCATTTCTTGGCCCTACCATCTGGAACACTCTTCCAAAGACAACCAGGGAAATTAATGACATTGGTTCTTTCAAACGCCATCTGAAGACCCATTTCTTTCAGACAAACTAGGCTAGGTGTTTTTCGGCAGCAACAATAGTAAATATTTTTGAATTTCTTTTGTGTATGCGTGTGTGTGTGTGTGTGTAAGAGTTTGTTAAAGCGCCCAGAGCTTGTCATCGACGGGGTTGGGCGCTATATAAATGCAATATATTATTATTATTATTATTATTATACATGTATTTCAAAAGAGGTGTCTGACTCATTTATCTTAAAATTAATTTTTTTTTTTTTTTTTTTAGATCAGTTGTGGATTTGCAAAGGCTCAAGGTAGCAAATGACTGATTGACTAATACTGTTGCCATCAACATAGGAAGAGAGTTTGCTCCTTAAAGTTACACTCTGCATTGAACAGCTCGGAATAGAAAAGATTGTAACAAATCTAATTAAATCATCATCAGATTTGGATTGAAATAACCTTTTAATTACATCTGATACAGGGCAAAAAGAATTTGGTTTGCCAAAATCTGTGCACTATGCAAATTTGCAACACTGAGTTAGCCTTTTTCACATACTGCTGCCATAAGATTTATTTTGTACTTTTGTTAAATATGTTTGGTTTTTTTTTCTGTTTTACATTTATTGTATGTACTTAATCCACAATCTTTGAACTATATTAGATCCGTGTTGTTGGCTGTGATTTATTTGAACAGTTTGTTAGGCCTGGCCACAGGAGCTGGGGTACCCAGTAATTATAATCCTTACTCACTCTGTCCTCTGTAAAACCTGCAATGTGGTGTAATGTTGGCTGGGTATATGTTGTATTGTAATGTGTCATTGTATGTACTTGACAAGACTAAATTATCCTAGCATGGGGCACCTTTAGGAATCCACTTGGCTCAAAGCTGCCCCTGCAGAATGTAATTATGTATGCTTTCTGACAGTGGTGTCGGTGTGCTCAGGTTGTTGCAAGAAAATGTGCAATTTTTCTTTTTATTTTTGCCGGTAGTTAGGCAAACTTACACCTTTGAATTATGGATGTGAGCAGCAATCTTTCACAATCATAGGCCATTGAGACAAATAAAATTATATCATTTGGACTGCAAATCAAATCTGGTTGGGAGTGTATGGGATAAAAGCACTATGCTGTGATCAAGTTTGCAATCTAAAGTACATTGTACGTACATGGGCAGAAAGAGAACTGCTATGTGGCTTGCAATTTATAATGTCACTATAAGAATTACAGCTATATCTAGACGCCTCAAGAATATCATGTTTGTAATTGTCTGTGACTTAATGCAGACCTGCCAACTCAGTGCCCATATCAACAAGGGACACCTTAAGGGGCTTGTAAACCCATGCCAAATGGAGACAAATTGAAAGTATCACTTTTGATTTCCACAGAAACAAGAGCACAAATACAAAACACTGAAACACACTTCACAGGTTACATAATGTACTTTATGTACATTAGTTTAATGTGCATACTGTCACCATTATGTTGCACTTTACAAGGCTGACCTGAATTCTCAAACTTGGCCGGAATTTTCAAAACATTTTTTGTAGAAAAAATATTCGTCATGTGCCTCTGACACTCTGAATACCAGAAAAGTCCTGTAAAATAAGGAGCCATTGGCAAGGCTGCTCAATGAAATGAGATATCGTCACCCAGGGCCAGACTGAAGTCTTTAGTATGGTGGAATTCTCCATTCATGATCACTTTGGTGCTTAGACAGGCTGTTAGGTTGAAGAGCTTTACATATTTTTGAAAGTTTGTACTGGAGTTTGCAACTTGTGACTATATCTGCAAGATTATGCAAGTTCATGTAAATCCAAATGACTCCCTTGCATTATTACATTTGCATTTTCTGTGTTGATCAGTCATGTGTTTCATGGATTCATTTCATTGGTTCAGTGCAAGAAGTGATTATTGTCATTTTCACAAAGGATGAGATAATCACTTCTCACTCTGAACCAGTGATTTCTTCTACTGCATGTCAGGCATTTTTAAATGTAATTTTCTTTGCACTTGCAACATTTTAAAAAAGCTAGCTTCAGATACTACTTTCTGCAGTTTCTGTGTTTTCAACCAAAATAGGCCTTTTTTTTTCTTGTCGAGTAATTTTATTAGCAATTGTTTTAGTCGTTCAGTGACAATTTACAAAAACATTAGGACATTATCACGACTTGTAGGCCCATATCAGACTGCATGCAATGATTTTTCTGTTCTTGTCTATTTGAACTGCTGCCTGGACCCAAGTTGAGAGTTGCAAAACAGTGCAGCGAGGCAATTCAGAAAACTCCAGACCATCTGCTGTATTTCGAGAGGTCAAGTTATCTTCCCCTGACAAGTTAGAAAGGATTTCAAGTTGGCCTGGGCCTTCATAACTGATCAATTACACAAATGATATTTTAATTTCACAAGAAGTGCCACTATGATGGTGAAACATAGCGGCCATGAGCTGAATCTCGTAATCATATTATCTGTGAGGTCTTTCTGTCTTCAACAATGTTATTGCCTGCCTTCCCCCCCCCCCCCCCCCCCACCCCCATTTGAATGTTCTTCAAAATCATACCTATTGAACTTTGTACGTATTATTTGGCATGAGAATTAGTTTTGTCATATTGTTAAGGGGAAAATCTTTCTATCTATGTTTAAGAAAAGTCAAATGAGAATATCTCAGCATTTCATATTGAAATAGATTATTCAACAAGTTATAAATTGTGGAAATTTACAAGATGCATTTAATTTTTTATTTTTTTCAAAATCACATTCAGAAGTTGTCCTGTAGTGAAATTTGTTGCAAAACTGCATTTATTTTGTCCCATTTTTGTCAGCATTTTCTGTGAAAATCTTTTGTATTCCACAAATTTTTGCATTTACTTATTTAGGTTTTATAGATCAGCTGTCATGAGTGGCAAAGACAATGCCAGATTAAGGAAAGATGAACTGCTTGTGAGAGATTTACAATGAAATGATCACAGTTGTTTTGAAAGATAAGGAACTAAAATTAAATGGTGACTACTTGGTACATTATTGCCGTAGAGTGGTGACTTACAGTCAAGAAAAACAGATTTTGTAAAGATGATCTGGCGCTGTTATTCTAAGTTAAAACAAGAGTTACAACACGGTAAATCTAGTAATTTATCATAAATCAGCATTTAATTTGATCAGCTGCAACTGAGAACTACATTTGTTTCCAAAGTGCTGTAATTCAAAATGTTTAAATATCATAATTAAGATGTTGAAAGATAGTGGCACATACATAATTATTTGCAGTTGAACAAATTGTGCACCTCTAATTATATTTTCATTTATTTGCAGTAATTATTGGTGTAATGTGTCCATTTGCTTGCTTAAGATCAGATGTAACATTTGTGTTTGTCCAAAAAAACATTTTACTCACAGTATGTGCAAGACTGTTGTAATTTCTGACCAAGTCATAGAATGGTGGGATTCTCTTTGTATGACTGATAATTGATTGATTTGTTGATTGGTTGCCAAATAGCCTAATTCGTCATTGTTGGAAATTCTTTCAGCTTTCTGTGTATCAGAAAGTTGGATTTTATTACATGTATGTATTATTGAAGTTTTATTTTGAATTTTAACTGTAAATGCATGACAATATTAGGATAACAGTACTGTCATCGCTATAGTGCTTATTACATTCCCAAAAAGCTATATTAACAATTATTCAAATTTATATACAGAAATTCGGTTTGTGATTTCAGTTATCTTAGTTTTTGTAGTTTTGCAAGTATGTCTGTCTCACAGGTTTCCAAAACTATAGGGAAAAAAAAAGTAATAAAAGAAACCTAGTTGATGTCCAAACCTTTGCCTCCAGGAGCATTGTGTGATTCTTATATCATTATTGTGTTGTTGTAGAAGACAAGTCATGATTATTTATGTTCCTGTTGTCAGTCTAAATTGTAAAGGCCACCAGGTATAACTATAAGGGGTATCTCAAATAAATGAACCGTTAAATATTGTTTGCAACGCTATTAAACTGCGTTGTCTGTCGGACCCAGTTTGACCACATACGTTAACTTAATTACACAATTGACCTGTTTAATTTGAATAAGAAATCTTGGATGAACTTAAATCTAATTGACAGTGTGCATATTCAAATTATATATAGCTTTTCTTTTTTAAAGACACCTTGTATCCATGACAATCATTTTGCTGATAACACTATAAATCCTTCAGTCTGTCAATTGTGTTGATTTTGTGGTAAAAGAAAAATGATGAACTGATACTTATATCATATACCTAAACTTTAAGAACAATATTGTGCAAGAAATTTTACGTGGTCACGTTGATAAATGCATCCCTACTCGAGCTTCTTCTAGAGATGAGTCTGTTCTTCCCGTTGCCAGAAAATTGGGAATATAAACAAGCATAGAAACAAATAAGTTGTAAAGATGGAAAAAAATTAAACAGAATGAAAGAAATGATCCATCATCACGAACACAGTGTTACAATTTGGATTACTGTGTTAGAGTACGGACATGAAAGTAAAAGGTACTAGATAAATATAAATGCAACTATTGGCAATCCAATGTATTCAGAGATTGACTGCAATCATTTTGTCTTCACTGACTTTATTGTCATAAAACAGAAAGTTGTGGACAGATTTGCCGTGATCTTAGTCTTCAACACCGTAGCACGCTCGTATACCTGGCCACATTGTTACAAACTACGTGTAAATTGCCACACATCTGGGTTGGCACCGACAAACCCTGTAATGAAATGACAGTTTGTGTGAGCAATAGAATAGGCTATGTACAGTCTTCAGTTCCCAAAATAAAAACCAGTAAGAACAAAATTGCTCTTTCAACGACGAAGACTGTCGGTAGTTTTATTAGTTCTCTCCCCTCGCTCCTCTCTTACTCTCTCTTTCTGTGTATAAGCTTATATGTCTGTCTGTCACTCTGTCTCTCGCATTGTTTGTTTGTCTCTTCCTCAGAAACTCTCAGCTTTCTCATTTCTTTGTCTCTTCCACTCTCAGCTTTCTCTCTTATTTCTCTCCCCCTCTCTGTCTTTCTCTCTCTCTCTCTCTTTCTATCTCTCTCTCTCTCTGTCAAACACATCTATAACACACACACACTCTCTCACTCTCTCTCCCGTTACTGTTAAGGCTAACTTAACACTGAAAATACCCTAAACGAGGGCCGAAAGCTGTCAGCGCTCTCGAAAAAAAGAGATCACAATTTTCTTACTGGCAAAATTTTCCAATCGGACAAACGACCCCCTGGCAGACGTTTGTCACACACATACCTGCACAGGGCTGGTCATCAAAGGGTGCTCCTAAATTGGAAAACAAAAAGTTGTAAGCAACAACAACAACAACAAAAATGGAAAAGAAAAACAGGACAGCAATGTCTCGGAACCTGAGGAAAGAGAACAAAAATGGATAGAGACTGAACGATGAAAATAAAAAGAGAAGAATAGAAGAATGATGGAGATGATAAATGTGTCGTTATCGATAAAATAATTAAGGATTATAACTTATTCATGTGGGAATGAAAAAAAATTGGGGTTTTATCAAATTAATTATGCTCTTGTCAAACTGTTTTCAATATCATGACGAAATACCACAGTCACTGAAAAGGAAAAGTACCGTTAATTCTGACACTGTTCTAAACTGTTCGGAAAGATAATGGGCTATCCCGAAACGACAGTTCTGAAACAACTGAGCCCAGGGGATTTTTGGCCCTTGGCAAATGCCTAGATCGATCTTATTTAGTTTCTGAGGGAGATTATATTATAGGCTACTCATGCCTTTAGCTATGGGTTAGAAATTAATCTTCTCACATAGGTCGGATAAGGGCAAGCCCCACTTTTGACGTACCGGTATACGGTGAAATCTGAAATTTCGGAAAATATGGGATAGTCCACTTGTTTTTCAAACTTACTATAATTAACTTTCTGGACTATACAAAAATTACCAAAAAGAGATGACTGAAACGAAAGGAATACTGGTACGCCAAGATTGGCCATTACTTTGTTATGTTAATCTCGCTGATTATCCGCGGTAAGAAACGGACAGATAGGAAACGCGCACTACCAGCATTATTAACCACGGTTATGGAGTGATAGGGCCCTACTCTACCAGAGGCCATAGCCAGAAAACTCAGAGCTACCAAGGTCAGGATAATAATCACTTTCATCTTTGTAGATCTAAATTCCACACAAAACTGATTCAGTACTAGAACGTGCAGGGCTTCTTGTAGTTTTTCCGTTATCTTTAGACAAGAGTAATTCCACGAAAATGGCAGACATCGTGGAACATTCATTTACAACAGAAAAATGATTTCCAGGTGGCATAAAAAACCTTTACTGTTGCTCTGTAGTCTTAGCAACGGCTTCAGGCTTCACAGTTTTCTGCAAACTCTTGAAATGACGAGGCTCAGAATAATAAGGTTTGACCGACATCAGAAAGAAAGTAAAAGTTATCAAAAATGTTACAAATAAAATCCTAGATGAAAACATCAAACAATTCCAACAATCTTAAAGATAAGACCAATGGCGCACTGAATCGGGTCAGTTTTGTCTCTGTTTGAGTGTGAGCTGTAAACTATGGAGAGACTGCGAGACTGAACCATATCTGTTTCACTAGCTCAGGTGCATCAAAACTATCTTAACCCTTTCAATGCCAGCACCGCAGACTCGTGAATTCCAACTGCAATGTTGCTTGTAAAATTATAGAAAAAAGGAAGTCCTCAGTAGAAAATCAATATGTTTCCCTATTTAGATTCTCATTCAAGGCTTGAAACCGCCGCAGTTACCATATCTAAAAGTGACAGAAATTTGAAAATTGTAACTTTCCGCAGTAGGAAGGTAAAGGGTTAAGTCAGCTGGTGGAAAGACAGACCTCGTGCACTTAGCCTTCTTCTCCTTCTTTCGTTCACCAATCTAAATCTGCAGATTTGTTCTTTTAAGAAAATCTACGGTTTTCTGCAGATCTGGCAGAGCACCATAGAGTTTGATATTCAGGTCGGTGGGTTTGGGCCAATACGTTTCTCGCAGCGCTGAAAAGAGGGTGCAGTTCTGCAATATCTGCTCTGTGTTTTGAGGAGACTGGCTGCACTCACACATGGCAGATGTTCCTATTTTAAACTTGGTGAACATAATATGGTAGTGGAGCCTATTGTGGCCAGTTCTTAGTCTGAACAATATCACGTGATCCTCTCTGTTCACTGAGTCAAAACAGAAGCTAAACAAACTTGACTCTGTGCGCCACCAGTCTAATAATTACTACGCCCGATGTTTACACAGTAATACAACGTATCAGAATTTTAACTTTGCTAAAGCCGAACGAAGTCATTTCTGCTGTGCTTGCATTTCAACCATGGCTGCAATGATACCTCGCACAATGTGTCTGGAAAAGCAAGAAGAAAAGAAAGAAAGAAAGGAAGGCTTCAGTTAACCATTTAATCGTTCCATACCGACACCATTTCTGTGGAATAAACATGACCCAAAATATTGTTTTCTGAAGATAAGGTTTCAAGTTTCACTTTCCTTTTGTTAATCAGGAAATGGTGAAATGTTTTTGGAAGCTTATCAGGAACAGTCGATTATCTAGAGTCCTTGAGCTTATCTATGGCTTGATGTAAATATAATATGTAATTAAAAATCTGCATTGGACCGAAAAATGTTGTTGAATGATGATTGTGCTTAGCAAGGAATTCGTAAGAGTAAGATAGTAGAGCTTACCTCTGCATTCAAACTGAAAATCGGAGTCTACGGCTCCTGCCCCGTAGATAGAGTCATGTCTGTCTTGCGATTGTTTTGTCTCAGTGAGCGAGGTCCCTCTTTTTCGCCAGTTGTCCCAAGGCAGTTTTGACGCGCCCTTGCCACCCCTTCCAGATGTAGGTACCCGTGTTAAAAACAACAATAGTACATGCAATACCTTTGCAAGACTCTTGATGTAACAGCAACACGGCACAAACGTGTTGTTGGGTGAACTACGAGTGGCTAATGTGGTTACTGCGTGGGTTCAATAGTAACTCCCTTAAGGATACACAGGATTAACAAACACAGGGTTCTGCTGGCAATCTTATTTATTCAAAAGCCTAACAAAGGTATCACTACCAAACAAAAAGGCATAGGAGAAACCCTACCAAGAAAAAGGAAAAAGAAACCCAGAAAAAGAAGAGAAACCCAGAAAAGAAGAAGCCCAAAAAAAGAAGCCCAACCAGCCATAAGCTGGAACAAGAGAAAAAGACAAAAATATGATTAGGATATAATGACAACATTAATCAGGCAATCAATGGTGGACATACATAGTAATAGTATTAAGTATTAAATCAAACAACAACAATATAATATAGAATTTAAGCAATAACCAACTGCATATGTATGCATGGAATAAAATAGCGCTAAGGTTAATGAATAACAACTACAAGTGGCTATATCATATACACAAGGAGTTTCCTAGTACACTGGCAACACAAACTAATGTACTAATCAAAGTATGAAGGACATAACAAATGAAGGGGCAAGAACACAATAGTTTCGCTCCACTGAGCCGGTGTACAACACATCCAGAGTGGCCATTCCATTTAATAACGCAGTGGCCAACATGGCCCACTGACCGTCCATAACACAGACGCTGCATCCCAATGCAGGCCATCCTCATAGTCATAGGCCCACTCCGAGGCGTTCTCACAACAGGCCGGTCAGCCGAATGTAGGTCACATATGTAGTGGTCCGACCACGAGCTAGCCTCACTCAGAAACAAAGGGCAGTTACTCCCCCTGATTTTTCAGTGGACAATATCGATACTGCAAATCGATACGACATGACAAATATATTATAAAATAGAGAGTAAAGTGAGACTCGATACCATAAATGAAATAAGTACGGAATCGACCCGGTCTATATTTCCCGAAATTCAAAGAAAGTTTACACATTCGCTGCACATGCTTTAACTTGTGAACTTGTGGATTATAAAGATTTAAAGATATCTAGACAGATCAGAATCTACACAGAAGTGACCCCTTCATTTATCCGCCTCTTGATTTCATTTCATCAAGTCAAGAAGAGAGCGAAGGATTCTGTGAACTGTATTTTTTTGTTTTAGTTCATCACATCAACTGGGATTCTGTAAATCAGTGCATCGTAAATTGTGGTGTTTCGTGCTGTACGGTGACTGTGAGTGAGCTGCATTACTGATTGTAGGAAACCGCCTTGACTGTTGATCTAGTCTAGATATAGATTCTACTTTTTACATGAACTGGATTAGGGGTCTACAAATATTCATTCAAAATGGGACGAAAGTGTTCTGTATTTGGCTGCAAAACAGGCTATAAAACTGATGATTCCAAAGAGAAAATACCAATCTATGGATTTCCAAAGGACAAAACTAAGTGTCACGAGTGGGTTGCAAGCTTACCAAACAAACTGAATGTAGAAGATATTACTGGAAACATGGGGATTTGCGCCCTGCATTGGCCAAAAGATGTTCCTAAAACTAAGATCCCCTCTTCTCGGCATTATGTTCCAGCTGTGCCCCCATCTGTGTTTCCTAATGTTCCCTCATCATGTGTTCCCACTTCTACCTCCACTACTCCACGCCGCACAAAATGTCTACACAAGAGGCCCGTGCAGTGGATATCGATGAAATGAGTGATTTTCTCGAACTTGACTCACTAAAATCTGAGAGCTTCCATGACCTGTTAAGCCACAAACTAAAAGACCTGGGTTTTTTGGCAACGAGTGCTAAACAACCGAACAATTACGTTTTCCTTAGCCATGAGAGAACTGGACCAATACCAGACGTCAAAATCACAATAAATCCTTGGAGTAAATATTATATATGCCTGCATCCACATTACAGACTATTGGTGAGTACAAAATAACATTTAGTTCATTGTTATTGTTGTCAGTGCTATTGATGTTGTACATGTTTGTCTTGTTTCTTTCTCCCATTCATGTTAATTTTTGTTTGGGATAGGATGAAGGTGGTGGTAAAAGCAATTAGGATAGGGAGTTATTTAAGTGTGTGTATGAAAGATCGCTCAAACTTCCCTGGTATACACTGCCTTATCTGGTGCCATTCTATGTAGGCTATCAGGATTAAACCATGAATACTGTTCAAATGAGGTTCTGTTTCTTAAACAACACAGAAATTTTCATTCACTCAAATTCCACATCACACTAGATCTAGAATTAAAAAACGAATCTACATCAGTACATGCACAGTTGTTATTCAACCATGCTTCATTGCTTGGTCAATTTGTCAATTTTCAGTTTTATGAATCATAATATGATTTTATATAATTTTTTTTTACTGAACCGAGCATCATTGTAACCATTCTATATAAGTATTTGTCTTTTGGTCCTGCGCGTAGTATTTGTTAATGAAGGTATTTTGTGTGTTTAATTTTTTCACTTATCATAATTTTAAAAACTTTTTTTGTGTGTAAGTAATGCCGAAAACGCGATAGTTTGTTAGAACACATTTTCTCATTAGCCCATGTGGACCTCTGTTCTAGTAATAGTACTAAACGTATTATTTAATTAATGCTAGCCAGTCTCTCTGCGGCGAGACGGCCCACTCGAGGCGTTCTCACAACGCCTCGGGCCCACTACATGTCTGACCTACATTCGGCTGACCGGCCTGTTGTGAGAACGCCTCGGCCCACTCCCATTATTAGTACTAACCCGCCCCAGGGCTATTGTATTGGTTACCTCCCTTCCCAATCGATACTGAAGGGTCATGCCCTTTGACCTTAGCCGCGGAGCTATGCCGCCAGGCTAACATGTGTATGACACACCACTAGATACATAAAGTAATGTGTACATTCCTTAAAATGAAACTGTCCTTCACACACTTACGAAACTCATAGAAGCATAATACATCTGGATAACTATAATACATGCACATGATATATATATATATGTCGGCGAGACTCATTGCAACATGTGTAGACTCATTGAAACATTGTTCATCCACCGCCGCACATAGAACGATCCTGGGGCTCACCCATGTGAGGCCCAACTAATATTATACATCTCCAATACATGTAATTAATTACACATCTTAAACACTAAACACACAATCACAATCACACTGCTCTCTATAGCATAGTGGTACTGGCAAGGTACACAAATACCCGTAATACAATCAAGTGTATAGTGCCGCTCGCTATAACATAAGCCATCCACATTAACATGTCAGGAAATCCTCACTGCCTACCACAACAAGGCAATGCTACACATACACTATATATATGCACACAAGCAAATCGTGATAGCTTGGTTAGCGAGCCATCATTATCATCTAGCACCGCAAACGTTAACTTTGACAATAAAGTCACAATATCAAGACACTGCGCTGCATCGCGCATCTTACACGTCTTATGACAATGGCAATTACCGTTGAGCCGGACTCATAATGGTCTCTGTAGATCAGCATTCTCTACGTGGCATCCAAGAAAGAGGGGGGGGGGGTGCGCAAATTAAAGCCACTTCTAATATAATAGTCTCCAACTTACCCAAAGTTTCTCCGGGTCCTGTGCTACCGCTTCATGCCTTATGGGGCGGGGTGGCGATGGCAAGCGTCGGCAGGCCTCTGAGCTTCTACGGGCCCGGGTTGCTGGTCTGGGTTCACTGTGCTGTCGGCTCTTGTCTCTGCGTCTTTGATGGAGTGTGCTGACCACTCGAACTCGCATCTTATTTATTAGCCAGCGCGGACGTCCGAGAGAGCTATTACGTAGTCCAATTGGACGAGTGAAAGGCTCGGACATGGAGTCCAGCCCGACAACATAACCGGTTAGGGTCCTAACACAATCGAATTTACAGTACGGTTAAAAGGGTGCACACAAAAGTCAATTAGGTATCCCAGTAAACTGCAGAAATTACTCTAACGTCCCCTCCAGCAATAATTGAATAAATTTGACCCAGGTTGGATTTATCGGGGATAACATGCGCCTAACTCGTGGTTTACTTTAAATCCGAGACCCTCTTATTAATTATTTCAATAGGATATGTGCATCAAAGTACAACAAAATTGGTACCATTATAAAGTAGAAACTTGCTGCTAAAATTCTAACTGACTACTTATACCAGAAACCCAGTAATAGTTTTAATGTAAATTTTCAAAGCTTCAGGACTAACGACATTCGACAATTTTGTGCGGGACACTTTCGTCCACTAATACGACGCATCTCCGTTGATAACAAACGTTATCATGAGTACCTATTTTGTACCGATAGGGTATTGTCTACTCTCAAAAATGAATTCGGATTCCCGTCTTTCTGTCGGTGGATAACAACGAAGGAGCGAGTTGTAAGAAACTTAAAGCCATGATATAAGAGTTGGAAGCCCGGTGGTCAACATTTCCAACTGACCAATCAAAATGCGCGCTTTTCACCGTGATGTGAATAACGGGTCCCGCGCTAGTATTACAAGGGAAATAATCCAATTAATGGTACTCGGCCAAGTGTCCATAAACTACTATGAGTGGCCGTCCCTCACTCACGCACCAGAGTTACCATGAAAGCACATTAAAAATAGAAAGTCGTTCATCCTCTCACAGTGTAAAAATCTCCACTGAAATCACGGACAGTCGAGGTTTTGTCCAGATTGAACACAGAGATGGCAGATGGTTGGGGGACTATCACTTGTTGTCGTTACTGTTGTTGTTGTAGAAGTTTAAGTAGCCTCACTAGCAGTTACAGCAGTGGTAATGACAGCATTAGTTATTGCTGTTACTGTTAATGTCATGAAAGAAGAGAAACCCAGGAAATTTCCTGTGACGATGTATCTTTTAATGCAGTGGTTCTGGGCTTGCCGTCTCAGGTGTCCTGAATTCCTACCTCATCTTTAACTGCCATCTGTTGTTTTTTTTTTTTTTCACCATTACACTTTTATAATTATTGATAATGACTGAGACAGTGGATAAAACTTAAAAGTAAGCTTTAATACTTTAATAGTAGTTGCAATCAGATGGAAAAAAAAAAAACGCGACATGTCACTTCATCATACAAGTTTGATATATAATCAAATATAATACAATCCATCGGTAAACATGACAATGTGTATAGATCTATTGTTGGTGTGTTTGATTTGTTATCTCTGTACCAGCCGGGCACATAAGGACAGTATTACAATGATGATGTTATGGTAGCTCTGAATAACCAAATGTGACCAGCCAACATCAGGTGTGTTGTCTGTTGATCTGGAGATTGTACAATCTCTGAAGACCTGATACAGCTTGGATCCGTGGATGATCTGTGTGGTACATGTTCCATACCACGTAATGTTTCAGATAAAGAAACATATTTAAAAATACACAGTTAAAAAAATTATCATTCCCTCATGACGGGACTAAATCACACGAGCAATAAAAAATACTTGAAAATTTCCCTTGACTGTTTTGTAATCAGTAAGTATTCTGACATTTTCCATATCCAGTCATGTTTCCCGTCACGTTCAGTCTCAGATCGACAAACAAACAATAGATAACATAATCATACTTGTGTCGTGATTAAAATAATGACGAAAAAAAAAAATCAAAGTTGACTATCGTTCAATGTTTGGATCGTTCCTTTGTTTCATACCGCCACTTAATGAAGTACGGTAAATTACACGTCAACATCAAAACTAGTTCCACCTATACCACCACTAACATCTCTTCAATTACCAATACCATTAGCAGCAAATTCACTACATCACCACTACCATCACTGTTATAATTGATTAAAAACTACCAGAAATCTGTGGGGTCGCAGCGAGGCTTTCCTACACCAACTTTTTTTTTTTTTGGCCACATTTTGACTTTACCACCACTATTGCCATCAATATCATCATTAATAATATCATGAACACCATTAGCATCACCGTTATTAACATCAACGCCACCACAATCATAATCAGTAAATTAATGCTGAAGTTTGTGCCACAAAAGCTGAGCTAACACAATACAGACCTAGTCAGATAACGGTACTTGAAAAACAGTTTGCCTGTGACCTGAGATGGCTGCTGACTGAGGAAATCAACATAATGTACTTCAGTAGTGGTTGGGCAACGGTAAACTGGACAGTTTCAATTGCTTCTTGTGTCCGCTCTCATGATTAGAAAGATAGGCTGAGTTCGTATGTACCGACGTGACAGTGGGAAGACAACACAAGATTAGTATAATACCGGCTGAGTCAACCAGCTTTGTCTGGGAGGGGGGGGGGGAAATCTGCTTGCACACCCCCCCCCCCCCACACACACACACAACAATCTCTCTCTCTTTCCCTTTCTCTGTAAGATATAATTCTACATATCCAGATCTGATCATGCTTTCCTTACACCTAGGTGGCTCGATAAAGTTGTTATGATTTCGAAAACACATAACCTCATTAACGTCTAGAAACAAACTGAACCTATGTTTATATTAACCACGGAATTTTTTTAATGTTTTCACGGAGTTTTTTTTTGGGGGGGGGGGGGGGGGCTTTTTTTTTTTTTTTGCGCCAATAGGACTTAGTAAAACTGCTATTTCAAGCCCAATATGTGTAGTAACATAAGCATGTCATATATGTAGATAGTGGAAGAAATAGTGCGAAATAGCAATCGACTCTGTCAGCGTTCTTACGATGTTACCGGAAATATCGACTAACGCTGTGAGCGTTGTTGCGTGGTTAAAGAGTTTTTAATGCTCTCCGCATACTGTCCCTTTGAAGGGAAACTGCACGGAACAGAACACTCATGAAAGTCAACCATACAAAGAGCATAAAATCCGACAGATGACACCATGCCGGGGGCGAAAAATGAACTGAAATTTATGTTGGAAAAAATGAACGCCTCAGTACTAGAAATTAATAATGGACGCGATATGATCTGAGCATCAATAATTCATTGTGACCTGTAGCCTATAATCATGTTGAAACTTATACTCTTTATGAATTGTTCAGGTTCTGTTGCCAAACTTCTGCAAGTCTTGAAATATTCATGTGGATGTATTTACACGTGTTTTGGCCTTTTCTTTCACATTCTCATACACTTGTATTGTATTGTATTGTATTGTATTGTATTGTATTGTATTGTATTGTATTGTATTGTATTGTATTGTATTGTATTGTATTACATTACATTACATTTGTCAAGAACAGATTTAATTCATAAATGTTTCCACTGACTAAATTTTTGTGAGAGAGCAGTGAGTAATTTTTACAAACGTAATTATTGTGCGAGCCAGCATAACGTGGTCTCGTAAACAATTTGTTTTGAACAGTTTTTTTTCCTAAAAGATAGACAGAAGGTGTGGGGAAGGATAGACGGACAGCGTAGGTGTGCATGACTGAGCACTTTTTATATCTCGTGTTTTGAACTAGGTTTAGTAGAGAGGGAAGGGGTGAGTAGGAATTAAATGTTATTGAGACGTCTGTTGACGTACAGAAAATCCGTGATCCAGAGTAAAAGCTCGGGGTTTTGAACATGTTAAGAATTTATTGCTATGAAATTACATTTTATTGTCTTGAGTGATTCGACCTTTGATGTCGACCCAAGGTCGTTGCGTAGGGCTGTTACTTAAAATAACTCAGTTCGGCAGCTGAGCTAGAAGTGGTTGCACCAATCACAATCCAGGAATTAGTCGGTAAGCTGCAGATGCAGTCCAGTATTTAAGGCCATACAGAACTAAGTTCTGGGCCACAGGCAGGCATGTTGGAAAGTGGATTTTTCTCATATTTTCAAGCCCCTGGTCCTATTGGGGGGTAGGATCGAGTAGTTCTTGGAAATTGGATTTTTCTCATATTTTCAAGTCCCTGATCCTATTGAGGGGTAGGATCGAGTACCTAGTCTTCTCGGATAAGGACGAAAAAATTCGGAGGGCCCGTGTGCACGTTGCGCACGTTAAAGATACCTTGGCAGTTGGAAATCGTAAAGAGCAGGCCGAAAGGCCGCTGCCCGGGCAAAATTGAAATTAATAGATTAAAAATTTATCCATATCATTTCCCCCCCCCCCCCCCCCCCGCCAGAACAAGAAATAATAAAACAAGTAAAGTGAGGTGTAAATGCCAAGGGCAGCGAACCTCCTAAAATAAAGACCTCAAATCAGTTCTGGGCCACATGTAGACAATCCATTCACGAGGTGGGCGGCGAGTTCTCAGCCAGATGAGAAGTCATAGAGACGCAGCGATTGAGCTGATATGTACAGGGATGGAGCATTGTCAGAAATCTACGCTCCTGAGCCCAAGCCTACTTGTTTGAGCATTAAACCCACAGCGCTAATATCAACAGCCCTCACATTGTGAGGGCCGAATGGTGAGCTAAAGATTTTAATTCCATGCTGAATTTACAGCCACCTACACATGTAGACTGTTGACCAGTACTGCCAGACCACATGCATTTCCCGCGACCACGTGTGAACTACACCAGAGCGCGCCTGGCAGAAACGCTATATAAATATGTTTTAGTATGAAGAGAGATAGAACTTTAAACCTTACAGGATCCGTCGCCCTCGGGCGCGGATTCTTTTGAATGTAAATTTATTGTGACTTAGATAACTTCATATTACATTGCCTTAAGTACTTCATAGTTGCTCCTCAGCTTAGCTGAGCATTTTCAGTTGCTATTGTATTCGTTATCTATTGTATAGTTTATCTTTGAATTTGTTAGATATATAAACTTTGCAGTCTGTTATTCAAATTGATTTATTTAGTTTTTAGAATGAAAGTTGTTTAATTGTTTTTTTTTTGTGCTCGTGTGATTGGGAAGCGGACCTCTTGATCTATATTCCCCAAAATCCCGATCCGCGACAACATTACATTACATTTTATGTTACATTATATCATATTATATTATATTATATTTTATTATATATTATATTATATCCTGTTTTCTCCTTCTCACTCATATCATAACACAGGGGTGACAGAAACATACAATGCATAGTCAGGAAAAGAGAAAGTGACGCAGACACTGAGACAGATGAGATAGTAAACACAGGCATGCACACACAAAGAGAGTTCAGAGAGAGGGTGGGGAGGACTTTTTTTTCTCTGTGTTCCATACATAAATAACAACCTGAATTATCTCATAAAAAAACAAGAGACTCACAAATATCATTATTAGTAAAATAGCAATAATTAAGATCCACAATCAAATGGTTAGGATTTGAACGAATGTATTTTAATTGGCATAACTAGTTATGTACAAAAATCAACTGTTAAGAACATTTGACAAAAAGGCAAAATTAAAATTCCGCACCGGGAAACAAGTTAAACATTTGTCTTGTGCATCTCCAGAAATCTCATACAAAGAGGATGGATCACTTTATCCAATAAAAATTTTTTTTTGCAGTCTGGAATACTTGGCTGTCTTTGCAGAATATTTGACCGCTTGAGGTGATATAACACAACTATAACAACAGCAACATATAAAATGGCAAGATAACTAGCCAGATAGCTGAATTTCTTTTCTCTCAGTTTGAGAAACAATTTACCATTCGTTTGTTTAATGACCTCTGGATGAAGGAATTTTCATGTACCTTGACATGGAAAAAAAAGTGAAGAACAATGCCTTATCAGCAAAGAAATAATGTGTTTTTATATGTAGTTTAGAAAGAATTTTAATGCCCACAACTTAGCATACACGTGTACATGTATCAACTTTCATTTTCATTATTCTATTTATTTAGATGCGTATTAGATATACATGTGTGCATTTCTGCTGCCTGGAAATTGTTACCAACGATTTTCCCCCGTCTAATGCCTGTCAACTGACAAAATATTATGTATTAGAAGTAACAGTAGTAATACATGTATGACTACATAGTGGTGATGTCTGTCGAATTTTGAGTTGGACAACGCTTTGCCGCTTGCCCTATACAATCTCAACAACTTTTAACCTTTATGCATGCATGCACCACAGCGGTTAATTGTTGCCCCCCCCCCCCCCCCAAATCCTACCACTTCTTCTTCCCTGTGATCACACTCTGAACTCCACCCCCCCCCCCCCCCCCCGCTTTACCTTTCGCTAGGGGAAGGAAACTATTGGAGCAAAAGATGCAGTTGAAAGTTTACCCCACGCTAGTGCTGGTGTTAGCATTGAAAAAAGTTTAGCTCTCTCTCTTTTTCGATACAAAAAAAAATAAAATAAAAATGCTCAAATATAAAAAAAATTCTTCGGTCACCAAACGCTATGATCTTTCAAAACTACCGCAAAATTGCATATGTTCAGGGAACGTTGGCGGCCTCCGGTCCTGCACATACAGGGAATGAACTGCCTGAATGTAGCCATAGGTGTAGCGCAGCATGTCGTCGGCCGGGGGACAAAAACGTTTAAGTCACAAAATTTTGTTTTTTTTACTTTTTTTTAAGAATTCAGTTGTCCATAAGAATTATAACGTGTGGGATAGCCCTATGTCAGCCTGTAGTTAAGCCAAGGGAAGTAAACATGTTACTTGGTAGGCTTGCATCTTATACTCGAGTTGGCTCCCTGGAGTGCTCACAAAGTAATAAATTACTGTTTCAGTGTTTGATAGACATACTAGACCTTCCCATATTATATTCAGTTTACAATGTGAATATCCTTATTATTAATAACTTTTATGCTCTCTTTGGATGCAGTCTCTTATTTTATTATGATGCAATGATTAACTGATGAGGCGTGCTTTTAATTCCTTTTTTTTTTTGGTTCTTTTTCAGCGCGCCTATCGGTTGGGTTTATTGTATTGTCTTGTGTTTATTGTATTGTATTGTGTTTATTGTATTGTCTGGTTTATTGTCTTGTTTATTGTATTGTGTTTATTATTTGATTTGTTTTGTTTTTTTTCTTTTTCTTTTAATAAAAAATTGGTGTCCTCTCAAAACCTGATAGTTTTGTTTGTATGTTTGACTGTGTGAGATAGCTATAGAGAGACCGCTCCTGTTCCCCGTCCTTGTTACATTTAATTCCTTTTTTTTTTCATTTTGTTCGAGCACACAGATTTGGACGTTCAGACATATATTTTAAAGCAGTGGAAACTTCAAATTTCTTCTTTGTGTGTGTGTGTGTGTGTGTGTGTGTTCGTCCGTCGGAATCGACGAGGACCATCTAGTCATCCTGGGGGGGGGGGGGGTAGGTGGATTGGGTTCTGTGGGTGCGCAGATGGCTAATCAGACCAATTCGAGCCTGGAACGTTCTGGCGCAGTGTGGGCATGGGATGGAGAGGGATGTTGGGGGCTTGCTGGCACATTTCCTGGCCTGTCTGCGTTTCTCTGCTGCAGCGGTTCTGTTTGCTTCACTGAGTTTGGCGCCTTTGTGGACAGCTGAACGCCATTTTGATCTGTCCATTGCAGTGACCTCCCATGTGTCGTGGCTGATGTTGAAGGCCTTCAGAGAAGCTTTCAGGGTGTCTTTGAAGCTCTTCTTTTGGCCTCCATGGGAGCGCTTGCCGTGTTCGAGTTCGCCGTACAGCAGCTTTTTGGGGAGCCGGTAGTCTGGCATGCGAACTACGTGGCTTGCATCAAGATGGTGTAGATGCTGGGCAAGTTTGCACGAGTGAGTTTTTTTAAAATCTTTACAGAAAGATGATAGGCAGAGAGGCTGTTAAATCAGAATAATAATAATAATAATAATAATAATAATAATAATAAAGTAGATTTATATAGCGCCTTTAGCCATGCCTCAATGCGCTTTACAATAACATGATGAAATATATGCACACACACACACGTACACATAAACGGCCAGCTGGCACACACACACACACACACACACACACTATAGATATTTCTCAAATAAATATGTTTTTAACCCCGTCTTGAAAATGGCAGCACTGCCAGCGAATCTGAAAGAGATAGGCAAGGAGTTCCAAATAGTGGGCACAATGTAACTAAACGACCTTTCTCCAAACCTCTTTAGGTTACATCGTGGGACTTTCAAAAGCCTAGAGTCCTGTGATGATCTCAGGGCTCTGGCGGGCATATAGGAAAACAAAACTGCACTTAAATAATTTGGGGTGGAAGATTCAAAGAAATTGAAGCACATTAGTGCAATTTTGTACTCGATACGTGCTTTAACAGGCAACCAATGAAGTGTTTTGAGTAACTCTGTGCTACTGTGATATCTTGATTTTCCAAGAACAAGACGAGCTGCACAGTTCTGTGCTCCTGAAGACCCGCCAGCAGTGAATTACAATAGACAAGACGTGACAAAACCAAGGATGTTACCAGGGTCTTAATGGCATCTGTGGTTAAAAAAGGCTTCATTCGTGAAATTTTCCTAATCTCAAAAAATATCGATCTAACCAAGCTGTTTAGATGACGCTCCATACTCAATGTACTATCAAGAAGTACTCCCAGGTTTTTTGCTGGGCTTGAAAATTCAACGAAAGTGTCGTCAAACTGTATGCCTGTGATGTTTGCATCTACCAAATTCAGTTTACTGCTAGTGGAGCAAAGAATAACCTCGGTTTTATCATTGTTCAATTTCAGTTTGTTATTTTCCATCCACAACTTCACAGCTCTACAACAATTTTCAATTTTTGCTACCAAAATGCTACCAGAATACACTGATGTAGGATTGTAGGATTTAAAAATGAATTAGCACACGGTTTTAGATGATGAATTCAATGCCAGAAGATCTGTCAACAGGATCAACAAAAATGCTACTCCAGCGAAAGAAAAGTACTGATGTTGCTGATCAGTTTAACTTGATCCGTCTGTTGTCAAAATTTGCCCTAATTGCATCGTTTAACTGTTCCGTTATACATGTTCAGGGGCAAGGAGCTTTTGGCATCAACATCTTGAGGCTTCAGGTTGCTGAAGTTGTGGCAAATTTATGTTTCTAGAGTTGTGTAGGATAGCTAGCTGACTCCTGTTACCCTTGACTACCCTCAGCCAAATTTGTAAATAAGATTAACATAAAAGGCCAAATAGGCGTGGTGCGCTTTTTTTTTTTTTTAAATCACCGTGGACATGGCTATGAAGAGGAATACACATTCCCTTGTCAGCAATCATAAACAGGTCAATCTATTTTATAACACGTTATCTTTCTTGCTTTCTGCGGCTTTGATAATGTTATTGTAAGATTAACCTCCGAAGACAGAATCTCATTCATTTCACAGCAGATCATTAAAATCTTGTTTGGCCTGGAACTGTTTGATCAAAGTTAGTTTCTTATATCGACCCTTTTTAATGTCTAAACACCGAACAAAACACAAGATTACCTTAGACGTTTTTTCTCAATTGTTATGATATATAACCGTTACTATTTTCACTGTGTATTAGAAATGAAATAAGATAGTTTTATTTTCCTACGTTCAGTCCAGTGCATATTTACTTTCCAGCCATGACTGATGGAAGCATGAAATTGCAGAAATTTATTTCCTCAAGGATGGCTGATCGATTCAGTGTAAAACAAATCACATTGACCTGTAGTCTAAAAGTCTGAAGCTCCCAGTTCGTGGTAGTAGGGCTGGAAGTGGTGTTATGGCGGTTGCTGTGGTAGATGTTGCGGTGGTTGTGGGCTCAGCTGGGGCTTTCTGGGGCACTGCCGGGGCAGCTTTCTTCCCGAAGACCACAAAATAGTAATAAATGGTCATGACAATGTTATCAAATAAAATTATGTGGGCATCTTTAAACTAGCTAAACCAACAGTGACCAGTAAAGCAACAATTCCAAAGTACTGGTGTAGTTCAACTTCTTTTTTTATGTTGTGGATCATCACCACATAGTACATCAACTAGCTTAATTGTTGCCAAATACGTGATATTATGTAATTTGAGGCGAGAACCCGGGCCACCACCTAGGTTTGGTTGGTTGGAATTTTTGCCCACACACACGCAGTCCGCGACCACGGTAATTTTTGGTGAGCACTGCATTCCACCTTTCACATGTGCGGCAGTTTATAAAAAAAATAATTTCCAATTTCAAGAATTTTCCATGTAGACATGTGGTGTTTGGTATCAAACCTATGGTAAATTTGACGCTGATTAAGAATCTGAAGTCAAAAAAGCAAAAAATGAAAATTTTTTGTCCAATTTTTTCCTCCGCCACTCCCTCTGACCTCCAAATCAGAGGCGAAAAATTAGGAGCATCCAGAAAACCCGGACTCAGGCTAGGCCTCGGGGCAGCACCCAGGTGATCTGCAAACTTTTGCCCACACACGCTGGGAATTTCGTCCGTTTTGCAAATTGGATGTTCGAACCTGGGTCGAGGGCGCAACGTGTGTGTGGCCCATGGCCGTCTCGATGTACTAACACATTTTGTGTATTGGGGAGAGTTGGCCAATGAGCTGCTGCTTCCATGGCAACCGGAGGGGGGGGGTATAAAACAATGATCCCGCCATTTTGAAGACAGATGCATGTCGTAAGCATTCAGCGACGAGGACATCTCGTGGAAAACTCCTACCCGAGTGGAGGAAACGTAGATAGGCGATCAAAATCGTACTTGACGAGAGAGCTAATGATATAGAGAGAAAGCTCTAGGCCTCTGTGTACCGGACCACAGTGTCCACGCAGCGCTAGTTGGATTCTTCGCTCACTTTATCTGTGAGCGAACTAATGGTATGATTGTTTGTCCAGCCATAATAAGATCTAGCCGACAGTCACTAGTTTTAACCTGAACTGTAGAGTGTGTGTTCCAGGAGCTGTCGCCTGTGCAGAGTTACTTGTATAACTATTGTGACTAGAATTAGTGTGTTCGAGGAATTCAGTAGATGTCCAGCTAGAGTCATGGTTACTCCAGTGTTCTCAAGAGTTGAGCTGTGCTTTATTATTTGCATTTGAGTTACTGCATTTGAATTACTTGCAATTGTATTCCCGTTACATTGTGATGCCAGTATAGATATTGTTGATAGCGCAAGTGTGTTACTTATTCCATTTAGGTAGAGATATCTGATATTATCACGCATGTTGTAATTGTCATTAATATATGTAAGAAGTGCAGTCGAATTATAATACATTTATATGGCCCTTCATGCCTGACCCAAAGTTATACTTGTGTTATTTCATTATTTGGTGTGCTAGTCCGAGTGTGAGTTAGCCCTTCTCATGCAGTCGAGAGCCATGTCTCTAGGAAAGCACTAACTCAGCTCGTGACACTTACTTAAGCCACATTATCAATACAACAATAAATATCTGCTGCAATAGCAAATAGCCCTAATGGCTCTGTGTGAGGGACAGCTCGCCTTCCCTTATCCAAGGTAGCTCACAGCTCGAGGACTAGCTTCTTGTTTAAGCACGACACACTTACATTGTCGCCCACCCAGAAGGCGGACGGCTGGACAGATGGCGCTTGTGAACTTTCTTTCTTATTACATGACTGAGGCTGTGGTCTCTCTCTCTCTCTCTCTCTTTCTCTCTCTCTCTGACTCCACTGCTTGTCGTCAGTGTTATCCCTTTTCTCTTTACTCTATGGCCACTCTCAGGCGGGGCACGGCCGAGCCTCTCCATGAAGGATACTTCCTTGCAAGTTCACATGAGACTAGGGCTCAATGTGAGCTCGCCTTTCTATATGCTAGCAAAATGGACGGCCATGGCAAAACTGCGCATGACAGGAGGTGAAGTCTAACTCCATTTTGCATGCCATAATCACTCATTTAACTTGGTTCTCAACAAACAACAACTTCGCGAATAGTTTAGTCTCACACTCTGCACGCTCTGTTCACGCTCACTATCTAACAATAACACATGTAATGTTGTGAGCACTAGTGTTAGCATACATGAGACCACGGTCGATCCATGACACTATATTAACAATTATTCAAATTTATATACAGAACTTCAGTTTTGTGATCTCAGTTATCTTATTTTTTATAGTTTTGCAAGTATGTCTGTCTCAGAGGTTTCCAATAGTATGGGGGAAAAAAAAGTAATAAAAGAAACCTAGTAGATGTCCAAACCTTTGCCTCCAGGAGCATTGTGTGATTCTTATATCATTATTATGTTGTAGTAGAAGACAAGTCATGATTAGATCTATCATGTTCATGTTGTTAGTCTAAATTGTAAAAGGCCACCAGGTATAACTATAAGGAGTGTCTCAAATAAATGAACCGTTAAATGCTGTTTGCAACGCTATTGAACTGCGTTGTCTGTCTGACCCAGTTTGACCACATGCAAAAGCTTAATTACACAATTGTCCTGTCTAATTTGAATTATAAATTTTGGATGGACTCTAATTGTCTAATTGACAGTGTGTTCATAAATATTCAAATTATATATACACATAGGCCTATACTTCTTTTTTAAAGACACCCTGTATTCATGACAATCATTTTGCTGAGAACACTATAAATCCTCCAGTCAATTGTGTTGATTCTGTAGTAAAAGAAAAATGACGAAGTGATACTTATATACATAAACCTGAACTTTAAGAACTATATTGTGCAAGAAATTTTACGTGGTCACGTTGACAAATGCATCCCTACTCGAGCTTCTTCTAGAGATGAGACTGTTCTTCCCGTTGCCAGAAAATTGGGAATATAAACAAGCAAAGAAACAAATAAGTTGTAAAGATGGAAAAAAATTAAAAGGAATGAAAGAAATGATCCATCATCACGAACACAGTGTCACAATTTGGATTCATCATCATCATTGCTTTTCTCACCCTGGATCAGGGTATAGGCCACCAACAAACACTTTCCATCCCTCTCTATCATGGGCCAGCCTCTTTACATTATTCCAAGTCTTTCCGCTTCGTTGCACATCATTTTCTCTGGCTCTTCTCCACGTTCCGCGCGGCCTTCCTCTTGATCTCTTGCCCTGGGGATTCCAATCCAATACCTTCTTCGTGATGCTGTTTCCTGGCCTCCTGAGAGTGTGGCCGATCCATCTCCATCGCCTCCTACCAATTTCCTCTCTGACTGGGCTCTGTCTTGTTCTTTTCCATACAATTTCATTGCTCACCTTGTCTGTCCATCTGATCTTAAGTAGCTTCCTCAAACATCTGTTGATGAAAACTTGGATTCTCTTTATGCAGGCCTGGGACGCATTCCAAGTCTCACATCCATACAACAGGACTGACTTCACGTTCGAGTTGAATATCCTCAGCTTTGTTTTTAGAGATATATCCTTGGTTCTCCAAATCTTGCTTAAGGACGCGAAAGCTGCCTGTGCCTTTCCAATTCGTGCTTTGACTTCTGCCTCTGTTCCTCCCTTATTGTTAATGATACTACCAAGATAGCAGAAGGACTCTACATCTTCCAGTGGTTGATCTCCTACTCTGACTTGTGCGCTTGGGGGTGCAACAATTTTTAGGACCTTCGACTTCGCAGGATGTATCCTCAATCCAATAGATTCTGAAATTTTGTTTAGAGCTGTAGTCTTTGCTTGCATATGGTCGTGTGTGTGCGACAATAGTGCCAAGTCATCTGCAAAATCTAGATCGTCCAGCTGTGTCCATGGGGTCCATTGTATGCCATTTCTTCCTCCACTGGTGGTTTCTTTCATAAGCCAATCAATCACCAGGACAAACAGAAATGGGGACAGCAAACAACCCTGCCTAACACCAGTCTTGATATCAAAGCTGTCAGTAAGCTCGCCATCGTGTACGACTCTGCAACTTGTCCCCTCGTACATGCTCTTGATAAGGTTCACCATCTTCTCTGGGATTCCATAATGTCTCAATATTCTCCACAGTGTTTCTCTATCGATGCTATCAAAGGCCTTCTCGTAGTCAAGGAAGTTCACTATCAGTTGGGAGTTCCATTCTAGCGACTGCTCTACTATGATTCTCAACGTGGCGATCTGGTCGGTGGTTGATCGATTACTCCTGAAACCAGCTTGCTCCTCACGAAGTTTTGGGTCTGTTGCATTCTGTATTCGCTTGAGAATAATCCGGTTGAAAACCTTTCCTGGGATGGAGAGAAGTGTGATTCCTCTGTAGTTACTACAATTGCTGAGGTCCCCTTTTTTTGGAAGCTTCACGAGGTGTCCTTCCTTCCAGTCCTTTGGAAACTTGCCTCCGATCCAAATCCTCGAGAATAGTGAGTGCAGACCCTCTGCAGCCCCAGCAGCATCTGCCTTCAGCGCCTCTGGTGGGATCTGATCTGGTCCAGCTGCCTTGCCTCGATTTAACTGCTTTATGGCATCATTAATCTCTGCTTTAGTCGGAGGGTCGCAACTGATCGGTAAATCATTTCTTGCGGGTAGAATGTCAGGTGGGTTGCTTGGTGGAGGTCTGTTCAAGAGGCTGTTAAAATGTTCTATCCATCTTTTTGCCTGAGCTTCCTTTCCAAAAATAGCCTTCCTGTTGTAATCCTTGACAGGAACTTCAGGTTTTCCATATTTTCCAGCAAGAGTCTTTGTAGTCTGGTAGAGGATCCTCATGTGTCCTCCTGTTGCTGCCTTCTCTGCTTTCTCTGCTAACATTCCTATGAACTCCTCTTTGTCTTTTTAAATTGATTTTTTGACCTCTTTAGCTGATGCTCGGTACTCTTCCTGGTTACCAACTCTTGAGCTTCTTGTACGACTTGCATTTACCTGTTCTTTTAGGTCTCTTCTTATCCTTATCAAGTCCAGTGATTTTTGACTGATCCATTCCTTGTGTTCCACTTTCTTTTCCCCAAGAACATCCTGACATGTCGATGTAAATACTCCTTTTACCTTAGCCCAGTGAGTCTCCAAATCTACTGTCTCTTCGAGGTCAACAAGGGGTTTGAATCTATTCCTCAGTGTCAGCTGGAACTCTTCCTTCTTGTCTCCATCCAGAAGGCTCACTTGAAACTTTCTCCTCTTTGTTCCTGCTCTGGTACCTTGTTTCTTGAGGCGGAGTTTGAGTCTTGCCAGCAGCATGTGATGGTCAGATCCAACATCAGCTCCTCTCTGTACTATGACATCCTCCAGTGAGCGTCTGAATCGTCGGGTGATGCAAAAGTGGTCAATCTGGTTTTCAGTTACTCCATCCGGTGAAATCCAAGTGGCCTTATGGATCCTCTTGTGTGGGAATACTGAACCTCCAATCACATAGCTGTTAAATGCGCAGAAACTTGCAAACCGCTCTCCATTCTCATTCATTTGTCCCAAAGCATTGCACCCCATAATGTCCTCATACCCTGTATTGTCCTGTCCTATCTTGGCATTGGCGTCTCCCATTATAATGTTCACATCTTTTCTTGGCAATGTGTCAACTATTTCCTGAAGCTGGTTGTAGAAATCGTCCTTGTCCTCATCGGTTGCTTCATTTGTTGGGGCGTATATCTGCACAATGTTCATGTTGATGTTCTTGTTCTTTGTAGTAAATGATGCCAATATAATTCTCCTTCCGTAGGGTTCCCATCCCCTCAGTGACCTCTGGGCGTGCTTGCTCAAGATGATCGCTACTCCTTCTGTATGCTTTTTGTCCTCCCTTCCAGAATACAAAATCTTTTCCCCAGAATTAAGTTGTTTCAGTCCGGACTGTATCCAGCGGGTCTCGCTAACTCCAAGTATGTGCAGTCTGTATCGCCTCATCTCCATTGTAACCTGGGCACTCTTTCCTGCTTCATACATGGAGCGGACATTCCACGACGCAATCCGGAGTGACTTGTTTGATGAAGGAGCAGTCAGGCCAGTGGAGTCCTTTCGGCTTTGTCCATTGTCCTTCATTGAATCTACAGGTGCAGATGCTCCCCCTTCTCCCAAGATAAAAGACTGATTTAAAGTATTTGCTTGTGTTTCTGTAACTGGTTTATTTTTACAGGGTGGGTAGTTGGCCCACCGCCAACTGGCTCTTCTCGGGAGACCAGGACCTTTGCACCTTTAGTCGCCTCTTACGACACGCAGTATCACGTCAGATGTATTCTTTGCTGTCCCTCTTCACAATTTGGATTATTGTAATAAAAAAAAAAAAATAATAATAAATCTTCATTCTGTGCCCTTCACTAAAACTTAATTTTAAACTTTTTTTTTTTTTTTACTCCTTCATAAAAGAAAGAGTACGGATAAGTACTATAAAGATAAATCCACATATAAAGGCAATCCAATGTATTCAGATATTGTCTGCAATCATTTGTCTTCACTGACTTTATTATCATAAAACCAAAAGTTGTAGACAGATTTGCTGTGAACTATTTTAGTCTTCAACACCGGAGCACTTTCGTATACCCGGCTACACTGTAACTAAGTTGCCACACATCTGGCTTGGCACTGACAAATCCTGTAATGAAATTACAGTTTGTGTGAGCAATAGAATATGAACAGTGTACAATTCCCAAAGTAAAAACCAGAAAGACAGACAAAATAAAATTGCTCTTTCAAAGACGGAGCCTGTCAGTAGTTTTATTATTTCTCTCCCTCCTCTCCTTTCTCCTTGCTCTCTCTTTCTGTGTGTACATGTCTGTCTGTCTGTCTCTCTCTTGTGTGTGTGTTTTTCACTCTGCCTCTCACATTGTTTGTTCGTCTCTCCCCCACTCACACTCTCAATTTCCTCTCTCATTTCTCTCCCTCCCCGTTCTCTCTTCCCCTCTGCTTCTCTCTCTCTCTCTCTCTCTCTCTCTCTCTCACACACACTCAAATGCGTACACACACAAATGCATACATACATATACGCAAAATGCATGCACACACACTCTCTCTCTATCTCTCTCGTTATTACTAAGGCTAACTTAAACTGAAAATACTAAACGAGGGAAAACAGCTGTGAGCGCCCTCAGAAAACAAAAACATCACAATTTTCTTACTCGCAGCGTGTTCCAGTCGGACAAAGGGTCACCATGCAGGGGTTTCTCAAACATAACACGCTCATGGTAGCTGCACAGTTCGGGTCAAAAGGTGCTCCTAAATTTGAAAACAAAAATAAATGTTACAAACAACAACAACAACAAAAATGAAAAGGAAAAACAGGACAGCAATGTCTCGGAGCCTGAGGAAAGAGAAGAAAAATGGATAGAGACTGAACGATGAAAATAAAAAGAGAAGAATAGAAGAGTATTGGAGATGATAAATGTGTCGTTATCGATAAAATAATCAAGGATTATAATTTATTCATGTGAGAATGAAAAAAAATCCGGGTTTGATCAAATTAATTATGCTCTTGTCAAACTGTTTTCAATATCATGACGAAATACCACTGTCACTGAAAAGGAAAAGCTCTGGTCAGTTTTAGTTTTAAAGATACCGAGAGCGGGCTATCCCAAAACGGCCTTTCTGAGAAAAGTGAGGCTATGGGATTTTTGGCCTTTGGCAAATGCCCAGAACTAATTTTTTTTTTTCTGGTGGATATTATATACTCATGCCTTTAAGTTCTATGGATTGGAAATTAAATTGCTCACAAAGATAGAATAACTGCAAGTCCCACTTTGAACGAAATTTCGAAAAATGTGGGATAGTCCACTCGTCTTTAAACTTACGTAATTAACTTACTGTACTACAATTTATACAAAAAAAAACAACAACCCTGATCCAGGGTGAGAAAGGCAATGATGATGGTGATGATGACTACAAAAATTACTATATAAAGATGAGTGAAAGGAAAGGAATACACCATAATTGACCATTATTGTGTTATGTTGTAGAAAATTGATCTCGCTAATTGTTAGCGAGAAACTGACAGGAAAGGAACGCACAACCAGCATTGTTAACTGCGGGTATGACGTGATACTCTACCATAGGCCGTAGCCAGAAAACACAGAGCAGCCAAGGTCAGAATAATAGTCACTCTCATCATCGTAGATCTAGATTCCACACAAAAGTGATTCTATCTTAGAACGCATAGAGATTCTTACAGTTTTCCGTTATCTTCAGACAAGAGTAATTCCACGGAAATGGCAGACACCGTGGAACATTGTTTTATGGCCGGCTCTATTCAGGCCGCTACATAGAGGCCCGAATAAACAAAACACCCCACCGTTACTCCATTCAGGCCGCGAGGTGCCTCTAGGTAGCGGCCTGAATAGACACTCCTTTGTTTTATACACGACATGAAAATTATTTCTAGGTGGCAAAAACTAGGCCTAGATTTCGCTTTGTAGCCTTAAGAAGAGTCTATGGCTTCACAGTTCTCTTTAATTCCTTGAAATGAAAAGGTGCACAGAATTTCACGGTTTGACAGACATGAGACAAAAAGGTAAAAGTTATCAAACATGTTATAAAATATCCGATCAAAACAACTTCTCATTCCAGTAAATAAGACTAGTGGCGCACTGAGTCAAATGTGTTTTGTCTCACTCTGCTGAGTGTGATCTGTGAATATGGAATTAAACGGGACCTTGTACACCAGCGAGATTGAACCAAGTTTGTCGCACTAGGTCAGGTGCGGTCAGAACTATCTTGAGTCAGTAGACGGAAAAAGAGACCTTAAAATAGGAGCTAAACAGACTGTTCTCGGTGTGATACCAGCCTAATTATTGCGCCTGCTGTTTCCACAGTAAAACAACTAAGCAGAATTTCAACTGGAGACACAGCTAGTAAGATCTATACCGAGACGAACCATTCCTTCTCTCGGTGTATCTCCAAAAGACGCGCATTTGTAATTTACACGGTGATTACGAGCTATTTTTCCTTGTATTATGAAGGGGTATGGTGAGCGCTGTTGCACTGCTGACATTGTTGATACTATGATACGAGCTCCGCCCAACGGACGAAATTGGCGAATTGATCCATGTCGGTATCCTGTCTCGGTTTCAACCTTGCCGAAGCTTGATCGAAGTCATTGGCTGCTGTGTTGCATTTCAGCCATAACCGCATTCATAACTATATAGAAATATGATACCTCGTACAATGTGTCTAGAAGAGAGAGAAAAAAAATGAAAAGGCTTCAGTTTACCATTCAATCGTTTAATACCGACACAGTTTCTGTGGAATAAACATCCCATGACCCAACCTACTGTTATCTGAAGATAAGGTTTACAGGTTGATTTTTCTTTTGTTAATCATGACATGAGATAGTGAAATGTTTTTTGAAACCTTAACAAAGACAGCAGATTATTTAGAGTTTTTGAGCTCATCTATAGCTTGATCCAAATGCGTTGGTCGGAAAATATTACATGTACTGCATGATGATTGCTATTAGCAAAGAACTCGTGAGACTGAGATGGTAGAGCAAGCCTTGACTTTCAGACTGAAAACCGGAGTCCACGGCTCATGTCGCACCGAGTCATATCTGATTTTGTGTTGTTTGTTTTGTTTTTTGACTCAGTGCTCAGTCTCTCTGTCCGCCATTTGACAGAAAGCAGCTCTGACGCACCCGAGCTAATGTGACAAGAGTTGTTTCAGCCTAACCAATACGGTAGCCCTGCCTCTCTCAATAAATCTCATCTCACAGTAAAACCGAGAAAAAGGGCACTGACTCGCTGTGCCATCAGCCTTGGGTGAAAAATTATGCTTTAAAAAAGGAAGCGCATATCCTTACAACATGTTGTACTGACCTTGTTAATTTGCATAGTTTTTAAAAATATGAATCGGCTTAGTAGCAAAACAATCCGACTTCTGCTTGGAGATGGCGTGATCTGCGCTAATAATATACTTGAGTGTACATCGATCACCAATGGCTACCCCAACCCCTTTTCGCCTGATTAGTCAATCTGACTACCGCCCATTGATACAAACTGACTAGACCCTCACGCCCGCAGGTCCATCTGACTATCCCATGTGTTGTCCCTTTAAATTCGTGAACACCATACCAAGTTTTGTTTCAGCAAACCTTCACCAATCGCCCTTTTGGTAAACATGTTGTACGGATATGCACTGTCCATATCCATACTTACACTTCCTTAAAAAAAAAAAAAAAAAAAAAAAAGAATATCGATTTAAAAGCCAGAAATGGTGACTTTAACACTATATATCTATGATCTCAAATTCTCCTCCATCAACTGTTTTCCTGTCACTGCACGAAAATGTGTCGAGTCTTCCAGTCCGCCAATTTCCAGCCCAAACTTAAGGCCTTTAAGGGATAACCTCGTGATATGTTTGTGATGCACCCCCCCCCCCAATCCACGATAGCTGAGCATGCTCAATATTCTAAAGTGCGGGGTGTGTGTTTTTTTAGGGGGGGGGGGTCGGGGCAAGTCAGCTGAGCAGGCACACTCGCAATAGCTTGGCTGTAATCCAAAAAGAAGAATTGAAACTTAGGAGAACGGAAAATAAATTGCCCCTGGAACTCCCGATGAAAGACAAAATTTCGGGCTTGTCCCATTACTACAGTTATGACAGGAATCATTCTTGTCTGGTTAGGGATGACTTTAACGCTGAATTGGATCTCATCTCATCTTTACTAACAAACTAATGTAACAAAGAAGTTCAGGAAGACAGTTATTTTGAAGCGTACCCGACAATACAGATGTGCTAACGTACGACGGCACCTTTAACTAAACAGCTCCGATTGTATAAAACGGTGTCCTAAAAAAATCTGGATCTATTGGCAAACGTATTAAAAACCTTTACTACAATAAATGCACAAACTGACGACCTTGGACTTCGCGATGCACGAGAACGAGTTCAATGCTGTCTTCTATCGGAATTTCGAAGCCATCTTGAATCTGATATAAAAAGAACAGAATATTAATTTTTATGCAAGGAAAAATACCTATGGATCCAGACTTTTGAGACACCGTGTAATATTGACAGACAACTGGCAACTGCCATCTTTTAGTTTGACACATATTAAACACACATACCCATAAGTACACACACTTACTAAAAAAGAAAATGCAATTCGAATTTAATGCACCAGTTGTTAACACCGCTGTAACTAACTGGGAGATCATACCCTAGCTCCAACCCTACCCTTCTTTCTTTAGCCCCTCCAAACATACGTATGTGCATATAGTTTTTCACTTGAGGCGCCCTCAACTAGTGTCTTAGAGAGCAGCTCAAAAGAAAGCATAACAAATCGGACACAAAGCTACGCATGTCTGTGAATGGGTCACACTGCTTTAGTTTTATAAATACCAGAGCCATCGCCCCGGTTCCACTTTGCAGGTTGTACAAATCCCGGATTTAGCATGCTTTTTTCCTTTACAAAACATTTCTTTTATTCCCCCCTCAATGTAGAAACATACAGCCGTGGAACTTGCATAGTGTTCAATGACAACACATGCCGTTGTTTATGAAGGTAGTGAGCAGAAAAAGAAAATAGGTTGTGTTACAAAGCTCCTCTTAATTAAACAATAACGAAATGTTACATTGAATCAGAAATGTGCAGGAAAGACAGGGCACAAAAGACAAAAAATATATAAACTGTTGTCTTGCATCACAAATTTGGGAATAATACAAAATTTAGTATGATCATCGCACGCATTCTGTTCTCAGACAATTTCAGGGCCTTTATTTCGTTTTTGTATTTTTTTTAGATTTTGTATTCAACACAATTGGTCTCAAAAGACAAAATGACATTTTTAGACAATTGCATTCAAAAGGTGAGGTAAGTGGCTTTAAGACAACTGTTCCCGATAGGTGAATTGTGATTTTAAGACAATTGTTCAGTTATGCAACATGTGATTTTAAGACAACTACTCTCAATATGCTACATGTGCTTATCCGCGTTGCCCTTATCCGGGATAAACGTGCACAAACAGAATTACTTAATTCTGTGAGGAATTTTATGGGGAAGAGTTTTACAGTGTCACAAACTCACATTATTTGATATTCTTTGTTTAACAGCAAGAATGGGTAAGTACGAAGAACTTGAATAAGGTACAGAATGTTTTTATTCCTGTATTACAACTGACACTTTCGGTCAGGCGGAAAGTTTGCTGAAATAGTGATTCCCCGACTGAGATCAAAACTTGTGTTAGAAAGGTCTTTGATACTTCTAACCTTTACAGTTTAAGTGTATGCATCACATCAAAGCAAAAATAAATGAAGCGGTGAAATGTACGCTGAGCTGAATACTGAAGGTGCAAAACTATATACAACTAGAGGTGATCTGACATATGACGTGATGGTTCAGAGAACAAGGAAGACACGCGCAGAAAGAACAGATTTTGGGAACATGTCGTAATATTTATATAATTCGTTCCACGTGCATAAAGTTATGCGGCAAATGCCCAATTTCTTGTCAAGCATCGTGACTGAAGGACACTATGAGGAAAGAAAAAACAAATTAAATTGTTGAATTATATAAACAAACTTATTATCATGGGCTATATTCAGAAAGCGTTGTTAGCCTATAATTTGGCTGTTAATCTGCTGTTGGGACAGCAAAGTTGGAAACATACTACTTCCTAGACTTAGCAGTGCTTTTTTGTGTATGACTCCAATGCTTTATATGAAACAGAAGTCCAGGCAAACATCAAGACCTTTTCACTGACACTCACCGTTCTAATGACAAAACGTTGGTACAAAGGGGGAGGGGGGGGGGGAGGAGGGTGTTGACGCCAAGCGTGTGAAACGCTTACATGTGAGGAAGTTCGAAGGGGCGGGGATAAAAATCACCCCAATCGATCGTACATACTCTATGGGTGGCCCATAAGGCACTCTTCAGACAGTTAGAGACAAATTTCACATACTGATTTCAGATGGCAATGTCGTTAAAAAAAATTACTCCGTCAAAAGACGTCTTGAAATTTCAAATAAAGAAATGGCATGAAAGATGTATTAAAAATTAAAGAAAAATAATAGCACGAAGTATCTTTTTACAAAAAAAAAAAAAAGTTAATAATGGCGCAAGAATTTCATTGTGGTCCAATCTGGCCACTTTTTCTTTTTTTTGCTCAACCCCACAGCCTAAATACAATGTAATAGTCTGAAAAATTATCTTAAAAAATTGTCTTAGGTGTCAATTAATCTAGCCCAATCGCTTTCGCGCCGACCTATTATTTTCCTTCGCGTTTCAGGTCATGTTGTTTCTAAAGTTGTTCAAATGTAAAATACAATGACCTCTTTTTGTGCTCCCTTTGATAAGCCCACCGCACGAGGGAAACTGTATTTGACAATCTTTCAGTTGATGCGTATCTGGTTTGCATGAACTTTAAACAAGAATGTAGATTATTGGAAACTGTCTAGATCAGAAAAAGGGAGAGAGAAGGGATGAGAGCCTTTTAAGAATATTTCAAAATGTTCAATTTATTACAATTACGGTATACGACTGATTATTGTTTCAGAGTGGACATTTCGACCAGCAATGTTTCCCGCGATTGCGTTGGTCATGTCACTGCTGCTAATGACGTCAGCCACATCTCACGAGGACCTCCAACCTAGTCCAGGCTGGAGCCACCAACTTGTGTACGGCGCCACTGCAAATCTTTCCTGTACAAACCATGATTTCAGCTCCGAAGATCACCCAGGCGCGCGTTATCAGTGGCTGCTACCTTCTGGTAATAAGAATATTATGTGTAACTGGGGGTGGGGTGGGTGACTAAAAGGTGTTGAGGGCGGGGTGGAAGTGCAGAAGTGAATTTATACATTCAAACACAAAGCAGGGGAGACAAACAGGTGTAATAATTATCAATTGACAATGACAATTTTTAAGACAAGTTTATGAGCCATTGTTTTCTGTTGGTTTATTTACATACAAAAGGAACAAAATAATTTGAAATAGTTTATTAAATATCATTATTGCTATTATTTTCCAGTATTATATGTATAGTGATATATTAGAGCACAGTACTTCATCCAAGAGCGAAACACTTCATAAAAATAATAAAATGAGCTACTTTTCTAAGGTCTCAGATGCAAGGTATAACAATTTTGATAGTCATTCAACCTTTATTCGACTTCATTACGATGCCCGCCCTGTTCAGTTTTTTATTACCTCTCGATCTCCTATCTGTGCTTGCCTCCCACCTCCCATTCTCACCCATGTTTGTATGGGGCTGTCACCCATACACCCCCCGTCATACCCCGACCACCTGGAAGAGGTGAGAGACCAACCCACAGTACATGCCAAGACACAGTACACCGATACACTTTGGATGGATACATAATTATTATGATCCAACTCAATTCAAAATTACACAGAAAATCGGTGAGATCGCATCATGGACCGGACAAGGTTAAAATATGAAAAAAAAAAGGAACAGAAAGTTTATGTTACAAAGCCACACACGAGAAATATTGAAAATCTGTGAGGTCGCAGCAGCTTCACAACATACTTTTTCTTCTTTTTTGTTTTGTGTGTGCTATTTTTCAAGCGCTTCTGCAACCTCGCAGATTTCATTTCTGCTGCCTGGCTTTGTAATATAAAATCTTTCCCACTCGCCCCTACTGACTGACCGACCGACCCATGTCTGTTTCATGGGATTTGTCACACCAATCAACGGCGTTGTCCTATCATCTCTCTATTTCAGGTGATGTATTAGACCAGTCAGCAGCATTGTCTTTACTCTTTATTTCAGGTGATCTAGGCCATTAGACCAGTCAACAGCTTTGTTCATGTGATCTGTTCAACCAGTCAACAGACCTGCCCCACCATCTCTCAATTTCAAGTGATCTGTTAGACCAAACAACAGTCCTATCCCATAATCTCTCAATTTCAAGTGATGTGTTAGACCAGACAACAGTGGTGTATTATCATCTCTCTATTTCGAGTAATCTATTAGACCAACCAGAAGCATTGTCTTATCTACTCTTTATTTCAGGTGATCTAGGCCATTAGACCAGTCAACAGCTTTGTTCATGTGATCTGTTAGACCAATCAACAGTCCTGTCTTATCTTGTGTCTATTTCAGGTGATCTGTTGGACCAGTCAACAGTCCAGTCCTGTCCTATCTTGTCTCTATTTCAGGTGATCTGTTAGACCAATCAACAGTCCTGTCTTATCTTGTGTCTATTTCAGGTGATCTGTTAGACCAGTCAACAGTCCAGTCCTGTCCTATCTTGTCTCTATTTCAGGTGATCTGTTACACCAGTCAACAGTCCTGTCTTATCTTGTCTCTATTATTTTCAGGTGATCTGTTGGACCAATCAACAGTCCTGTCCTATATTGTCTCTATTTCAGGTGATCTGATAGACCAGTCAACAGTCCTGTCCTATCATCGCTACACATTTGTCACCAATGGTTCTCGTCTGCTTATTGACGACATCGACAAGTCTGACTTTGGTGTCTATCACTGTCTTGTCACCGAAGGCTCCGATCCTCACGTGATCGCTGCTGTCAAACATGGCATCAACGAAAATGGCCCTTATTTCGGTGACATGTCGGAGAAATACATGCCAAAACTGCGGATTGGTCTTGTGGCGGGCGGGGTGGTTCTTGTGTTCATGTCTATGTTGTGTTATAATTACACGCAGTTTGAACTCCGCCACGACAAACCGGCTAGTCGCCTACCGACCAACGACAAGAGAAGATCACTCGGACATCACTTGCCAGAAAAACAGGACATGGCTCACGTGAACCCAGCATTTGATGACGACAACACAGAAGGCGGTGACCTCACTACAAATAATCTGCAGGCTGAGGGTGGCACTGGAGGGAAAGCGGTGGAACCGGCCACACATTTCTGATAAATTTTATATCCATGTTCCGGCAGTGAAAATAAAATTATTGTAATCCGTGAACGTTGTACATAAGGCCGCCTTTAGATAGGGCTTCATTTTTCACTTTTCATTTTTCACTCTTCAATTTTCACTTTTCACTTTTCACTCTTCATTTTCTTGATCGTTTACATAGATGATTCACTTTTCACTTTTCACTCTTCATTTCCTTGATCGTTGGGGTTTTCCCAACACATACACGTGGTCTAACTTTTCTCAGGTCAGCACCAGAACCAGATTTATTGTTGTAAAGATGGACAGCTCCGATGAGGAAGATTTGCTTTTACTTTTAGCATTAAGGAGACGAAAAAAGCGCAGACGAACAATCTGGTGCCGAGAACACTTCCTTCTGCGAAGTGAGAGGGGTGATTTTGAGCGAACGTTTTGCTCTCTCATGACTCGAAAGGATGAGACTTTATTTTTCATGAGGATGTCCTATGACACATATGACCATCTGAAAAGTCTCATCCTGCCACATTTGCAGCCAACTGGATCAAACTGGAGGACATCCATTTCCGCCGAGGAAAAGCTTGTTCTGACGCTGAGGTAAGTGCAAAAACTTTAACTTTTATAAATACGGAGTACAATATATGCGACGATACCTTCTTTGTTTGAAAGGCAAACAAAGAAGGTGTCGTCACATCTCACTCAACCAGACTATAACCCAATAAAATGCAGCCAGAAATAGCAAAGCCATTTGATGATAGTTTAATGAATTCAAAAACAAAGGGGAGAAGTAGATATCTAGAGGTTAACACTAAACTAATCACTGGGTCTTGTATTGAATGGCGTGTAATACGCGTCCAGTGGAGAGTGTGTGTGTGAGCTGGGGACTACTCGTTGATAGTTGGATGTACCCGGCATGTACAAATTGGCCTGTCCTGCCCTCTTCCTCCTCAAGTCTTGAATGATATTCACTTGAAAATCCATATAGTCATCTGTTGTTAGCTCTTCCACCATTGGCATGAGCGATTTCATGAAAAGGAAACGAGGTGTTTCCTTGCTTTTTTCCAACTGACGTTGCCGTATCAGGGATAATATTTCATCATCATTAGTGGACTGCCTCTTTTTTCCTTTTCTCGTCTCAATTCTGCCCTCTGTCGTTTCCACTTGCAACTGGCTGGCACTGGCATCCCCCATCACCTCCCCTGTCAGCTCTTGGTCATGTTGGACTTCTGCAACACCTTCACCTGTCACCTCATCCAACGGAGAGTCGCAAACACTGTCCTCTAGCGCCAGATTTCCAGACGTTGGGCGGGTTCGCTTCACTGGGAGAAGGAACTGAAGGTCTTTTTCAAACTTCCACTCCTTCTCAGTGTCAGCACCGCTACCAGATTTCTTATTCTTTTTTTTTAGCACGTTGCAGAAGCCTCTCATAAGCTGGTCCCATATGCTCTTTGAGTTACAGCTGCAACCTATGGGTACAGTGAGATAAAAGTGGGGCGATTACTGTTAGAATTGATATGTTATCCATTTCAAAAGCATTAGTAATAGTACTATTAGTAACAGATGTTTAGAGTTTCATTAAATTAAAAGTGTCTTAATGTATATTTTTTCCGTATGTATTGCAGGTATCTTGCAACTGGATCATCTTTCTCTTCAATGAGCGTACCATTTCACATGTCGCTAGCATCTATCAGTATTTACGTGATGGCTCCCTGCAGAACTCTTTTGGGGTGTATTAGCACCATTGGAATTACCGGAACCAAATGAAGATCAATGGCAAAAGATTGCTAAAAAATTTGGAGACTTGTGGGATTATCCTTTTGCAATCGGTCCTTTGGGTGGGAAACACATTGCACTTCGAAACCCTGCAAATAGTGGCTCGGCATATTACAATTATAAAGGATTCCCAAGTATTGTACTTTTGGCTCTTTGTGATGCAGACTCTTGTTTTATCTTGATTGACTGTGGCCAATATGAAAGAATCAGTGATGCTGGCGTATTCAACGCATCTCGTTTATCAACATTGCTTGAAAAAAGGGAGCTGAACATTCCAAAAACTTCGTTTAAAGTGAGTGTTTCTAATCAAACTATTCCTCATTTGATCATTGGAGATGGAGCATTCCCGCTAAAATCGTACATTATGAAACCTTTTGCAGCCAGAACCCTAAACGCCAAGAGAAGAATATATAACTACAGGCACTCAAGAGCACGACGAACAGTGGAATGTGCTTTTGGCATACTGGCTAGTTAGTTCGAAGTATTCCAACGGCCAATGCGGGTCCAGCCAGACAAAGCTGTTAAAGTTACAAAAGCAGCAGTGGCACTGCATAATTTCATCCGTCGGCGAGAAGGTGCTATGGGCGATCGAACATCCACCATCAAATACGACAATGTTGAGCCTAATGAAGAGAATTTTGTACCTCTTGCAGCCATTCCACACAGTGGAAGGGCTACGGACGAAGCTGTTATTATCCGAGATACGATTTCAGAATTCTTTAGTGTACCAGATGGAGCAGTGTATTGGCAAAATGATCTTGTATTTAGAAATGTGCAACATCAAACTGACTAGCTGGCTTAAATTCAAACGACGCAGAAGAGAACAGATAATTCTTGAAAGACATTTTCGGATTCACTTGTTCGATTTTTAGATTATCACCATCATCATCGTCATCGTCATCATTATCATCATTACCCTCACCATCACCACGATTATCACCACCCATCATCACCATCATCATCGTCATCGTTATCATTAGCATCATCATCATCATCATTTCCATCATCTCGATAATATTTTCAAAAGGATTCTTTTTTTGCCTATATTTCTCCATGTTTTTTAATTTTTTTAATCATCTACTGTTTGATATTAAACCTTTGAATTGAATTGTAATGTTGCAAGAAAGAATAGATTAAACTTTTCCTTCTCATGTTTACATACCTTCGGGTGGTTGAATTGTTTTATCAAGTTCCTCCCACACTTGCTTTTTTTGGTCCTTGCTTTTGTAATCTGGATGGCCTGGATCCCACAACAATGGCTTGTTTCTCACAAGGTCAATAATTAATTTTTTGTAGTCATCCATATTTAGACGCCACAAGAATAATAATTTGGAAGAATTTAGCAGTGCTGTGATGTCCCAATTACTGTTATTACTGTGTAGCCGTGTGCCCCACCCTACACACCAAATACGGTAGGCTACCCCCAATGCATAGACACTGACATTGCACATGCCTATGACCTACTTCCCTTTTTACCGGGATTACCAATTATTTATTTAAACTTAAAAACTTAATAATCATATAGTATTTAGTATCAAATCACACTAGAATTTAATGAGAAATTCGATTCTGAACTCAGATTTTGACTTTTTGACAAAAAGTGTGTTTGAAATGATAAGAGCCACGCCCCCACTTCTCTTCATTCCACGGTAGAAATGAGCACGTTCACTCTTGTTGTCAGGAGGGCTATTCACTTATTCATCGATGAAGAGTGAAGAGTGAACAATGAATCTCTATCTAAAGGTCCCTCTCTTTTCCTATATTGCCATTTTCGTTTCCTGCATGAAGAATGAAGAATGAAGAATGAAAAGTGAAAAGTGAAGCCCTATCTAAAGGCGGCCTAAAAGACCACGAAGATCACGACATTAGCAACACATACATACTCAAGATGCGCATCCTGTAATGATAGTACTCTCAGCAGACGTTGCTTCTCCCCTCTCCCTCTCCCATTTCTCATTTTGTCGTGATAATCCGCTCAATATTGTTTCTCATGGCAACCCCTCTCCCTTTCCCCAGTGGATGACCATTAAGAGGTGAGGATGGGCGGAAGAAGGGAGAGACCGTGGTACTGGGATCAGTATTTTTCTTTGTTTTGCACATATCATTATCTTATATTAAAGAATTACCAACTTCTGTTCCAGGCGAGCCTGCCAATGGCTGCCAATGAACGTAGTTCTATAACAAAAGTGTTACATACTCCTTTTCTTATTTTTTATACCAAACACATAACGTCGCTCTAGACTCTTTGGAGCTAAATTCGTTTACCAGCTGGAATCAGGCCCAGATTAACCATCAAGCAAAATAAGGACGCGCTTTGGGCAACAAGGGGATACGGGGTACTAGAGAAAATGGAAAAGGGGTGCCCTGAATTTTTGTTTTGTTTTGTTCACTGCCAGGGATCAATTCCGTTTCAGAACTTTTAACACATTTCTTGACGAACTAGAAACTCAGATGAGAAGGAAAGGTATACAAAGAAATAGCGGAATATTTTCTTGTCTAAGTGATGTATCAAATTATGCATCTCCATCTATTGGAACCGTACGGTACACGCAGTATAGTCAAAGGTTTATTGATGGTCAGTCAGATGATTTAGCAGGTCATTAAAAGTCCCTATTTACTAGACCAAAAAAAGTTGCTATAAAAAAAGGCCTTAAAAAGTCTCTAATAGTCAAACTTTATCCAACAAGAGTCCTTAAAATACTAGTCCGCCAACTATCTTTGTTGCGTTATGTTGCAGCAAAGAAAGACGATTTAACAAAAAATTTAAATGCTCGATCACCTCTATCGGTCTTCTACTCGGCCGACTAACGGCTCTGATAGCACGTACCATAACACTTGACAATGAGAAGTGTGTAAGGAGTAATTGTTTTAATGTGAGTACATTAAACATCGGTTCCTAGAACATTCGTAAACTAGTTGAGAAAGAATATCAAAGGGTTTTTACAGATCTTTAATTTGTTTTTTTTTTCCAAAGAAATCCTTGAAGATGGGCGGCAAAAGTCGGGAAGGTCAAGCTGACCGCGCCACGCGCAAGCCGTATTTTCACGCATCAGGTCACTGACCTTTTTGAGACGTAACCACCGTGTTATTGTTCAGTGTATCTCTTCTAAATCAAAGGCACTGTGACATGGACATGTTAACCAGTCAACCACTGGTCGGAATCACAAAGACTAAGCTTTCAAAGGCTCTCCCCACACTTTCAAAAGATGTAACATCGACATGCGAACTGTTGCTCAACAAATTTGCAATATTATCTCATTTTCTCACAAGCTGACCACCATCTGGAGTTGTCTGTATCTAAGAACCAATCAGAACCAAGCTCTGAAATAATCTTTGCCCCAAATGCCCACATTGGTTTATTAGTATGATTGTGTCAATCAGGATGAAACCATTTGTGTAGGGCTTGGGAGGGCGTGGCTAGTTATCATGCTTCGTTCTCAAGAAAACTACAGCTGTCAGTTTGGAATCATAAGTCAGATCATTGGTTAGAGACTGACAGACTAAGGTTTTGCTGGTTAATTCATTATCAAGTGTGATAAGGCATAGCAGCGAATGTTTCATACCGATCAATAAAAACCGAACCACGTGGACAGCGTTTGTGGTCATCGCATAGCGGCACGGGTCAGTGACCCCAGATAAGATTCTCTGTGAGTAAGGTCACTGACCGTGCAGCGGGCTTTACGGGTAGCGCGCGGGGTATGGGTTAAGGGCCCGCGGGAACCCTCATGTTGCTTTTCTTGACCCCCATTAACATATATATACAAGTAGTTTTATTAACAACAAGCTTAAGAGCTTAAGACCACCAACCACTGCCCTGCCCATCACTTTCTACCTTCTCTATTATCTGTCTCGGCGAACTGAAATATTTCCCAAAGCAAGCAGCAAGGTGTTCCAGTGTTCCAGTTTTAACCGCGAATACACCGGGTAGTTTAAATCGACCGTCATGAAGTGTTCACGTAACGGGTCATGTGCTCGTGAAAAAAAAAGAAGTCGGAGGCGAGCAGTCAGCGACACAAAGCAAACTAAACAACAAGTGAAAAACAAAACCAAAAAAAAAAAAATCTAAACTTTGGTACACCCTCCACGGCATTTGAAACCAATAAGCTGTGCAGAATTTGGTTACTGTAGGTGGCCTGATAAAAAGCCTTTTGCGTTCAAAGGTAGAGAATTTGCGAATTACTGATAACAACCTAAGTGTAATTTGCCTTTAACATTTTTGCTGATATTACAAGAAGTTAAAAGTAACCAGTTTTGAGTACAACAAACATATAAAAATATTCAGCTAGAATTTTGATGAACGGAGTTTTCAAATGGTGCATTTTCTTTATAACTTTTTACTGTTTTAATTGTATTTTTCACAATAAAAGTCTTTATTATAGGGGAGCATTACAGTTGCCCCCATATTCGAGCAAAATCCGATATTTGCCCCGATATCGGGTAGGTTCGCAAGTGTAATGTTCGGTGAGCTTTGAAATTTTAAAGTTCGCAAGTGTAATGTTGCGGTGCCGTTTGAAGATTGTAGGTTCGCAAGTGTAATACACCCCGCAAGTGTAATGTTCGGTGAGCTTTGAAATTTTAAAGTTCGCAAGTGTAATGTTGCGGTGCCGTTTGAAGATTGTAGGTTCGCAAGTGTAATACACCCTATTATAGGTAATGTATATAACATGGCACAGTGTACAAATAAAAGCATAAATTCATTATTAATACTTTTAAAAAATATTATTATTACATGTGTTATTATTGTTACTTGCACTGGGCGTCATCACCCCGAGTTACACCCCTGGTAACACCAGTGACTAATTGCTCTCAGACAATCTCTTCACATAATTATTTGGTGATAACTTTTCATCGTTAATCTCCGTCAGCTAACCAACGCCAATCAGAAGAACGAATTCTCGGCGGTCCATGCGGCTTCCTTCTATCCATGTTCTAATCATTTCCGAAAAAGTTGCTGTGGCCATGTCATCTACGAAAATGCTGCTTTGGCCATTGAGTATTGAGCTAAACCTAATCTTTGCCCCAAACCTGAAGGTTTCACAAATATTCATAGCGCAGACAGGAACTCCATAAAGAATAATCTACAGTGTGTCGTAAAGACGCAGGATTTGAAATAACACATCCTTAATGTACTACGTGTTGAGCCATCTAACTGTGTGTGGTGAAAAGTGAAACTCTACAACTAAGCAAGAATACCAGACTAGATCCAGTGATAAGAAATGTCATGGGGTTCAGACAAAAATACAAAAATGATAAACAATGACGTCATGTGACAACAGTGCATTAACGAGCCGGGACGTATAATAAATAATTGCAACAACAACAACAACAACAAAACATCGATACAGTTAGACTGCATACCTTGTTCATCCAACATCTCATTAATGGTAAGCCTCATGAAACATATTTATCGGCTTATATTGTTTTTGCTAAACAGTGTCAAATTAAAAAAAAAAAGGAGTTATATTTACTAGATTGTGGGGTCTAGCAACGAAGAAAACTGATTTTTGAATCTAATATTTCACATTCAACACTAAGTCTTCTATTAAGTCTTTTATAGCGTCTTGTCAGTTTTGATAATGTCTTGCCAATGGCCTAAGTGGCCACCAAGGTTGGAATGTGCTCAGGGCATCAGTTGCCCTGGTTGGCATGCATGTCAGCAGTGAGTTACAGTAATCCACCCTGGAAATAATGAAAGCTGACACTGGGATTTCTGTAGCATGTTACAGTTAGATAATGTCCTATTTCGCTATGTGTTGGTCTCTGAATTATGCCAGTGCGTGCCGGTACTTTATTCATACAATCATACAACAGCCGGTCTTTCACCTAAATAAAAAAAATCGTATACATTCAACGGTTGTTTTTCTTCTTTTTCTTCAATACGATCCTCATCACATCTTCATTGTCAACACCACATACTTACTGTTTTCATTACAACCCCATTGTCCTCATTATATCCTGTTTGTCCTCATTACACCCCAACTGTTGTCATTACATCGTCCTCATTACATCCTAACTGTCCTCTCATTATACCCTACCTGTCCCCATTACGTCGTTCTCACACATCCTGTCTGTCCTCATTTAAATGTCCTGTGTGTCCTCATGACACCCTAGCTGTCGTCATTACATCGTCCTCATTACATCTTAACTGTCCTCATTACATCTTAACTGTCCTTATTACACCCCAACTGTCCTCATTACATCCCAACTGTCCTCATTACTTCCTAACTGTCCTCATTACATCCTAACTGTCCTCATTACGTCCTACCTGTCCTCATTACACCATAACTGTTCTTATTATGTCTTTATTGTAATGGTATCATCACATCCAAATAATTCTCAACGCTGATCATAGTTCATACGTGTTTGGCCTTCCTTCTCTTTCATCCTGCATAAATCGTTATATTAAACAATTTACGGTTATCTGGGCCAGGGGCGAAGCGTGGCCCACTGCAGAGGGTAATCAGAATTTAAGCTAGTAAGATCCTCATAATAGGACGTATCGCTACATCATATGTACATAATTATAAATGCAGCGACTAAAACAATGAAACGGGTGCTAGGCACTGCAAAAATCTGAAGAGCGGACTATTCTTGTCAACAGGACAGGAATGCAGCAATTTACAAGCCAAACTAATCTGAAAAACTATTCATTCATACTAACAGACTTATGAACGCATATTTTTCACCCATTTTTAAAAATATAATTTGAACAGCACGTTTTCATTGTCATATTCATAGCCAGAGATTTTGTTATTCTACCATCTCATAAAGTTTCTCGGAAAGGACCCTTTAACATTAAATGGTAGAAAGTGCTTAAATGGCATCTCTGTGACACAACAATGTGTAGCGATTTTGGAGAAGTGGCTATATCTGCGTTGCGGTTTAGGTTCTAGCGACCTATCAAGTGACTTGATGTTCTTAATACGTTCGACTGATTTTGATCAGTTATATCTAGATCTAGACTATAATAATTATTATTCTTTGATAGCTCTTGCTGTGCGTAGAGTAAATTATTCTTAGATTACACCTCAAACAACAAAAAAAAAAAGATCCACACAAACTCTTTCACTCTACTCTTTACCTTTCGATTGGGATGAAAACGACCGCATAGTAAAAAACCTGCATAAGTACGTAAAATCAGGTCAAACCTTGATTATAAACCTATTTTTTTCACCCACTATTTGCTGTCTGCGGCGCCGCTTTGAAGAAAACAGGTTATGCTCAAGCTCGCTTCTGGGTGTAGTCAAGTCTTCTTCGTCTTTGTTAATCACTGATTTTAGACCAGTTCATATGGTGTAAGTCCCTACAAAGATGCTTTCCGGTGAGGAGTGTTAGACTATAAGAACAAACCCAGAATAGCAAAGTAGAATAGAATGCTGAACTGACTAAATGGACTTGGAGGTGGGCTCGATCTGAAAAGCGTAGTAATTCTAGAATTAATATTCGAAGGGTAATCACTGATTATTTGATTATGAGGAAGCCTCGCCCCTGATCTGGGGCATAGTTCAAATGTATGTGCCTCATTTCAGTCTAACCCCGCCCATTTTCTTTCTGCAAACCTGAAACTAATATGGTAATAAGATATACTTTAAATAATTCACCCACCACAATTATTGAGCATGTTGGCACGCATGTCTGGCGGAGCAGAGTGAACGGGTGGTCCAGACCTCAGTGAACTGTATAACTACGCTCGTGTTGCAAAGAAAAGAGAGAACCCATAGCAGTGCTCCAAGATAATAATAAAAAAAGCAAATTATGACATTACACTTTTTTGTAGTCTTAACTGAATCCACGCGAGTCTTGGATTTGGAGGCGGGTCAACTCCAGGTGTTCTCTGTGTTTGCGCACAGAGTGTGGATGATAACATAGACGATTGTTGACACCCGAATATGAAATAAATCTTAAAACGTTAAGGCAAAAACATTATGTATGCAGAATCAGAAGTTGTCCACAATTCAGGATCCAGCCGGTAGCCTGAAAGGCGTTCTGAGCAATATAATTATTGTAATGCCGTAACATGGAACTGCATTGTGCACTTCTCCGAGTTCAGTTGAAGCCAGAATCACTTTGGCAATCTCTTATGAACACAACTCGCATGTAAGTGCGCCTCTGAAAGCTGTTTTTCATGCAAGGTCGATCAGCAGAAGATTACCTTACTAATACTACGTCGACAAAGAACAAGGATTGATCCTACATGGTGGCTTAAAACAAAATTTTGTTTCGTGCATGGTATAATATAGTAGAGCATACTTTTACACTTGTACAGGGAAGTCTGCTAATGGTCGATGCGGAAGTAAGAAAAGGTAAGGAAAATAATTACACAGTGGCTTTTGCTTATTCGCGAAAATATATCTTATTTGTGATAAAAGCAACGTTCTCGTAATGCTCATATAACTTCTCACATAGTGTTACATGCTAGTCAGCCAAAGAAATTGGAAGTGATGCAAAATAAACTGTGTTTAAAAAAGTGTCCATAATGACCCATTATCGATAATATCAATAGGACCCTCTCAATAGTCATAGTTACTCAGAACAACTGTAGAGCATGCATTTCTAGGTTGCCAGAGCAGTGTTCATTTCCAGTTGATTTTCTTTGGTGAATTAGCTGTTGACAAAGTGCTCATATGCTTTCCAGCAGTGGAAAATTTAAACATGATTGTCTAAATCTGGATCACACTATTCACAGATCGTCAGATCTATGGACATGGTTATTATAAATGCAGAAATTGTTAATTGTTGTTTATTGCTCCCGAATGGGCATTGTGAGCCATGTTGCACTTTAATTTAATTTGCCATATTTGTAATACAACGCAAAGAGATATCAACCACAGTGGATAGGTTGTTTGAGCACTAGGTACAAGATTTAGATCTAGAGAAGTGAGGTCCCTCTGCCATTTGGGTTTCAGCCAATTTGAAACCAGATCTAGATCTAGATCTAGAGTCTAGATATCTAGCATTTTGTTGATTCTATACCATTGGTTATTATTATTATTAATTTTATTCACTAATGGCATGGCTGTGGTAATGATATAATTAGATCGAAATCCAATTTGAAATGGACTACTATCATATATATCTGATCTGTACCAACAATGGTATAGAGTGGCACGACCATACTCTGCTGGTTGTAGTATTATAGTATGCCCTTATTTGTACCACAGTATCAGTTTGCTTGCTATAGTCATTTTGTCTGTGTTGTTGCTGAATGAAGAGGAAAGCATTCTTTTGTAATGTTAAGTTCATGTGCAAGCACCATGGTAGACTGCATTAAAATTAAATTGTATTTGGTAAATCAAATTATAAAATTTTTTCAGCAGCGCCCATTACGAAGTTTATACATAACTCTCAAAACCTCCAGTGAAAAGAGAAAAAAAAAACGTGCACATTAAAAATATATGTGACTGAATCAATATCTCATGGTGATGTGAATTTAGAAAAGTAATCAAATATTGAAACCACCTTTATTTGTTTTTGTTTTTTAAAATGGTTCTTTTCACACTGGAAGAAGCATTAATGCTTTCTGTGTGTGTTACACATTGTTTGCTTTGACCTCTTGAAATGCATTTTTAATTCATTATTTGACAAACATGAGATTTGTTATTCAGTATTGTTAATGTGGGTGTTAAGCAAAGATTTGTTGACATTTTATTATTACTATAATATTACTGTCTTTATGTTGAAGTTGTTCAAATGGTTCAATGTAAGTGGGAGGAGTGTCATATCATTATCAGTCTGATTTTCTGGGTAATTTTTGTCCACAGGGATCCTTCACTATGTCTGGGGATAAAGTCACCCTGACAAATGCCCTGGAGAATGTTGATGTCTTGGATGATCTGCCCTTGCCAGACCAGCAGCCATGCATTGAGGCTTTGTCACTCTCTGTGCACTACAGAGCTAATTTTGACACCAATTTTGAGGACAAAAATGCATTTGTCACAAGTGTTGCAAAATACAAGGAGCAGGCTACAGTCCAGGCTGACTTGGTGAGAAAAATTACATTTTTATTCAACATGTGCATACATATAATTTCTTCTCCCTTTTTTTCCCTTCTAAATCTTTAGATCAAAAGGTTGGCCCCAGTATGGGTGGAGTTTTGATCCACCCTTCAAGCTGATCTAAAATGTTACTAAAAATGTTAAGTGAAATGATTAAACATAGCTGAAGATAGCTGTGAAAAGTTTGATTTTTATCTTTTTTTAGAATTGCAGGTAGAGAAACTTGTAATAACTAATATTTAATATTATAGTAAATAATCAGCATTCTGTGAAATCAGTAGACATTTTTTGTGAGCAAACTAGCCTGTTACATTAGGTGCAAACCCAGTAAATTATTTTTGAAATGAATTGTTTCTTTCAAGCTTTTGTTTTTGTTTTTTCCTTGTGTGTGTGTTTTTTAGCTAAGTGCTGGAATAATGTGACCAAATCTATGATGTGATGTCAAAGATGTTTTATACTAATTATACCCCGCCCTTTCTTGTTTGTTAGAATTTGCTCCTGGAGGAGGGAGAAACCTATGCAGTTATGCTCTACTCATGGAGATGTTGCTCACGGGCCATACCACAGGTAGGTATTTTGGTTAGATGAGATTATAGTTGGAGCAGAGGAAATCGATGGAAAGGGATTCTGGTGAATAGGCTGGGTAAAGGCAAAGGTTAGAGGATGGGGGTGTTGTTGAATTAACTACAGAACATCTAGAGGAACACAACTTTATCAGCCAAAGCCAGTTTCAAAATGAATCACTTCATGTTTGTGTAGTCAGAATGAACAAAATTTATGGGTCATAGCAAAGGTAAGATTGGGTTACTGAATGAATTTGGTGAGAGGACATGAAGGGTCATGCAGGATTTCAGACAGATTAGTCTGAACAAATGTAAGAAGTGGCTCAGTAAAGTGTCCAAAATCTTGAATGGTAACACTTCTTTATTATTTTAAGGTTTTAATTTTTTATTTTGTATATACTTCTTTAATCCCATTTGCCTTAGTGTCATTGCAGCCTAGTTACAAGTGGAGCAGTATAGTCGCCACAGTGCAGCTTTAGGGGAGGGGAGAGTGGTAGGAATAAATTTTATTTAATTTTGCCCTGGTTTGACCTGCTCTTCTCAACTTCCAATTGCCAAGGTAGCTTTCATGTGCACATGGGCCCTCTGAGTTTTTCATCCTTATCTGAAAAGAATAGCACCAAAAAAAGAGCCTGTCTGATGGTTGTCACAGTTACAGTCCTCACAAAGAGTATTGTCACATATGACATATGGAGTCACAGTACTGTCAGCTCAGTTTGCGTTGCTGCCAGTTTAGTTTGGAGTGCTGCATCTGCAGCTAGCATAATATTTGCTTTTATTTGACCTCTTCACTTGCCAAGTATAACATGATGAGAAGGCTTTCTCCCAGTTTTTACCTATTGACACTGAAACCAGTTTTAAAATGGATTTAAGGGTGCCACATGTTGAAATGCCAGACCATACATGAAATGTAGCATAAAGCTGGTGAAGACACATAATGTTATGTCTTAAAGATAAAATTTGAGGTAGATGACTGTACAGAAATGTTAGTTAAAAAGTGGGTAATTATGGTTTTTGAAAGAGAAAACTCACGTGAAATTGCATTTTGATTTGGCTTTTACAATTGCTAGTGCTGTTTATCGCATTGAAAAGTACAAAAATTTTTTTGACTCATTCCAGGTGAAAAGCAATGATCAGGCCAACCGCACAGAGATCTATCAGAAGACCGTGGAAGTCTTGGAACCTCATGTCAACAAATTGATGCAGTTTATGTTTTTCCAGGCAAGTGAAACATTTTATAACAAAAAAATACGTGAAGTGGTACGCTTTCTGAGCAGTTCTAACTGGTCATCAGAGCTCATTTACATCATCACAACTCTTCTAGAATACATATGACACAAAGCAGCCTCTCAAGAAAATGTTGTTTTGTTGAAAATTGATAACTGTATTTAGAATGAAAGACTTGATTTTGTTTTGCCTGTTGATTTCACATCACAGAAATTCAGAATACAGGGGGATATACAGATCTTATTCACTGTCCGTGCTCGTATTGCATTTCAAATGTGGAAATTAATTAGAAAGTACCTGTTGTATCTGAAAGGCAGCATACTGAAATGTAGAAATTAGTTATAAGTGGGGTGGGGAAAATTTTGTTTGTCATGTTTTTTTTAGCAGGTTTTTATTGTGATTTACATTTGGATTTATTACAAGAAACATTGGAGCTGAGGCATCTGTGCATCACAGGTTGAGTGTAGAGCCAGGGAAATCCATTGGAGCAAACATTATACCATCAAGGAAAATATTTTGCAGTGTTTTCTCTTATATGTGTCATTGCACAGGTTAAACATATGAACAAGGCTAAAGTTATTCATTCTGAGTTACAGTTTTCATCATCTGCAGATTTTAGTTTCACCTAACAGGCATTAGTAGCTTTGTTAAGCACATTCCAGTGCTAGTTTCAGATGCTTTACATTTTGCAAAGTAGTTAAGTTTCTTACTCATGTTTTGAATATCTTGTTTCTTCCAGCCTGTGTAGAATGTGACTTCTTTAATCCTCTAGAGCTCAAAGTGCCATAAACTTCACTCACAGAAATTGTGGCTCTTTAACAAAGGGCAATGCCCATCAAGGCCACACTGTTTTCTCTTACCCAAGTCAACATGCTTTTTTCTATGGGCATACAAAAATAGGAAGTAACAACATGGCACTTAAATCATTGTCAAATTATATTTCTCAAGCACACCATCTTTTTTTCTTTCTTTTTTTTTTTCTTCATACCTCTGGGCTCTGGAGGTTAACAAAAATGCCAGAAAGTGATAGGAAATGACTGATATTGAGTATTATAGCCTATGTACTTAATCCTCTTCAACTTGATAAATGTTTCCTCAAAAGAGTGATAATCAGTGTTTTGTTTGCTTTTTTTTCTCTTGTTCCCACAACATGCTTTGAACTATATACAGAAGAGAGCCATAGACCTCTTTTGCGATGAAGTGAAACGACTTTGCCACAAAGAGAAACGACAAGATTTTGTGTCCGAGGCTTACCTGTTGACCCTGGGAAAATTAATCAACATATTTGCTGAACTTGATGAACTTAAAAACATGAAGGCCAGTGTGCGCAATGACTACTCGGCCTATCGGCGGTAAATGCAGCATTTTTATCCGCTGTATTCTCTGTCTCTGAATGGATGTTCATGAAAGAGCAAAATCAGGGTAGAAAAGCTGATGGAAATTATGCAGTCATTGGAAACGGAACAAATGTTGGGTGATGCCAGAACATATTATTTGTGCCATGGTTGGCGTTGTCAAGATAGTAAAAAACAACACAAATTAATGTGATATTTTTTAATGTTTTGTTAATGTCTTAATGATTGGCCCCAGTGAGTCAGGAAGAAATATGAAAAACATCTTTTAGAAAAAATGGATCAGTTGATGTTTTGTCGATAAACATCAAGGTAAAGGAGGCATCAGCTCAGTTAATGGCTGGCTATTTCCTTGCTCAATAAATGAGTTATGATTTGACTTTTCAGTTTGACTTAAAACACTATCTTTCTGCATATGGATTAACTATGCAATATAGGTGTTTTCCATCAACCTTTCCACTTTGTTTTTGCTTACACAGATGTTACGTATGTTTTTGGTTTTGTTTGATGAAATAATAATAACAGAACATCAAGTTTGGAACAAGAAATCTTTCAGTCCTCCTCAGAATTGTCTAGTATTCATGCGAAGATTTTTACCTTGTTGTGTAAGTGGCAAATGGAAGTATTAAAAGACTCATGAATCCTTGGTCTGCATTTTGACACAAAGTTTCAAACTTTACACTGATGAGGTTTCTTGGTTCAATCTGATGTTGTGGATGTGTGTGTGTGTTTCTTGCCACTGACTGTGATTAACAGGGTCTATGGTGCCTCAACTTTGTTCCAGACAAGGGCTATAGAACGGTTCTGCGAGGAGATGAAGCGGTTGTGCCATAAAGGGGCGAAGCATGACTTTGTCTCTGAGGCCTATCTACTGACTCTGGGCAAATTGCTCAACATGTTTGTCATGCTAAACGAAGTAATCAACAAAAAAGCCAGTGTGACCAATGATTACGCAGTGTACAAACGGTAACCAGTATTCGACCCATTACAGGCTTGGTCTCCACTTGAACAAATTTAAAGCCCATATATATCTATGCTTTGCATTAAATAACTTCAGTATCCTGTTCCTGAACACATAGCTTCATTTATATTTCACTTTAAAAAAAAAAAATTTCAGGAAAGGAGTAAAATTCTTCTTCTTCTCTTATTTTTCACTTTTTGTTTAATTGGAGTTCAGTGCACAGCATCAAAGCCCCTTTTTGATTCACATTTCCATGGAAAATCAGTGAATGGGTAGAAATAAATTAAAACAATGAAAAATGAATCATGCTTCATGCAGAGTTGTATATCATGTAAAGTAATGCTTGAATGGCCTCATTAATGCAGTTAGTTAGCGCTGATAAACACTGATAACTGTAGTGTAGTTTGAAATGGCATTCAAGCTGAGCTGATATTTGAGTTTCTATAATGCACCATAGTGAATACACAGTAAAGATAACTAACTAGTGATTTAAACCATCTCAGCGTAGAGCAACCAGGCCTCCATAGCTTAAGCAAAATTGTATGAAACTAATGCTGTGTTTAGGAACTCTAACTGCTTGTACCTCTTCAGCTGCCAAGGTTGGGCTAGATGTCGGGGCTAGCGATACATAAAGGGTTTGCTGTCCAAGTTCTTGTTGTTCAGGGGTTTAAAAATTTTCAGATGTAGTTACATACTCTTTCATTTGATTTTCAATTCCTTGTTATTTTCACCTGCACCAAATGATATAAGTAGTATTTTTAGTCACAGACTTCAAGAGTGTAGTTCTGTTTTCTCCTTTTATTCTGGTTTTATTTCTTCACACCAGCAACACGACCATGGAATCTGGAGATCATTACAAATGGTTTTTTTTCTCAGCTTCTTTGGTACAATGGGACTTTTCTGTGGTTCTGTTTTTGTTGCGTACTTTTCACATTTTGCCCCCTCCCTTCCAAAAAATGATATTCAGTAGAGTGCAGGAATTTGGGACTGATAGGGATGGCAGATGATCTGAGCAATGTTAGGGATGGTTTGGCCAATGAAACACTTGAGCAGGGGATTTTATGGTCTCAGTTACAATTTTAATCTTTATGTTCCTCCGCGATCACCTGTTGTTCGCCCTTTGCTCAACCATTTCGCACTGTGGCAATCACATGCTGCCTGCACTTGCGCTTTATCTTTCAGTATACTGAGGACAAACCCTGTAATCTTTGTAGGAAAAAGTGATGTGACTGAAAGTTTATCTCCGGCTAGTGCTAGTGTTAGGGTGGTAGAAAATTGAGACTACTCCTGAGTGTGGTTTAAATGCCTTACTCTATTAAAAGTTTTAAAAAATACCTCGAAATCATATGTATGCAGGGAATGGTGCAGGGTGCCTGCTTTGCATATTCAAGGAATGAACTACGTTAATATGGTAGGATGGGATGCCTGAATGTTAAAGACACTTAACTCTTTCCACCTGAATCCTCACATAGAGTGCAGTCATATATGGAGCCAATGTACTTTCAGTTCAGTTTGCTATGATGCATCTAATGCTTATAGATATTGGCTATTGTTTGACTCTCCATTCCCCATTGTATGACAATTTCTGGCTCACAAAATGGTTTGAATGAAAAAGCTGTTTCTGTATATAATATAATAAAACTGTATAGATCATTTGCTAGATTCTAGGTGCATATATTGAAGTTTTTTAGTCATGTCCTTGTGCAGCCAAAAAAAAGCATTCGATCTAAATGGAATTAATTTGTAAGCTGTAGGCATGTGACCATGCAATGTGTGATCAAAATCTGTTTTGATTGAAATTGATTATCAATGATACAAAGCTGTAGTGACATTGATTTTACCTGCGGAATCACTTGCAGAGAAGTGTAGCAACCATTACAGTCTCACATTATCAGTCCCTCAGGAAAGGCCAGTTGTACCACTGATTGATTCTTGAAGCAAGGTTTTGTTAAGTTTAAAATTTCTGTTGTCCCAGCTAAGTAACTGCCCATGTCAGCAGAGATACAAGACAATCACAAACTGAAAATACAGCAAATTTTTAGTATCTCCTGTGCATTGGTAATCTATCATGAACACTGATTGAAATTCCCTTATAGAAAAGTTACTCAACCATCTCAGGTATTTATGACAGATGATACAGGTTTATTTATTTTCCCTCATACTCCTCCAGTTCTTTGAACAGAAAAAATATGTAAAGTAAGAAAATATGGATGACTTTGTGAAATGTGAGTCAATTAAATTTCCTTTCATTTAGATTTTTTACTTTAAGGACTCATACTGCTGAAGATATGAAATATACACATTGAAAACTTGCAGTCTCTGTTTCAGCTGATTTTAAATTGTACAGTTAATTAAACTATTCACAGACACCCTGCAAACATAAAGTAATAGAACGAAATACTGACATAATCATGTCACTGAAGAAGAAAGAATTACAGCCAGAAGGGTTAGGTAGATACAGAGATTCTTGAATCATTACTGTTTTCGGCATTTAAGACCAAGCAGTGTGAAGTAGGATTGACTATGGAACTGCTCCTTAGTGGAATGTTTATGTTTGGGGGATTTTGTTTGCACAGCATATTTTCCTTATCAGTTTGTTTGTGATCTACCCTACTTTACAATATTAAACTATTTTATCTCTTCTAGAGGTAAATTTTCTCTTCAAGTCTATGGTAAATCAAAATAAAGGTACCAGCAATATCACAAAATAAGCCATAAAAATGCAGAAAAACAAATTTGAGAAATCATATTGAACTTGTGAAAACTGTACAGTTTGTTCCAGCATACAAAGGTGTTATGTAGTACATGTATGTGACTTTGATGATGCGATATATCATCGATATATTACCCCGGCCCCCTTCCTCCTAAAGCAGCTCACCTTAAGTTTCAAATTCATATGAATCCAATCCTTTGCTCTGAAATAAAAGCATTCTTAGAACATACAGATATAGATCTACATTTATGTATTTACCTTCCATACGTGCATTTCAGTAAAATCCCTTCAAAATTCTGACTATGTCTCTTGAGTTTATGACTGTGAAATAATATCAATTTAATACATTGGTTGTCTTTGGGCAAGTTAGTGCTGCCTGCATTTGCAGATTTAAAAATTTTTTTTGACACTGAAAAAGAAATGCGAGTCAAAATTCTTCAGTACTGAAATTTCAGTTCACTTGATGGCAGTGACACTCAGAGGTCAGGGCCTCAAATAGCTCATTGTATAACATTTTTATACCCTCTGTAAGACAGCACAGTCCTATCACCTTTGATCTTTGCCCCTTCATTACAGTCACTTACCTTCCTAGGTATCCAGTAACAAACCTCATGATGGTGTGCGTGTGAGACCAACCTTTCCCTTTGTCCCTGATTTTAAAAACAATAGTATGTGAATGTCAAAACCCACTGGATGTCCACAATATCTTGTAAAATATCCTTGTGCTGACAGACCCTGGCAAGTCCCTGGTTCTAAATACAGTAAACATTTGATACAGGTAGAGGGAACTACCCAAAGGACATTTTGAGTTTGCTCGCGAGTGAATGAAAGTCTTTTAGGAGGAGCTCACTTACAAAAGGTGTTGAATATTATGAAGGATGATTTCTGATAAGAGTGCCGCATAAACTTACAAGTTATGATAAACATAATGTTTTTGCGTTGAGATAGTCTCGCTCAGATACAATTTACTGTCACTTAGAATGTGGTGTTTGTTATCTTATGTGTTTGGACTGTAGCTTTTTCATTTCCTGTCCATGGCAAGGTGTCATATTCATCTTTTTCTTTCATTTTTGTTTCTTCTCATTTTTTGCCAAAAATATATGGACTTTGCATCTTTTGCAAGTGAGCTCCTCAATATTGTTATTTCTGAATACTTGGTGATGCTCTTCAGGTCTCCCATGTGTGAAAATGTGATTTGCCTCACTTAGTGACAGGCTTGCTGTGCCATTTTACTGGATGTCTAACTTTCATGTCTGTCAACAGCCAAAACTGTGCTTACTTTACTTGTATAGAAAGATGGTTCAAAGCAAATTGGACAAAATTTTAGTCAACATCGTGTTTTATAATAGTAATAAAACTTTTTAACTTATAAGATATATGTAATTCCAAAGATTTAAAACTGGTTGCAGATTCCTGTATCCTTAATTTTCATTTCAAAAAGGGGGAAGGCTCCTATATTGACCTGTTCCATTCTTAAAAAGCATGAATATTAAGATATTGTGGTTGTATATTTGCATTACAAAGAATTGCATATAGAATGGTCACAGACTTAGATGGTATGGAGAAAATGAAATGTTTCCAGTTAAATGAGCTGTTGGGTGGTCTAACAATTTCTTTTGTATTGGATTTTTATTGATTTGCCATAAAATTAGTAAAAGATAGGAAGCTGACTTTGTGAGTGAAGGATGAAATTGTGTAATCTGTATAGCTTACTTTGTGTTTGTGTTCTAACCAGGGCGGCCCAGTTTTTGAAGGTGATCGCAGACCAACAGGCAATGCAAGACTCACAGAACCTGTCCATGAATCTGGCCACTCAGAACAAAATCAGGGATACCCTCAAGTCTCGGCTGGCAGAGATTCCTGTAAGTCATTCAACCTGATAGTTGGCTATTCAAACATGGACAGTGGAAATGCACAATTAAAGAATTCAGCCCTGTTACACAAACTTGACCCAGTTTGTATGTTCATGTACAAAAGACCCGAGCCGTGATGTTTTTTCCTTGGAATTTCATTTCAAAAACATTGGGGACGAATTTATGTGTGAACTTATCGGGGCAAAATGATAGCATTCATTTGCCATAATAAGGCGGGATTTGAGATCTGTTTTTGTATGAAAAGTCAGTGATCTGTGAAGAGTGAAATCTTTTGTTTGACTTTTTGGGTTCGATGGAATATTCCATGAATAAAGGCTGTATATTTAAAGGTTGAAATGTCTAACTATAGTCCTAGAGCTGGGATCAATATTTGGCTACTGATAGTCCAGCCTGAAGAGTGTGCACCTGACACAAACCTGTGACAGTACAGAATTGATTTAATTTCAAAGGAAGAGAAATCTTCAGGTCTGGATCTGTGGTTGAGCTTTGGTGCAAAACACTGCAACTCCTCTGAGCAGACTATGAGACAGTAACAGAAGGTCATTGTTGCAAAATTTTGTCAAATTATCAGACGCGCTGTATATGTAAAAGATGGTGGCCAAAATGGACATTTTCTTCAGATAATATAATCACCTTATTGTCACATCACAATTTTCAAACATACTTTGAAGCACAGATTTCCCATGTTATTCACAAGTAAGGATGGAAATTTTTTGTCCAATATATCATTTGAAGCAAAGACTATGTTACAGTCTCACACACGAATAGGCAAGTGCAGCCAGACTGTTTTCACACAGTTCAGATGATAAGTTTTGACCGTTCGAGAATTCTGTTTTGCCATAAACTTTATCTGGATTCATGGACTTGATCCATCAGGATGTGTATGTTGAGTTGTTGGTGTGTGTGTGTTTGACAGGGCTATGATGAACTCCTGGCTGATGTAGTCAACATTTGCCTGATGATGTATGAAAGAGATATGTACCTGGAGCCTGCAGAGAAGCACATGTTGGTGAAGGTAAGACTGAATCTCTACACTTTAATCTTTCTTTTCACACTACACCTACCCCCCTCTAAATTTGTGCTGTTAGTGTAGTATTCTGAGATAATCATGTTACATGGTTTTCCATTATCATTATGAAGAAATATTTTGAATCTTTTAGAATTTCATTATGAACATAGTTTGGAATGCTCAAAATTATTTGATTCACCGGTGGGCAAAGTTCGTTCACTTAGCTGAACAAATGAAGGTGATTGTTTAAAGATTATTCCCACAAGTCATCAGTGTGCCACAAGTTCTTGGCCAGGACAGCCAAGATGCCCATTTGTACCGTCAATGTTTATGTGCCCTTGGGAGTGGTTGGTCGTTAGTTTCTGGCCTGAGATTCCAGGATTCGGGAAAACCTTCTGCAACTTTGCAGAGTGATCAACAACCAAATCAGTCCGTAGGAACCAAGACTTAACACTGGTATTTTTCCGATTCCCCCAGGTGATGGCATTTGGCCTGTTCATGATGGACATGGAGAAAGGTCCCAACATCTACCGCATGAATGACAAGAAGAGGATCAACTTAGCCAAGATTGACAAAATCTTCAAGGTAGGTAAAAGTTTGGACCGCCACATTGCATGTGGTCAGTGTCATTTTGGTTGTGTAACTCGGGGAGTCTGACAGACCCTAGACACTCACTCTTTTCTCTTTTGTTAGAGGCGTGTAGTCCAATTACAAAGTCAAATAGAGAAAATACCGAGTTGTGTTTACTGTTCAGCGATGGCTTATAATGTAAAATACAATGCTCCCCTAAGAATGGCCTCTACATCATAACATCCCCCAACCAGATGTAAAATAGGTTTAAACTGTAGGAGGCTAGGTTTGTTTACATGCAAATATTCAAAATATACAGTAAATCTGTAGGCAGGGCCTGGAACAATGTTAAAATATGGTGGAAGTAGCAGGAAAATGGTGTATTTAACAATGCCAGGCATTAGAAAATTCCTGACAAAGGTCTGTGGTGACCGCAGGTTTGGCTTGTTTTTTCTCAACTGGGAACTTACGTAAAGTTAGATTTTTATAATACAAGATTCACTTATTTGTAAACAACCATTGGTTGTAGTGATTTTAAATAAAACATTTTACTAATTTCCTATTTCACAGCAACTTCAGATGGTGCCTCTTTATGGGGACATGATCATTGCTCCTTACAACTACATCAAGAACACACCCAACTTTGACCCTTCCAAGTGGCCAGCATGTGAGTCCAGTCACCCAAGTCCTCAGTCTAATCTGCTGGGGAGTCTGGAGCTCATCCGTGAACGTCACATGCAGTATATCAGTCAGCTGGCACGGCACAATAATGAGGTTCGTGCCTGATGACATAGAAATTGTTGTGACATGGCTGTAGGTGATTGGTAACGTTGTTGTTGTTGTTGTTGTTGCAGTTGTGACATGACTGGTCTGAGACAAAGCACTGTGACATTTTGTTACATAGACAGAGGAGTAACCCAGAAGATGTAAATGTTTGTCATACATAATTATGTCTTCAGTGCCTTGAGGCTGCTTGAACAAAGCCAGTCCAGCTATTGGTTTGAAGTTTTCTATTTTTAATATCAGTGATTTCATAGATGTATTTGATATTGTCTGTCTAAGGATTAGATGGAATTTTACTGATTAGGATAGAAGAGTACGTCAGCAATCAGTTCATGACTGCATGACAGGCAAGGGTGGCTGTGCTGTCGGGGGTATATGATACTGTATGTGACACTCTGTGATCCCAAAAGGTTGAAAGACAGTCATATTCCCTGAAGTTTCGATGGGACGGAGGAGAGAGAGAGAAAGTCAAGATGTGGGGTAACTTTGTGGTCATATGTTGTTGATTGTGTCTGGTTTCAGGCTACAACCACCATGCGAGAAACTCCTCGTAGTGACATGGAGAACAAAGAATTGACAGAGCTGGCCTTGAGAGGGTTAATGTTGGTGTCTAAGTGGACCCAACAAGTTATGGAACTGGTAAGTGTGTTGTTCTCAGAGAAACGTAGCATGTACTTGTCTAAGGTTGGAAGAGATGCATGAAATTGAATGCTGAATGCAGCAGGGGTATTTTTGAGTGCAGAATGTCCCTCATGAGGGGGGGGGGGGGGGGGGGGAGTTTGTCTCGATGTCACATGGTAAACATAACCAGTAACCATTGTGAATTGAACGTCAGGCCAATGTCAGGTTAATTTTAGGAGATACGGGACAAAAATCCTAACTTGTATCAAATAGTTTTGTTTCATGCCTGTCCCCCCCCCCCCCCCCCCCCGTAGAAAATTTAAATATGGTTTAGATGTGTTCTTCAAGATCACCTTTAACGAAAAATAAATGTCATTGGCAAATATGCATATTCCTGGTAAAATACTGCATTTCTCACATGTAACATGTGTAATGTACTCCCATGTTTCATTCTCTTCTATATGGTATTATACACTTGTATTTTCGTATAGTCTCAATACATGAAAACTAATAAGTGCCACAGGTTTACTGACATTCAATAACCTGTCATCTGTACTTCTTTGTGGTTACCAGTATTCCTGGAAGCTGATGAATCCCACAGACCATCATACCAACAAAGACTGTCCTGACACAGATGAGGCTTATGAGAAAGTGAGTGGAACAGTAATAGCAGTTGAACAAATCTGTCGTTTAATAGGTTAATGGATGTGCAATTTGATGGCATGAGTGGTTGTTGGCTGGAGAAGTATAGAACAACTGGAGTTTTAACAGCAATCCTCATGCTCTGCCATTAATTTGTTTCATCTGTTTCAAAGAATGCTTCTTTATATTTATGATGGGTGTCGTGTTTGCAGGTGTTTCTGTTTCTTTGGACAAATGCTTTTGGGAAAAGTCATTGGATTTCACTTTTACTCACAGTTGATGCTTACTGTAAAACTGGTTTACTAGTGGTAGCTATTGAGAGCAAAAATCTTTGCTAACGTCTACAGTCAGATAGTTGTTTTGAAATTTTGTCCAAGTGAGTTAATGGTCTTGTGTAGGGTAAATTCTTGGAAATAAAAATGTGAGGCCAGGGTTCACTTGCGTTGTTTTGACCAAAGACTGTGTTACTAGCTTAGAAAAGACTTTTACATACATTTTCTGAAACTTTCAGGCCACTCGCTACAACTACAGCAAGGAAGAAAAGTTTGCCCTGATAGAAGTCATAGCTATGATCAAAGGTCTGCAACTGCTAATGGCTCGTATGGAGACAGTCTTCATGGACGCCATCCGGCGACACATCTATGCTGAACTGCAGGAGTTTATCCAGCACTTTCTGAGAGAGCCACTCCGAAAGGCCATCAAGAAAAAAAGTGACATCATCAGAGTGTAAGTGTTACGATGTTGCTATCCTAAATGTTACGAATTTGGGGGGAATCCGTCTACTTAAGGTTTCGACTGCATTTAAATCGAGAGGTATCTAAACTTTCGTACCATGCCACACACTAAGAACAATCTGAATAAGTTTCATAAACAGACCTGCAGGGCCACAAATTTAATTACATTAATTACCCTAACAATTTTGTCTAGATCTATTATATAGTAAAGACAACATCAGCAGCATCAAATCCAAATTCAATAATACTTCACTAGAATTCTACTCTAGATTCCTATAATATTATTATACTTCTGACTCACTAACAATCTAAGTACTAATTATATATATCTCAGATCTGGTCTGCCTACTATATGTCAATCAATACACTAATATGGTTTCTGGCGACAATGTCATCTCAGCCATTTGTGCCTAACGCTTATAATAATCGAGCCCGTCAATACAAACTGACGTAGTTAAGTCTAGAGGTCTACTCTAGGATGGGCTGGCAATGCCCAGCCTCATCCAGACAAATCAATCACAATTCACAGATGTGTATGCCATACATTCATACTAGTTGCAAGTCTATATATATCTTTATCTTGCATTCTTGGGTAGCACTCCTAGTATATGCGGCAATCCTGTCCTACTGGATAACTTATGTTCAGCTCCTCGTTCATGGTTGAGTCATCAATAGACAAACACTTACGATTAGTCCCTGGTGGACACCAGGGAACGATGGACAATAGCGGTGGGCATATCTCATTCAGGCATATGGATTCATCTCAAATGTCTATAGTGGACTAGACATGAGTCGTACAACGCTTTTATGATTCTTCAGGCAGAATCGTGCCGACGCCTGCACAGATTGGAGTTTTCTGTATGGAGTCCAGGATATATGTCTGGGCAGACTTTTATACTGTCTAGCCACCTGCAACTACCATCCAAATCCCTAGATTGCATTGGTGCGGTCAGCTCCGAGCTGAGCTCGCAGTATAATTTATTCTATTGTATAAGTCGGTTACGGCCTTGCACTAATACAGACAAGGTCAATTTAAAATGTCAAAACAACTACTGAAATCTTTAAACCCTCGTGCTTTCTACATTTTATGCACGAATTTCTGAACGCGACTAAGCGTCTTAAACTATCTATCCTTATTCGCCCCTTCTCTTCCCTTCTAAGTGTTCATCAAAATCACGGGGTCGAGAACGGCTCTGTCACTCCTAGCTATACATTTATTCTATCTCGCCCCACTTTCTTTCCATCTCTAAAACAAAAGTGTTTCAAACAAACTGTTCACGAGAACAGCTCAAGGACAAATTACGCTGGTTAGAATTAACAAGTCGTGAAAATTTACTCGCTGAACTCTTGACCTAGCACGGCATTTATGGACTTAATCTGTTCTTGACAGTAAGTGTCATAGTGCTGAATTATTTCCTATGATGGTTGAAAGTTTGGTAGTGACAGGAATGTGTAACCAGTCATGGAAATAAAAACTCGGAGACTTGTTATTGGCGCTGCTAAATTTGTCATGGCTACATTGGATATTTACATTTGATTTGTTAAATAATTGAGCAGCTCCTGGCTTTTTTTCTGATCATATTAAAGAAAGTCATTTTTTTCTGTCCTGTTCTAGCCATGAAGTAACTTGTACTATTACTGGAGTTAGGTGTTTAGAATTAATGTACAGTTTGATATTTGTCACCTGCACTTGATCCTAAGACCACAGAGTACAGAAGGTAATGGGGGCCAGATGCTTAACAGCGTTACAGATTTTTAAGGCAAGAGATTTCTGGTTGTCTGTCATCTCTTTGCCATGATGTAGGAAACACTGCACATCTATTTGTAAATGATAAATGCAGTCATTTCTGTCTTCGTTAAGTAACAAGACTAACAGTCTTGTACCCTGCACGGCTAAGAAACCTTTATTTTGTTCAGATCTGGTGAAATGTAACATCTATCATTTATTTCTTCAGAATCATCATGTCCGTGCGTGACACTTGTGTGGATTGGTTAAGGGGCACTGAACCTCCAGATGACCCCGCCTTGCATGGAAAGAAAGATCCAGCAGATGGTTTCCACATCAAAGTTCCTCGTAGGAACGTGGGGCCTTCATCCACTCAGGTAACTGATCTGTGATGTCCTTGGTTTCTGATTATTAGTCAGCTTCACAAATGACATGTTTTCAAAACTGGTCAGGTGAGATGAAAATCTTGCTAATATTTCATTCATATCTGTTTACAGCTGTACATGGTACGCACAATGTTAGAGTCGTTGGTGGATGAGAGAAGTGGAGGGAAGAAAAGCAATCGCAAGGAACTGGACGAGCAACACGTGGCCATCATTGAAGAGTTTCATAGAAAATCTTTCTTCTGGAATTACCTGCTCAACTTTAATGGTAGGCTGGCTGTGTGTGTGCGGATATATCTCAGCTCTTCTTTATCATGTGTGTGTGTCTGTGTACATTGCAGCTGGTGGTGACAAGTCATGTAAAAAAGTTCAGGAACTTGTTCTGTCAGTAGTTCCCACACCAGTGTATCTGAATTGTTTTTTTGTGGCCTTGTGTATATAAAATAAATGCAAAAATTTTAACATATATAATCTTTTCTTATCTGTGGTAGATCTTCACATACCTTTGGCTCCCTTGTGCATTCCAAAGTTTGTCCTTTGATAAGAAAATTATCATAATTTATTTTGGGGCGTCATTGTTGAATGTTTGTGTGGTTTATGGCTGTTGCCAGTTAATCTAAGTGTTACCAACAACTGTCAGTATTACAGTGGCCATCTCCACCCTCCACCTTATTCTTTCAGCCTCACTGTTCAACTGCTGTGACCTCTCACAACTTTGGTTCAGAGAATTCTTTCTGGAATTGACAATGGGTAAACGTATTCAGGTGAGTCTGACCATCTTTGATCAACCCATTTTCATTATAGTCGGTACTTAAATGAAAAATTCTCTTGCATTTAGGAGGAGAGGAGCAGCTAAATTGTTTGTGAACTGTCAGAGATGAAATAGGTTGTGATTCTGTTCGAAGAAACACAACTAGTGCTGGCCTTCTGTAGGGTTCAGAAAATATGGCCTTGTTGATAAATCTACACAGATTAGGCTGAGACAGATATAACAAGAAGTGATTAAAAGTCCATGTTCAGATTTTCTAGTTTTCAGGTATTGCAAACTTGACTTTTTAAGTTAATCACAGACATTTTAGCTGTGAGCAAAGGGCCACCAGCTCTCATCCAGTGATCAGTTTAAATGTGATCAGTGAAACTATATGATCAAATGCATGGTGGTTCTCTTAGTTCCACCTGAGTTAACATATTAATCACCCTTGCATTGACCAGCTGACCCAGCAGAGGGTCATAAAGAGGATAAATTGTTATGTGACAGTTCAGTTCCAGCTACCACCTGTCATTGTTGAGAGAGGAAAAAAAGAAAGAGTGAGTAAGAAAGAAATTTTGGATTATATTTTCATGTTTTTACTAGATGAAAAGGCATCTCTTTTTCATTTTGGCTCAAAAAAAAAAAAAATTGTAAATGAATAATACTGAAGACTGAATTTTGTCCAGAATGGACATGCCCTAATGTATCATCAAAAATTGAGACATGGCCACTAAGTTTTAGGTGCTCACATATTCACCCTCTAGTGCCGTAGTGGTACGATGATTTGAAAGAGTGAAACCTGCAGATAGAGGTCCTTGTCATGTTGAATGTGATCCTGTGTTTCAGTTCCCCATTGAGATGTCCATGCCCTGGATTCTGACAGATCATATCCTGGAAACCAAAGAACCCTCTATGATGGAGTAAGTCCTATCTCTAGCTTTGACTGAAACGTGGAGACATATTTCATGTCTAGACTTACCATAGAACCATAGATTCGGACTGGGATATTGTCATATCCAGCACATTGTACAATTTTTGTGTGGGAATATGTGCTTCCTTGTATCTTTAGCTTTTCATTAGTTGTACAAGTTGGATAATGTTTGGCTGTTAAACTATCACTTGCAGATAGTGAAGAGTTTGTGATGGTAATTGGATCCGACACAACCTGCTATCACTTCTGCTCAGACCACTGTGAATCTGTTAAAAATTGTTTCTTGGACTTGCAATTTCTAGATTTTTCCAAAATTTCATGTTATAAGAGGGTTGTGTAAGACCCAGTGACTTAAAAATTGTAACTAAAATTGCTTACCACACTGCACAAGTAAAATCCATGTAAGATCAAATCAAGGATTACAAGATGTTCAAACAACATGCTCCGTAATGTGAGTGATCGGGTCCTGTATGACCCAGTCACCAGAGCATTGTCTAAAATTGTTCACTGTTGCAGTAATGAGTATACCACATGCACCTATCACATCGTATACCTGTCTGATCCTCTGATCTTATATATGTATTTGTGTGTGTGTGTGTGTGGTGTAGCATGTACTTGATGGTCTCTGTGTTTGTGTCCCTCTCAGGTTCATCCTGTACCCACTGGATCTGTACAATGACAGTGCTCAGTATGCCTTGATGAGATTCAAGAAACAATTCCTGTATGATGAGGTGGAGGCAGAGGTCAGTACCAGATTCATACCAATCATGGCAATCAATTTTACTGCCTGTATACACACAAGGCTAAATCAAACTGTTTTGTTGGGACAAATTGGCATTCAGCATGGGCAGCTCCAGTACTTCTCCTTTGAATTGTCATAACTTCTTTTGTTCTTCTCACTGGAACACAATATGTCTTAAATACAAAGAATTGGACATCATAATGTTCCATGGCCACAAACAAAAACAGCACTACTATAAATTTTCATTAGGAATTTTGCTGATTTTTATCACTTCAAAACACCATCTCTTCTTTATTTTGCATCTGATTTTTAAAATTGAAAAACTTGCTTATTTTAAATTTGACAGGTTTTCATTCATTATGAACAAAACATAAATTTTTGTTAAATAATGAAAAATACTTTATAGCCTTATCATATGTACCCATAAACTGAAAGATGAAAAGTGCCTCGTTTAACAATACATGATGTAGGCTTAGAGGGAGGAACAAACCTGTTGTGTAATACAATGCATGTACATTACTTGTAGGCCTAACTCATGCTTTATGGTTCAAAGTGGGTCAGTGGGCATCTGAAGATTACCTGGTGATATCATTTACTATTTATAGCTATTCATGCACTGTTCTTCCTTCAAAATAGTATTCAAAACTGACACGTGGCGGCATCATGGACAAAGCCTGGCTCGGCGAGGTTGAACAAATCATGGGTCATATTTTAAGGCCGAACCGGGCTAAACACGGAAGGGTTAACAAAGCTAAACCACCTGCATCCATTACATGTGATAATTTTTCTGTTTATTTTCACTGTTGTATTGCATTCATGAAATTTATTTTCTTCATCAGGTCAACCTGTGTTTTGATCAGTTTGTGTACAAATTGAGTGATCAAATCTTTGCCTACTACAAGCACCTGGCTGGCAGGTAAGCAGTCAAAATAGTTTTCGGTTTCTGTTGATACAGCACTGGTGCATAGGTGGGAATTATTCTCCACAGGAAGGCTCCAGTGAGGTCTGTATTTGAAAGTAATATGTCATGTGCTTGCAGGAGCATCTTTATGTAATTAATTGCAGATTAAGGGCAGCTGTGACCTGGGCAGGGAGGTCCTTGGAGAATACACGACATTTTGTGAAAAAATTCCAATTAGTAAGGAAATTACAAGGAAAACAAAACATCACGGTTTGGGTCTTTCATACCTGAATGTTTGAATCAGGTTAACAAACTTTGAGTTGAGCATTTTCATGTTGTGTTGTTGCAGTATTATGTTGGATAAACGTTTCCGTGCTGAGTGCATGAGTAATGGAGAGAAGATCAGTTACCCAGTGGCCAACAGGTACCAGACACTGCTGAAGCAGAGACATGTCCAGGTAGGAATATCTTGTCTTTCACCTAGTCAACTTTGGCAGGGGTGGGAATCCTCAGGAAATTTTCTGATTTTCGGATTTTTAAAGATCTTTTTCCCACTTTCCATCAAGTGGAAAATGTATGGACGTAAATAGGTGTGTCTTGCTGTTGGCAATGGCGTGTTACATGAAAATTTTCTGTTTCTAAGTGTCATCCATGCTTGGATGTTCCTAAAACCTAGGTGATGTCATGTCACCTGTTAAATCCACTTCTATATTCATCAGTGAAATGTATTCGTATGTCATCTGTAATATAAAACAAGATAAAACAACTAACTCAGTAAAGTAGTCAGGAGAACAATTAGCATTTTGCTCTTTTGTTTTGAAAAGATTTTCACTCATTTGCCACATTTGTTATGGTCAGTTAAATATTTTGCATGCCATATGTTATAAAACAAATTCTTCAAACTATTCTTGTGTGTGAGGAAAAAAAAAAAGAATGGTATTAGTGGAGGTCAAATGATTTTACTGATGATGTTAAAAAGATGATTGGTGTTATGTGGCAGGCAATGTTGTGAGATTGTGTAGCTTTCTAGCCATTGAATAGGTGAATTATGACATTGTAATGTATTTGCTTCAACTCATATCATTGGTCCACTGACTCCATATAGCTACCATCCTGACATTTTTAATCACCAGTAGAAGCTTAAAATTCCAGAATGGCTCATGAAGACCATGCGTAAAATATCTTTTTCATTTCAAGGGCCACAGATTGGGAATTCTCTGCCTCATGTCTTTGAGTGAAAGAGAGATTGAACATTTTTTGGCTTTTAAACATCAGCTGAAGTGCCACCTTTTTGCATTCTGAGTGTCCTTGAATGTTCTGGCTTATCTTTTTTATTCATTCAATAAATTCCTGCTTGTGTGTTCGTGTATGATTCAAAACTGACCTGAAAGAAATGTTGTAAAGTGCCTATGGCATGATCATTTAATGAGATAGAATGCTATATAAATGTTATGTATAGTTATTATTATTCATATTATAATATGTTCTGGTCAGTTGCTGGGCAGGTCAATAGATCTGAACCGCCTCATCAGTCAGTTGGTCAACGCAGCCCTGCAGAAAGCTTTGGATGTGGCCATTTCCAGATTTGAGGGAGGGGACATTACTGGGATCATAGTGAGTTGTCTTTTCTTTTCTTTGTCCATATGGGTTGCCAGTCTTTTCAACATCTGACCCAGGCTTTTCATGCAAACTTGGAAAAGCCCTGGAATTAAAAATTTGAGAAAAGCCTTGGAAATAGTGAACTAACTGTGGAATTCTCCTAGGGTTTCTAAAACATTAAAATTTGGAAAAGAAGTCGGAACAAAAAAACAACACACAAAAAAAAGAAGGAAGAAAAACACTGGATGGAGAGAGAGATTGAGCATATTTGGCATGTGTTGTTTGTTATACTGATGGGATAGAAAGAATCAGCATATTTGACCTGTGCTGTTTGTTATACTGACTGGATTGAGAGAAAAAATGAGCATATTTGACCTGTGTGGCTTGTTATACTGACTGGATAGAGAGAAAGAATCAGCATAATTGACCCGTGTGGTTTGCTATACCAACTGGACAGAGAGAAAAAATGAGCATATTTGACGTATGTTGTTTGTTATACTGACTGGATAGAGAGAAAGAATCAGCATAATTGACCCGTGTGGTTTGCTATACCAACTGGACAGAGAGAAAAAATGAGCATATTTGACGTATGTTGTTTGTTATACTGACTGGATAGAAAGAAAGAATCAGCATAATTGACCCGTGTGGTTTGCTATACCAACTGGACAGAGAGAAAAAATGAGCATATTTGACGTATGTTGTTTGTCATACTGACTGGATAGAGAGAAAGAATCAGCATAATTGACCTGTGTGGTTTGTTATACCAACTGGACAGAGAGAAAGAATGAGCATTATTGACGTGTATTGTTTGTTATACTGACTGGATAGAGAGAAAGAATCAGCATAGGTTTGTTATACCAACTGGACAGAGAGAAAGAATGAGCATATTTGACATCTTTATTCCAACTTACAGGAGCTGGAAGGTCTGATAGAAGTTAACCGCTTGGCCCACAAACTGATGGGAGAATATCTGTTACTCAATGATTTTGATGCCATGCTGAAAGAAGCAAATCACAATGTCAGCGCCCCCTATGGGAGGATAACTCTTCATGTATTCTGGGAACTCAACATTGACTTGCTGCCCAACTACTGCTACAATGCAGCCACAAACAGGTCAGTGATGTCTTTCTGTACTGTCATCTTGCCAGCTGCAGCTATAGAAATATGTGCAATCGAAACTTGTCAAAGGAATTGTCCCTACCAAGGTGCCTCGAATAGGAAAACCCATGTCAGGTGTAACTGGATCCCATGGACCTGATTACTCAAAAGTCACAGATAAGGTCATGGGGGCAATGTGATATGACGTATGAAAACTTCGACAAAAAGAATGAGAGGAAAAAATGGCAGAATAAGAGAAAAGTGGACAGTAGGAAAGTGGGAAGTCATGGAAAAAAATCACGATGATGAAAATTTATGACTAATAACTTCAGAATGATCTGGGACCTTCATAGGTAAGAACATTTGGTTGCAACCTGATGCTTCAGATAAAACAATGAGACATTTCATTGCCAATGACTTAACCATAAACATGTAGAAACAGGTGATGTAAATATGTCTTTCATATTTGACCATTCTAAAAATTGTGTTATATGCCAACCATTGCATTGCATGTGCCACCTCAGATTTGTGAAGACCAAGCTTCCATTTGAGAAAGACACCAAGAGAGAGAAACCACCTAATGCAGCAGTCCACTATGTGTGGGGCACTAAGGTCAGTCTGTGTAATGGTGTAGCAGGTCAAAGCCCAGTGAAGTAGGCCAGACACCTGAACATACTAGATAATATCTTGAGAGGAAAATTGGGTGTTTATAGGTAGGAAAGAGACATTCTTTTTGCTGATGAAAATGGGATTGAGATTAGGTGAAAGAAAAAGCTCTGAGGATAAATTACAAAAACTACAATTGGAGTATCATCATACACAGAACTTGGAGAAAAAACATTCATTTGCAAATGCAGATCTAAAAAAAAGTTCTGTCTTTAAATTTGTAGTCATTTATTTGTGGAACATGCTGCCATTCTTCATTCCAACATACTACATTTTATTCTTGAAATGTGCAAATTTCATTTTTATTGTCGTCCATTAACTGGTTGTGTTTGGTGGCTACCACCTATTTTCATTTTGTTTGTTGTTTCTTGCAGAGGTTGAATATGTCATTTAGCACAATCTACAGTCTGTACTCTGGCTTCATTGGAGCCCCTCACTTCCGTGCCATCTGTCGATTACTGGGCTATCAGGGGATTGCTGTGGTCATCGAAGAACTGCTGAAAATTGTGGAGAATTGTGTAAGTTCCCACACTGATTCCAGGAGGTCAGAACATTCTGATAACCCCAAAAAGAGAGAAAGCAGCAGATTGTTCATTCTTTTTGTGGAACAAATAATTCTTTTAATATACTTTTTTGTTTGTTTATTTATTTGTTTGTTTTTCACACATCACCTCAGTTCCACTATTTCAAACTATTAAAAAATCTTCATACTCATCGACACCTATGAATCCTCAAGTGATGGTGCAGATGTTGAAGTTTAACAATCCTATCACATGTGAGAGACTGAATAGATTGTGGTTTTGCTCAGACAAACTTTATAGATTATAAGTTGTTACTGAAATGATTGACTTTTGAAGCTTTGGAACTTTATAGACACCTGGTATTTCCTCTTAACAGATCTGATTAAAATATTTTCAATTGTATTTAACTGTAAATATGATAGGAGTTGATATTTCTACTTGCTTGAAAAATATGGAGTATTTTATCACATTGGTCAGCATAATCTACCTGAATCAACCAGATATTAATCCTTTTGAGGAAAGAATGTCATGCTATGATCTCTACTTTGCAGTTGACTGGAACAACATCAGAATATGTTGCCACTCTAATGAAAGTCATGCCTGAACAGTGCAAGTTGCTGAGATTTGACTACGGCTCTCCAGGTAAGAAAGGGCTGCGGCCAAAGATTTCTAGGAAAAACATGCCAAATGAGTCACCAGTAGAATACATTGGATGGAGCTTAAAAGTACTGACAGTGTTTGTTTTCAAAGTTTCCCAGGCATGCCTGGTCAACATTGGCCCATTTTCTCATGTCCTGTAAAACACAGACTGCTAGGTGGCGATGATAAAACATTTAGTTAGCATAAATTGGGAGAACATCCCAGCATGATTTGACATGATGATAACTGTGTTGTGTTTACAGGTGTGATGGGCTACTACCAAGCCCAGCTGACTGACCTGATTCAGTACCCAGATCTGAGAACTGAGGTATTTCAGAACTTCAGGGAAGTTGGCAATGCTGTCTTGTTTTGTATGCTGGTGGAGCAGGCACTGGTAAGTTGACAAGGCATTTGTATCTGGTACTGGGAGATTTGCTGTACACAGTGTATGTGTTGTGGGAAGGTTTACTTTATTTTATCTTTGACGGAAGAGTTGAGTTTGGCTGTATTTGCCATTGTGAGTTTTGCTTTATATTGTGTGTGTGATGGAAGACCTGAATTTTGTAGTAAATCTAAGTAACTGAACTTCTTTTCTGTAGATTACATTGTGTATGTATTGAGAGAAAAGCGAGAGGAATGGGCAGGTACAGAATTGCAGATTTGTAAAAGCATTTCTTAAAGGGGAGGGGGGGCCAGAGGGTTATAAGGAAATTTTAGGAATGAGTGGATTGATCGGGCATGTCATTGTGTGGTCAGGATGTTTGTCCCAAGTTGCTTTACAGAAATATGAGTAGAAGTGTGAAGAGAGAAAGACGGACAAAAAGGGAAGGGAAGATGGAGAGAGAGAGAGGGGGAGGGAAGGAGACAGAGAGAGAGAAAGAGAAAATTGTGTAGTTCCAATGTCCTTGACAACGCTGTGTTTGCTTGACCAAGGCAACTTTTTCACGCGAGATAATTAAAGATTCTGATTGTGATTCTACATTATCTGCTTGTTTTGTTTGTGTGTCAGACCCAGGAAGAAGTCTATGACTTAAAACAAGCAGCCCCATTCCAGAACATCATCCCTAAGCCTTACATCCCACCCAAAGGTAAGTCTTGATTGTATGACATGTATGTTACTGCCCCTAGAACCATGGGTCACAGTTGGTTGCAAAACTCCAGCACAGCCAGGACTTGAACTGTAATCCTCAAGCCCCACCATTAATTCATTTCATCTGTTTCAATAATACTAGTGGACTACATGTTTATGTTGGGTGTAGTGTTTGCAGGATTTTTGTTTCTGTGGACTACTGCTTTTGAGAAAAAGTACACATAATTTGATTTCACTCTCACTGGTGTTTCCAACTGACATGTATGTATAAGAAAAGATTCTCATATTAGTGGTTCTTAAATCCTACATAGAACATCAGCAGCTGCCTTAGTGACAATTACAGAAGCAAAGAAGTTATAGTGTGATGACATCACACCTTGTTTCTTTCATGTACTGACTGAGTTATCATTGAGTTAGACATCGTGTAACACTGGGATTTCTGGCGCGTCTTTGACTTGTGATTAATTATTATGTCTTCCCTCATTCAACATTTGATGAATGTTACATTATGTCTGATTTGGCAGAGGGCAAGGACAGAGAGGCGGAGGCTAAGGTAGCGATGAAACAGTTGGAAAAGAAATATTCAGCCCTGAAAGTTGTGCATGTCATTGAGAAGTTGGGCAACAAGAATGTGAGTGAAGCCAAGATGGGTTTATCCTGTTTGTTATCTGTCTGCCTGACATAGATTTTGTCTGTAAAACTGTTACAGTCTTTCTCTGTTCGGCAGTCACAGATTTTGTCACTGATAAATTTACTTCTCAACAGTTTGTCACTCCAGTGTATATTCTTTCAGTCTCAGTTGACTACACTTTTGAGAAATTTGGTTCAGAGTTTGAGCACCTCTAAACAAGAAGTAGTGAAGTGTTGAGTGTTATCACCTGTTTGTGGACAACTGATTCTAGACTGGAAATTAATAGGAGATATGCCAGATGTCAACTGAAATCCTTTGTTGACTTGAACTCCATTTGGGCAAAAAGTGGACATAGAACATTTTGTAAACAGCAAATTTAACAAAAACTGGAATACTTATCAATTTATCAAGAAATCAACAAGCTTGGCTATCATGCAGAAATAGTTGTATTAATTGTTGGCAATCTTGGAAATGTACATTGCAGTTCTATTAGTGGTCTAAGTAAGGTTCTAATCAGGTTTGCTGTAGAGTGAGTCCAATGTTTTGGCAAAATATCTAAACACAAGTGTAACAATAGGATCACATACAGTTTGAAGATTTAGATACGGAGGGCGCTGTTCAATATGTTTTGACATTGTGATACTAGGTGTAGACCTGTAAGTGACCCCTGACAAAATTGTCAGAACTTTTTTTGCCATTAGTGCGCCCCCTCCCGTGGGTGGGCAGGATATTTTTTTAAATTGCCTCGTTACGGAAAGAAATCCCACAGACAGTATTCACTTAAAACATCAAAATGAAAATTCTTGAAGCATGCATTGAATCCATCTCTAGGGATCCAGATAATCTTGCAAAAATATGCTGTGGGCCTTTGCCAAGTATAATCTTGAAATGATATCTACTAACTAGGCCTGCTATAGAGTGCTAAGAGAACAAGAGTAGTAAATTCCACATCAGTGAAATAGAAACGCACTTCAAAATACTTAAATGCCCACATATGCGATGTTAACCCTCTTAGTGCTCACTAAAAAACTGAAAAATGTGTGCTAAAATTTTTCAATATTTTCAATTATGACACAGTACTTTTTGGGGCTTTATTACTCACATTAGAGTTTCGATTAGGCATATAAAACCATGTATATTCTAAGAGGTAATTGCATGAGGAACATTTTGAGAGCAAAATGAAAGCATAATGTGGTGGTTGAGAGAGGTGTTATGATGTCCTTACCAACATGAGTACTGGTTCGAATCCATGTGATAAATATCCATAAATCCATAAGATGACAATACAATAATCCTTATTTTCAGAAAATTCACAAACAACTGTTTATAATGTGTCATACTTTGACATAAAAAAGTAATAGTGGTGCCATTTTTCTGGATAAAGAATTGCTATTTCAGTTATTTATGATATGACACAAAACACGCTGCCTGCGTCTGTGTCGAAATCATTATCTAAAAAAACCCCCCAAAAAACCACTAACACCAGTTCATCTAGTCTAGATCTACAGTTATAATGCATAAATCCATAAACAATAAAGATTCTAATCACTAGAAACATCATAGAAACATCAGAACACACCCTATGCACACTCAAAAATGTTCAATGTACTCACCCTCTCATGAGATGATACCCGAAATGCACGTAAACTTTGATGGTAAACACTAAAAACAGCTAAATACCCTACATTACCCACTTACCTGAGGAAATATCAGAATCTCTGTCATCTAGAGACTCCTCACTTGTCTCTCCATCCTTAGAAGTACCAGCTTCTTCAATATCTGGCTCATTCTGGTCACTCATTTGGTCAACAAAATCAGTAAAAATCGCCACAAAACGCAACCAAACAACAACTACTTTCATTATCAACCATACTTTCTGGAAACGCAAGCGGACGTGCCAGATTTTTTACTTGGCTTCTCGGCCAAAAAAATATTTAACCGCACATATAGAGAGCCACGATTGTGGCCTGTCGCATTCTACCGACGGGCCACTGTCGCACTAAAGGGTTAAGTTAGATCTAGATCTACATTAGATCTATAAAGCCTAATAAACTCTCCATGACTGACCTTCTCCTCAAGTCAATTCCATCTGAACTTATTCTTCACACCATCCTCTATATACTTTAGGTCTGAGTTACTACTGCCATACTCTCACGCAATGGTGATAGGTCTGGTCTAATTCCGACACTGCAAAGTCTGAAATGTAAGGCAGAATTGACTATGGGGTTTATATTTTCAATTCACAGACCGAAAACGGAAGTGTGTCTATCTCGTGGTGTTTGGCGCATGCCCTTGGTATGTGGTCAATTCGTCATTTCCGGCATTCATAGTTTTAGCATCTCGAACTAGATTGTGGCTTTAAAATTGTTTTATGTGGTGTCAGAACCTGTCAGAGCTGCTGACAGTCAGATTTTCAGGTTGGAAAATTCATTCGTCGGCCGATTGTGGGAAAACTTACAGGTCTGTAGGTACTGAAGTGATTAACCATTGCATTAATTTCCATGTTTGGTAGAGGCCCAAAGTGGCTGTTATTGTGCCGACACGCCGTTAAACCCAAATTCAAAGTCTCCATGCTGGTATATTTTTATTGTATTCTGCCCATGTCATGCTTACTAATGATTCTGATATCTGTCCTGTGGATGTGACTCTAGCAAGCCATGATATCTAGTGATGGAGATCTGCTGACCAGGGAAAGACTTTGCTGTGGACTGTCCATCTTTGAAGTTGTCCTCAAGCGAATTGAATCCTACCTGACCAGCTCACTTTGGCACGGGGAGCCTCCAGCCAATGGAGTGATGAATGTGGACAAGTGCAATGAATTCCATCGACTGTGGTCGGCCATCCAATTTGTCTACTGTATCCCTATAGGAGAACATGAGTTCACTATTGAGTGAGTACATGCAAACATTGTACCCCCACCAGTAAGCTTCTCTTGTGCAGTTGGACACACATGATATACTACTCCTTGTTAAACTTTGGAAGTTGCTTCACTCTGGGACTTTGAGTATGATTATACTTCATGACAATGAAGGAAATGTAAGGGAAAAGATCCTGAATGTTATCAAAATATTTAAAAAACCACAGAAAATCTATAAAGTCACAAAAAAGGAAAAAAGGTACCTTTTGCTTTCCAACATGCCTCTTTTTTCTCCTTGTACATTTCTGTCACATTTAAACTTTGATCCAAGCTTGATGAAGGTCTTTGATGCTGAAAGCTTGTTTTTTGGCTTTTCTCTTTCATTTCTAATTTTGTAACGAGTTCTTGTGTAGTTTCTTTGTTTTTTATAATGCAGGCTTTGCAGCATATAACTTTTTCCTGTTGCTTTTTTCCCACATTTAATTCCATCCTTAATATATAAATGTGTGTTTTGTGTGCAGGGAACTGTTTGGTGAAGGCCTGAACTGGGCAGGTTGTGTCCTCATCACCTTACTGGGTCAGCAAAGACGTTTTGAGGCTCTGGACTTTTGTTATCACCTGCTGAAGGTCAACCGAGTGGACATGAAGGATGAGAATTGCAAAGGCATTGTAAGTAACTTCTCTGTCAAACTTGTGTATGCAGGGAAATAAGTAAGATGAGAGTTGTAAAGACAATGTGAATAGTTTTCAGTAAAATTTGGAAGGCATTTCTGTTGAGAGCATCAATTGTTCAGTATTCTGCAGTTGTTACCAGTCAGACTGCTTACTCTCCTGGCATACATGTATAAAATGGGTGAGTATTTGGAAGGGACATGAAGATTTACTGTTCAGTATGTATGTTTTAATTGAAAGGATCAAGCGCCTTTTAATGTCACTTTTGCACCTTTGAAGTGGGCTTTTAGAATGAGGTTACTTTTTACACAAATTTCACCGTGTGTTGATTCCCAAGATTTTTTGTATAAAGCAGTAGCCCCGTGCCTCTCTCAAGCTAACTAGCAGATCTTGTGATACTCGTTTAGCTGTCTTACAGACGGACGAAGAATGACATTTGGCTGGCCCCGCGGAAATTGCATTTTGAATTTTAAAAAAATGCGTTTGGAATGGCAAAAATTGCATGCAAAAAACAGTAAAAATTGCACAAAAAATTGCGTTCTTGAATGAACAAAAATACATATTTTATTATTTATATAGCGCCCACTCCCTACTGCGTGGGCCCTATGTGCTTTACAAAACAATGGGCCACCATTAATAACTCCCTTCTGCACAAATTCCCTAACAGCCGGGTGGTCAGCCTTGGATAATTGGTATGTTATAGGATGTTGGTAGCAGCAAACATAGCTACCCACTCCTGACAGTGACAAAGTTCACTCCTCTCTGGAACTGGAAGGAAAAAAAAAAAGAATAGATTATCCTTAGATACAGAAAGTGAAAAAAGATTATCCGTAACTTTTTTTCCTCAGTCAGTCACCTTCTAACACTGATTATAAAAATTAAAATCATTATTAAGTTATTATGCCCCACAGCTTTTGATTTTCATCTGATCATTCCAAGATCAGAATATAAGAAATTTGTACATGTACATAGCCTGCATGTGCTGATACAGAAGCCGCCCTATACTGTACTTACAATGCAGTTCAAATTAAAACTGTGGTGATACAAACTAGATCTAGATCTACATTTACTTAGTGTGGTGACAAGAGTAAGTCAATTATCTGGGTGGATATAATCTGAAATATGGCTTGTCACACAGAATTCACCTGAACTAGAATATTATACGTCAACCAAGCTCAAGCTGAAGAAAATGAATGATTTTTCTTCCATATAAATTCGATGGAGTGAGGTAAAGAGACTAGATCTGGATCTAGATCTATATTATATATTATCTATAGTTTACTACTATTGTAGTCTAGTACTAGTAGTTCTCTTGATAATAGGCCTGCAAAAATCTAGACCAGATTGTAAGTTTTAAAAGTTACTCATTTCATGGTGCATCATTTAGATCTAATGACCTAGGCCTACACTAGGTATCCCCTCTTCACCCCAAATTAGCCTAGGAACTGTAACTGTCGCATTTTCCCACTTTTTTCACCTTATGAGGAAACTGTGCTTGCTGGAAATTGGCTCAGCACGTGCAGTCTCTTTTCGGGGCAAGCCTCACTGGAGCTCTGCAGTTTTCTTTTCTTGTGTTTCTCTGTAGTCATGTGGTGATCCACCGATGACTTCCTTGTCTGTGTGATCGGGCACAGTATTGCATACCCGACAGAACAGTCTATTGCATGAAAAATATGCCTCGGTCGAAAATTGAGACTGCTGAGCGCTTGCGCTGGTTTTTTGTTCCAGTTTTGGACGAGGCACTTGGTTTTCGAGGAATAATTTTTTATCCATAGTGTATGATGTAGATAGGCTAATCAGTAAATTTTGATTTCTTGCTGCCGAACGAATGGACGCGGACCACGGGACGAGTGTAAACTGTGCGTGTGCTTGAAGGCCTAGATTACCGTGCTACTTCGGTACTTGTGCACGCATCGAGGGGCCTCAGCTTTCGGCTTGCCTGCGTTCTTTTTGTATTTCGCGAAAACAACAAATAATTTTCATTGTTTTCATCATCTTGGACCTTTTTTTCTAAAACAAAATGCAAAAAATTGTGGAAATCGTAAAAATTGCGGCTGCGTTGCGGTAAATGATGAAAATCACGGCCGCACCGAACACAATTTTCCGCGGGGCCAGATTTGGAATTTCCTCAACAAAAATGGGTCTGTTTTTTTTGGCAGTTCAAAAAAAAAAAAAAAAGTCATAAATCATAAATAAGTAATATCAAAGACCGAATTTTGTTCAGAATGGTTATGTCCACCTAATTCATTGTAAAAATTGATGCGGCACACAAAGTTTGTAATTTTTTTTGTCACATAGTCATGAAGTATTAGGTGCTTATATGTTCACCCTCTAGATTTGTTATAGTTTTGAATATATCCACAATTGTCATGCACGTGAATATAATATGACTAAACAGTTTCATATGAAATTTATTTTGAATCCACAGCAACTCAAGAAAATGGTGGACAGAATACGCAAATTCCAGATCTTGAACAATCAGATTTTCTCGGTGCTGAACAAGTACTTGCGCACTAGTGACAGCGATGCAATGCCTACCGAGCACGTGCGATGTTTCCCGCCCCCCATCCACCAGTCGCTGGCCACGGCTATTTAACTCACTCACCTGAGAGACACATAAAATTTTCTGACATTACCAGTCAATGAGTCATCAAAACCTCTATAACTGTATTGTTGGATGTCACATGTGTTGTTGTTATACTTTGTTGTTTTTGACAGCTGAATTTTTTGTATTCCTAAGTTATGTACAGAGATATGAGAATTGAGATGTATAACATGGCTTAGGTAACTGGTTTTCTGGCTGTTCCTCAGTTTTGTACAGAAATACATGTGGAATTGAGGTACATGATCTAGGTAGACATTTTCTGGATTGTAAACATTTGTGTAAAAGTCAACAACTGAAAATTGAAATGTTTAATTAAATTTGTCTTGGCTGACACTGAACTTGGAAGTGAAAAAATCTGAAATCTGCTTAGATTAAACTATATCAAATTTTTTTTTTGGTCTCAGAAAGCTGGATTCCCAGAAACTAATGCTTGCCACAATATGATATATATTCATAGAAATCTCCTATACTTTCTGTTTGGCAGCACCGCAGATGATTATACAGCAAATATGTTTGTCAGAAGCAAAAACTAGAAATACTTGTTTAAATAATGTCTCCCAAATTAATGGTAAAACATAAGATGGTCTACAGTATGAATTTTACTGTGTTGCTTTTCTAAATTCTAGTCTAGGGATTCCAGGGCTGTGTGGAACCCTGTCAGACATCAAAGAAACACTGAAATGTTTCACCCTCACATTGTATCATGCGATCATCCTCATCACTGGACACAGCATTATCCTGAGTTCCTCAAACAGTTCTTTTGGTTTAGCAAATTGGTATGCATTAACCTCTGGGTTGATGGAGCAACTGATTTAGTAAGGTGGTGGAGATAACATACATACCTTAGAGCAGGACAGACAATTGTACACAATGGGAAGACAAAACATGAATGTCTGGGAAATGCTGGTGTGCGTTTCCCTAACCTACCAAGGATTTCATTGATTGAAGTTTCAGTGAACTTTCCATCAATCGGTCATCATCCAGGGATTTGAATTTCCCACCGTTTTACAAAGTTGGATCAGTTGTTATAGAATGTTTTTTTTTAATTTCCTTCAGATACATGTATTTATTATTGTTTAATAATAAAGAAAAAAAGAAGGTAGCATGCTTGTATAATCTTGACAGTCATTGGACTGGTATGTACATAAATTATTTATTTTTATTGACTTTTGAACACCAGACATAACACTAGAGTAATTGTAAGGCACATTATTTATGGTACATGCGTTTTCATTTTTCACCTCCTTATGGTGAAATTCAGTTGAACCAAAACATATTGAAGAGTTTGGTGATCATTGCCTTTGTGCTGCCTTACTCCGTCTCCATGTCAGCGATTTAGAGAAAATACTTCGTCAAATTTTGTAGATATCAATTACGGAGCTTGATAACAACTTGTGAACACTTTAAAATGTATTTCAAGAGGTGAGATACATGTACATGTATGTCCCAAGATTTTCCTAGAAATGATCGGATGCACTTTGCTGCATTCCTCTTCTGACCTAATTTCAATTTTTGTAAAGAGTGGATATAGAATAAAGCAGCATTGGGGCGAGGAAATGTTTGGCTAGACCAGAATTGTGTACATTATACAGAAAATGTTTTGACTTTTGTATAATATGTGTGTATGGTCAGAACTTCACAGTCATTGTATGTTAGGGACATGTACATGGGATTGGAAGAGAGAATGCAAGAATAAAGAGCAGATGAAGTTAATTTGTGATGAGTAAAGCTGCAACTTTAAATGAAAATTTGAGTCAAGACTTGGATGTTTGACGCAGCTGGTGGCCAGTCCTTGTTTATGGCATTGTCTGTCTGAGTGATTGATCAGTTTCTGTCTAGCAGTGTTGACCAGCAGGGCCAGCCTTGGAAGCTGCGGGGCCTAATTACATGTATTATAATCCTTTGCTCGTCTCTGTAAAACAAGCAGTGTGTTCTTAGGTGCATGTTGCAATGTGTTGGTATGTATACTTGCCAAGACTAAGATATAGTAGGGGAGGGGGGGGGGGGGGCCCAATTGGAATCAATCACAAGATCGTCCAGTCGGCTCAAAGCCAGTCCTATTGACCCAGAAAGGTCCTTAGCCAGTTTAAATTATTATCATACTTTTTTCCAAAAGCTGTCTTTTTCTTTTCACCAATTATGCTTCTTATTAGGGTGTCTGAAGGAAGTTTTGCGAATTGTGGTTAAAATCCAGAGTGAATGTGGGATGGAAGTATGGGAGAAGTGGTGGATGTGTGAACAGTTAATGTTGTACATTCATTTATGTATGGAATTTTTTAGTCATTTTCCTTTTATCCATGGTGCACATTGCATGCTTGAACAGAATAAGTCTTCATTAAATTTGGACCAAATTATGTGTTTTTGTGTTCTTTCATTTTTAGAAAGAAATAGTTGTGTATACTGGACACTCAAGTGATCAAGTTTGGGATGCAAATCAGTGATGGTTCTGATCATTCCATGTCTGATGTCTAGCTGAGAAATAGAGAAAGTAAGAGTGTAAGACTAAGAGTGAGAATGTGTGTGTGCACACACATGTGAAGGGGGAGGGGGCCAAGAGATAATCATAATGCCAGTGAGCCAAAACTTCCAAATACACTGAGGTATGACTAGCTTGATACTGTATTTGTATCCCTTGCATGGAGGGCTTTTTTCACTCACCACCACACCCCCCTCTTGTTTATGAATGTTCAGACAGTACTTGTAGACCAATGGAAGTGGTCACTATCAGTATCAGTGGTATGTGTCTGAAGTTTTCACAGGCTCACCCAGTCACATATCGAAACAAGATTTGCAATGCACTTGGCCATGAAAAAATACCCTTTATTTACCAGACTACATGACTAGAATTAGAATTCCTGCTGGCTGAAAATCAATAATTTGTAGTTTCAGCACATCCTACTATGATTATCTTGTAGGAAACTTTGAGTTTGGAAAATTAGTTTTCACTTTTACACAAGAATACCTAGTTACGAGAGCAGCCTGAAGAGTTGGCAGAGACGAATTTTAAACTTACATTAAAAAAATAACATTTTCCATCTGAATGGTACATCTACAACGTGGCTGAATTAAGAAATCTAAAGGAGAAACAGTCGAGTCTTAGACACAACAAAAAATCATTTATGAGAATGTAAAATCTATAAAAAAAATTTGATATGTGTGTCACATACACACATGAAATAGTGACACATTTAGCCTAGAAGTGCACAGAATCAAGTCTGTTCTGCTTCGGTTTCAGTATGAGATGTGGACTTTGTGGAGTTGAACATGACCTCATGCACAAGTGAAACTGAAGTAAGACTGTGTTGCTAGCTGATCCGCAAAATATTCGTCTGAGTCAAAACTGACCAAAACAGACTTAACCCGGAGCACTACTAGCCCACAACAAGTCATTCCATTCTCTCTCTAGAAAAAACATAGATGAAGCTCCCTGAGATACAACACTCTGGCTCTGCTGCATCATTCTAGAAATGTTTTTGGATTGTTCACTTTCAATCAAGAGCTCATAAGAAAAGTGTTTATTAAAAAAAAAAACAACTTGAACTTATATAATCTTTGGCACACCAAGTCATACTGAATGACTTTTTGTTTGACGGATCTTTAGAAAACTGACCAACACAAAACTTGTCTGGAAAAGCATTCTGCATGTTAAACCATCCTGTCAAGAAACCCTAAATCTTATCCCTAGCCCTAAAGGTTCTTTTCTGGTTGAAAAGGTAAGTGGTAGGGTTAGGGATAGATTAAGTTTAGGGTCAGGGATAAGGATCAATTGAGGGTATTTTGACTGGATAGTTGGAACATACCAAACTCTTTGCCTTGTCTGAAGTGTTAGGACTTTGAACATTTGGACAGAAATAAATGTTGGCCTACAATTCTTTCAGCTTTTCACTTTCAAACTTTCATCATGTGCTTGACTTGCCTTGCAGCAATAATTGAAAGTGGTACATGAAAATTCAGTACAATACTGTGCATGTGTGTGTGTCAGCAGAAGCTCCACTCAAAATCTCAAAATGACCAGCCTCCAATATCGACTACCTGGCCCATCAGCATCAGAAAAGAGTGAAATCAAGCAGGCTAATGCAGATGTTCCAACAGTGGAGTCCGCTGGCCAGATTAAGCTCATCAATGTCACAAGTGATGGTCACAGGTAAATCTGCCTAAATGGCTTCTATCACAAACTAAACGTGTATCGGTGCATCAACATGTCAGTCACAATTATACTTCTCAAAAAAAAAAAAATGTGCAGTCATTTCTCTCCACTGCCCTGTCACACACACACAAAAAAAAAAACCCAATCAAATCTGACTTCATGAGGTGAACGAAAATAATTGTGGGTCCATAATACATTTAATGAATTCGAAAAAAGAAAAAAAAATCCTAGTACAATATATGTGAAAAGAATGAAATAAAATTATGCTCATCAACCTTAAAACTGAAGAATTGTCCACTAACCCATTCCAACCTGAGGCAAATTCCAATTGTGCATGATGCCAGAGTAAAGAGGCTTAACTCTAATTACTACAACATGTTTTTGAAATACCTATTTTTGGTACTTAAAATATTAATCTATTTCAATGAAATGAGTACCAAATTACAAAGAACCTACAAAGTTTAAGAAAATATATAACATGTTACATGAGAAACAATACACTGCTACATTTACTGATTTAGACAGTAGTGTTTCAGTCAGTGTGAACTGGCTTCATCGTGACTCGTACTTTCACTTTCGCTCGTGTAAAAACAGATCAATGTACTATTCACTTCCAGTTTTTTGCAATGAAAACTAAAAACAGTCTATTTACTGTACTTCTGGTTGGGAGAGTTCATCATAAGGGTATGAGTGTAAACAATGGCTAACTCCAAGATGAATTTGGGCATCTGATCAGAATGAGCTAATGGACAGAAAATACATGTATTGTGCCTAAAAATGGAAGGAAAAGAAAATCTGATGATACAGTGCATGGGAACAATGACTTACAAATATCAACCTCACCAGGGCAAAATTAAAAAAAAAAAAAAAAAAAGGAGCAAGGAAAGCATTCTTCCCCGGCTGTAGCAGTGTTTGGATGTTCCTTTGGCATTTCATAAATTCATCTACATGTACATGTACAATATATGATCATGGACAAAACAGTATCTTCAGCACATATTCAATCATATCATTATCTGTATGACAACTGGTTTACCACAAAAATCCTAGCTTCGCCATAACAGTGGACTCCCCTACATACTCTTCCCTCATGCAGAGAAAAAGAGAGACGCCACTCAGGAAAGCCGGACACCGGTTCGTTATATGTGACAAATCATTTTGTCATACATTCAGTGGTGGACAGGCCAATGACATGCCAGTTGGACCAAAAAAAACAAAAAAACAAACTTTCACTAAATCCTTTTCAGGGTAATAATTTACCTGCAGATGGATCTCAGGTTTGCAAAAAAAACAACCACAACAACAGAAAATGCTATTTATAGCAATACGCCAATTCATCGTACATACGACAAAGTCTCATGGACAGAACAGATTCAGGAAAGCTGATTGTTGGAGATAAAACATATCCCAACAGGAAAGTCAAGCTTCCTAACCATATCAAAATCATTTCTGGTTATAAGAATTCCTTAGTTAGTCTTTCAAGTAACTGAAATTCATTTCCCTTTCCATCAATGGCTGCAGGTTGAACAAATAAACAAAGCCAAAACATTCTGGGATTTATGGTTTTCATTATGAAGGACGATACTGTGAAAGGTGTGCCCTATTTTCTCATGCTGCTTATACCATATTTAACCCTATGACCCCGAGCGTGACCTGTGCGTTATGGCGCCTTACTTGACTATATAGAAAATAGCGAGTGCATGCTCTACATCGTTTTGGCATACCTACAGTGCAATCCTAATAGCTATACATGTCCTGTCTATGCATGATGTCTTTGTAAATGACCTTACGAAGAGGGTTATAGGATTTGGCTCAGGAGCCCAGGTGCAGGGTCATGTAAGGCTCAAAGGGTTAACATTTGAAATAGTGGAAGTTGTAATTGCATCTGATTACGAATTACTGTGCATTGGAAAAAAAACACAAAAAAAAAAAAAAAAAATCAACAAAAAAACAAGAGAAAAATGTTTCCTTACACATCCGATTAACAGTTCTAACCTTGCCCAAAGACTTCAAACTTCAACCAGGTTTCAACTTGACAGCAACTCCAACAAGGGATAAAAATTCATACTGAGTAAAATCAAGGTACATGTAGACTGCAAGAACATTGAGGTTTACACATAATTATTACAGAGTGTCTCAAAAAAAAAAATGTATCCACACTTTGATTATTCATCATCACAATGTTAAGTAAGAATCCACGATGTTTAATTCAAATTAAAGAGGACAGATATGTAATTATTTGAGTTATTGCACACATTGAAACTGATGGCCCTTCTGGGCTAGTCACTGATGTCAATGCAGTTCAACAGTGTTCCAAACAGAACAACTATAAGCAGTTCATTTGGGTACAAATTAGTTTGAGACACCCTGTATATAAATTTGTAAGATACACACATATTTGTAAATATTTCCCATCATGAATCTAGAAAAAAAATGAAAATGAAATAACAATAAAAAGCTCACTTCTGCCACCAAAATATTACAGGAAGGATACCCAATCTACACAGTTTACACAACATACAAGTGTATCTGAAGAAATGTATTACTATGAGGTTTATATTTCACAATACTGCACATATTTCTCTCCCAATATCATATGCTCACACATCTGTTCACTATTTACTCTGTGAATGATTAAATATTCAAGAATGAAAAACAATATATGAAATCTACATAAAAGTTAAGCACTGCTTATTACCGTAGCTTGAATAGTTATTTACCCACTGGACCCACCCAGTAAACAGAATTTTATGTGTCAGGTCAAAGTTCCCTCTCTTTGAGTTGTAGGACAATCCCTTCACCTGGGTTGACCTGATTGCCGCCGAGTAATCCCAGATCATTCTAAATTATAGAGTTACTTGTATGACTACATTTTTCACCATCATAATTTGGTATTCCATGACCTTGTTCATTGTCTATTTCCTTGTTATTAGCCAAACGGGGGCCAAGCCAATCAACAGTTTGCTTTTCATAGAATTTTTCTTGTCTTACGATGTGCCCATGACCTAAATTGTCACTGTAAGGTTACTGGGTCCATTGGCACCGTTCAGGCTGACCAGGGGCTTTGTATGAAAAAGTAAGGAAGTGCTGTCAGCAAAGACAGTTCCTTTTACCCTACCTTTCCATGAAAAGCTAAGAATGGATATGTGAACTTCAAACCGCAGTTAAAAATTGTTTCAAGGATAGAATGAAACTTGCTAGAACCTACCCATAGCACTGTCAAACAGTAATTATGACCGCCTTGCCTTACACATGCTATCTTGATGTTCAAAATGCTGGAGCTGGCTTAGGTTAAGACTTGTGTAGACTTGAAAGTGCTATAGTTCAGTTAAAAGACTTTAAAAAAATTAATATCTGCTGTATGCATAAAGAATATATGTGAATGCTGCAATCCTGAAAAATTTGACACTAAATTTCCATGTGGTGAAATTTGCCAGTGTATATCCCTGACCTACTTTTTATCTATCTTTACAGAGACAATGGCATTACAGATCTTTCCCAGCCTTATATTGGGAGTGGCTGTAGGGTGGTGATCAGATGATGCTTCAACCTGGCAGTCCTGCTAGGGATTTGTTTGACACAAGGAAGTCAACTCTTTTGTGACCAACGACGGCTGTTGAGCTGCTGACTCTGCCCTCGAATGCCCGTCAAACCTTGGTACCCTTGGCTGTGGATGGCAATAACTGCACTTACTACAGATCTATACCAGCCTTGTCCGAGTTCAACATCTGCTCTGTAGTGATGAAATGAAAACTATAGAAAACCCTGATTTGCCCCCAGTGCTTAACTTGCTAGTCTCACAAATCTACCAACGACTTTGAGATATAATGAAAAACCACTCCCAGTTCTCTAATGTAGCTGATCATCACTGACTTTGAACTTGGGGTGCTAGTCGAGATACGAAGCCGATGACTGAAAAGCAAAGACTGCGGACAAACTGTGGACACTGAGGCTTGGAACACAGGTACTCCGTAGCTTGTCGGAATTCACTGAACAAAATCCTGGGAAAATAAAATATATAAGCATCACAATCAGAACACTGTACAGGATTGAACCACTACAAATAACTGAATCATATGCTGCATTCATTTAACATTATACAGTGGAACTCAGATACAACGGCGTTCACAGGACCACTGCAAAACTCCCATTCTAAGCAAAGGAAGAAATTTCATTGCCTACAGATTTGAGCCCTGTCCACCTCTTCAATTAATTTTGCATTCATTTCAAGAGAAAAGCAGTTTCTCTTCCATGTTGCCATCATTATGTCGGAGTGCAATTTCTCTTTCTCAAAAAGTTTATCTCTACCAAAAGAACAATGGTTCTCTCCCTTCACACCCCTTTCTTGAATTCTTCTCATATTTTGAACGGTCATCTAATAATTTGTTCAGCTCATTAATTATTAACCATTTCGTGACGCAAGATAATATTGTGATGCACCGCGCACCATTTTACCCCATTTTTCGATTCCCAGGGACGCAGGTGATTTAGGAAAAAAATAAGGTGTCTCAGTTTTTTAGCTGTTTTGTGTTTGGATGTGATCAAAACTATGCATATATTTATATATATATTTCTAAGCAGCTAGGTTTACATCTTCCAGATCTAGATCTAGTCTCATTCTCATCACTGCTGACACTAGCACTGTCACTGTCTAGATCTGAGTCACTGCTATCGTTGCCTCTTGGGAGCTCATATTCACTCATGGAGTCTTCATTGTAGGCCTCGTCATCACTTGCATCATCCAATAACATGCTTAGCACATCGTCCCACTGATAAATGGGTCTTTTCACCCGTTTTTTGTGAAGATCCTGACGATGTGGAAGGCTCCATGCTGGTTTATATCCGGTTTTAGACTCACCGATGTTGTTTTTCAAAATAAATGAGTTCTACCTGTGTGAAATCGATATGGCTGCATTCAAATCTGCCATCAGTTTTTATGTGGCAACGCTCCTACGTTTAGTTTGGCGAATAGAAAATATGACGAGCCATGCTCGTCATTGTGGTCCTCCCAACTGCAAAAGGCATGACGAGCGTTGCTCGTCACAACAGCATCTTGGCAATGACACTGTATAAGGAAAAGTGATGAGCAGCGCTCGTCATATGGGTCACGAAAGAGTTAAAACAATTTATGACACTTGACTATGACAGTGAATGCACTGGAGCCAAACTCACCTGTTGTAAGGATTTCTACGAGATGTGTATCTCAGGGTCAAGAACCGGTAGTATAAAAATGGTAGGAACAAGCTACTTTTGCCACTGAAATCGAAGACAAGAGATAAAGCCAGATCAATATAACAGAAATATGTCAATTGTCATGTCTTTGATGAACTCAACTATTGCAATGTCTTCTCCAACAGAACTTTCTATACACACAATGTCTACATCTTTTTACTTGTACAAGCCAGAGCTTAAGAGTGATCATTGGCCACACACAATTTTGTCACAGACGACTGTGGCAACTTTTCATACAGATCTAGAGAACATTTTTACCAAACAAAGATATGGTCTCTTGAAAGTTTAATTTTCATCCTTTCCATACACTGATCAGGGTTCCTGCACCTCTTTCAGAAAGCCTCTGCAAGGTATTTCCAAGGCTAAAATGTTAAATTCCAGGGATCTAATTGCAAGAAAATGAGAGACAATTTATTTATTTTTCTTCCACTTTTAAAATGTCTTTTTAAACCCAAAGAAAATGCCAAGGCTAGTCCACTACATTCAAGTTTTTTTCTCAAATTTTTAAGTCCCATAGTTTTTCCAGGAATCCGAGGAATGGAGCTGCACAGGAACCCTGAACATTTACAAAACAAAGAGAATTATATTTTCATTCTTTTCATTTCTCCATAACTTACTGCAACAAAAAACTTCACTGTCTATTGTTTATGACTACAGGAAAACCTGAATCTCTGCTTTCGGGCAGAAAAAAAATCTAACTCAATTTTACATTTTTGTAACAAACTTTAAATTTGCAATCGATCATTGATAACTTCCTAGATCCTCCTATCAAATGACCGATTATCTGATATTATGGCAAAAAAATAAAATAAAAAAGTTTGGCTATGAAATGACCTAGATTAGGATTCTGTGGATAATTTGGGGAACATTTCTCATCTCACCTAAAGACCAAAATGACAACAGCAGGCATGAGGAATATTTCAGTGCTGGCGATGAAACGCAGGATGTTGACTTGCTGAGCTTCAAGTTTGGTGATCATGTTACGTACAAACATCATGGAGGTTGGGCCCATCAGCTGAGGGATGCACAGCAGGAGGTTAGCATTCATGATGCTAATATAATCATTGCCATGGCACATTACAAAACTGATCCACTATTAGCAACACTGCAAGATGTTAAAGGGAGAGAGAGTGAAACTGTGGTAAAACGGAGCATGAAGTTTCATTGGGCCAAGATCATTTCTTAATATAAAAACTGAACAAAGTTGATTCAGTTGTCTTGCACTCTTGGTGGGGCTTCATTCAATGGATTATATAGTGCTGCCATTTGAATTATTGAAAGCCTCAAAGCTCTTGAAATGTCAAATTAAAGGACATGCTACGATAAGGGCAATTGTCATTATTTATAAAATATCATTTTGTTGTCTTGAGAGATACAATTTCTGGCACAGAATACTGTGGAAGAGCTTTCAGTTTCAGTTTCTGTCCAAAGTTGAAATGTACAAAAGAGTTACTATTGTCCTGCCATGGTGCTGAAATGTTTTACCTTTAAGAAATTGTACAAAAATACTCTGAAAACTATATGATGTCACAGTGACATCAGGACACAAAATGCTACGACATAAATGTCACTGGGTTGCGAAGAGGTTATGGTTTCTTCATCCTCTTTTCCCAGCCATACAAACAAACACTAACACACTAACAGACAAACAACACTAGCCACTGCATACATTGCTACACAAGTTCTACCTCACTGAAGTCTGTACTTACATTGAGAATGGTTTTTGTAAATGAGCACGCGTGTAACAGAGCAAACAGGAACACTGGAATCAGGGACACTGCCAGGAGTTCAGGAAAGTTATTGTAATCAAGAGGAGAAAACCCACTCAAACTCCCAAGGTTTACACATATGGCGATACAGTCAATATGCAGTAGATCACAGAAAGAATACAAAAGCAACACCAGTCTACAACGGTTAAATGAAACAAACGAAAAAAAAAACGTTTAATTATTTTATGAGCATGATGAAAAACAATGCGCTATTGAATGTTGATAACAGCAATGTTGCTAAATTTCCTTTTACTGACTGAGATACTCGACTCTGCCCGATATTATGCTGCTTCCCCCGCCATCTATTCTTCTAACAATATGGTTTTTCATTCTTGCCAGGAAATAGCAACCATTTTTTCACATATCAAAAATAGTCTCCCCAGGCACTTTAGTGTCTTTATTTACTACTAGCTGACCCGTGCAAGATAAATCCTGCAAATTTTCCATGTACCAAGTCCAGCTGTATGTCTAGACCTAGACTGCATTCACAATGGCACTTGGATTCTATGCAAAGACTAACAGAACTCTTTGTTATACCATAATTTCTTGCAGAATACAATGATGTGATAAAGTTGACTTTCTACCAGCAATGTGTAAACAATGACGTAAAGCGCAATTTCCGGTCACACTTTCCACTTCTATCCGATGAAAATGCGTCTGTTTTTGCGGCTCAAATAATTTTAATTTAATTTAATAATAGTAAAGATTGAGCTTTGTTCAAAATGAATGTGTCCACATAACTCTTTGTAAAAAATTGATGCAGTACATCAAGTTCCACAATTTTTGATGGTGTAGTCGTGAAGTTTTAACTTCTTACAGGTTCACCCTTTAGCTCAATTATACATGTAGTAAGATACATGGCCAGTGGAAGTACATAAAAACAATGCCATACCAACCACAATCAATGGCTGAAAAAAAAAAAATGGCTGCCACTATCCACAAATACTACCCGTGTTTATCTGCCAACATATTGGCTGTGGTTTATCTGCCAGTATTGGTACTGACTAATTACAACAAAAAAAAAAATACAAAAAAACTCAAAAAAAAACAACCTGGATTTATTCCCTATTATTGATGTTAGATTAAAAAAAAAAATGAAACAGACTGACCAGGATCACCCGATTGACAGGCGAAGATGCTAATCAATACGCTATTGCGGACCCTGTATAACTGTGAAGGAATATTTTCAAAATAAACATCCCCAAACCAATTATCGCAATTATCGGCAGATAAACACTTCGTAGTCTAATTACAAAACCGTATAGAGAAAATACTGAGTTGCATTCACTGTTCGGCTATAGCTTACTACAGAAAAAATTATGGTCCCTTTTATAACAACAACCGTTTTTGAGACACCCCGTAAAGACTTTGGGCCCTCCCCAACAGTGTCTGATGGTGTTACGGTTGCTGTAGTGGAGACTGGAGAAAAGGATACTGGTCATGGGGTATGAGTTGAGGAAGATGATGCAATACATCAGATAATGACTGGAATCTTCTGTAAACAGATGTCGCAGAAACTGCATGTTGAGCTGCACCTGTGGTACACGCTGGTGTAGGCGCAGGGCACTAGTGGCGGCTGAAGCAATCAGAGCTCTCTGATACAAACTATAGGGATCTCCACTGGAAATAATGCAATGGCAGTGAAGTTTCTGGGTGACAATCTAATCAATCTGACTGTGTCGATGGACAATGAATATAGAATCTATGAATATTTCATGAAACATGATTAATATTAACCCTCTTAGTGCCACCATAAAAATTTTGTGTGTATGCAAAATGCCGGATTAAAACGGCAATAAAATGGTGATTTAGTCACTTGAGGTCAGGCGCACGCTTGCCAGGTTTTCATAACACCGGAGGTAAACTGGCGATGAAAGAGGGCCACGATCGTGGCTCTTGGCACTCTACCGGTAATGCCATGATTGTGGCCCTTGGCACTAAGAGGCTTAACAACCCTAATCTGAGGCAATTCTGACTTTTTCAGGATACTGTTACACTAGGACATTATCATATCCATCCTTTTGACACTGATATGTGGTGAGAAGATTTTTGAAACAATTTGTTATGTAAAAAAAAAAAAAAGAATACACCGCCATGACCCTAACATAATGACCTAAGTTAGATTTACACCAAAATTGCATTGACCCTACATGTTCTTCTCGAGGTCAAGCCCAACACTGTCATGTCTACCCAAGAATGCATTAAACAAGTGATACCATAGGATAAATATCTTGGCTTAATGACATTGTATTTCTCCACCATAAACTTATTTATGAAAACTGAGACTGGCCATCATGTTAACATATTTGTAACAAAACACTGTGGCACTGGCTCTTTGTATAAGATCGGTTGAATAAAAACACAATCTTTATCATATAATGTTTCTGGCAATGGAAGGCTTCCCTTCTTGTAGCACAGAAAAAACTTCTATTGTTTATAGAACAACGCAACTACACAATGTGAGCAACTAACTTACCCAAACACTGGTAGTAGAAATAAGACAGAACACACAACAGTGAAGATTCTGGTCAACCACAGTGTTGTCTCAACTTTGTTTTGCATCACATGAGCCTGTACATATTGAAGGGGTAAGGAGTTTGATACTGCTAAAAATTATCCATATATGTGATATTCAGAAGAATGTTTTAGTCTGGCGAAGTATCTATCGATGAAGTGTCATATTCACTATCAGTCCTGGATAAATATCTAACTGGTACAGTGGTAGCATAGGCAGTGATTTTACCATAAATATGTAATGTGTACAATAAAATTGTCAGCAACTCCCCACTTAGCTGCTGCAGCAGTTTGACAAAGTCAGAAATCACATTATGATATTGTTTTATACGTAAACCCGTAACAACTATTAATTTCCCTTTTTTTTCAGCTTTGTACAGCCTGTGTGGCAATAGCATGCCTCAGTCTTAAGAGTCACAAATGCTGGCCAAATAAAATTTGCAAAATATTAAATTCATTTATATTTGACCATCAAAACGGCTTACAAAAGGGGTACAAAATCTTTCACATTGTAGTACAGTAGTTAGTACTACTAATACTTTAGTACACACATATTTCGCTAATTTGCAGGACCTTCCTAAGTTTTCATCAAGGAAAGCTGGTGTTTGTCTTACCACAACTGGATTGCCTTGTGACGTACGAGGTGGTCCATCTCCTGAACCATCTGTGTTGGGTCGCTCAGTTTCTTCTCTGTTGTCAGATGTGTCGGCCATTTTTGGTTCTCTCAGTCTCTGTGTTACAGATTTAAAGCAAAAAAAAAAAAAATTGCTCACAATAAACCCCTTAAAATCATCATCATTCATTTAATGCATGAACATGATTGCTCTGTTAAAAGACCCTCTCCAGATCACTATCTCAATACATTCAGCCCTGAATTTTTTTCCACCAGAAAACTGATTTACCCAAATCGTAAAATTCAATGCTGATTCAGCGTTTTGCCTGTACTCGCCCATAGCTTTGAATACATCAAAGCATTTGTAGAGCAGTTTTAGTATGCTGTACCTGGTACGTCTACATGGTATTGGGGAACCCAGAGTATCGCAACTTCCGTGACGTACTTGGTACGGCACACCGGCAAAAATTGCACAATTTTGTTACCTACCGGGTACGTCACTATGGGGTCGAAGGGGTTAAAATATTCCACAGAATCGGGTCCAGCTCATCTGCTGCTGTTAGCGTTAAGTGTCCTTGAAAAACAAAATTATTTTCGAAAGTTTGTTCTTGTACCCATGGCATCATAGAGGGAACTTATATGTTATGGGGGAGATTTTCATCTGACTCATCCCCTAGCATGTACATAAATCTAATTGTTGAAAATTTGACAATCTATAGTATATAACTTAGATGAGGCGGCGCTTTTTCGGTTGTTCCCACCCCAACATACCTAGGCTATATTAGTCGATTGTCAGATTGATATGTAACGACGTGAGGGTCTAGTCAGTTTGTATCATCGAGGCTGTAGGTCGATGTTCATCTGGGCGGTAGTCAGATTGACAGATCAGGGAAAGCCGCCGGGGTAGCTATGTATATTGTTTTCACTCGGACTATGGAACACATTCGGAAGTCCTTCCGTTAACTAAGGAGGGGTGGGAACAACCGAAAAAGCGCCGATGAGGCTCCCATAGGCCACATGCCACTTAATTATAATGGTATTTTCCAACAGTTTGTCAACCTTTTCTGACAATATCGCTTTCAATAATCGTTGTGTCTATTCGGACTCGAGTCCGAATATTAGAATTTTATATTCGGACTCTTTCGGAGTCGTCGCCCGTATAAGAAATTTGTACTCGGACTCGGAATTTTTTACGCGCATGCGCGAGCATTCCAGCTTCCGGGCGCATTACGCTGCCATCACTCGCCAGATCTAGTACTAGATCTATATTGCTCGAGAAACAAAGGACCTAATATTGCTCATGGTCAGAGACGTCAAGTACTCATGCAAAATGGCAGTTCGCCTCAACGAAACATTTCCGTCCTTTGATGTCTTTGAGGCCGTATTCGGCAAGTTTATCCCCTGAGGTGCGTAACGGAATGACAAGCTACAAGTTTGGTCCCATGGCCTACTGGGCTCAACCCCCCCCGAGTAGACTTTTCATACCCTAAGCTCAACCCCCCCCTCCCCCCGAGTAGGCTACTCCAAAGGGTTACTTGTCACAAAAGTAACATCAATGTGGGGACTATTGATTATAACGCGGCTAGATTGGCTGGGGGAGGGGGGGGGGGCATAATTTTCTATTGATACAGAAGAGCAGCCAGCAACCTAGAGGCAGGCATGGTCCCTGACATAGGCCTATCCATTCCATTATAAAATAGGCCTATCGGGACTTTGGAGTCCGAATAATAAATGATGATATCAGGACTCGGGAATGCAGTCGGGCCTATAAACTAACGCTATCGGGACTCCGGAGTCCGAATATAAAATAGGCATATCGGGACTCTGGAGTTCGAATAATAAATGATGATATCGGGACTCCGGAATGCGGTCGGGCCCGATATCGGGACTCCGGAGTCCGAATATAAACTAACGCTATCCGGACTCCGGTGTCCGATTATAAACTAACGCTATCGGGACTCCAGAGTCCGAATATAAACTAACGCTATCGGGACTCCGGAGTCCGAATATAAAATAGGCATATCGGGACTCTGGAGTCCGAATAATAAATGATGATATCGGGACTCGGGAATGCGGTCGGGCCCGATATCGGGACTCCGGAGTCCGAATATAAAAAAGCGCTATCGGGACTCCGGAGTCCGAATATAAAATAACGCTATCCGGACTCCGGTGTCCGAATATAAACTAACGCTATCGGGACTCCGGAGTCCGAATATAAAATAGGCATATCAGGACTCTGGAGTCCAAATAATAAATGATGATATCGGGACTCGGGAATGCGGTCGGGCCCGATATCGGGATTCCGGAGTCCGAATATAAAATAGCACTATCGGGACTCCGGAGTCCGAATATAAAATAACACTATCGGGACTCCGGAGTCCGAATATAAAATCATTATATTCGGACTCACCCCCCCCCCCCGACAAGTAGGCTTTTCTACCCTGGGCTCTCAACCCCCCCCCTCCCCCCCCCCGATATTCCCCCAAGTAGGCTTTTCATACGCTGGGCCCTCAACCCCCCCTGACATTCCCCCAAAGTGTTACTTGTCACAAAAGTACATCAATGTGGGGACTATTGATTATAGCGCGGATGGATTGGCTGTCGGGGGGGGGGGGGGGGCATAATTTTCTATTGATACAGAAGAGCAGCCAGCATGTATGAAGTAACGCTACCGGGACCCGGGAGTAAGGACGGACCCGAGTCCGAATATGAAACAGTCATATTGGGACTCCGGAGTCCGAATATAGGCAACCTTCAATAATACTATAGGCCTAATAGCGCAGCATACTTTTCAGTCTGGCTGAAGCAGAGCCCCTTACTTTCAGTTTTCTTTATTTAGATCTATCATCTAGATCCAGATAATGTTAGATCTAGACTGGATCAGTAGGCTACATCTCCAATTGGAGGTGAGCCGCTGGAGGGCTAGATTCTAGTCTAGATCGAGTGCAACCGCATAAAAGTGGCTTTACACTCTTATATAATACTTTAATAGTTAGATCTATTTCTTCAGTTCTGCAATTTAAACTTACCAAGAAACAATTGAAACAGTACTAGTATGATCTACAAAACTGTCCCGGGAAAGCAATAAATATAGTCAGATTCTATTTTCAGAAATCAATCCCCTACGCCTCTGTTCTCGTTGTTTCCATGAAAGGATGATGACGCTGCTGTAATTTGCCTTTGCAATAAAAGAGCCCCAATTTAACACGAGTAATTCCCCTTATCAACGTCTTCACCGGAACTCAAACCCTTCGTCCTATTTCTCTTGAAACTAAAATTTTACGGTCCAAAACGAACCCAGTAATTTTAAAATTGGTTTCAGGCTGTTTGGTCCATGTAGCCAAAATACTCACAAATTGATTTTTTAATATTTTTTTTTATATCAGCTTGTGGCCATTTAAAAGAAAACCAACAAACAAAAAAATCATCATAATTATCTAGGCCTGGGCTTATGTCGCTAAAAAAAATTATGTTGAAATGGCCAATCAACGGAAGTTTATGCTAGCCCCAGTCTTAAGTTCAACTCTAAAACATTATTTAAAAAACAAACAAACTCACAATGCAAACAAAACCTAATTTTTAAGGTGCAAATGCCCGGGGCGGGGGGGGGGGGGGCTTACAAAATAAAGATTCATCGTCAAAACCGAATTTGGCCATGGTCGTTATAATGTCGTGTCGGCGAGCTTTGTCCAAACTCATACCGTACTCAAAACTCAAACATGCAATCGAAGGCAGTCACTCCGCTCAAATTTATGGATTTGTGGGCTTCAAAATTTGGCGAATGTTGAACAGTTTCATCGCTGCACTCCCAGTCTTGGGTCATGGCGACAGTCCGTAGGTGATGCCGGTTTGAAAATCAAAACTCGTGTGCATCCTCTTGCCAAAAACTAATCCCACCAACATGCCCGCCAAAGCATCGATCCCCCTCCCCCCCCCTTCTTTTTCAAGAAACAGCAGCAGCACTATAACTGCACGGACTGGTTACTTTTGCAAATGAAATCAAAGCAGAGATCGAATTCTCAGAGTTTGATCAAACACCTGAACCCGCCACAGTGATGAGGACGATGAATGACGTGTTAACTGTTCTGTTTTTGCCGTATGTTGCTGTGCCGAGCAGAAACATTACCTTCCTACACAGAAATATTAAATAAGACATTAATTTGACCATTACAGAATCTCTGTAGATTAATTAGTGGTCGACTTTTCGTTGTCTCAGACAAAAATTTCGGAACTTTATGAACAAAATAAAACAAAAGGAAAAAAAATAATCTTACATTCATTGGTAGCTAGGTAGGGGTTTTGTGACTTCCAGAATAGCTTTAACCCTGTCCCTGTCAGTAAAGAATCCCGATGATTTTTGAGTTGGATTTTTGAGTTGGATTTTTGAGCTGGAAATGACTTGGCGCTTGCATTCATCTGGCAACCCCAACCCCAACAATTGTACATTTGTGGAAAACTGACTTCACTGGCTCTGGAAGCACGGCGTTAAAAAATGCACAGATGCAGTCAGTTGAAGACAATAATGGGGTTAAAGCACACCACGTTCCTGGGACGCGTATGACTCAAGGCAGATAACTCAGTGACATGAAATGACCGGGACATCGACTTGATTCAGAACTGTTCCATTGCCAAGACCAAAATTTATTCCCTTGTCGCCAAAGATCAAGAGGAGTAAGTTCAGAAATCCAGCCAGGTCACACCGCCTGTTCTTGTCTGTAATTGTTGCTCTGACTCAGCCATCATTCCTACGACAATCTGATGTTGATTTATGATGATTTCAGTAGGATTGGTAGGATTGCCGTTGGGGCAGATTCCCTACATCAAACCGACGTCGGTACCATGTCACAACAGCAGATTTACGTAGGATCGATGTCATTCCTTTGTGAAACTTGACGTTGGTCCTATGTGTCGGATCGCCATAGGCCTCACCATCCTCACCCCACTCCCTATTCCAAGAAGACCATGCCGTTCAAGTCTGACAACTGTGTGTTAAGACTGAGCAGACTGTGGAGTCATTCATAAAGTACTATTTTTGCGCCCCCCCCCCAACCGACATACACACTGCCACCCCCATCCCACGAAATTACGGTCACTAGAATGGCGAATGTCCATGGCAAGGCTTGCTGTGTGGAAACTTTAAGTGATGTTTTGTATGGACTTTCTGACTGATTCGTTAGAAAAAAAAAATGATTTCTATTTAATCCAACAGCTTGATTTGCAAGAGTAAAGAAATTTTTTTTACCGTACTTGAAAGAATGTTTTTACAAGTGTGTACGTCTCCCAAGTTTTTTTAGCTAGACGGACTCATTTTAAAGCCTTTTGCGGCTCCAGAGCCAGAGAGCTCCTCCCGAAATCTTCCTTGTCAACAGCCTTAATTAATTATGATTAATTATTCTTTCAGATCTTCTTTTTGTTTTCCTCCCGTTTTTTTTAAAAATTTGGGTCGAAAGGGTAAGTGGCAGGGTTAGAGATTCGATAAGATTTAGGGTTGAGGATGAGAACTGGGTTAGTGGTAATAAGAGTACGCACGTGCCCCTAGCACAAAACGCTTGAGGTGCGCCGTCCTTATATAACAACAGCCTAATTGAAAAGTTTACTTACGCTGCCTAGAAGCCCTCTCCCCCATGTTTTCGTAGCGTACCGGTACTACCCTGAGGGCAACCGGTCTCTTCCCTTTGAGGGTGCCTTCTTCATGGATGGCTCCCAAGGAGCTTATACAGTTGAAAAGAGTGGATGGAGAGGGTTGACTGGAAACCAGTCGAGAATGCAGAGAAATGAGTTATCATGTTTCTGGCAATTTTCACACGAGCAGAACAAGCCACACGAACCAAACAAACAGAGCCGGCGCAAATCGAGCACGTGTCTCTCAGTCGCGCCGTACGGAGCCGCGGCGAGTGGAAATAACGAAATGTGGTTCATTCAGCTTGTTCGCTATAGCCAAACTCGGATCCTGTGGTTCGTGCGGAACTGTCTGTTCCGGTGAAGGCGCAACTCTAAGAAATAAATGCGTGAGGTAAGGTTGTTAAAGGTCACGGCCTGACAAGAAGGACAGTAGGTCAAAGGTTATCAACAGCCCTAACAGGGAGGTAACCAAACACCAGATCTAGACAATGGTCAATAACTCGGCAAAACGCTGGACTGCCCTACATCAGAGACTAATTCGGTCATTAATGGCATTGTGTCACTGAATACGAAACATTTTTTCTTTAATCATGTTCCACAACTTCAAGAAACAGCCCCCTTCCCCCCGTTTGTTCTGGCGGCAGATGAAAATACCCATGGAAAAGCAGATAATGGAATTATCACGTGTGAAGATTCAACTCACCACATGGTCACCCATCATTCAATCAGAGAATTTGATTTCAATCTCCAGATTAAAATAAACTATCAGTGAATCAAAAACATGAGTTCAAACCTCAAGAATCAAAAGTGTCAACTCAAAACTGATAATATAAATAGTGAAGCACAAAATTTCATATTTTATAAGGAAGCGCATATCTGTGCAACATGTTGTACGGATATGGACAGTGCATATCCGTACCACGCACACAATTCGATGACGTAGAACACTCATCGGAATACTATATTACTGACCTTGTTAATTTGCATAATTTTTAAAAATATGAATCGGCTTAGTAGCAAAACAATCCGACTTCTGCTCGGAGATTGCGTGATCTGCGCTAATAATATACTTGAGTGTACGTCGATCACTAATGGCTACCCCAACCCCTTTTCGCCTGATTAGGCAATCTGACTACCGCCCATTGACACAAACTGACTAGACCCTCACGCCCCCAGGTCCATCTGACTATTCCATGTGTTGTCACTCTAAATTCGTGAACACCGTACCAAGTTTTGCTTCAGCAAACCTTCCCCAGCCGCGCTTTTTGGTGAACATGTTGTACGGAGATGCACTGTCCATATATCCATACAACATGTTGTACGGATATACACTTCCAGTTTATAAAGAAGATTCAGACCAATACAGACGAAAAAGAAGTAGATAAACAAGTTTAGAGCTAATTACAAAAATACTTAAATGAGCAGTTTGAAATGGCGAGTCTATATAATTATATGGCCTGGGCCTAATATCAACTTTGCGCGGGTCTGCTTCCCGATCCGTGTGCCGCAGATCTTGGACTACTCGAGATATTCACTATCACAAGTGTTTCTGCCACCACAACATTCTCTGCACACAAATGGAAAACTGAGGTCATATCTGAACCTTTAAATGTCTTTAAAATTGTCATTTAGATGACGCAGATACATAACATTATTTGAAAAAAAAACAAAAACGTAGAAAATCTGTTGGGTGGCAGCAATGCTTGAAGGGCAGTCAGAATGTGACAAAAAGAAGAAGTTGTGTGCAACAAAACCTGGCGCAACAAACAATACAGGAATGATACAATAAAACTTAAAGAAAAGGAAAAGCAAAATTAATCAACCTTTGGATCATTTGACCTACATCAGGAACAAAAATTGTAACAAGATAGAAAGTTAAATAAATAAAGAAATCGTAGAATGTTCCACAAATGCGGTTACTTATCGCACATGTTCACAAACAAATCGATTCAGATCTATTATTCGCATTACATTTTATCTGTTTTGGGCTGGATACACCAAAGGTGGCGGCAACTGGTCCCCGAAGGCTGAGAGTTTTCAAGAAACGTGACACTGTTAACAAAAAAAGAGAAAAACTGGTTCTAACACTCAAACGCAAAAGATTTTGTTTGTTTGTTTTGTCTAGACGAGTGATAAAGATACAATTATCGCCACGACACAGAATCTCGTATGGTCCATCGACCATTTGTGTTATTCCCTGCTTTGGAGCATGACCTCTGTCACGAGTGGAGTGAGCGATAGTTAATAATTACGGGGGGAAAGGAGGAGAGTAAAATTAACGCACGTAGACAAGTAAGGAAAGGCGTGCATGTTATGAGTGGTGGGGGGTCTGAATGAGGCGAAAGCGCTGTATTACTATCACTGCAAGTTAGAAGGTCGTAGGGAGCGGACGTAGGAGAAAGCCCAGCGGGCGAACATAAGGAGAGCAGTCGGAAGACTTGGGAGTAGTGTTATTCCAGTGATGACTGGTAGGTAGGTGAAACGATGATTGATAATTATGATTGATGTATTATATTATATTCGGCTATTACCATGATGTAAATAAGTATATGTGAGGAATGTGGAAGTCCTTGATATTGGATATAGCAATGTGCGCCATGAGCGATAGATGAAAGTTGAGTTCATGGATTTGTAGCACGAGTGAGTATTGTGTACTACGATGGAGGTGTGTTACCGTAAGAGGTTTGGTGAGTGAAATGTGAACTATTGTGTGTACGCTTCATGAGTTGTAAGGAGAGGTGGAGTGAATAGAAATGGTATGGCATTATACCAATGTAATGTTATTCTTGTAGGTGCCGAGGTCGGGCCGAAGAGCGCCACCTACGGTGAGCCCAGGGGATAGGCCAGCATAGGGCCGGGGGCCACACATAGGCCAAGAGTGAGGCTGTCGGTGCAGGACAGTAGAGGCACATAAAGTCGTGGCAGTCTGGCCACGGACAGGGACGTAGATATGAGCGTGAATGTGCTAATTGAAATGATAATGTACTATTGCCATGTTGATGGGCTATTGAAATGATAATGTGCTATTGCCCTGCTGAGGTGCTAGTGGAATGCTAAGGTGTTATGGCAATAGGAAGGTGATATTGAGAGACTGCGGTGCCAGTGAATTATTAATGTGCTATTAAGACCCTGAGGGGAGAGGCTGAGGCCGAAGTGTCTTTAGGAAGTAACTACCGGGTTGTGGATCCGAGGAAGAGTGCATGTGGGAATAAGGCCGTTGTACGGCAGTTAACTTCAATAATATAATGTATGTAATTGCGCTATTATCTGTATAATTATGTTTAATAAATGTGTGAGTCTGATGGGTTGTTCTGTTAAGTGTTAAACTTGTTCGTTCGTGATTGTTGTCCTGTCATAACTTATTACATCTCCCAGTCTGGGATTTGTGACACTGGGGGCTCGTCCGTTGTGACACTGGGGGCTCGTCCGTTGTGACACTGGGGGCTCGTCCGTTGTGACACCTGTGGTCATTTTGACATTGTATATTCGTTATATCTAGTTGTTTTTCTGTTGTGCTAGGAATTTGTGCTGTTGTCTTTTGTTCGTTGGATGAATGGAGATTTCATGATATGGGTTATGTATTTTTATGAATATGTATTGATGCATGTATTTTGATGAATATGTATTAATGTGTACTTAAATTTCTGCAGAGTGTGTGTGCCAGCCTGAAGGAGTCAAGCAGCCAGAGCTCCGGCAGTCGAAAAAGTCGAGAAAAAAGTCAAAATTGAAAGTTAAGTAAAAGTCAAAATTTTTGTGCCCTGGATTGAGGGCTGTCTTTTCTTCTGTCTTTTTCTCTGTTTTTGCTGTTTTCGTTGTAATTGATTGTACGGGTGGTGGCGCGGGTTTGCTGTGGTGAGCGTAGTTTATCCTCTTCGGGAGGTGGGCTAATCTAGGAACCGCGTTCATCACAGTGAACAGTTCTGTAGGGACCTGTATTTTTGTTTAGATTGTGGCGTTCCATCTTCCTCGTTGTTTTAGGAAGACGTTTCTCTTGTCCCTCTCTTACCTATCTGTAGATACGTTCTTTTTTTTCAGACTCTGTTCTTGTTCGTACCGTGTAGTGTAATCGGCGAGTTAGGTTGCATTTTTTTCCATTATAGTTTTTTTTTTTAGAAGCTTTGTCCTAGTCCGGTCGTTGTCTTTGATGTCCTTGTGGTCCTTCTTCTGAAGTTCTTCATTCTTGTCGTTTCTATTCTCTTTTATTATTAATAGTGCTATACATTGTATGAACATAGAATTAGTTAGAGAGAGTATGCTATAAAATGTTCAGTAGGTAAATTTCTGAATGGTATTTGAGACAATTGGGTGTTGTTATATCTGGTGTGATCTCAGGTCTCTGGTCGTGTCGTTAGTAATCATACCGACAGGTTAGTCTTTTTCGTAATACATACCATAACCATAAATTTGTGAAATGGCGGATCTCCCTGAGCTCATGAAATTGGGTACGGAACTTGGCCTTGGGGGAGAGGAGCTGCGCAGCTGGATTAAAGAGCAGCAGGCGGAGTTGCGCGATGAGCGTGCTAAAGATAGAGAGCGAGAAAAAGAGGCTCAAGAGCGGCAACAAGAAAGAGAGGCTAAGGCTCAGGAGCAGGAAAGGGAGTTAAAGTTAAAGGAGATAGAAGCTCAAGAGCGGGAGATAGACGCGCGAGTAAGAATTGCGGAGTTAGAGAGCAAGAAGAATGCGCCAACAGAAACAGTTGAGCGGCAGGGACAAAACAAAGGTGGCGTTAGGATTAAGCTGCCTACGTTCGACGACCGGAAGGACGACATAGACGCCTTCCTTTACAGGTTCGAACTGAACGCACAACTGCAATGGGGGGACAATAAGCAATTATGGTCCACGTACCTGGCGTCCTTATTGCAGGGCCGAGCGTTAACCTACTTTAAAGAGCTACAGCGCGAAGACGTGCAAGATTACGATAAGCTGAAGGCTTTGCTGCTTCGCCGATTTGCGCGTACCGAGGAATATTTCCGGGAGCAGTTTAGGCGAGCACGTGCGGATACCAGGGAGGACTTTGCTGCCTTCGTCGCGAGATTGACGGAATATTTCGCGAACTGGGTAGACTTGGCGCATGTGGGCGCGGATTTTACTAAATAGGCTTCCCCAAGATCCTGGGAAATTCCACTGACCCATGACCTTGACATTGCCTGACCATCAGTCAAATCCGGAAGTGAGGCAAAAACGAGTAAACATTGCTTAGCCCGTGCTACTTTGTTCTACTTTGCACGGTGGTGTACTACTCTAGTCTCTAGTTCGTTTATCTTTTCCAAGTCGCTTTCCATCGTCGCTATGGATTTCAAAATTAAGTCGTGTTCACAGCTTCAAGATTATTTGCGAGAAAGAGGTGTTGTGATCAGTGGATTCAAGAAACAAGAACTGATTGACTTGTGTCGAAGTGCAGAGAGTCTGGGCATCGAGGTGGACCCAGATGGGATTTTGGAATCGAAGACAGACACTGTAAAGGCTAAACTGAAAGTTACGGTCAACAGCCAGATCATATATCTTCCAGTTCCAACACAGCTGGACATATCTCACGATTTGAGCCAGATACCAGTTGTAACATCGTTTGATATCCTGTCGTATCTGGCTCAGTCGAGACATTATTCACACGGCAGTCTTCGAGACTTCACGAAACTGGAGGGCTACTCAATGTTTAAGGATGGGTACGTCCTAGACTTGAAGACTGGAAGGTTCGCAGAAAGCCAGGAACACCACCACCTTCAGTTTCAAGTCAAACCACGCACTAATGCAAAGGATCCCAGCAGTGGTCTTCCGTATTACCTGGGGTGGATAGTGTTGACAGCCCAAGAGGACAACAACCCCATCGTCAGTGCTTACTGCTGTTGTCGTGGAGGGTAAGTTCTGAATATATTATATATATTAATTATATTAACTTATTAAGAGAGACAGGAGAATTATAGGAAGGATTCTCACGCATCTCATACTGGTAGCTGTTGCAGTGTATAGTCTACACCTTGAAATTGATTTTAAAACCCTTGCGTGACGGAAGGTCTCTTGGTGATTCATTTTTCCCAATATTGCTGAATTTGATTCTGAAGTCAGTTCGACTCTTAATTATTTGCTTTGATTCGTTATGCGAGAAAAGTATGATGTCCTTCGTACGTCTTAATGGTCCTGGCCAGCCACTGTCTGTGACGTTCGATTTAATTCCCAACGGCATTTTGTCACGATTAACAAAGAGCAAAATATGACGTATGCTGTACATCTTGCAGGTCACAAAAGGGTAGTAACAGTGCCTGGGTATCATGAAAAAGTGTCTATCGCACAGATTGTAATTAGAAAAAAAAAGATATAATTTCTAATTGTGATCAAAATTATAACAGTACATTTGGAAGGCAATTTCTCGAAGAAATGAATGTTCTTGTCATTATTCATGAATGGAGTTTGTAGGTAATCCTTCTTTTTGTGAAAGACAGAAAAACTGAATTTTTTAAAATCCTTTTTGCATCTGAAGTAACCAATAAACACCATTCTTATTTATAATTTTTTCACAGGATTGATGGTTACTGCCGGCATGTTGCAGCAGCCTTATTTGAATATATGTCATTTGTTGATGACAGAGGATCCAGCTGCACATCAAAACCATGCACATGGTATTGTAGAAGAACTGCTTCTTCAACCCAAGCTGTGGAGGTCACAGAATTGAATTTGTCTCTTGAGCCACGTAGCAGAACACAGTAAGTGTTTTTTTTTTCTCCTGTAGCTGTCCTTACACTACGGAGATCCCCATTTTTACCAACACATACATGGTATATAGAAACAAGAGAAGATTTGTGGATGAAAACAAATTTTATTGTAATAATATTGTCTCTATAAATTATCAGCATGTGACAAGGAAATGGTTCTAGGAACATGGTACCGGTACAAGGAATTAACATGAAATAGTTTACTGTTGCATGTGTCTCCAATGCTTTTCTCCAACCTTTTGTAATGGTTGATTTGATGTTAAGACAAAAATTGTTTAGAAGCAAGAATGCAGGATAACAAAACAGCTGACATGTATAGATCTATTCAACTGTGTTTCTATCATTATCATAAACGATGTAAACTAACACGTGCAGCTGGCATTACTAAAAATGGTGATGGTGAATCTAAATGTCCTTGTGGCTTGAACATGATGATGACACCAATGATACCATCACTCACGAGCCTCTCTTATCTATGATTACACATATTTATACATGATTACGCTTCTTGTCATCAAGTGCATTTTGTTTTAGTTTTCACCAGCTCTACCCTAAAACACATTTTAAAAAATGAACATAATTACTCTGATGTGCACAAACATAACATCAGTGTTGCAATATTATGGCAGTAGCTCAACAATACTTTTCCAGTGACAGATGGAAAATTAATTATGGTAATATCCTTCATCATTGAAACACGAGAGGCATCAATTTATTATATTACTTACAGAATATTTCATTATGATTCATTCTCTACAGATGTCGAGTCGCCCAGGCATGTGCTGCCCCCTGGCCAGATCCAGATGAATTGTTTGCAAGTGTGAAAAGAGTGCACCCAGAGGCTGTAACTCTAGATAAAGTATACAAGCGACTAAAGAAGACACAAACGCCTCTGACAGTGCCATACCCAGATGAGAAATTGAGGGACTTTCTCACTAAAAAATGCACCTGTAAAGGAGGCTGTCAATGCAGCTTTACATTTGTGTCAGATGTATTGACTTACTGTAGACAAGAACTGGATGCCATAGAAAAAGAAACCAGAGGTCAGACAAGCAGTGATAACTGGCATCGTGTAAGAAAAACTCTGATAACGGCATCAAATTTTAAGAAAGTGTGTCAGAGCACTGATGGAGCTAACACTGCTGTGAATTTAATTCAGGGATCTTCTTTGAAAGAAAACCAACTGCCAGCAGCTGTAAGATATGGGCGCAATAACGAAAGCAGGGCAAGGAAACTTTTTGTTGATGGACACAGACTGAATGACAAGACCTGTAAAAAATGTGATGTTCAGACGACAGGAATTTTTTTGTCCCCAGACATTCCTTTTCTTGCTTGTTCCCCTGATGGGGTAATGAACTGTCAGTGTGGTCACTTTGTAATAGAGGTCAAATGTTTATATAAATACCGAAATTTCTCCCCATTAATAGCTGCCAAGATGGCAGGAATTGTTGAAATCAATGATGCTGGCATTGTTACTTTGAAAGATAAACATCCATACAACTTTCAGATTCAGGGACAGATGTGGGTAACAAACATTAAAACAGCATACCTTGTTATCTACACAGACAAAGGAATTTACCCAGTCATGATTCCATTCAATGAAACTTTCTGGACAGCATGTCAGCAGCAATTAGTTGATTTCTACCACACTTTTTTTTATTCAACACTATGTAAAGCCTTAACCATTGGTCAGTAAGTGTACTTTTTTTGATAAAATACTGATTGATTGTATTGCCCAACTGTTTTTGTGATTTACATTTTGAAAAGTAACTTAATCTACAAGCCGCTTTTGCAGATTACAGAGAAATATGACAATTCTTGTAATCTGATTCAAATAAAATCGTGTTTTTAAGGAAATTAAGCCACTGAGAATACGAAACGTTTTCATCCGTCTAATGGCCCTTTCAACATGAATTCTCACTGATGCAATTTTGCGTGATCTCGTAATGGCTTTCAAGCTGAGTGTTTTGCCTCTGGAAAAGGCTGGCATGTTTAAAGTAGCTTTTCTCTTCAGCAACAGGTGGCGAATGTTAAAACCTCTGTCAGCCATGATATCATCATTGTTTTCAATCAAATCAAGAAAGCCTGACATCTCCACAATAGCCGCATCTGAAATGCTTCCGCCATACAATTTTGAGGCAAATGTAATAGCCCCAGATGGCATGATTGCAATTAGCTGCTTGAGAGTGTTTCGGTGTTTATAATTAGAATATGTTACCTTCTGGGCAGAAGGCATATATGGTCTATCAATTGTATATTCTGTGCAATCAATAATTGCTCTTGTGTTTGGAAATTCTTTAAAGGCATCGGGGAGGTTCTCTCTGCAAATTTCTTTTGAAGGCCATCGCATTGTTGAAGCAAAGCATTTATCCAGAAAGTCAACCCATTGGTTAAAAATAAGACCCACATTTGCTGGTGAGATCCCAAACAAGAATGCTAAAAACTGATTATCAAAGCCCCTTCTTATCTTCACTAGTGTCATCATAAACTTTCCAGTATTTTCTTCTTTCTACGCTTTTGTGTTAAATTACCAAGATAGGGTGCAAACCAATCAAAAATCACATTGAACAATTCTGTGCAAGGGATGCCAGTGAAATAGAAGCAAGTTGGATCATTTGCTAGAACTTTGTTGATAAATCTATTCCTGAACAGTCTTTTCACATCTTTTTCTGATAGTTCAATATGTGATTTACATTTTGTGCAAAAGATATGGAAATCTTCAGATGCTGAGTACTTTCTGGGGGATTGAAAAAGTGAGTCCAGGTCAGGAACACATGATAAAATTTGGTCATGCTGACTAGATTTTTCCTGATTTGTGTTACAAGAAATATTATTTGATTTTGGTGGTGTTAAGAGTTTTGAAAATAATGGGATGCCTTTATGTGCAGGGCTTTGGGGTGGGTCTGATTCTTCAAAATGACATTTATACTTTTCTTTTGGTAATGGACTTCTCATCATTGCAGTGAAATTTGGAATGTTTTCAGATTCATCGCTAATGACAGCACTACTGAAACCTTTAAGTGGCATTTCCTGACTTGATGACAATGACATGACAGTATTTGAATTTACAGTTGATGGGTTGGCTATCATTGTACATGATGAAGATGATGGTGTTGATGCCAATGACATTACATTTGAATTTGTAATCGCCGGGTTGTCTATCACTGTTGATAACGGTGGCTTTGCAGTTGCTGATACAGGTACTGCTTTTGTTGTACAGAGTTTGGGTGATGTCAATATGTCCCTAAGTGTGCTGTACTCAGAACTGTATCCTTGTGGGACAGGGCTGCTTTCTGGTGTAGCTTTTTCTGTAATGAAACAAAGAGCAAACACTTATATAACATATTGATTTGTAGTAAATTTAATACCTTGTAGCCTTGTTTATGTCAGAGTATTTTGTGTGGAGATGTTATTTATTAGCAGCTCTTTTGAGTTATGATGGAATAAAAATCACATGTACACATTATTGATCTTTACTATAATATAATTAACCTGCTTTGTATTTGATAAATAAATTCATTATCTTGTATTTGTGACTTATTGCAGTTTTGTTGCTAGTGAGTATGGAGATGTACTGTATATATTATGATGTATGTCTGTGTATGAGAGTGAACATGGTTGTGACAAGATAAGGTTTAAAAAAAGGGTACCAGGTGTAAGGAAAAATCAACCATCTCTCCCCCTTCCTCGGATAATTTGTTTGAAACATGAAAGGGTTAATGATATATCAATCTGAATATTAAATTTGCAATTATATTTACTTCTCCTCTGCTTTGTTGGTCCATCCCGTTCTGCTGGGGCCTTTCTTTTCCTGACTGGGGTAGCACAGCCTGCAGGTTCAGGATACTCTGAAGTGTCATCTTTGAAATGCTGGAAGTAAAAATTGAAAATAATCTCAAACTTTGTTTAAAGACACAGTGAAATGTGAAATTACACGACTAACTCTAAAAGTCATATTGTACTATGAAACATCATAGATCTAGGCCTACAATATATAAAATTGAAAAAAAAGGAAGGGACAAAATTAAAATTCACATTTCGTCATTATTCTTCTGCATCAAAGACAGACTGAAAAGGACGGAGAAAATCAGTAAACTTTGAAGGTGGCCAAGAGATCCTTTGGGTAGTTGATCATAATCATAGCCAAATGTAGTAAGTGCTAGAAGAATAACATGGAGGCCGGCTTTCATTGTTTCATGCAGTTAGAACAAAGAAAATTGTCGATGGGTAAACAACAGATAAGAAATGACTGTGAACAATGGAGATGCAGACCAGTCGAAATTTAATAATAATTATGAAATATTTGTGCAAAATATGAAATTTTAAAAAGTACAATAATCTCTCACCTTTGAACAGACATAGGTGTAACTCTTGATCTTGTCCACATTCAGGTCCTCGTGTGGCCGGTTACAGAGTTTAATCCACTCTTTGCACTTATCTAGTTTTGTTTTTGGCTTGGGAAACGGTCTGAAAGTGACACCGGCCATATGTGGCCTGTCACTATAGCGGCTGTCACTGTTACACGTTCCCCAAGCACATGTTTTTGTCCGCATTGTGGTGTATTTACAACTGCGTCCCGATGCGAAAGACTCAATGTTTGCCTCACTTCCTGACCTGACCTCGTTACGATAGGCCTGACCTACTTTTGACCGGAAATTCCGTCGGACTTCCCCAAAATCTTGTGTTCTCCTAATGAGACCTAATGATCCGTGACCAGCTATACGCGTCGTGCCATAAAGATCTGGTGGCTTTTCTGAAAGAAAACGAACCCGCGACGGTGCAGGAGGCGTCTAAGTTGGCGGAAGCATACCGTACGGCACATCCGTCCAAACCAGTAGCGAGGGCGTACGTGCAGGATGCTGGTTACGTCGCTGTTGTTGAGGGGTCGCCGACAGGACATAAAGACAGGTCGCGTCAGCGGGGTGTCTATAATGGGCAAGCCCAGGGGCAACGTAGGGGGTATCACCAATCACCTGCATATGGATCCGGTAAGTTTGACCGAGCAGGAGGGCTAGGTCGCGGTAATGGCCGAGGGCGATTTGTGACCTTTGCCGATGACCGACGGCATAGGGACTTTAGTTCCGGTCGCGATGGGTCACGGGGACCCAGGTCTAGCGGAGCACAGGGAGCGGAGTGTTGGACTTGCGGACGCGTGGGTCACTTTTCACGCGATTGTATGGCCGCGAAGTGTTGGAACTGCGGAAGAGCAGATCACATCAGCGTGAATTGCCCTGCAGGGAGGATAGCGGCGAACGTGGATGGCAGTCACGGTAGCTCCACTCCATGTTCCCCTAATAAATTTCATCATGCGGCCGCGTGTGTTACATCGGACAACGGAGGCGGACAGTATTCTAAGTGTCCCAGTTGTGAGAAGTTATTATCTTCCGGTGTTTTACCTTGTGGGAGAAAGATCCCCGTTATAAATTCATGTCATACAGGAGGTGGTCTTAGGGTTTATCCGGGGTTTGTTGGGGACGAACCGGTCTCGGTTTTACGAGATACAGGATCTACCGTTGTGGGAGTGCACAGGGACTGCATTCGGGATTCACAGCTTACAGGTGAGACTGTCCCATGCATACAATTTTCAGGGGCCATTGAGAAATTACCCATGGCAAGAATAGTGATAGATACACCTTTCCTTAGCGGGGAAGTCGAAGCAGTCGTTGGTTGCTTTCCAGGTTGTTGGTTGCTAACCTTTCGTTAAATCTATCTTGGAAAACCACGTGGACCCGGCCAATGAAGCTATTAATTCCTCCTGAAACGGAATAGGCTCCCTATCGCCTACCGTAATAGTGTTCAATCTTCGAAAATCAATACAGAACCGCACCGATCCATCAAGTTTTTTCACGAGGACGATGGGTGATGAATACGGCGATGTTGATGGTTCTATCACATCTAACTTCAACATTGACTCAACTTCCTTTATAACTCTATCTCTCGAAGAAAAAGGCAGCGGATAAGGTCTAAGAAATACTGGCTTATCCGAAGTCAACTTTATTTGGTGCTGGATCACCGTAGTGCGACCCGGCAAATCCGTAATAACATCCGGGAATGACGCTAACAGGGTCTCAAGTTCCCTACTCCTTGAACTCGTAAGGTCAGGGTTAATTTTTACGTCCCTGTAACCTTGTGTCGGAGTTAACTCCGGCAATTGAATTTGTAACTCTTCCTGCGCCTCGGTGTCGCTTACGTCACAGTCCAACTGGTCTACGACCCCCGTACAAGCAATAGAGAAGACAGTCTCCTCTGGTTTTGTCTGTGCACACAGATACTGTGGTCTCTCATAAAATCTCTGTAGCATATTAACATGGAAAACCTTACTCGTTCCATCAATGTGGATAGCGTAATCTACCTTTGAAACAACTCGCTCAATAACATAAGGACCTTTCCGTGTCATCACTAACTTATTATGGTCCGCAGGTAACAACAATAGGACCTTGTCTCCTGGCTTAAAAATTCTCAGTTTGGAAACTCTATCTTTATAGTATTTTGCTCTTTTCGAAGCGATACTAGACGCCTCTTCCGCAATATTCCGAAGAGGAGCCTGGGGTGTACGATCCTTATGCGTCGTCTTTTGGCACGCACTGCACGTCTTACAATATAACCGTACATCTCTGTCGATGGATGGCCAGTAAAAATTCTTAAGAACCCTTTCTTTGGTTCTAGCTATACCCATATGACCCGCTAATGGGACATCATGTGCCAAATGCAATACTGTTGCGATTAGCAACGCTGGCACAACGACCTGCTTTAAAATGGAGGCCACCGTTACATACTTACGGAACAGAATGCCCGCCTGAATAACAAAGGAGGACGACCCGTTTTTATATTTCCTCGTTTTCTCCGTTCGCGCCTCCTCAAAACATGGACTCAATGATGGGTCCTCCTTTTGTAATGTCGCCAAGCGCCCTGGTGTGATATCCAGGTTGACCGCTGGCGTTGCCAAAGGTCTAATCTTACTCCTATCACGTACCTGTCGAAGAATCGTTCGTCCAGCCCACGCTTGTCTAGATGGGCATTGGCTTTGCAGCCGTATACCTTCGTTATTCAACCAATTCCAGGAACCAGCAATCATATCGCCGACTACCTTAGTCGAGCCTAGGGGAAGACTTCAGGAGCTTATACATCGGAGGACGGGAACATTGACAGGATCTGTGTGAACGAGTACTCGACTTTAAAATATTGACATTATAAATATCATATGAAGAATGGTTGATAGGTTGATTGTTTTTTCATTCTGTATTAGGTATTGTGTTTAGTTAGCTATTGATGATGTGATACATATATGCATAATGCAGGGCATATTGATCCCCATATTTTCCCCTGATTCCGGTATTTTATGTGCTAGGGGCATTGGTAGGTCATTTTTATGTAAGTATTGCTCACGCTCACTCGTTGACAGTCATCTTGATGCGATTTGAAATTAATTGCATTAATTTTTTTGGGGTGGGGGATGATGTCACGAGTGGAGTGAGCGATAGTTAATAATTACGGGGGGAAAGGAGGAGAGTAAAATTAACGCACGTAGACAAGTAAGGAAAGGCGTGCATGTTATGAGTGGTGGGGGGTCTGAATGAGGCGAAAGCGCTGTATTACTATCACTGCAAGTTAGAAGGTCGTAGGGAGCGGACGTAGGAGAAAGCCCAGCGGGCGAACATAAGGAGAGCAGTCGGAAGACTTGGGAGTAGTGTTATTCCAGTGATGACTGGTAGGTGAAACGATGATTGATAATTATGATTGATGTATTATATTATATTCGGCTATTACCATGATGTAAATAAGTATATGTGAGGAATGTGGAAGTCCTTGATATTGGATATAGCAATGTGCGCCATGAGCGATAGATGAAAGTTGAGTTCATGGATTTGTAGCACGAGTGAGTATTGTGTACTACGATGGAGGTGTGTTACCGTAAGAGGTTTGGTGAGTGAAATGTGAACTATTGTGTGTATGCTTCATGAGTTGTAAGGAGAGGTGGAGTGAATAGAAATGGTATGGCATTATACCAATGTAATGTTATTCTTGTAGGTGCCGAGGTCGGGCCGAAGAGCGCCACCTACGGTGAGCCCAGGGGATAGGCCAGCATAGGGCCGGGGGCCACACATAGGCCAAGAGTGAGGCTGTCGGTGCAGGACAGTAGAGGCACATAAAGTCGTGGCAGTCTGGCCACGGACAGGGACGTAGATATGAGCGTGAATGTGCTAATTGAAATGATAATGTACTATTGCCATGTTGATGGGCTATTGAAATGATAATGTGCTATTGCCCTGCTGAGGTGCTAGTGGAACGCTAAGGTGTTATGGCAATAGGAAGGTGATATTGAGAGACTGCGGTGCCAGTGAATTATTAATGTGCTATAAAGACCCTGAGGGGAGAGGCTGAGGCCGAAGTGTCTTTAGGAAGTAACTACAGTGCACTCTCCCGATTACGACATCTCCGAATAACGACATTCTCCCGATAACGACATTGACCCCCGGTCCCGATTTTTTTACTATATGTTATTAGTAATAAAACTCTCTAAATAGCGACATACTTTTTAGACCACTCTCCGGATAACGACATTGAGTTAGCAATAATCGGCTGTGACTTTGCTAGATACAAAAATAAAAATAGCTAAAATATTGTTTCCGGTCAGTTTCATTTCATTCTCTGAGCCAATAAAAACACTTCTTTTCCGACCAATGAAATGTCCTACCAGAGGCACCTCATAGCCAATGAGATCGCTTTGTTATCGGCCAATGAGATCGCTTTGTTATCGGCCAATGAAAACACACCTGTGTCTATTGTCGTCGGAACAAAAAGGGTGACGCGCATTAAATGAGTCAGTCATCACATCGCTGACCGCTGAATCGATTGTATTCACCCGAGAACAATAACGCACCCCAAGATGTCGACAGCTGCTGTTAAAAAAAGAAAGATACTGGTACGTTACATTCTAAGGGTCTAACCACACCCCTTTTTCCGCCATCTTGAAAATCTCCGAATAACGACATGTTCCCGATAACGACATGCACCTCTGGTCCCGAGCCATGTCGTTATCGGGAGAGTGCACTGTACCGGGTTGTGGATCCGAGGAAGAGTGCATGTGGGAATAAGGCCGTTGTACGGCAGTTAACTTCAATAATATAATGTATGTAATTGCGCTATTATCTGTATAATTATGTTTAATAAATGTGTGAGTCTGATGGGTTGTTCTGTTAAGTGTTAAACTTGTTCGTTCGTGATTGTTGTCCTGTCATAACTTATTACATCTCCCAGTCTGGGATTTGTGACAACCTCAGCCAGCAGTCTCACAACTGCAATGATTATTACGTCTCAGAACAGCAATGTTCGGTCGCAAAAAATGCAGTTTTGATACAAATTTGAATACAATGCTGTGTCTTACAACTGTGACGTTACATCTTGCAAATGCAACATTACCTCAAAGATATGTCTTACAAATGCAGTGTTACATCTCACAACAGCACTGTTACACCTTACAAGTGCATTGTTAGGCTCTATTGAGTGTAATGTTACGCCTCACAGCATCATTGTTCCTTCTCACAATGTTCTTTCTTACAACTGCAATATTACATCTTACATTGCAACTGTCCGTTTTACCCTTTCAATGATACGTGTGGCAACTTCAATGTTACGACATTTTACAAATGCAACGTTAAGTCTCACAACCTCAATGTTAAGTCGTACAACTGCAGTGTTAAGTCTTAAACATTGTTACATTATTTTGTGATGCCAGAAAAGTAACCGAGGTCACTTTCTATGCTGTTACTTTACATAACAAGTCGACAAAAATAACAAAACAAAACACAAAAACTTGGTCTCATCCTTTGCCGTACCGCAGCTGGTACATACATATCAAACTGTGTAGCTCAGCTGTTTGTGCATATCCGGAAAGATAATGTGGGTCCAAGTCATTTCTGAAATACGCATTTTTATCTCATATTACACGAGTTCCCAAGATGTCCCAGTTTTGTCATTTTTTGTTCGTTTTGTCAGTTCAGCCTTTGGGCACTTGCTGTTTCGGTACCGTCTCTTCTTTTGTTGCGATAACAACCAACAAACCAACTCACGCCGATACAGGATTCTTGAACCCAGTAGGGATCAAACCATTCTGGCCTCGGGGGGTGGAAGATCTGAAACACACGTCCTCCAGAACGTCGCAAGCTGGTAGCGTTTGCTACAAAAAGATTGGTTATGTAAAGGCAGTCCTCTGGAAGCTGACATAGCACAATATAAAGACCAACAGATAGAAACATCAGAGGTGAAATTTTATATATTTTCATCGTTTCTCATCACCCTCACCCATCAAAAGGTTGAAAAATATACTTTCTTATCTTACACCCTGACCCCAAGGAAATGGAACTATCCATATGTATAAAAAGAATCTGGGAGATGTAACTTGTTACCCCAAACTTGTCGGGACGTCACGTCTCCGACATTTGAGCATGATGGAGCGGCCCTGGACAGTTGTGGTAGTGGTAGTAGCTGTCTCTGTGGTGAGTTCAATATAGCCCATGCGCTGCACGTCATTGCTACAATTTATCAAATGGATCAAACGTTTCTTTCTCCGTTCTGCTTTATGCTGTGATAACCACCGCCTCCAGATAGATAAACAGATAGATAGATATATAGATTTACAGACAGATATTCAGACAGACAGGCAGACAGACAGACGGCGGATAGATGGATAGATAGATAGATAAATAGATAGATAGATAGATAGGTAGATAGATAGATAGATAGATAGATAGATAGATAGATAGATAGATAGATGGACAGAGGTACCTTCAGACAGACAGATGGACGGATAGATAGATAGACAGACAGACAGACAGGCAGACAGTCAGATAGATAGATAGATAGATAGATAGATAGATAGATAGATAGATAGATAGATAGATAGCTAGATAGATAGATAGATAGACAGACAGACAGACAGACAACCAGACAGTCAGACAGATAGATAGATAGATAGCTTGCTAGCTAGCTAGACAGATAGATAGATAGATAGATAGATAGATAGATAGATAGATAGATAGATAGATAGATAGATAGATAGATAGATAGATAAGATAGATAGATAGATAGATAGATAGATAGATAGATAGATAGATAGATAGATAAGTCCAATGTTCACAAGACCAACACAAGAGATGAATTATTTCTATCGATGTCACCAGCTGAGCTGTGTCGAGGGTGTCTTTATCCGGAAGGGCGTGGAGCAGCTGACCCAGCAAGAGGTCCTCACCCTACAGAAAGCACTCCGGGAGGTGAACCAGGACACGTCCAACAAAGGTTATGCTGCCATCGCCGCCTACCACGGCTACCCCGCTTCCTGCAAGAACGGAGCGCAGGACGTGGCGTGTTGCATCCATGGGATGTCCTCGTTCCCACAGTGGCACAGACTATTTGTGGTCCAGATGGAACAGGCGCTCAAAGCTAAAGGTGAGACATTTCAGGGCAGCCAGGAAGTTGAACACTTGGACTGTGTCATGACCAAACTTACTGTGGTAATCAATATAATGGAGAGCATTTCATGTATAACTTTTGATGAAATCCGTGAAATGTGTCAGGCAGTAGCCCTTTGAAAGTAGTTCATTCTCCTACTCAGTTTGAGCATAGTGAGAAATCTTATGTGTAGGAGAAATGACTTAACATGAGTGTAGCATCTGCGGGCTACCACTTTCCCTCCCCCGGTTTTGTTGTTGTGCTGGTGGCTGAGCATGTGTCCACTACTTTTTTCATTTTATTGTTGACAACCGCCAGAGTGTACTGTACTCCGTGATCTGACCTTCTTTTCTAGTGAGTAGTTTTTTTTCCTCGCTCGCTTGTTGTCAGGTGTTTTGACTCGTTCAGTAAATATTAGTATGTTCCCGAATATTCGATAACGTTATGGATACGAATGTTTACGCCAGATTTGGCCTTGAGTGATGTAACCTGATGACGTATTGATGCGTGATTGGTTAGTTTGTGCGAGGGCAAAGGTAACGTTTATTTCGGGAACTTTCTGTAGGAATGTTTATATATATAGACCTGTGTGAGTGGTTGGTGGGTGAGTAAGTGAGTTTCCTTTTGTGTGGCGTAGATATTTAGTTTCGCTGGTGTCTTCCTAGTAATTTATTGTTCACTATACAGTTATTAAACTTTAGTAATATTTAATCTATCGTCGGATCTCGTGTTTATTTATTTTACAGCTGTAATAGTTTCGTTTTCTAAAGGGTTGTAGTTAGATCAACTAACTCCCCCCTACTATAACGTGCTAGAACAACCTCAGCTGTTACATATTGGGGGCTCGTCCGGGATCCGACCATATTCGAGCGGACCAGATCAAAATTACTAGATTTATTTACATAGTTTATTGTAGAATATCATCGACAAGCTATCTACAACATGTCGGAGGTTATTGGAAGGCTTAGCCAGGAAGCGGACGCTATGGAGCTCACTGGGCAGGAGAGACGGGACTACCTCCGTGAAGGCCTAGAAAGAGAAAGACAGCTGGAGGCTCAACGACAGGCTCGGGAGAAGGAGGCTGAACGACAGGAGAAGGAGGCTGAACGACAGCTGGAAAGGGAAAAGATGAACCACGAGTTGGAGATAGAGAGGATGCGCCAGCAACGTGGAGGCAACGACTCAGCGCAGAAGACCGACGACCACGCCAGTTCTAAGAGACCCAAGCTACCTGCATTTCAGGACAAGAAGGACGATCTGGATAGCTGGTTGCTGCGGTTTGAGAGGTTTGCCGAGACAGCTGAATGGCCCAGATCCACCTGGACGACATCACTGTCTGCCCTGCTGACCGGGAGAGCTTTGGAGTGCTTCTGCAGACTACCGATCGACGAAGCCAAGGACTACGACAAGGTCAAGGAAGCGTTGCAGAAGAGGTACAACCTGTCAGAGGACGGATACAGACTCATGTTCAGACAAGGTAAGCCTGAAGATGGAGAAGATGTCGGGATGTTTCTAACTAGGATCAAGACTTACCTAGAGAGGTGGATAAAGCTATCAAAGACGGAGGAGACCTACGAAGGAGTGAAGGACCTGTTTGTAAGAGAGCAGTTTATGGATGTTTGCCCACCAGACCTGGCAACCCATGTGAGGGAGAGGAAACCAAAGACGCTACAGGACATCGCAGATTCAGCGGAGGCGTACCTGGTAGCGAGGAACCGGACGCTCAGCGGGAGCGCCAGACTGCAAAGCCGGCCAGTGCGACAGAGGCCCAACGGAGACAGAAGTCTACAGGTCTGCCATAGGTGCCAGAGGCCGGGACACAAGGCGACGGAGTGTCGTGCAAAGTTAAACGACAAAGGTGAGTTGAAATGTTACCTTTGTGGAAAGCCAGGCCACGTTCGGAGGATGTGTCCAGCCCAGAAGGATATGGGACGAGGCAAGCCGAACAAGGCGGCGGCGGCCGTAGTGATAGCGGCGGACGAGTCGTCGAGACAGGATGCGACGACGGCTGACACCAGCATCAACGTCCAAGCGGTAATGAAGGACGGGAAGCTACAGTTAGCGGTGCCTGTTACTTGCGGAGGATGCAGTGACGGAAGGACCGTGGAGAAACTGAAGTTACCAGTGATGAAGGGCTTGATTGGAAATCGAGCAGTAGACGTCCTAAGAGATATCGGCTGTGAAGGTGTAGTGGTGCGGCGAGCACTGGTGGACGACGGACAGCTCACCGGTGGGAAGAAACTTATCGCGAGGATCGATAACTCCTTGCTAGCGGCGGAGGAAGCCGTTATCGACGTGAAGACGCCTTACCTGACGGGCAAAGTGACGGCGCTGTGTCTCCCGGAGACCATCTGCGACCTAGTAGTCGGGAACGTGGACGGAGCGAAGGATCCGTACGACCCTGATACTGAGGTGATGGTAGGAGCGGTGACCACGAGGGCCCAGGAGAAGAGGAAGGACCGGTCTACGTCGCTGAAGGTGCCGAGGGCAGAACGGCACGCGGGAGTGGATAGAGAGGAACTTATCCGACTCCAAGAAGAAGACGAAGTCATTAGGAAGTTAGAGCAGAAGAAGATCCCAACTAATAGAGGCAATAAATCTGTTCATTTTGAGAAACATGGAGGAGTACTGTACCGGATCTACAAGGACCTGAGACAGCGACGGTTATAAGGCAAGTGGTACTACCCGAGAAACTGAGAGAGTATGTACTGAGTGTAGCCCACGACTCGATCGTCGGAGGACACCTCGGCGTGAAGAAAACCAAAGACAGAGTTATGAGCAATTTTTATTGGCCTGGAATTGAAGGTGACGTCGCGAGATACTGCCGCTCATGCGATATATGCCAGAGGACGGTGAACAAAGGAGCGACCCCAAAGGTGCACCTGCAGAGTATGCCAGTAGTGGACGTACCATTTAGGCGAGTGGCCGTGGACTTAGTAGGACCTATCGACCCCCCAAGTGAAGGTGGACATCGGTATATCCTGGTGTACATAGACTACGCTACTCGTTACCCCGAAGCCACACCCTTGAAGAAGATCGACGCAGAAACGATAGCAGAAGCCTTAGTGAACATCTACAGCCCGAAGAGATCTTGTCCGACCAAGGGACCCAGTTTATGTCAGATGTCATGAAGGAAACGAATAGACTACTGGGAATTCGACAGTCGACCACTACAGTCTACCACCCTATGTGCAACGGGTTGGTGGAGCGATTCAACGGCACGCTGAAGAAAACATTGAGACGACTGTGCGCAGAGCAACCCAAGCAGTGGCACAGATACATCAACCCGCTGCTCTTCGCATATCGTGAAGTTCCTCAAGAGTCGACCAAGTTTGCCCCATTCGAGTTGCTGTATGGGAGAACTGTGAGAGGACCTATGCACATCTTACGTCAACTATGGACCAAGGACGTAGAGGAGCCGGAAACGAAGACCAGTTACCAGTACGTCATGGAACTACGTGAGAGGCTGGAGGAAACATGGAAGTTAGCGACGGAAGAACTCTCCAAGGCTCAAGGTAGACAGAAGACCTACTACGACCGGAAGGCGCGAGAGAGGAAGTTCCGCCCCGGAGATGAAGTGTTGGTGCTACTGCCGACAAACACTAACAAGCTCCTAGTCCAATGGAAGGGACCATATAAGGTAGTCTCAGTTGTCGGTGTCAACGACTATAGAGTCAAGATGGGTGCAAAAGAAAAGACCTTGCACGCCAACCTCCTCAAGAGATACATTCCAAGGACGTCAAAAGCAGCAGCAGTGGCAATGGAACCGAGACCTATTGTGACCGAGATGTGTGGGATGGACAACAGTAGGAGAGATACCACGCCTGAACATGTCAACGCCATAAAGGACGGCGGCGGTGATAGTGCTGAGACTGTACTGGCAGAGGACGACATGATGGACAAGAGTCAACCCGTGGAGTCAGCTGGCATGACAATCATCGAGGACTGCGACCTGGAAGGCGACAACGGTGGAACGACGGAGGACCTTGCCGACCTAGGAAGCTGGAACCAGAATGAAGGCTACAGAGATGTCCAGTATGGAACGCAACTGACATCGGAACAACGTCAAGAACTCTGCGATGTGGTGAAGAATTACCAGCACGTCTTCACCAATCTCCCTGGATGCTGCCAGTTGGGTGAACATCGCATCGACCTGACGACAGAAGTACCAGTTCGTCAACGACCATACCCGGTGCCCTACGCTATGCGCGACTCATTGAAGGAGGAGCTTAGCACCATGGAACGGCTGGGCATCATTCGAAGGAGCTCATCAGCTTATGCTTCACCTATTGTTGTCGTCAAGAAGAAGGACGGATCCAACCGAGTCTGCATCGACTACAGGAGGTTAAACAAGATCACAGTATTCGACCCTCATCCGACAGCAGCGCCATTAGAAGTGTTTCAGAGTCTCTCGAGAGGAAAATTATTCTCTCGGATTGACCTGAGCAAGGGATACTGGCAAGTGAAAGTTCGAGAGCAAGACATTCCCAAGACGGCGTTCGTCACCATGGGCGAACACTATGAATTCATTCGGATGCCTTTTGGGATGATGAACTCAGGAGCCACGCTGAACAGGATCGTAAAGCCATTGATCCGTGGAATGAACAATGTGACAGCATATGTGGACGACCTGCTGATTCATACAGAGACATTCGACGAGCATGTGAAGACTCTCAAGGACTTACTGCAGAGGATGGACCAAGCTGGATTAACTGCAAGACCATCGAAGTGTCTGATTGGAACGTCTGAAGTAGACTTTGTTGGACACTTAGTGGGAGAAGGTATGATTGGCCTGTTAGAAGAGAATGTATGTAAGGTACGAGACGCACCCAGACCCACCACTAAGAAGGAAGTGAAAGCATTCTTAGGATTAGTGGGATATTACCATGAATTTATTCCTAACTTTTCAGCGATTGCATCACCATTGTCTGATTTACTTAGAAAGGGTCAGCCCAATATAGTTCAGTGGGATGAAACGCAGGAGAAAGCGTACACCTCTTTGAAGAATGTCATTGTCTCCAAACCCCGTGTTATGTTTGCCAGATTTTTCCAAAGAGTTTGTCTTAGCAACTGATGCATCAGATCGCGGATTAGGCGCTAGTCTTATGCAGGAACACGAGGGAAAGTTGTACCCTGTGGCATATGCTAGTCGTAAGCTATTGCCTCGTGAGACAAAATATTCGGTCTCAGAGCGCGAATGTTTAGCTATTGTTTGGGCTGTAAAAAAGTTTACTTTGTATTTGTATGGAAAGGAGTTTGTGCTCCAAACTGACCATCTGTCAAGGTTAAAGTTATAATTGTCGTGCTGGGTCATGACTTGATTTTTTCACGGTCTCGTTGATTATAGCCAGCGTAAATGTCCTTGAACTGTTCTCGTGAACAGTTTGTTTTTGTAACGCTTTTTCTTAGAGATGGAAAGAAAGTGGGGCAAGATAGAATAAATGGATAAGTTAGGAGTGACAGTGCAATTCTCGACCCCGTGATTTTGATAAATTCGTACATAAAACGTAGAAAGCACGAGGGTTTAGAGATTTTAGTAATGGTTTTGACATTTTAATTTGACCTTGTCTCTTTCTAGTACAAGGCCGTGACCAACTTCCATACAGAATCTATTAATACTTCGAGCTGAGCTCGAATGGATGCACCAATCAAATCTAGGCATTTGGACGGTAATTTGCAGCTGGCCGCACAGTATATAAGCGTGGCCATTCCTATGTTTCATTACTCCATGCAGAAAATTCCATCTGTGCAGGCGTCGGCGTGATTCTGCCAGAAGAATCAGAAGACTGTTATTTTCATGTCTATGTCCATTATAGACACTGAATGAGACCATATGCTCCTTTGTGATATATACCCACTGCTGTTGTCTACTGTTCCCTGATTCCTTATCAGGGACCAAGTGTAAGTGTCTGTCTGTTGATTCAACAATGAACGTGGAGCTGACCTTAATTTTTCCAGTAGGACAGGATTGCCTCATGTGCTAGGAGTGCTACCCAAGAATGCAAGACAACGATGTATATTAACTTGCAACTGGATCTAGTATGAATGTTTGGCATACACATCTGTAAATTGGAATTGATTTGTCTGGATGAGGCTGGGGATTGCCAGCCCATCCTAGAGTAGATCTAGATCTAACTTAACTACGTCAGTTTGTATTGACGAGTTTGGTCCATTATAAGTGGTAGGCACAAATAACTGAGATGACATTGTCGTCAGAGACATTAGAATATTACTTGATAGATAGTAGGCAGACTATATCTGAGAGATAGATAAGTAATACTTAAATTGTGAGTGAGTCAGAATGATATAATCTTATAGGAATCTAGAGGAGACTTCTAGTGACATATTATTGAATTTTCATTTGATGCTGCTGATGTTGTCTTTTTAGTATGTAAGAGCTAGACGAAATTGTTAGGGAATATAAAGTAATTAAATTTGTGGCCCTGCAGGTCTGTTGATAAAACTTATTCAGATTGTTATTAATGTGTGGCATGGTACGAAAGAGTAATTCAAATACCTCTCGATTTTTAAATGCAGTCATAACACCTATAATTCCATAATACCCGACTCGTAACACCATCGGTCATTAGAGTTTTTGAACTCTGCCAAGTTTGACAGTCCAAAGTTATTACGATGGAGTTTATTTTTACAGTCTTATCGATTCAGGATTCACTACGTAAAAGCCAGAGAAAATGTCTGTGCCGATTTCCTGAGCAGGGTATTTTAAAGTAGTACACTATCAGTGAAATGCATTGTAACCCATACTTTTGCCTACTAGATGAATTTCTAGGACGGCAGTATTGTACTGTAATTGGGGACATAGTTCATCTGTGACTGAATATTGAATTGATGGCTGATAGAGAGTCATGATGTGTTAGTCACATTTTGATTTTATGCTATGTCATATTAGTTACCAATGGAACTTGGTGTAATTTTTGGAAAATGTAACCCAAATGGGGACTGCGAGCAAGCAGTGTTTGTGTTATATTGCAATGTTGTAACTTGTTTTGACCTAATATGATGAAGAAAGACCCTGATCAGTGGTCGGTATGTATTGGTATTTTTGCCATTGTACGTATGAGTTATACATTTTGGAGATAACCATGTTATGTACAACAAGTTATATGCTATGATTCGTGCACGAAGCATTATGTAAACGATGGGCCATCGTTTCACCTTATATGATTTGTAATAATATCATTGACCATTGTTTCACCACAGTGGTGGCGTTGTGTTATTTTGACCAGTAGGCCTACTATTGGGAAGCAATGACGGTATTGTATTAGTTATGGTATTAGTGATGCAAAGTACACTGCATTATATTGTATTTGTGATGACATTCGGGAAGACACTGAAATTGTTATTAATTGTAATAGAATTAGCAACTACCTTTGTGAGATTGGGAGTGCTATAAGATTATTTCACGATAGTGCAGACGCTGTATAATGTTTTTGGAGTTGAAAGATATTCAGCTTAAATTGGGGAGTTGTGTAGCATCTGCGGGCTACCCCTTTCCCTCCCCCGGTTTTGTTGTTGTGCTGGTGGCTGAGCATGTGTCCACTACTTTTTTCATTTTATTGTTGACAACCGCCAGAGTGTACTGTACTCCGTGATCTGACCTTCTTTCTAGTGAGTAGTTTTTTTTCCTCGCTCTCTTGTTGTCAGGTGTTTTGACTCGTTCAGTAAATATTAGTATGTTCCCGAATATTCGATAACGTTATGGATACGAATGTTTACGCCAGATTTGGCCTTGAGTGATGTAACCTGATGACGTATTGATGCGTGATTGGTTAGTTTGTGCGAGGGCAAAGGTAACGTTTATTTCGGGAAATTTCTGTAGGAATGTTTATATATATAGACCTGTGTGAGTGGTTGGTGGGTGAGTAAGTGAGTTTCCTTTTGTGTGGCGTAGATATTTAGTTTCGCTGGTGTCTTCCTAGTAATTTATTGTTCACTATACAGTTATTAAACTTTAGTATTATTTAATCTATCGCCGGATCTCGTGTTTATTTATTTTACAGCTGTAATAGTTTCGTTTTCTAAAGGGTTGTAGTTAGATCAACTAACTCCCCCCTACTATAACGTGCTAGAACAACCTCAGCTGTTACAATGAGAAATTACATGTTTACGAGAAATGATTAAGTTTGAACACAACGCGAAATCACATGTTTAGGAGAAATTACTAAGTTTGAAGTCAAAGAGAAATCGTATGTTCAGGAGAATTGTTTTTGAATCTAATCAGATGTTTCTCCCTCTTCCAGGTCTGACGATAGGTATTCCTTACTGGGAGTGGACGCGACCTTTGACCCAGTTGCCTGAGTTGGTCAATAATAAAGTGTTTATAGACAGTCAAGGGGGCAGAGCCAGGAAAAATGTTTGGTACCAGGGAGACATCCGTATTGGTGATACCTTTCAGCACACAGCACGAGCTATTGATGATCGTCTCTTTCAACAGGTGACTGACCCCTTTTCTTGGGGCTGGGAGGGTGGTGGTTGGTTTGGGGGGGGGGGGTTGTTGGGGTGGGAGTGATGGTGACTGGCTCTGTGAAAATAAAAAAAAGGTGTGAAAGATGGATTTTCTTACAGCGACCGAGTCATTTGTTGTAGAAATGTGATCTGGTGGAGCTCTTGTCGAAACTTTATGAACATAGATGGATAGATAGATAGATAGATGGATAGATAGATAGATAGATAGACAGATAGATAGATAGATAGATAGATAGATAGATAGATATTTGTTAGACAGACACAGAATGATATCGATAAACAACTTCAACAAGAAACATTTACAAAAAGTACCAACAAATTAGAAACTCAGACAATGTAATAGCGATGGAAACTTCAACATTACAGGTGGGCGCGGGAGAAAATACTGACCTATTTGAGCAAGTTCTTAACTCCTTGGAGTATCACAACTACTGTCAGTTTGAGGTCCAGTTTGAAGTGGCTCACAACACCATCCACTTCCTGGTGGGTGGACGCCACAAATACTCCATGTCTCACCTGGAGTACACCTCGTACGACCCCATCTTCTTCCTCCACCACTCCAATGTGGACAGAATCTATTACATCTACGAGGCCTTGCAGCAAAGCAGGGGCTACACCCCAGGTAGGTTTTTAATAAAGTTTACCACTCACTCTCGCCTCTCGTGCCAAGGATCCCGGGTTCGTAACCCGGGCTGTGCAGGCATGTTGGAAATTGGGATTTTTCTCACATTTTCGTGTCCCTGATCCTATTGGGGGGTAGGATCAAGTACCTAGTCTTCTCGGATAAGGACGAAAAATTCGGAGGGCCTGTGTGCACGTTGCGCACGTTAAAGAAACCTTGGCTGTTGGAAATCGTAAAGAGTAGGCCGTACAGGCCTCTGCCCGGGAAAAATTGAAACTAAAAATTAATAGATTAAAATTCAGCCATATCATCTCCCCCCTCCATATCTCCAACAACAACAACAAAAATGCATATAATTCATTATGAATTATTAAAAATAGGGAGAACCCCTAAATGCAGACTACACAGGGGAATGTACCCCCTGCAATACTGTTGATTCCAGGCGTATCGACCATGTCGTTCCAATGGATCAAATCAACACTGCCGAGAGGGGGAAAGTGCACCATGGGCTAGGCACTTTCTCCATACCCACAGCCCAGGCATGCAGCACAAAAGCTATTTAGCTGCTGACCGTCTGCCAAGACGAAAAGAGCCAATTATTATATTACCACTCACTAACTGAAGGGCCATGAGTAAAGTTCATGCGCTTGATTTTGGCTATTTTTTACATCCCCACACATGTATGCGCTTTTCATACGCTTGGCCCCAATCTCCCTTTCCCTATAGGGGCCTACAGCAACAAGAATAGGGAATGTTCATGATAAGGCCCCGATGTTTGAAAAATTTTAGTGGTATTTTGAAAGGACTATTGGATTGTTTCACCAGAAACACTTTATATGTAAGTAAAGCTATTATATATTTCAGTAACTTGCAACCTTTGGCATGAGTCACTGACCAAACTATAAACTCTTCAGGCCTTAAATTTGGCAGGAAGGTGGCAATTGAGATAAGGAAGATGATGGCTATAATCAAAAGTTGTTTACTTCAAGCATGTATTTTTAAAAAATAACATTGTTTATTGCTATGTAACATCTGTATTTTTGCATGTTTGTTTCGTTTTACATAATTATATATTTCACAAAATCTCCACCTTTGAACGCAAAAGACTTTTTTTTTATTAGACCACCTATACTAACCCAATTTTACATGTTCATTTCAAATACCGCGGAGGGTACACGGAAGTTTTTATTATTTTGACTAGTTTGGTTCTTGAATTTATAGAAAATGCATTTTTTCATCGTGCTGTCATTTTCATCCTCCGTCTTGGCTCCATTCTGTTATAGTACCAGAGAGTATACATGATAGTAACGTGCATGTCATAAAAAGTAACCACATCAAGTTTGGTGCGCAGTGTCCTGGCACGCATGAGTTCTGAAGCAGGACTGCAGATTACTACTTTTATTGTAAGAGAGAGAGAGAGAGAGAGAGAGAGAGAGAGGAGAGAGAGAGAGAGAGAGAGAGAGAGAGAGAGAGAGAGAGAGAGAGAGAGAGAGAGAGAGAGAGAGAGAGAGAGAGAGAGAGAGAGAGAGAGCACATGATTGTTTATTCTCGGCAATGCTCTGTATGTCATCTAGTAATTATATATATATATATAGTCCAGTAGTTTGATCTGCTGAAAGCACTAAACAAATAAAAACGGTTCCCTTCATTATTACATGTATAACTGAAATGCGTTCGTGCATTCTCCAGACCCCCTCCCCCCTCCCGTCATGTACGCTTTTCATACCCTGAGTGCAACTTCCCCTTCCCCTCCCCCAGAGCACACGGACTTCATGGATGACCTCTGACATTAGAATCCCAGATCTATTTTGGTCAAACAGTCCGTAGATATAATTGCAAGACATGTCACACACATTAGGATAGCAATTAGTTTGAAAAGGAACATTCTTGTTTAAGTCGCCTGTCTCGTCTGTGATCACTCTCGGGGTAGAATTTCAGGCAGGAAATGTTATGTGGACGCCGAGAACACGGGAAAATGTAGCAATTTTTTGGGTGAAACGTCTGTTGTATTTCCCGCAGGTGCGGGCTGTACTGGAGAGTGCGAACTTTGTGACGTTCAGATGTTTGTGACACCACTAGAACCTTTCAGAAGAGAATCCAACCCTTTTCCCATCACAAGGATCAACGCCAAACCCAAGGATGCTCATGATTTTTCTCTCTTCGCTTACAAGTATATGTTGTCTGCTGTTCGTTTGTTTGTTTATCTGAATCATATCTTCATCCCTTCTCTCTTTTCTCACTCTCCCTCCTCACTCTAACAACCCCGTCTAAGACAGGTCTCAATTTACTTTTAAGTTTAAAACAATGGAAAGAGATCTCTGAAGATTCTGGTCGTAAAGTCTTTCATAGCAACTGTAGCGACAGTGTTCGAAATTTACTAGTAAAAGTGGTGGTAAGTGGTAATTGCTGTCACCTGTTGTAGGAGTAGCAACAACAGCAGCAGCAACAGAAACACAGAAGAAGATAGAAGACAGAAATAGAAGAAGAAGCGAAGAAAATAAGGATAACTTGTCGCGACCTTTGTTGTTATTCGTTCTAGTTCTATCTCCGATTTCTGAAAAACTGGAGATCTTTTAGTATGTAGAAGCGTTACATGTATAACAAATGCACAATTTGCCGCTTGTTTAAAATGCGTTGTGGCACTCATCAAGCCGTTCCACAGTTCCGATTTATTCTAACTCCTTTTCATGATAACTAAAGCCGCAAACGTTTAATGTTAATTCCTCCTTTGTGCAATAAGTGGAGTTGGAGCCACGAACTAATGTCGTGTTATTATGTGTATTTATTGTGTGGCCAGGTACGACGATCTGACACTGAATGGTTACGACATTGAAGATATCAAACGGTTGCTGAATGAGAAAGTGTCACATGATCGAGCCTTCGCAGCCTTTCGCTTGAGTGGGATTGGATCTTCCGCTGATGTTCGTGTCAAGGTAAGAGAATAGATTGTGTGAGATTGGATCGTCCGCTCATTTTCGTGTGAATGGACTGAGTGAGACTGGATTCTCCTCTGATGTTCGTGTGAAAGTCAGGCCATGGATTGAGTGAGACCAGATCTTCCACTCATGTTCGTGCGAAGGTAAGGACATGGATTGATCCTGAGCTGAGATACTGGGTAGAACTGCATTTCATTCAATGAGTGAATGCACGAACTCCCTTCTTCGGAAAAATGTATACATAGTTTTTAGAAATAATCTACGATGAGGCATTGAGGAATCTCTCTAAAGACCCAGGGGCTTGACAGTTCACTAGTTTAGAATCTCTAACAAAATTACTCACATCCTCCTGTGTAGGTATGTTTACCGGACTCGGACAGCTGTGAGCTGGCCGGATCTTTCTTCATTCTGGGCGGCCCTCTGGAGATGCCCTGGTCTTTCAGTCGACCTTACTACTTCGACATCACCCGTACCGTGCTGAGGATGGGACTGAAACTCACCGACAACTACCACGTGGAGGCGGAACTCTTCAGCGTCAATGGAACTCAACTGCCGTCGGACTTGATCCCTGCACCTTACGTGTCTTACAGACCGGCCAAGGGCAAAGCTGACCGTGAGTGTCCTTGGGCTGAAGAAAGATGTCTGATATAAAACTAGGAAGTGTATATCCGTACAACATGTTGTATGGATATGGGCAGTGCATATCCGTACAACATGTTTACCAAAAGCGCGACTGGTGAAGGTTTGCTGAAACAAAACTTGGTATGGTGTTCACGAATTTAAAGTGACAACACATGGAATAGTCAGATGGACCTGGGGGCGTGAGGGTCTAGTCAGTTTGCATCAGTGGGCGGTAGTCAGATTGACTTATCAGGCGAAAAGGGATTGGGGTAGCCATTGGTGATCGACGTACACTCAAGTATATTATTAGCGCAGATCACGCAATTTCCGAGCAGAAGTCGGATTGTTATGCTACTAAGCCGATTCATATTATTTTAAAAACTATGCAAATTAACAAGGTCAGTAATATAGTATTCCGGTGTGTGTTCTACGTCATCGAATTGTGTGCGTTGTACGGATATGCACTGTCCATATCCGTACAACATGTTGTACGGATATGTGCTTCCATAAAACTATATCATTTATTATTTTTTGTACTTGCCGGGACACAGGATGCTGTGACGCATCGACTCACCAAATTCCTCAAGTTGCTCTAAAGATAAAAGATACAATAAGATCAGAAAGCCAGCGCATTTATCGTGCACAGATTTCGCACTGCCACCTAGCGGCGAATGCGTGGAAGTCATGAACAATTTCTTATTTTACAAAGCCAAAAAAAGGGAAAATATTAAGTTTTGTTCACTGTTCAGCAATTGCTGTAGGCCTTGATTGGCGTCACTTATTTCGTAATTATAACTTCAATCACTGTGCAGATACTCCAGCTATTTCTTCTCATTTTTATTTTAGCCGCAGTACCACCGTGACAAATCCGCATCATTAATTTATCATTATATCAAGCATTCTTTTCATACTATGCACCATTGGCTCCACCCCCGATCCGCGCGCATACTGTGTGCATAATTTTTTTTAAAGGTTCAAAGAAGGGAGTGTCTCATCTTATTATACCTAGTATCATTGGTCGCTCTGAGTGCGCACCAAGACGGTCAACAATGCAACTGTGTGCACCTCAACTCTTCACAATAGAAAGGAAAATATTGGTGTACGCCATGTCCCAGCAACTTATACGCGCGCAATTTGCAGACACGGGGAGGAACAATTCTTCTCGATATTCCGTGACTTCCGGTTCTTGTGTTTTTGTTACAAACGATAAGCTTTTTTTTTTTTTTTGGTCTGTCCTTACCTGGTCAAATTTTGTCTTATGTTTCTGAGAGGATAAAAAAAAGAAGAGGATAAAAAGAGAGCGAGAGAGAGAGAGAGAGAGAGAGAGAGAGAGAGAGAGAGAGAGAGAGAGAAAGAGAGAAGAGTTGAGGATGCTACAGTCTGACAAGTTGGGTTCAATGGTCAAACGAGATAACATAAACCGCGAGATTCAAGATACGAGTAATTGACAGTCTCGTCCTTGTTGATCTAAGGTAAAATATAAGATAGGGAACAAAGTTCAGGAGAAATTTTAATGATCACATGTGAACAACATTACATATTACATATTCTATATTACACATCGGCTTGCATTTCTCTGGTATCGTGAATCGAAAAGTTGACGCCATTTTAACAAAAAAGTCAATTTAAACAAAGGAACAAAAACACCAGACTTCGGGTACACCTATAAATATTACAGATCAACAGACATAGTTTATAGTACGGGCCTTGTCCCGTTAGATTTTTAATTTCAACTTGATCTTATTTATAAGAACCCAAAGCTAAAAACTAACCAAAAGTAAGATAACCCAAAAAAAGGGGGGGGGGGAGGCGCAAAGTGGCCATTATCGTCCCGACATGCCCTTAAACACAAACCCAAACTCCAAAACTCAAACACCTATAAAACTCGCTCCGAACACACACCAAACTCAAAAATTTAAGTTGATTCACAAGGTTTCCTATCCCTGACAGCTCCTATCACCAGAAACGCCAACAAAGACGAGCACGTAACAGTGCGGAAAGATGCCGAGAGACTCACACGTGAGGAGATTTATGAGCTCAGGCAGGCTCTGTCCAAGTTTCAGGTAAACCAGAGTCTCTCCCAACCGCACTCTTTTCCCAGATGTGTTGGAACTGTCACATTATTCACATTTATGTACCTTTTCTAAGCAAGGTTACTCAGATTTCCTTGCAAGAACAGGCGACAAAGGGATTTTATCAAACGATCATCTTTGGCGCAAGTATTTCCACGGGCGTCCATTTCTCCTCCTGTCACTGAAAGTTCCATGTTTTTGGCATTTAACTACAGCAAAATGCACAGCTGTTTTTATATTGCCTAATTTTTGTAAAGATTTCACGTTCAAAGTAGTCTTCCTCAAAAGCCACAATTTGGGCCTGTCCGTACCTCTGGAAGAAGGATTTTTCACCCATGTTAAGATACACTACTTGACACAACTATCCCAACAGTTGTTCGTAAACGACAGAGAGGAGTTACTTCATTAGCCTAAATCAATATGTAGACATTAGATAAGGCAAAAACATTAGGCTATTTCATCATGAAATGTTAGATAGTCCGATACTTTGTAAGGATTTGTTGATGCAGTTTTGTGACAGAGTGGTCTTAGACTTTTGTTAATGAATGAATATTTATAATAAACATAGGACAGCTGGATATGTCAGAAAAAATCTAGAAACTGAATCAGTCAGCGTACTTATTTCATAGACAGCATAGCACTAAGACTGCTCATTGTGTTGATCACTGCTTCTCACAGAATGACAAAAGTGTGGACGGTTATCAAGCTATAGCAGAGTTCCATGGTGAGCCCGGCAAATGTCCCTACCCGACAGCCAAGATTAGGTTTGCTTGTTGTCTCCATGGCATGCCGAACTTTCCCCACTGGCATCGACTCTTGGTGGTACAGGTAAGCCTCAAAAACGAGTGTTTTCTGTCTGTTACATCGGCTTCTAAACACCGCCCGCCCCCCTTCCGTTTGGGGCCATCGATAAAGTATGTATGTTAGACTCTGACAGTTTCAGAGCCCCATCTGTCCCGCCCTCTTGTACGAACAAACGGCCATTAGAATGGTGAATGTCCATGATAAGAATGTAATACCCAAAAACCCACAGACTAATAAAATACCCAGACTGGATGATCCCATTGTGTGACGTCACAAAACAGCGAAAGGTCATGAACCATCCGCCACGTTAGGTTTAAGGTAGCGATCGACGCTTCAGCATAGCTACAATTTTGAATGACACCATCTTGACGCGCCTATTGAACGCGGAAGTTTGGTTCCGCACCAAGAAATTAATACATGCACAACCAATCTTGACAAATAAAAAGAAATTTCTACTGCAGATAGAAGTAGATTCGGAATTTCCCGAGCGGCGGCCACGTTGATTATACGGCCGCCGCTCGGGAAATTCCGTAAAAAACGACACAGCCCGAAGCTCGTGTTTCCAGTCTGGTTAATTTATTAGTCTGTGCAAAAACCTAAGTAGCATTTTGCAGACAAGCAGAAGTCAACTATTTCCCTAACATTTCCAGGTGGAAGATGCACTGCGCCTGCGCGGTTCACACATCGGGATCCCTTATTGGGACTGGACCAAACCTGCGACCCAGATCCCCGCCTTGGCTGCTGACAGAACCTATACCGATCCTTTCACGTGAGTTTTCATGACAGTTCATGAGACGGCACAGAAATATGATAGAGTGGACATTTGTGGCTTACGGGCACAGACATGCACCAAATTATAAATTAAACAGTAGCAGAACTTAATCATTTTTTATCACCATTTATTGTTAGAGACTGGTTGCTGACACTTGCCATCCCAGGGTGCATTTGGTACAGGAGATCACGCGGTAGAAATTTTGTCATAAATCGGTTTGAATATTGGTTTCAGTTCTGGGTGGTTATTATGGACCTGCTTCATCTGGCCTGTTCCTATTTGTTTATTTTATTTTTGTTTGTTTGTTTTTAAATAAGTCTTACTGCTCTGCCTTTGTGAGTTGATACCCTGCGCATCCCGTACAACTGCATGATTTGCGCACGGGTTAGTGTGTTTGATAGTGAACACATCGCAGGTAATGATAACGAAACCTTAAAATGGCGAACCATGACTCGAAATAGATCTGAATGATGGCGAAACAATAAATTTCCAATAAAAAAAAACTACAGCGATTTGAGACTTGTATGCCTACCGATAGTACGTTTTTTAGGGGGCATGCTGCATCAGTGCATGCTAGATCTAGCTCTCACAGACACTACTGTGATTATGAATCGAATTCCGGGGCCGGAAGTGGAAAAGCGATTAACAAAGAAAGAGGTCATAGGTTAACGAACGTACAATTCGGATCAAACGCTCTCGCAAATTTACTGTTCCATTCTTATCGCATTATTGGAATAACTCACGAATCCCATAAGCTTTTTTATGCCTATGTACATAGGAACACTGGTCAGTATCGTACAATTGTGTGTGCCAAATTTCAGTTCAATACGTGCAGTAGTTTTTGAGTCCATAGGGAACAAAGGGGTTTTCTTACATTTTTTTGGTATAGATGTCTGAGACGTCCCTAAGACAGTGTAGTTTGCGATCATGGGCGGGCTGTAAGCACGCCAATTCTGTCTGCCCACTTTGTCAATCTGACGTAGATTTGTAGAGGATTTCCGTAGGATTGGCAGGGTGACCGTACTGGCGGGATAGCGACATTAGACCGATGTCGGCACGATGTCGTAACCAGCGGATCTACATAGGAACTATGTCATTACTCAAATTCAAGTTTATTGTAGGTCCAATGGCCAATTTAAAACATGCACAAGAAAGCTGTATATATAGGATTTGAAAAAAGAAAAAAAAAGATTGCGAATTTGACATCAGTCCTACGGATCGGATTTCCATAATGTTGCTGGCTGGGCAGGCATACTGCTTTGTTACGGGAAAGCACTGTAGAGGTCCAAATACAATTTTAATGTTATAGGAGACGCACCAAATATTTATGTTCTTGCACCCTTTTTTCTTTATATTATATATAGCGAACTTCAAGACCTTTTAAAATATGCCCACGTACACGTTTACGTCATTCTATGCGTAATATGATATTTTGTAGGATTTGAGGCTCAGCCGGTGAATAGCCGTTAATGATTACATTGAAGGCCTTACATCCGTTATTATAATTGTGAGCGAGCCCCACTAACCTCAACGGAAGTCGCACTGGACCAAAACGGAGAAAATCGCGATGAAACACAAATACCCGATTTTTTGACGATTTTTGAATTTTTGGTTGAGACTATAATTATTATTATGATTCAATTTACAGTTTATGGTGACCTCAGGGAACTATCCATAGAACAAAATTATAACCCAGACAGAAAGACAGAGTACATTTCATTCTATTCAGTGATATTAAAAAAGAATGTTGATAAGCACCTAGGTCTCCCAAATTTTCTTGCGCTAAGGGTACGTATATTTTAAAGCCTCTTGTGACTCCAGAGCTAAAGAGCTCCTCCCGAAATACTCTTAACCTTAATTACTCATTCTTTCAGATTCTCTTTTTGTTTTTGTTTTTTCTTGGTTGAAAGAGTAAGGAGCAGGATTAGGGATTCGATAAGAATTAGGGTCGAGGATAAGGATGGGGTTAGGGATAGTAAAGAGCTTGGGGTGTGTACGTACTTACATCAACATACTTCAAAAATGAATCTGACCTAGATTGGCATATAGATCTGCGGACTTTTTCCGTAACACGGGGGTATAGATTGAAGTGACCGATTCCGTCCAGTAGACATCACAGAGCCAATACATGGCGGTTCTGTCTCTATGGGGCTCTGTAGCTGTTTTTGGATGGTTATCGTTCATGTTCATGACTCAAAACTAAGCTGACAGTATGAGGTTATTTTAATTCTGATTCATTCAACACATGAAAACATTTATTTTATTCCCCAGCATACATTGAAAAACTTACGTTTTTTTTTTCATTTCGTCTGTTGCCCGCAGTAAGGCAGAATTACACAACCCGTTCTTTGACGCTGAAGTTGCTTTCCTGAACTCCAATGCCCGCACGAGCCGTGACCCCCTGGAGGGGCTAAGCCAGACACCGGAGTGGGGGGATCACACAGAGTTATTTGACGCTTTTCTACTGGCCCTGGAACAAGATAATTTTTGCGACTTTGAGGTTTGCAAAAAAAAAATAAAAAAATTGTCATTACTTTGTGATAGGAGAAAGTTTCAGATCAGTTGGAACATTAATAAAAAAAGGAACGGGATAAGACTGGCTTTGATTTATTGACATTTAAGGAAAATCTGTCAGCTTTACCTGCAGTTCCATCAATATTGATCTTCAGCTGAGATGTCCAATGCGTTTATGCTAAGATTACCTAAGATTTCTGGTATCTATGCATATAGGCTAAGATTTCTTTGTGTATAGACATTAGTTAAGATGTACGGTAGCCGGTAGCTATGCTATATGTAATTGGTTAAGATGTCCATTATGTACAGATCATTAGCTAAGAAGTCCCTTGTAAAATTTTCAGGTTCAGTTTGAAGTTGCTCACAACCTGATCCACGCTCTGGTGGGAGGCAACACTCCCTATGGCTTGTCGTCTCTGTCCTACAGCGCCTTTGATCCTATCTTTTACCTGCACCACAGCAATATTGATAGGATCTGGGCCATCTGGATAGCTCTACAGCAATACAGGTAATCCTAGTCCAGTACCCTGAAATAATCCGTTCCATTAGCCTCAAATAATCCGTTCCATTAGCCTCAAATAATCCGTTCCATTAGCCTCAAATAATCCGTTCCATTAGCCTCAAATAATCCGTTCCATTAGCCTCAAATATTCCGTTCCATTAGCCTCAAATAATCCGTTCCATTAGCCTCAAATATTCCGTTCCATTAGCCTCAAATAATCCGTTCCATTAGCCTCAAATAATCCGTTCCATTAGCCTCAAATAATCCGCCCCAGTGGCCTGACCTAGTCACTTTAACATAATATAAACCTTCATCCACTCTTCTCTCTCCGTAATCTTCTATCTCTCTCCTTTCTCATTCCCTCTTTCGTTCGCTCTCTCCTTTGATGATGCTACAGAAACTTCTGATCGAATGTCTGCTGCTTTGAATGGCGCAATATTATTGCTTTGACTTTGTTTCAAGGGACAGATGACGAACGAAAATAATCTTCCGCCAAAATCAAAGTACGTCATTTCAACTTAATAAAAAAGATATGATACAAAACATTCCTCCTTGACCCTCATTGATAAAAAAAAAAAGGCGCTGGCCTTCATTTAGGCTTGTATAAAACAATCAGCTCGCTGATATCAAAAGTACATTCACGCTTACCCAAAATCGTTTTGGCGTCGCGATGTGCTTCCATTAATGTTTTCACCTGCTGAAACCATCACTATTTAAGTCACAGTCTACCCAAACACGGACGGGTTCAAAAGGCCTTTGACGGCCAAATTTGGCGTGTTGTGGTTCTGCGGCTTGGGAGATCATCCTAAATCTATTCAAGCCAATGCGAGATCGCTGACCAATGTTCAGGATATCTAAATATGCAAACACACTTTTAATATTCATTAGCGTAGTGTCAATTACGATACATCCAAAATTTTAATTCAAATTTAAGAGGACAAATGTGTGACTGTTTGAGTAACCGCAAGTGTTCAAACTGACGGCCGTTCTGAGCTAGACACTGATGATAATTCAATCAGGTTACAAAAACAAAATTAAGCAGTTCATGTGCATAATTATACACATTTTTTGAGGCACCCCGGGTATTAGATGTTTAGATCCATCTGATATCTACCAGGAAGAACACGATAAACCTAACACAACAGTACGTCCCTTTAGAATGACAAGATTCTAACTCCCTTCCCTCAACGTTTTGAGAAATTGATGACTGAAGGTTTCGTGTGCTTAAAGGAGTTTAGTGACACTATGTTTTTTTCTATTCTTTTTAGTAATACGTACAATTTACACACCGAATCTGCTCGATATTTTGACACACAGTGGAGACGGCAGGTAGAAGTAGTATGTAGTGTGTAACTCGAGAAGTTGAGATAGAACCTTTTCATTCTAAGGGGTCGAGTAGTTTCTGTATCTGCATAGCTTTGTAACCCTTGTCTGTCAATCCCCTGTCAGAGGCAAACCGTACAAAGCCCACTGCGCCCAATCTTACGTCTACGAGTCCCTGAAACCGTTCGCCTTTGCCTCACCTTTCAACAACAACGAGAAGACATACAGCCACGCAGTGCCCACCGATATCTATGACTATGTAGGAGAGCTGAGATATACCTATGACAGTCTCGAGTTCGGAGGGATGGGGATTGCTGAGCTGGACAACTATATCAACCTGAACCTGAAGGGGAAAGACCGGAATTTTGCGGGAATTCACTTACATGGAATTCGGAAATCAGGTAGGGCACGTAGCAAATATTTCATTAAACTGTATGATTCGGCGTACGAACGAAACTGAACTGCTGACTTGTTTCATTTTTGTTACCCAGAATTGTGGTGTTGACCGCTGAACATTTCCTCCCCCAGTACACGGCAGCTGGGCATGCCCACTTGCATAGATGTATTTTTTTGGCACGGCAGCAAAGATTAACTGTAATCTTAAAAGAAGAATTTAAACTCTTAGAAGAACGAAACATAGTTATGGCCTTGGATCTTCCGATGAAAGACGAAATAAAATTCCAAATTTTGTAGAAGCACAATTTCTGTGACGTCAGGTGAAACAAACCAGTTCTCTTGTGTATTTTGTGTGGTGATTCTGGACTCTGTGGGCAGATCGGATATGCATGCACATGTCAGGATCTAAATGAAACGGATTACTTTTGGGGGGAAGGGACGGGTTGAACAAACTCTAAATTTTTTGTTCTATTTTTGATCTTTTCTCTTGTTCAGACTGGAATAGTTCATGTCTTGAATTTTTTCTTGCTGTCTACGAATTTTTGTCTCTTGTAACATCAATTATTGACCGGAGAGAAATATTTACAATTTGGTCATCACGGTGACTTGTGTGCCAGGATACCAGATCCCCTCTCTGAAAGCGTCTTGAAATACATTAAATATTTCTTAATAATTCCTTTGAAATCTGGCTGATATTCGCATTGTCAGGCCTGAGGAGATAGAACACACTACATGTATACAACAACAACAATTACAACAGTAGCAACAACAACAAAATGCCCCCCCCCCCCAAAAGAAAATGTAAAAAATAAAATGTTAAGACATATAGTTATGTCCACCTTGCTTCCAACCGCAGAGGCTACAAGTACGGGACTTGGATCTGTCGTGAAATGTTCTAACATAGTATATATTTCAAGCAGCCATCATAATTTATTGTATAGTTTTCTTGTTATTTGACGTGAATGTCGGGCTTTACAAAATACATTTTCTTTTCTACGGTGTCCCATTTGACCATTTTTTTCTATTTCAGCGCTGGCCACACTTTACGTGACGGCTCCCGGAAGGGAGAAATTTGCTGCTGGAAGATTTGCACTACTGGGAGGTCCGACTGAGATGCCCTGGAGATATGACCGAATGTTTAGGTCAGTCTGGTCAGCAGAAAAGAAAAAATTGTCTAAACAGCCAGTCAGTACGGTGGGGTAAAAAAAAAAAAAAATGAGGAGGAAGCTGTCTTGACTGATGGTGTCACGGAATGTATAATCCATTATTCCTTATAGCAGGCACGGGCAATCTTACGTTGAGGGCCAGACCTCAAAGATGTGAAGATGCAGAGGGCCTAGCACTCTCGACTTTTACTAGAGCCCTTCTATATTAATGACACGTGTTTATCTACATTTTTGTTTGGTTTTGGGGCGGAGTTGGGGAGTTAGACTGATCTTTTTTTCTTTTTAAAGCTCAGTGAACTCTGTGTAAAGTAATTTCAATCAGCCATAACACTGGCACACAAATGTATACGTCACATGATCAGTGCTGACTGCCCACAGAATTGACATCACCAACGCCTTGGACGAACTCGGTTTTTTCTGGGCACAGCCTTACGACGTCAGCCTGGAGATGCACGAGTTTGATGGCACTGAGATTGACGTCAGCGAGTTTCCGAGGATTCACTTGATTTACAAACCCATGGAAGGTGACTGGGACTGAGGCATTTGGATAACTTAAGCTCTGGTGGCGCGCTAGGTTAAGTCTGGTCTGTCTCGGTTTTGGTGTGACATGTGGACTATAGAGTTCATTGGGACCTCGCTCATTGGCGAGACTGAAATAAGTCTGTCTCACAGGTTTAGGTGCGTCAAACTCGTCTTGGATTAGTTGGCGGGAAGAGAAACTTTGGGCACTAAATCAAAACCGAAGCAAAAATACTTGACTCAACGCGCCAACAGCCGTATCCGCAAACAAAACACTAGAAATGACCAGGTGTGCAAACTGTAATGTCTAACCTTTGTGTATCGGTCAAGTGAAGACAAGGGCGTGGCCGAGGGTGGCGAATGTTCTTGGTACGGAAACAAGAGATAATTTGATTTGGGTCACGGAAAATCAGAATAGTTACATTCTAGGCCACGGCCAACCTGCATTTTGGATCGAAGACAAAGATGTTTGGAATTCACGGTTATTTAGAATGTAGAGACTTGAAGTAAACGTTATTAGGCTATCTCTATCTGGGCTGGAATATTTTGACCAACCAGTGCTAATCGTAGGCATTTCCCCTTTGGATGGCCTCACCAACTTTAGGCGAGGGCAGAGCGAGGGACCTGGGCATTTAGGGGGAAATCTTCAGAATCATTTTTGCAAGCCATTTATAGTCAGACGATAAAGGAGCGATGACATCTTGAAAACTACGATTGATTAAATTGTTGTTGAACTATAAATAGCACTTTGATCACAGCTCCTGGCTACGGCGCACAAGGAAAGATTCATCTACGTAAGAATGTGGAGCAAATGACGCCAGCAGAAACGCTGGAATTGCGTCACGCCATGGCCAATCTGCAGGAAGATAAGACTGCTGGGGCTTTTCAGGTAGGGCCACATCTCCTTCTGTAGTACTTTATCCGTAACTGTATTATTGATTGCCTATCGTGAACATTCTTCTATCCTCTACATGCCCATTCTGAGAATTCCAGTACTTTCTCTAAATGAGACAGATCTTCATGAATATGCGAATATATTGTGTTGATATGGAGACCGGGTCAGAAGAACCCAACCTCTTTTTTATAACCATTATTGAAGTTCAAGAATGCTATCGAAAACGTGTGCGTGTATGTGGACATTCTTGTAGTCAAAGGAAGGCCCTGGAACCAGCATAATTGATTTGTGTCACTGACGTCACCAAAACGTGTGGTATGTCTCCCCGCCTCCTAGTGCATGGTAGCCAAGCATGCACACGTGCAAAGATGCCGTGTTTTGGGGGGGGGGCACTTAAGATGAGCATGCGCGGTCGCAAAGATTGCTGCAATCCAAAATGAAGAAATAAAGCTCTTGGGGGAATGAAACATTAAGGCCTTGGAATTTCCGACGAAAGGCGAAAGAAAATTGAAAATTTCGACGGAAAACAAGTTACCTGAAGTCGGGTGAAACAAGCCAGTAGTTTATGAATAAAATGTAAACTACTTGAGAATCTGTGTCAATCTGGAAGCGACGAGTATCCGATTTGATCACTTTCTCTCTCCTTCTTGTTTGCTGTATTGTTTGACTTACACAAATGCCTGAGGTGATTGAGAATCGATGTTGATGTTAATAGTTGAGCAATAATCCAAGAACCAACGAAACGAATGTTTTTACAGGCTACTAGAGAACATTCCAGGTTAGAGAAGGAACGACTATCATAGGAACTATACAGGCATTCACGGAAAGAGTTAGTGCCCCCCCCCCTCCGTATTGTATGGAAAGGAATGGATCAACTTGATCACTGATGAGAAAAATTTGTCTCATTCTGTCAGTGTGCTGTCATTTTATATCCAATCCGCTCTCTGGTGTTGTGTTGTATGATATCTGAATCCTCAAAACTCTGTATTTTAGGATCTGGGTCGCTTCCATGGCACACCCAAATGGTGTCCAGCTCCCGATGCTGAGGTGAAGAAGTCCTGTTGTGCACACGGAATGCCCACTTTCCCTCATTGGCATCGGTAAATTCCTTCACGTTCTTTCTTTCTCCTTGCTCAAGTGAAAGTGTAACATCTCCAGTGTGCTTATCTATTAGTCAACCAAACAGAAATCTCTCATTATTATTGTAGCTGTAGAAAGATTGGAGACGCTGTAGGTTTGAGGGCATAAAATTAGTACCATAACAGAAATCACTACATCTTCTATATCAGAAAATACTGTAAACCAACCATTCAACCAACCAACCGACCAACCAATCGACCAACCAGCGAACCATACCTAACGGTTTTGTACTCTCTGACCCCCTAGCCTGTGGACAGTGCAAGCAGAGAACGCCTTACGTCGCTATGGTTACAGTGGTGCCTTGCCCTATTGGGACTGGACACAACCGCTCACTCAGTTGCCTGCCATTGTCAACGAGGCCAATTATACTGACCCTAGCAATGGTCAAGAGGTGGAAAATCCATTCTTCAAGTAAGTTGTCCAAGCTGGGCTATGGGGTAGGAGCCAGGAGAGTCATAGCTCTCAGACAGACAGAAAACCGATGGCTGTAACGTACACACTAACAAAGCTTGGGTGGAAGGGGACATAACCTAAGTGTAGTACAGATAGTTCTCTCCCTGGGGCTTCAGATGTCCAGCTGAGGACACGAGAAATTTTGTTGTGTTTGATTAAAAACATGACTGGGAAACCAACTTGCCCAACATCCTGACCTGTACAACCAAGATCAATTTGTTGTGAAACCAAAATCTGTGCCTTTCATGTTAATCCCACACGAATTATCTTTTCTTGGATCACCGCAGTCTTTGTTGATTTAACTGTGTTCATATTACTATCACATTGTTCATGCAATCAAAAACAACAACAACCATAAAAATAAAAACAACACTTATAGGCCCATTGCGGATATCGGCCATTTTAGTTGTAAGGACCGACGCTTAACCATAGCGATGGTAGCATTGATTCTGATTCGTTGGCTGATTTGCACTGTGAGCACGTCAGGCGTCGCGAACCAATCGGCGGCGAGCTAAAAAAAAAGTTCACCACAGCAAATAATGACACGTGTATATACACACATGGGAAACGTTCGGTCAATTCTTTCACTTCCTTTCCTTTGTTTACACGGATGGTAGGGAATCTAACCAGCTTGGATCCATCCTTTCCACCCCTGACATAACAGTCAACTGCAATGCAACCAGCAGGTATCTTAACCGCTAAGACATATCTCGAAGTTACACTCGTCAGCTGATCCACCCGCCATTTTAGGTGTCGGAAGTACAAAACAAAAACACTCTGTGGCGTCATTCGCAATGGGCCTGTTGAGACATTGCGAGAATTGAAATATTGAAGGAAGTACATACTCGCCCCAGAGCACCTCTCCCGACCCCCAATGTGAACATTCGTACGGCTGAGGAAACGCCTCTATATGTTCCTCTGAACATACGCACTCTCTAGATGACTCTTTTCCGAGCGATAATGCACAGATTTGACACACTCTCAACGTCTATATTACTTTTTGTAATGCAGTCTAAATCTTAAAAATAACTGGTCTCTTCAAACACTACCATCCCCGCCTTTCCACCCACCAACTCCCTTACCATCCCAGAGGACACATTGATGACGTGGGTGAGGACACCGTCAGATCTGTGAGGGACAGTTTGTTCCAGCAGCCGGCCTTTGGTCACTATACAGACATTGCCAGACAGGTGAGAACAGATTTGGGGAAATTGTGTGTGTATATGTGAGGTGAGAGAGAGAGAGAGAGAGAGAGAGAGAGAGAGGGAGAGAGAGAAAGACAGAGAGAAATATATAGAGAGAAATAGAAATAGAGAGAGGGAGAGAGAGAGAAAGAGAGAGAGAGGAAGAGAGAAAGAGAAAGAAAGAGAGAGAAAGAGAGAGAGAGAGAGAAAGAGAGAGAGAGAAAGACAAAGAGAAAGAGAGAGAGGTAGAGAGAGAAAGAGAGAGTGGGAGAGAGAGGGAAAGAGAGAGAGAAAGAGAGAAAGAGAGAGGGAGAGAGTGAAAGTGAGAGAGAGTGAGAGAGAGTGAGAGAGAGAGTGAGAGAGAGAGAGCAAGAGGGAGAGAGAGAACGAGAGAGAGGGAGAGAAAGAGAGAGAGAAAGAGAGAGAGAGAGAGTGCTAGGTTAGGAACTGGGAGAGGTGCAGGGAGGTGCAACAGTTTTATGTATTTCGAGCTAACCAGTGTTTGTACAGTGTCGAGTGAGTGACCCCAGCAAAGCTGTGGTGTCAAGTGAATGAGTGACCTTAATATGTACAGGGCTGTGGTATCAGGAGTGGTGTACAACTCACGACTGTCCGTTATTCTTGCATCCCTGAGCCCATTCCACCCCCCCCCCGCTCGCGGGGACTCACCTTGCAAAATAACCTTTGCCCCAACATGATCATGATGACTGTACGTACACATTCAATAAAGCCAGGCTTTGATCATGATAAGTGATCAACTCCAAATTGGCACTTTTAAATCATCCTTGCATTTAGTGGTTTATACATTTATTTATATATTTTTTGTCTTGTTATCTACAGCAAGTGTGTAGGATAAATTAAGATAGCATATGTGCACTTTAAACAGACCTATTTTAGGCATTTCGTAATACACGAGATTTGTGTTTGATAATCTTTTAGTTTTGCAGTGTTGCTGTCCCATGTCAATGTCCCACGTATGTTCTCCGTGGCAGGTTCTGCTGGCGCTGGAACAAGACAACTTCTGTGACTTTGAAGTTCAGTTCGAGATCGCTCACAACTTCATCCACGCACTGGTGGGCGGCAACAACCGTTTCTCCATGGCGTCATTGATGTACACGTCCTTTGACCCCATTTTCTACCTGCATCACTCCAACACGGACAGGATCTGGGCCATTTGGCAGGTAAAAACTATGGACAATGGTCATTGACCCAACTCTTCTCTACATTATCTTAACTTTCTCCTAAATCAACCTCTTCATATCGTCCCAACTCTCCTTTACAAGGTCATGCTGTTTTATTGCTTTCATTGGACATTTAAGAAAAATTTAACAGTTCACTACTAGCTAACCTTTGCAAAAGAATCGTGTAAACTCTTTGAACCAGAAGATGAGACATTTTGTTTTTTTAGATATAAAACAAGGACAGGAAAATTAAGGCATGTTGGGATAGAAAACATAGCGTGGAAAAGATACGAGTCAACTTCTTGTTCCCACCGACCATAATACGAATAATTATGTACTAACACTTTCATTGATGCATCTACGTTTGCATGTTTGCAAGGTGTATGATTGTCTCAGAGTTGTGAATATTAAGTTTAGCAACTTCATTTGATATAATAAATATATAGATGACATATGTGTTTGAAATGTACCATTGTTTTCTGGACAGGCACTACAAAAATACCGCGGGAAACCGTACAACAGCGCAAACTGCGCCATCGGTCAACTGCGTCAACCATTGTCACCTTTCAGTTTGACCTCCAACGTGAACCCTGACCCTGTCACGCGTGAACATTCTGTGCCTCTGCAGGTAAATAAGAGACTAAAATCGCGCCACTCTCCCTCTCCCTCCCCCCCCCCCCCAATTGAAATTAAGACTACTCACGTCAGTCCATATCCTCATCAGAAATAAAGATCAGCATAACATAAGATCATTTCTGTCAGTTTCAGTTATCAGTGAAAACAGATTGGATTTCTCTATGTGCTTCACTGAAGTAGAAATCCATCGCTTCTTTCTTTCTTTCTTTCTTTTTTATTGGTCGTTTTTCAGACTAAGGAATCGTTATATATTCTCTTTGAACATATATTTAAAGATTAAAAAATTCTTTATTGGACATACACAACTAGAGAACATTTACAACTGACCTGTCTCATGAGTATCTTATAACATCAGATATTCGATTTGAGTACACAATTGAAAGAACTTCATAAACAGTAACCCCTGACAACTTCTGTGTGCGCGTCAGGTATTCGACTACAAGTCTGCGTTTCACTACTATTACGACAAGCTGGAATTCAATGGCCTGACGATCCCCCAACTTGCCCGGGTCTTGGAAGGGAACAAGGCAGAGAATCGTGTGTTTGCTGGCTTCCTGCTGCATGGTATCGGACAGTCCGCTCTGGCCAAATTCTACATCTGTAGGTGCGTCCAGACGGTTGTGCTCTTGTAGAGCTTATATGGAGTGGGTGTGGGTTATGGTTATTGGTTAGTTTCACTTGACGTCACAGAATTTGGGCTCCTAAGAAATCTTGAACGCTGTGTTATCTTTCTTCTCAAGTTCCAAAGTCATAGAATTATGTTTCACGTTCGGAAGAGCTCCAGCCCTTATTTTCCGTATTGCAGCTAATCTTTAAGAATGCGCATGCTCGACCGCCGTGTCAAATAACAACAACAAACAAACAAATCTTTGCAAGTGCGCATGTTTATCTGTCGTGCACTGGGAAGGGGGCGGGGATGCCCAACCCTCAGCATCGTCCATTTTAGATGACGTAAGTGAAGCAAACAGAAACATTACGCAGCTGTTCAGAAAGTTGTAATTTTTATTATCATCATCATTATTATTATTTTTTTTTTTAAAAATTAAAGCCCGAAGATAATGTCTTGAATGACCAAAGACATGTTGAGCCATTAAATGATTGGAATAAGCTGATATGCTGAAGAACAAAATGGCTAACTAAGGAGTTAGTGCTTGATGGCGACAGGACAAGATATGAAGGGATTTCCTTAGTCTTGAAGGTCTATATTGGTACAGCATCGTCTTAGCTTTGCCTTGTTCTTTCTCCACATAAAGGTTTTCAGTTAAACATTATAAAGTGTCAGACGAACGTTTTGGGGCTTTAAAATCCACTCCCAGAAATGGGACACATCCACGACTTTCATCGTACAACAACAGCAACAAAAAGAGATAAATTTAAGCAGTTCTGAGGTGAAGACAGATGTGGTACCTCTGGGCATTTCACATTGTAGGAGTGTGGCGGACTGCGACCACTTTGCTGGAGAGTTCTACATCCTTGGTGACGTGAATGAGATGACATGGGCTTATGACCGCTTGTACAAGTATGACATCACACAACAGCTGCATGACCTGGACTTACGTCACGACGACCGCTACTTTATCAGATACGAGGTTTTGAATCTGGCTGGTGAGGTCATCAGCAGAGATGGTTTCTCCACCGTTACGGTGCTACGTCAGCTAGGAACCAGTGAGTTTTGCCCCTCTTTTTGAAACATTCTTTTTTGATGAATTGATGGAGATCATGGAGACAGTTATGGTCCACCGATTTCCCTAAAGTAAAGACTCTTTAGACATCAGCCACCCCCACTTCTTTGGCTACAGACAACCTTAATGTTTGAAATTAACGCATACATCTGTCTTAAAGTTTGAAGTGAATGCACACATCTATCTTAAGGTTTGAAATGAATGTATAGATATGAATATACATCTGTCTTAAAGTTTGAAATGAAGGCACACATCTGTCTTAAGGTTTGAAATGAATGTATACTCTATAGATATGAATATACATTTGTCTTAAAGTTTGAAATGAATGCATACTTCTGTCTTAAAGTTTTAAATGAATGTGTAGATCTGTCTTAAAGTTTGAAACGAATATGTATGTACATAATCTGTCTTAAGCAACTGTGTAGGCCTCAAAATGTCTGGACTGAAAATAGAAGATACCGAATCGTATATTCCTGGTGTATCATGGCGCCCAACGGCCTTTTCACAATTGTAACAATACGCCATTTCTTCAAGTTCAGATCACGCCATTAATTGTACACACCAGTAGACAAATACACAGAAAGTACAGTTTGATGAAGTGGATCATATGACACACTGGCACCTTTAGAACCCGGATCAGAACATCAATTGTCAGGGACGCAAGTCTGCCCTGAACCAGACTTGTGACGTGATCACTGTCTCACACCAGAGCGGACTGAAGATCTTAGTTTCACGAGGGCCCACCCCAATGCCGTTGACCCTCTGTTCTCATGTTATAGTTTTCTAATTTAATGCCTTATGTCACGAGTGGAGTGAGTGCAATTAAGGGGATTGCCACAGAGCGGGTGTAGAGTAAGAAGAGCTCACGACAGACGGATAGGAAAAGACGTGAAAGGGGAAGAGTAAAAATAACTCATGCAGACAAGTGGGAAAAGCGTGCGTGTATGAGTGGTGTGGAAGTCTGAATGAGGCGAAAGCGCTGGATTACTATCACTGCAAGTTAGAAGGTCCTACGGATCGGACCTGTGAATAAGAGCCCATCGGGCGGACATAAAGGGAAGCAGTCGAGAAGACTAGTGAGAGTCTTTCCAGTTATGACTGGTGTCGGGGACGGGCCGAAGAGCCACCTCGATGAGCACAAGTGATAGGCCAGCATAGGGCCGGAGGCCATACATAGGCCAGAAGTGAGACTGTCGGGGCAGGACAGTGGAGGCACATGGAGTCGTGGCAGTCAGGCCACGGACAGGGACGTAGATATGAGAGTGACTGAGATACTATATTGTTGCCATGTTGATAGGCTAGTGAACTGATATTATGTTGTTGCCATGTTGAGGGCTATGGAAATAATAATGTGTTATTGCCCTGCTGAGGTGCTAGGGGAGTGCTAAGGTGTATGACAATAGGAAGGTGATATTGAGAGACTGCGGTGCCAGTAAATTATTAATGTGCTATTAAGACCCTGAGGGGAGAGGCTGAGGCCGAAGTGCCTTTAGGAGTGACTACCGGATTGTGGATCCGAGGGAGAGTGTGTGTGAGAATAAGGCCGTTGTACGGCAGTCATTTCAATAATATAATGTATGTAATTGCGCTATTATATGTATAATTATGTTTAATAAATGTGTGAGTCTGATGGGTTGTTTTGTTAAGTGTTAAACTTGTTTGTTCGTGATTGTCGTCCTGTCATAAACTATTACATCTCCCAGTCTGGGATTTGTGACACTGGGGGCTCGTCCGTTGTGACACTGGGGGCTCGTCCAATTTCGTAGTATTTAGTTAGTAGTTAGTGGGCATTTGTTACTTTAGTCTTTGTCCACGTAGTACTTATCTTGTGGTAGGAATTTGTGCTGTCCTTGTTCGTTGAATGAATGGAAATTTCATGATGATATGATTTATGTATATTGATGAATATGTATTGATGCATGTATTGCTAGGAATAGGTATTAATGTGTATTTAAACTTTCCAGAGTGTGTGCGTGCAGCCTGAGGAGACGAGCAGCCAGAGCTCCGATTAAAGGGAGAAGTTTTACTCAAAATTTCAAAAGTTAAGTGAAGCTGAAGTTTTGTACCCTGGATTGGGGGCTGTCCCTTTGATCTGTCTTTTCCCCTGTTTTTGCTGTTTTTGTTGTCGTTATAGGTTATACGGGCGGTGGCGCGGGTTTGCTGTGGTGAGCGTAGTTTGTCCTCTTCGGGAGGTGGGCTAAATTTGGAACTTCGTTCATCACAGTGAACAGTTCTGTAGGGACCTGTATTTTTGTTTAGATTGTAGCGTTCTATCTTCCTCGTTGTTTTAGGAAGACGTTTCTCTTGTCCCTCTCCTACCTATCTGTAGATACGTTCTTTTTTTTCAGACTCTGTTCTTGTTCGTACCGTGTTGTGTAATCGGCGTAGTTAGGTTGCATTTTTTTCCATTATATTTTCTTTTGTAGAAGCTTTGTCCTAGTCTGGTTCGTTGTCCTTGACGTACTTGTGGTCTTTCTACTGAATTTCCTTATTCTTGTCTTTTCTACTCTTTTTTTATTATTAATAGTGCTATACATTGTATGAATATAGAATTAGTTAGGAAGTACGTAAATTTCTGAATTGTATTTGAGACAAGTGGGTGTTGTTATTATAGTGACATAATTTCAGGTCTCTGGTTAGTGATCATACCGACAGGTTGGTCGTTCTCATAATAGATACCATAACCATAGATCCGTGAAATGGCGGAACTCCAACAATTAATGAAGTTGGGTAAGGAACTTGGCCTGGAGGGAGACGAGCTACGCGGCTGGATTAAAGAACAGCAGGCAGAAATGCGCGATGAGCGTGCTAAGGATAGAGAGCAGGAAAAAAAGGCTCAGGAAGAGGAAAGAGAGTTTAAGTTAAAGGAGTTGCAACAGGAAAGGGAGTTAAAGTTAAAGGAGATAGAAGCTCAAGAGCGGGAGACAGACGCGCGAATAAGAATAGCGGAGTTGGAAATCAAAAAGAATGCGCCAACAGAAACAGTTGAGGGGCAGGTACACAATAAAGGTGGCGTTAGGATTAAGCTCCCTACGTTCGACGACCGGAAGGACGACATAGACGCCTTCCTTTACAGGTTCGAACTGAACGCACAATTGCAATGGGGGGAAAATAAGGAATTATGGGCCACGTACCTGGCGTCGCTATTGCAGGGGCGAGCGTTAACATACTTTAAAGAGCTACAGCGCGAAGACGTACAAGATTACGATAAGCTGAAGGCTTTGCTGCTTCGCCGATTTGCGCGTACCGAGGAATACTTCCGGGGCAGTTTAGGCGAGCACGTGCAGATACCAGGGAGGACTTTGCTGCCTTCGTCGCGAGACTAACTGAGTATTTCGCGAACTGGGTAGACTTGGCGCATGTGGGCACGGATTTCGCTAAACTGAAAGACCTAATGATCCGTGACCAGCTGTACGCGTCGTGCCACAAAGATCTGGTGGCTTTCCTGAAAGAGAACGAACCCGCGACGGTGCAGGAGGCGTCTAAGTTGGCGGAGGCATACCGTACGGCGCATCCGTCCAAACCAGTCGCCAGGGCGTACGTCCAAGATGCGGGGTACGTCGCCGTTGTCGAGGGGTCGCCGGCAGGACTTAGGGACAGGTCGCGTCAGCGTGGTGCCTATAGCGGGCAAGCCCAGGGGCAGCGTAGGGGCTATCACCAATCACCGGCATATGGATCCGGTAAGTTTGACCGAGCAGGAGGGCTAGGTCGCGGTAATGGCCGGGGGCGAGTTGTGACCTTTGCCGATGACCGACGGCATAGGGACTGTAGTTCCGGTCGCGATGGGTCACGGGGACCCAGGCCTAGTACAGCACAGGGAGCGGAGTGTTGGACTTGCGGACGCGTGGGTCACTTTTCGCGCGAGTGTAGGGCCGCGAAGTGTTGGAACTGCGGAAGAGCAGATCACATCAGCGTGAACTGCCCTGCAGGTAGGATAGCGGCGAACGTGGACAGTAGCTCCAGTCCATGTTCCCCAAATAAATTTCATCATGCGGCTGCGTGTGTTACATCGGACAACGGAGGCGGACAGTATTCTAAGTGTCCCAGTTGTGAGAAGTTATTATCTTCCGGTGTTTTACCTTGTGGGAGAAAGATCCCCGTTATAAATTCATGTCATACAGGAGGTGGTCTTAGGGTTTATCCGGGGTTTGTTGGGGACGAACCGGTCTCGGTTTTACGAGATACAGGATCTACCGTTGTGGGAGTGCATAGGGACTGCATTCGGGATTCACAGCTTACAGGTGAGACTGTCCCGTGCATCCAATTTTCGGGGGCCATTGAGAAATTACCCATGGCAAAAATAATGATAGATACACCTTTCCTTAGCGGGGAAGTCGAAGCAGTCGTTGGTTGTTTTCCAGGCGCCCAGCTCATCATTGGGAATGTATCACGGGTAGTTTCCCCTTCCGATGAGAACGTGCAAGCATGGTCGCAATCAAAAGGTATTGACTTTTGCGCCGCGGTCGAAACACGTCGACGGGTAGCGGATAAAGATAACATTAGACCTTTGGCGACGCCAGCGGTCAACCTAGATATCACGCCAGAGCGCTTGGCGAGATTACAAAGGGAGGACCCATCATTAAACCCATGTTTTGGGGAAGCGCGAACCGAGAAAACGAGGAGATATAAGAACGGGTCGTCCTCCTTTATTGTTCAGGCGGGCATTCTGTTCCGTAAGTATGTAACGGTGTCCTCCACTTTAAAGCAGGTCGTTGTGCCAGCGTTGCTGATCGCAACAGTATTGCATTTGGCACATGATGTCCCTTTAGCGGGTCATATGGGGATAGCTAGAACCAAAGAAAGGGTTCTTAAAAATTTTTACTGGCCATCGATCCACAGAGATGTGCAAGTCTATTGTAAGACGTGCAGTGCGTGCCAAAAGACGACGCATAAGGGTCGTACACCCCAGGCTCCTCTTCAGAAGATCCCCACGGTCTCGGAACCGTTTAAAAAGGTCTCGATAGACCTTGTTGGCCCCATTCACCCAGCGACCGATAGGGGGAATCGATTCTTCTTAACGGTCATATGTAATGCTACGAGATGGCCAGAGGCGGTTCCTCTGCGGACCATAACGTCTGAGGCAGTCGCGGAAGCGTTGTTTGCAATTTTCGCTAGGGTAGGAATACCAGAGCAAATTCTGTCTGATAGGGGCGCGCAATTTACGTCGCAGATGATGAAGGAATTGTTCCGCTTATTCAGTATACAACCCATCACTACCACCCCTTATCATCCGCAGGCTAATGGCATGTGCGAGAGATTGAACTCGACGTTGAAGTCGATGCTGCGTAAGGTAGCTGCTGATCGCCCTAAAGATTGGGATAGATATATCCCTGCAGTGTTATTCGCGTACAGAGAGGTACGGCAGGAGTCAACGGGATTCTCGCCGCTCGAAATGATGTACGGTCGTAGTCCTAGGGGCCCAACTGATGTTCTTCGGGACATGATGACGTCGCCATCATCGGGAGACGATGAGCAGATTTCGGTGTTTCAGTACCTTGTTGATTTAAGAGAAAGACTATCTTCAGCGCGCACTATAGCACAAGAAGCTTCTGGTATCGCTTCGAAAAGAGCAAAAGACTATAAAGATAGAGGGTCCAAACTGAGAATTTTTAAGCCAGGAGACAAGGTTCTGTTGTTGTTACCTACGGACCATAATAAGTTATTGATGACATGGAAAGGCCCTTATGTTATTGAGCGAGTTGTTTCGAAGGTAGATTACGCTATCCACATTGATGGATCAGTAAAGGTTTTCCACGTTGATATGCTGCAGAGGTTTCATGAGAGACCAGAGTATCTGTATTCTCATACTAGGGTTGAAGGACATACCTAATGTCGTGTCATTCTTTGATGATATAGCATGCCATACGTCGACATGGTCTGATCATATTCAGACACTAACAGTAATTTTTCAACGATTACGTCATTTTGGGTTAACTGCTAAACCCGCAAAGATGGATTTGGCATGTCCTGAGATAGTATTCTTAGGACATATTGTGGGTAGAGGTGTTCAGAGACCTGAAGAAACAAAAATTGACAAGTTAGTAGGGTTGCAAATCCCAAAAACAAAGAAACAAGTCAGAAGCTTAGTGGGAATTTTAAATTATTACAGAAAGTTCATTCCAAATTTTTCCTCCTTGTCATCTTCTCTTACTGACCTTACTAAGAAGGGACAACCCGATAAGGTCCAGTGGACGTCTGAATGTCAGACAGCATTTGATAATTTGGTGACAGCATTATCATCGTCACCCATTCTGATATTACCCGATTTTCGATCTAATTTTATCCTCAGAACGGATGCGTCGGACTCTGGTGTCGGCGCTTGTCTTCTACAGGAGAAGAACGAATGTCTCCATCCTGTATGTTATGTCAGTAGGAAGTTATTGCAGAGAGAAAGAAAGTATTCTGTGATAGAGCGTGAGTGTCTTGCCATTGTCTGGTCCGTCCAGAAACTAGGACGTTATCTCATGGGACGAGAATTTTGTATCCAGACAGACCACAAGCCGCTGACATTTTTGTCGAAGAATCGTTCGTCCAGCCCACGCTTGTCTAGATGGGCATTGGCTTTGCAGCCGTATACCTTCGTTATTCAACCAATTCCAGGAACCAGCAATCATATCGCCGACTACCTTAGTCGAGCCTAGGGCAAGATTTCGGGAGCTTATACATCGGAGGACAGGAACATTGACAGGATCTGTGTGAATAAGCCCACTTTAAAATATTGACATTATAAATATGATATGAAGAATGGTTGATAGGTTGAATGGTTTTTGATTCTGTATTAAGTATTGTGGTTAGTTAGCTATTCATGATGTGACACATATATGCATATTGCAGGCCATATTGATCCCCATATTTTCCCCTGATTTCGGTATTCTATATACTAGGGGAACGGCTAGGTCAGTTTTTTTAGTGTAGGTATTGCTCACGCTCACTCGTTGACAGTCATCTTGATGCGATTTGAAATTAATTGCATTAATTTTTTTGGGGTGGGGGATGATGTCACGAGTGGAGTGAGTGCAATTAAGGGGATTGCTACAGAGCGGGTGTAGAGTAAGAAGAGCTCACGACAGACGGATAGGAAAAGACGTGAAAGGGGAAGAGTAAAAATAACTCATGCAGACAAGTGGGAAAAGCGTGCGTGTATGAGTGGTGTGGAAGTCTGAATGAGGCGAAAGCGCTGGATTACTATCACTGCAAGTTAGAAGGTCCTACGGATCGGACCTGTGAATAAGAGCCCATCGGGCGGACATAAAGGGAAGCAGTCGAGAAGACTAGTGAGAGTCTTTCCAGTTATGACTGGTGTCGGGGACGGGCCGAAGAGCCACCTCGATGAGCACAAGTGATAGGCCAGCATAGGGCCGGAGGCCATACATAGGCCAGAAGTGAGACTGTCGGGGCAGGACAGTGGAGGCACATGGAGTCGTGGCAGTCAGGCCACGGACAGGGACGTAGATATGAGAGTGACTGAGATACTATATTGTTGCCATGTTGATAGGCTAGTGAACTGATATTATGTTGTTGCCATGTTGAGGGCTATGGAAATAATAATGTGTTATTGCCCTGCTGAGGTGCTAGGGGAGTGCTAAGGTGTATGACAATAGGAAGGTGATATTGAGAGACTGCGGTGCCAGTAAATTATTAATGTGCTATTAAGACCCTGAGGGGAGAGGCTGAGGCCGAAGTGCCTTTAGGAGTGACTACCGGATTGTGGATCCGAGGGAGAGTGTGTGTGAGAATAAGGCCGTTGTACGGCAGTCATTTCAATAATATAATGTATGTAATTGCGCTATTATATGTATAATTATGTTTAATAAATGTGTGAGTCTGATGGGTTGTTTTGTTAAGTGTTAAACTTGTTTGTTCGTGATTGTCGTCCTGTCATAAACTATTACATCTCCCAGTCTGGGATTTGTGACACCTTACATATAAGGTAACTGTGTCTATGTTATTTCAAGCACTTGGCCTCTGACATGACAGAACTTCCAGTGTATGTGCAAGTCACCTGTAGAACTTTTAATGTATGTACAGGTCACCTAAAGAACTGTTACTATATGTGCAGGTCATATAGAACTTTCAATGTACGTGCATATCTCTTATAGAATTCCAATGTATGTGCAGGTCTTCTATACAACGTCCAATGTATATGCAGGTCACCTATACATCTTTCAATGTACGTGCAGGTCACCTACAGAACTTCCAATGTATGTGCAGGTCACCTCTAAAACTTTCAATGTATGCAGGTCACCTGTACGGCCAGGAATTCCGCGAATCTGTGGCCACCGCTAGTCACGTCCGCCGGAACTTGGAGTCACTAGGGGAGGGGGAGGTGGAGAGTCTGCGAGCTGCATTTCTGTCTATCCAAGAGGACCACACCTATGAGAAAATCGCCTCTTATCACGGCCACCCGGCTCTGTGTGAGCACGAGGGACGCAAAGTCGCGTGCTGTATGCACGGCATGCCTACTTTCCCAGCCTGGCATAGACTGTATGTAGAAGCTGTGAGTACATCTGACTGGGAGTTGGGTAGCTTGACGTCATTATGTTTTAATCCAACTGTAAGTTAGCTACCTCGACGTCACCATGTTCTTACCCGATTGTGAGTTCAGCTGTTTGACATGTTCTTATCTGGTCGAGAGTTAGATAGCCTGACGTCATCGTGCTCTCACGTTATCCAAATTCGGGTCAGTGACTTATTTGTATTTTTTATACTTCTTTAATCTCATTTGGGAAATTTGCCTTAGTGTCATTGCAGCCCAGTTGCAACTGGAGCAGACACGTTGTTGCCACAGTGCAGCGCCGGTCGGCGGGTTTCTTTGCGGGGTGGGGGTGGGGGTGTGGATGAGGGGGGAGGGAGGGATGGTAGGGGTACATTTTATTTAATTTTGCCCGAGCACCGGCCTGTTCGGCTTGATCTTTTCGATTTCCAACTGCCAAGGTATCTTTAACGTACGCATTGTGCATACGGGCCCTCCGAGTTTTTCGTCCTTATCGGAAAAGACTAAAGGGTGCTCCAACATACCTCCCATAGAATCAGGGACAGGAAAATATGAGAAAAATCCCAAATTTTGGACATGTTTGCACTGACCGGGATTAGAACCCGGTACCTTCGGCATGGGAGGCGAGCACCTTGCAATGATGGTCAATTTGGTAAATTCAGATCTGTGGGTGCGAAGATTAAAATTTCCAATTTGACTGGTTAACGCACCGAGTCAATTCTGCTTAGCGTCGATTTTAACTCAGTTTTGAACTTCCTGTGAATCAATCTTGTTACAGCCTCACCAGTGGGCCAGGTCTCATCAAACTCCATAGACCATAAAACCAAGGCAAAACAGACGTGACAGTAAAATGTACCATGGATCTTACATCCATCTAGTGTGAATACAATCGCATGTATTGTTTTGGGTGACAAATTTCTAGGACATCTCTCCCTGTCCGTGAAATATCTGGTTGGCATTTTTTTTTTCTGATTATTCTTTGTAAGAGAAATGAGACCATAATCATGACTATAGTCACGATGACGTCACGATGATAAATGGTCAAATGTGAAGTCGCAGTGGTTCTAACATTGTCACAGTATACTTGTCCTGTACATGATGCTCATTGTCATTCTCTTTCTAGAAATGTTTTAAGATCCGTTGTCATGCCTCAATCATTATGATAAAGTCAAAATAATATCAAAAAGAAAAAGTTGTAAGTGGCAAAGCTTCGCATAAGAAATGATACAGAATCGATACAATAAGACACTACAGAAAAAAGAAAAGCAAATCCGCAGATTTCTGTGTTTTTAAAAAAATAATATTTCCTCACCCAGTGTAATAAAGTAGGCCGTCATGCCGGTGTCCTGGTGCTGTTAGTCATTAAAGTCTGTGACGAAATGTCTTTACCTGCAGGTGGAGGAAGCCTTGTTGAATCGTGGCTCCAATGTGGCCGTACCTTACTGGGATTGGCTCAGTCCCATTACCAAACTACCAGCCCTCATCAGTGAGGCCACTTACTTCAACTCTCGCAAACAGAAATTTGAACCTAATCCTTTCTTCAGTGGGAGCATCGCTGGGGAAGACGCTGTCACCACCAGGTTGGTCCTACCCCATCCTCACGCAGGCGGCATGACAGTACAATAAATATATTTCAGTACAGCTACATGTAGTAGATTCGCTTGTCACCACTGATACTAATAAGGCGGCTCAGATGATGAAAGTGTCAAAACCTGCACTTTCGGTTTTAAAGCATGAAAGTTCGCATGTCAGTTCTTGAAACCTTTCTGGACGATCATAGTGACACAAACAGTATCACTGAGCTATATCTTAGGCCTGACCTTTACTTTAATTAGGTCATCATAACCTCCTTCATTTGTTCTACTAGCTATATGGATCAGTTTCCCCATGTTTATATAAACCAGAAATGATATAAAAATTTCCCAAAGGATTTTTGTCTTTGCTCAAATGGAAAGCGATTATTAATTATAAGACTGTGGGTTTGTAACATACAGCCTTCACCCTGGTAATGACTTGGTAACTGAGAGTTTAGAAAATACACATTTGTAATAATTTTTTATATTTATGCGCAATACAATAAAGTCAATGAATAATTCTTATTGAATTTATTTTCGTAGGGACTGCACCAGCCAGTTCTTAACTAGGATTTAGCTCAGCATGCTTTGTATGATGTCTCTCTCTTGTCCATTTCTGACTTTTGTGAAATATTTGAACTGATCTATTGCGCCCACCAGAGATCCACAACCCCAGCTCTTCAACAACGAATACTTCCTGCAACAAGCCCTCTACGCTCTAGAACAAGACAATTTCTGCGACTTTGAAATTCAGTTCGAGATTTTGCACAACGCTCTGCATTCCTGGCTGGGTGGACGCGCGGAGTTCTCCATGTCTTCATTGGATTACTCAGCCTTTGATCCCGTGTTTTTCCTGCACCACTCAGCTACAGACAGGTAATCCTTGCACCTGCACGTTAGCATCATTCCCTGTCTGTCTGACCTCAGACCACCATAGCTTTCGAGCATTTTTATATGTTCTTATTCATTTTAAATCAGATGGATTAAAATTGAAACATTCAGTGTAAGTACAAAATATCTGAGCAGTTCAAGCAATTGAAGATACTTTTGTCATGGCCTATCTCTTATGGTCAAAGAAACTGTACTTATGTGCTTTAATAATTATACTACACGTATGATTACATTTTACAAAGTGACATATTTAGTCATGATTTTACGCTATACTAGGATTGTTTTTTTTACAGTTTGTTGTCTCCGTTAGATAAAGCATCCGTGAGTCCAACTAATTACATTAGGTAACCATCCCCATATGCACAGGTTAATTTCCTTTCTACGCTGGAAGCAAACTTATACAGACACAGCGTAGAGGTAACTCTAAGTTACAAGCAATGAGAAACACCATGTATCAATCTGTCATTGTTTTGCAATCATCCAAGAGCTACAATAAGACTAACAATTAATGTCATAAGCCAAAAATTCTGGATCTAATTTGATTTTACTTGCTGATCAGACTGTGGGCTGTCTGGCAAGAGCTGCAAAGATACCGAGGTCTGCCCTACAACGAAGCTGACTGTGCCATCAATCTAATGCGTGTACCTCTGCAGCCTTTTGTTGAGGCAAATACGAGTGTCTCAGTGCTAACTCTCAAAAACAGGTATGTAATGGTATAAGCTGGCCTCAGTCATAACTGTCAGGGAAACATACACGCGAGCGTGCACACACACAAACACACACCGAATGAAGAAAGAGAGAGAGAGAGAGAGAGAGAGAGAGAGAGAGAGAGAGAGTTCTTTGTACTAACATTATGTGCTTGATAGTCGACCAGCCGATACCTTTGACTACCGGAACCACTTCCACTACGAATACGACACCCTGGAGTTCCACGGATGGACGATACAGCGATTAGACAAGGAGTTGAAGCGGCGGAAGAAGCATGATCGTGTCTTCGCCGGGTTCCTGCTGCACAACATTGGCATGTCTGCTGCCATCACTATCTACATCTGTGTACCCACTGGGCGTCTGGGGAGACAGAGCTGCGATCACAAGGTAATTCTGTCTGATTTCTGAACGTCATCGAAGACAGAGGTAGTGTTTGTTTGTTTGTTTTCCTTCCCTAAGGGGCCGCGCGCACTATTCCGTTTCGCCTGCTGCACGGCGTGCAAATGCAGATTTTTGCTTGCTTGGCAAAGAGTTTACCGTGCTGCACACCACGCGAAAAATTGCTTGCATTGAACGGGTGGTTAATTTAACATAGTGCGCGCCGGGCCTTAATACAAGTTTTGTGGCATTGACGTATGGATGTTTTTTGACCGACATTTGTTAGAGATTTTTTTGTTTGTTTTGACTATGGATATTTGACCTACCTCAGGCAGAGGAATTCTCTAACCTGAATGGCAAGCTGGAAATACCACGGAAGACAGAAACGGTGTTTGAGTGTTTGTTTTCCTTCCTTGAAATACATTTTTGTGAACTGACGTATGGAAGCTTTTTGACCTACATTTGTGTGAGAGAGGTTTTTGTGGCATTGGCGTGTGCATGTTTTTTTTACCTACATTTGTGTTAGGCTAGTGACATACTATGCCGCGTGCTGTTGCGGTTTGCCGTTCCCGCGCGCGGCAGCTGCAAACCGCGTAAGTTTGAACCTGACATACTATGAGCGGCAAACCGCCCTCCAGTGCGTTTTTCTCAGTGTTGTTCGGTCATCACCGTAGGATGGATGTGGCAAATTTTATTAAAATTGCAACTTTGTGTGCTGCTGAAAGCGAAGGGCCCCTGGATGCTCCTGGACGAGCCCGGACCTGCTCCGTTCACCCCTATAACCATGGCAGAGATCCTTTCCCTCGTTTTTACGCAAATATTAGAAACCACAACGATAAATTCTTCACCTATTACCGAATGTCTATACCAAGTTTTGATCACTTGCTCGAAGTGCTACGTCCTGCAATCACTAAGTCAGAAACTTCTTTTGGAAAACCAATATACTGCAGAGAAAAGGCTGACCATCACCCTCAGGTAAGGTTATTTTATCTACGCAAATAGTGAATATTTAGTTGATACTATAGCTTTTTGAGTATAAGAATACATTATAACAAGATTATTTTACCTAGAAATTCCATAAAACAAAATAACATGGCTTTCAATACCGTTTATTTAAAGAAACTCAAAATGTAACATCAGACATAAGAAAGAAAGGCTGTCACCCACTCGGTTCATTGAATTGATATGCTATCAAATCAAAGAAACATAACATTGTCAAATAAAAACAACATACACAACTGATTTTTTTTGCCATTTCTAATTCATTGGGGATTGGGTGAAGGGGTGCAGCGACTCGCTATAGAACCTGTCGGGGATGCACTTGTTGAATAACAATCATTAGTACTGGTATTATTGGACCAAAATTGTTGTGGATCCCCTCCAAGACACTGAGGTTGGTAATAGTTTTGTGAGTAGAATTGTTGCGAGGAGGTCGGACGAGAGGTTAAATACAAATTTTGAAAAAAATTCGCTACGTGTGTCCTAAATTCCCACTTTTTTGCTGTAGTTAGGTTTTTGTAATCTGGGAGTAGGGACATCAAGTACGACTTGTCTGCATCTTCTGGATCGTTCTGTGGTGACTGAATTGTCTTTGCTGCATGGTCCAGGCTGCTAAGGAGGGATGCCTGAAAAGGGGTCATCTTTGATGGCTGGCTTGGTTTTTTGAAGACCCTCTTTCGGCCGCTTTGTGGAGAGTCGATGGATGAGGTTGACATTAATGAATCCTCTTGATCATCCAGTATCGCGGACTCATCAGGATCTGGATCAGCCGTGTTGTCATCTTCGTAGTTGCCACTTGTACTAGAAAGAAACAATTATGCAAAGTTATACCCGCAATCTCTACTCATATGAAGAATTAATAATAATAATAATATTATAATAAATGAATTTATAACGCGCCAGAATCCACAGAAAGCGCTCGGTGGAGCTTAGTCAATGTTATCAAATGACTTTTTACAATACTACAGAATGTAAAGAGTGAGAAGCTATGCCTGCTGCCTATTACTGGCGCTACGAATTACTAACACTTGGTGTTCTTTAACCTACAAATTTGGCCCGACTGACCACATCAAATCAGCAAGGGATGTTTAACGTGCACAACAGGTGTTATGATGTACATAGTGGACGGTGTCATGGTGTAAGTACTATAATTGCCGTGCTGGGTCACGACTTGCAAGGAGTTGATTTTTCACGGTCTCGTTGATTATAACCAGCGTAATTTGTCCTTGAACTGTTCTCGTGAACAGTTTGTTTTTGAAACACTTTTTCTTAGAGATGGAAAGAAAGTGGGGCGAGATAGAATAAATGGATAAGTTAGGAGTGACAGTGCAATTCTCGACCCCGTGATTTTGATGAACACTTAGAAGGGAAGAGAAGGGGTGAATAAGGATAGATAAGTTTAAGACGCTTAGTCGCGTTCAGAAATTCGTACATAAAATGTAGAAAGCACGAGGGTTTAAAGATTTCAGTAATTGTTTTGACATTTTAAATTGACCTTGTCTGTTTTTAGTACAAGGCCGTGACCAACTCCCACGTAGAATATATTAATACTGCGAGATGAGCTCGCATGGATGCACCAATCAAATCTAGGGATTTGGACGGTAATTTGCAGGTGGCTGCACAGTATCAAAGTGTAGCCATACCTATGTCCATTGTTACGAGTTGGGTATTAAGGAATTATAGGTGTTACGACTGCATTTAAAAATCGAGAGGTTTTTAGGAATTACTCATTCATACCATGCCACATACTAATAACAATCTGAATTTTTGTATCAACAGACCTGCAGGGCCACAAATTTATTTACTTATTATTCCCTAACAATTTCGTCTAGCTCTTACATATTAAAAAGACAACATCAGCAGCATCAAATGAAAATCCAATACTATGTCACTAGAAGTCTCCTCTAGATTCCTAAAAGATTATATCATTCTGTCTCACTCACAATTTAAGTATTACTTATCTAGTTCTCAGATATAGTCTGCCTACTATCTAACAAATAATATTCTAATGTCTCAGACGACAATGTTATCTCAGTTATTTGTGCCTACCGCTTATAATGGATCAAACTCGTCAATACAAACTGACGTAGTTAAGTTAGATCTAGATCTGCTCTAGGATGGGCTGGCAATCCCCAGCCTCATCCAGACACATCAATTTCAATTTACAAATGTGTATGCCAGACATTCATGCTAGATCTAGTTGCAAGTTAATATACATCGTAGTCTTGCATTCTTCGGTAGCACTGCTACTGGAAAATTAAGGTCAGCTTCACGTTCCTTGTTGAATCAACAGGCAGACACTTACACTTGGTCCCTGATCCGAAAATCAGGGAACCGTAGATAACAGCAGTGGATAATTTTCACAAATAGCATATGGTCTCATTTCAGTGTCTATACTGGACATAGACATGAATATAACAGTCTTCTGATTCTTCTGGCCGAATCCCGCCGACCGCCTGCACAGATGGATATTTCTGCATGGAGTAAAGAACATCAATATGGCTACGCTTATATACTGTGCGGCCAGCTGCAAATTACCGTCCAAATGCCTGGATTTGATTGGTGCATCCATTCCGAGCTCAGCTCGTAGTATTAATAGATCTACATGGAAGTCGGTCACGGCCTTGTACCAGAAACAGACAAGGTCGAATTAACATGTCAAAACCATTACTAAAATCTCTAAACCCTCGTGCTTTCTACGTTTTATGTACGAATTTCTGACCGTGACTAAGCGTCTTAAACTATCTAACCCTATTCACCCCTTCTCTTTCCCTGTTAGAGTTCATCAAAATCACGGGGTCGAGAATTGCACCGTCACTGCTAACTTATCCATTTATTCTATCTTGCCCCACTTTCTTTCCATCTCTAAGAAAAAGCGTTACAAAAACAAACTGCCCATGAAAACAGTTCAAGGACACTTACGCTGGCTATAATCAACGAGACCGTGAAAAAAACACGTCTCTTCAAATCGTGACCCAGCACGGCATTTATATTACTTAAACCCTGACATCCCCCACCCCAGTGGAAATTTTAAGAAAAATTTACACGATAGGATCCAAGAAACCACAAAGTTATTGTGGTGGGGGCTGAAGTACTACTGTAGAAAAGACAGCTTTAAGCTTAAGAACAAAAAATCTAACTAAGAACGTGCATATTGGATGGACAAAAAGCATACAATTATTGATGCCACGTTCTATAGAATCTATTCTATCGAAACATTCTTACTGCACCCAATCAAACTTCTCAGGAACATCTATAATAACAAATGAGTATATCACTGTATACTGGTGGATTAAAGTATAACTATTATCAAACGATGAAGCCTTACTGAAGGAATAGGATCATAATTATCTAGTCAACACATAATTGCTGCTTATATACACATTCACACACAATATATTGTTAATTAAAATACTGTGGTATCCAATGGCAGCAGTAGCTCTGGTAGCTTGGTTTGCCATGTCTCCATCTCATTGACCCGCTGACAAGGGCGTCAGGTTTGTCAGAAGTTCAGGTCACAGTCCGGAATGACGCTGGTGGAAAGAGGATATTCACAAAAAAGGATTGTAAAACTGGTTCATAAAGTAATGAACAAGATAAATGTGAATCCATCCACCGTCTAGAATTGAGGGGGACAAGCACTATCCAACCCCAATACAAGACACAACACTCTTTAATAGGGGACTAAATTAGACGTGACAAAACATCAGCTTGGGAATTGTCACCCCCAGGGATAGACCGGATAACAAACCTGTATTCCTGGAGTGCAAGACTCCACCTCGTTAATCGAGCATTTTTAGCCCTGTTAGCCTTTAAGAATAACAACGGACGATGGTCCGTTTCAATTATAAACTCGGACATGAGTAGATATCGCGAAAATGCGTTTACAGCAAAAATGATAGCGAGGCACTCTCGCTCGATAATTGCATAGCGGCATTCCCTATCTAGCAACTTGCGGCTGGCGTATAGACATGGCCGCAAGGTATCGTCTCGTTCCTGTAATAACACAGCTCCCAATCCCTTGTCCGACGCATCAGTGCGGACAATAAATATTTGGTTTATATCTGGAAGTATGAGAATGGGGGAAGTGGAAAACAGTCGTTGAACGGTACGAAGTGTATCAGCACATTCGGTTGTCCATTTCACTTTATTAGGAAAATTCTTTCTTGTGAGGTCCGACAACGGAGCTGTAAGCGAAGAAAAATTTGGAATGAATTTCCTATAATAGTTAAGAAAGCCCAATAAACTACGAACTTCTTTCTTAGTTCGAGGAGGTTGGAGCTTTAAGATGGTAGTTATCTTCTTGTCATCAGGGGTCTGAACGCCGTGGGCAATTGTATGGCCCAGAAAATTAATTTCATTATATCCTAAAAACACCTTACTGGGTTTCGCCGTAAGGCCAGCTCGACGAAGAGCAATAAAAACTTGTCGTAGGGCTGCGAGGTGGCCCGACCAATTGGTTTCATAAATACAAATGTCGTCAAAATACGACAATACGGAATTCATATTCTGGAGCAATATTGTCATCATACGGGCGAAAGTGGCAGGGGCTGTAACTAATCCGAAAGGCATATAGCGCCACTGCATAAGACCCAACGGGGTCTGAAAAGCGGTATATTGCTTGCTATTCTCATCAAGCGGAATTTGCCAATAGCCTTTGGAAAGGTCAATTTTAGAAAAAATCGTTGCCCTCGCTAAGTGAGCAAAAAGATTCTCCTGGTTGGGAATCGGTTCAGCGTCATATATCGTAACCTCATTAAGTTTACGATAGTCAATACAAAAACGCACTGTATCATCTTTTTTTTTCACTAAGACGATGGGTGAGTTATATGGACTCGTCGATCGCTCTATCACTCCCAGGTGAAACATGTTACGTACCTCGGATATTATAGTCTCCTGTGCGTGCAGCGGACGCGGGTATGGTTTAACAAAGACGGGTATATCCGTCTTTAATCTTATAACATGCTGTACCAAAGAAGTATTACCTGGTAGATCAGTAAAGACTGTAGGAAACTCGTTAAGCAAATCTCTTATATCTTGTCTTTGCGATTCAGACAGATCTGGATTTATATTTACATCCGACGTATTTTCAGAAGATTGCAGTGCGGGGATTGAATGCTCTATCTTAATAGGATCATCATCGTCAACTGAAACTAAGGCCGCATTGGCCTGAGCAATCACATTTCGGCGATTATTCTGACGATTATCATCGTCGGACAGGTACTGCTTTAACATATTTATATGGAAGATTTTGTCCTGTCCCCGAATCTTGATAAGATAATTTACTCGAGAAAGTCTCTTTAGGACTTTAAAAGGTCCCTTCCATGTAAGAAGGAGTTTATTTTTCGTCTCCGGAAGGAGAACAAGAGTTTGATCTCCGACGGCCAAGGTTCGCAATCGGCTACCTTGATCACGATATAGTTTATAAAGACTGCATGCGCAGCCGAAGATTTTTGTGCGAGCTGACATGCGTTAAGAATTCGATGGCGCAAGTCTACAACGTATTGATATGCGGACCGCGTATCGTTGTCGTCGGTGTCTGATCCGGCGAATAAATCATGGAGTATGGCCATTGGACCACGCGGCTTGCGACCATACAATAATTCGAAGGGGGAAAAACCCGTCGATGCGTTCGGTAGTTCTCGGTATGCAAAGAGAATAGCGGGGAGTTGTCGATCCCAATCACTCGGCTTGTCGGCCGAAACTCGCGCAAGCATAGCTTTCATGGTAGCATTCCACCGTTCACAGCAGCCATTAGACTGTGGGTGGTATGGAGATGTCAATCTTTGTTTAATCCCGACCAATTCCAAGACTTTCTTAAAAAGCTCAGAGGTAAACTGTGGACCTCTGTCCGATAAAATTTCAACGGGAAATCCAAGACGCGAAAAAATAGTAATAAGCGCTTCAGCCACATGATCGGCTGAAATGTCTTTTAGTGGAATGGCCTCTGGCCAACGGGTTGCGTAGTCAATGACAGAAAGTATAAAACGATGTCCTCTGTCTGACTTGTGTAGAGGCCCAACTATATCTACGGCAACGCGCTCAAATGGTCTGGAGACCATAGGCATCTCCTGCAGAGGAGCCCGCGATGCTCTCCCTTTAGGAGTACGTCTCTGACATACGTCACATGTTGATACGAACCGGTTTACATCTGCGTAAATACTGGGCCAAAAAAATTGCGATAGTATTCGAGACTTAGTTCTGGCCTTTCCTTGGTGACCTGCCAAGGAAGTGTCATGCGCGAGACGAATAATATCGCGACGAAAAGATCTTGGTACTACAAGCTGCATAACGACCTCTCGCTTATTCCGAAAATTACGATATAATAAGTCATCTTTAATAAGAAACTTAGAGGTATCCGGCGCTGTAGGATCAACTTTAGTAAACAAATGTTTCAATGTGGGGTCTGAATGTTGCTCATCATGGAATGCACTAGACGTTATGTTTACTTCAATAGTAGGGTTACTCAATGCACTGTCTGCTCGTCGACTCGATTGTAGGCGTGTTGTCGCACAAGCAACACTCTCCTCCTCAGTCCAAATTTCCAAGTTACCGATAGGAAACTTATTTACTTGAGGTACATTCCCTATGATTAAATCAGCCACTGGATTAGGCAGTACACATGCGGTAACAATACCTGTGAGAAAAGGTGTATCAATATAAACTTCTGCAAGACGGAATCGCTCTACAGATCCGCCAAAAGTAATACAAGTTACATCTTTATCCAAAAATTGTGTTGGACGGACTAGTGACTGTCGAACGCCGATAGTCGTGCATCCGGAGTCACGTAGAACGGAAGCGCGAATCGCGTTCACGCGGCCCTGGTAAAATGTTAATTCCCCCAGTTCATGTAGGGCAGACATGACTGGAATAGCTTTTGATTGTCATGAAGATTCAGAATGACCGTCAGTTTCATAAGGTGTAGATTTAACAGAGCAGGCATTTGCCGCTTCCATTTTCACGTTACAAAATTTTTGTATGTGGCCTACCCTATTACACCTAAAACACATAATACGATGAGGATCGTTTCCACGATAAGGAAGACTCTGCGGTCTATCATAATCATGATTATTATCAAAATGCACTCGTCGCGGCGGTCCCTGAGGCCGGTTATATTGTTGGCCTGGATAGTTGCCACGATAATATGGACGAGGCTCGTAAAAAGAATAGCTCTGGTATCCTCGACGCGGGGATAAATTACTTCGATTCGAAAATCCCTCTGTCTAAAAAAAGGCGGCTCTGATTGAGAGCGCGGATTTGGGGCCTGACGACGAGTCGGCCTTGAACGATCGTGTCCGGTTGGCGCTCCTTTGCCCACGTTGGCATAACACGGTGCTGTAGTTGAAGGCTTTGCCAAAGGACGATTTGGGTGGGCGGACGCATAACGTTCCGCGCACGTTGTGATTTCTTCAGAGGATGTCGGTGCCCTCTCTTTAAGGTGGGCAACCAAATCGGAATGACATGCCGTATAGATTTGGTCTTTTAAGACCAAATCATAAAGTTGGGAATAATTTCCGGTAGTCACATTCGCGAGCTCGATCCAGCGATCTAAGTAATGTTTCAGCCGATTCACATAAGTTGAGAAATTTTCAGATGGCTCAGGTTTACATGAGCGAAATCTCTGATGAAAGCCATCCTCGGTATGCTGGAATCGCTTAAGCAGTGCTGTTTTAAGCTTGTCATTGTCGTTGGCATCCTCTACTTTGAGGCTATGAAATACTTCTAGAGCCTTACCTGTTAGTAAATTAGACAGGCATGAACTGTACATCGCCTGCTGCCATCCGACGCATTTAGCGTGTAGCTCGAACCGATGCAAATATGCGTCGATCCGGTCGAGTTTTTCATTAAACGCCGGAAGTTTTGGTTTCTTAGCATACGTATTGCTGGCAGCAGTGGGGGCCACAAGCGATTCTCGCTCTAACTTCTTTATTGCGAGTTCATGCTCTCTTTTTTCTCTCTCTACAGCCTCTTTTTCTCTCTCTCTTGCTTCTTTTTCTCGTTCTCTTTCTCTTTCCTTTTCTCTCTCTCTTTCTTTTTCTCTTTCTCTTTCTCTTTCTTCTTTTTCTCTCTCTCTTGCTTCTTTTTCTCTTTCTTTTTCTCTTGCTGCTACCCGATCCTCACGATCTCGGTCTTGCTGTACTTGTCGTTCGCACCACGAGGCTCGTTCTTCTTCTGGTATACCCAGAGCTTTGGCAGAGTCAATGTATTTGAGAAACTCGGCCATGATATGTTAAAATCTGTAATTAGTAAGTATTTACCTACTGTTACGGTATATCGCGGTATCAATTATATTATGTCTAACAGTTATTCTCTGTTAATATTAATTCAGTGTCTTACGTTAGCACTGCTTCACGAAAAGAACGTTCTATCTCTCTCTGTAAATTGCAGGCAGTGTCTCTTCCACTGCAAAAACTTTATCTCTCTCTCTCTGAATATGAATTCTAGTAAGGCAGTGCCGTCTATCCGTTGCTCCCACTGCAGTAAAATATATATATCGCCTTTAATGCGACAAATTAGTGTATTGAGTGATCACTCTCAAAATTTATGTCTGTCTCAACGCGACGAACCAGTGTCCTCTGTTATCACTGTCAAAAATGTATCGCTCTCTCAATGCGACAAATCAAGAATATATCTCTCTCTTCTTAAAACGCGCACACGCAGTGTCTTCTGTTAGCACTGCAAAATTATTCTCTCTATATTCGACGTGAAATTATCACGTGATCAAAAAATTATTATTTCTCTCTCTCATATATCAATACCAGATTACAATTCAACGTGGTTTTAGCACGTGAAACACCTCAGGCATATATTGTAAACATAGCAATGTTAGTATACTAGTTTAAAGTTTATAAGGAAGAAAAAAAAAATACAATAAACAGGACGCTAGACTCACAAGTAATACGAACGATAACAGACCCTACAAGTCCTAACCTATATTACAGAAAGTTTAAGAAGAAGACAGGAGAGACATCTTCCTAAAAAATGTAAGGAAGGAAAAGAAACGCCACAATCTATACGAATAATGGATCCCTAATAGAACTATTCACAGTGAAGCAAATCCCCCCGAGTTATCAATAGCCACCAAGGCACTCCAATATCCTTCGAAATGGCAAAGAAGATATGCTAAACTATGACCCCAACCAACCTCCCGCTCTTAAACTAAACATATAGTAAATGGTAAAAAGCCTGGAACACAGAGCGGAAAGTACGTCGCCCTCCTCAAGACTGTCAAATAGATGGTTCACTTATCTTTCTTTTTGAGGAATTCAGATGGTAGATATCCTCAAACCATAGCTCGCTCCAAGCCCAAAAAAATGCGTTTCTGTCTGAGGTAGATCTGTAAGGTGGATGGTGTCCCTCGCCGGTGTCGTCGGGTCAATGGGATGATGAGTTCACCATATGAAATTGAAGCAAAATGTTACATTAATACAAATTGCCTATAATCTATAATAAAAGGACCTGAAAACACAATGTTATAATAGTACAATATTAAATAATGGGATAAAATACAATAGATTTTATAATAATTTACCTAAATGGCATGGCGTTATTTAAGTTCTTTAAGGGGTCCCTCTCCAGTGTTACGAGTTGGGTATTAAGGAATTATAGGTGTTACGACTGCATTTAAAAATCGAGAGGTTTTTAGGAATTACTCATTCATACCATGCCACATACTAATAACAATCTGAATTTTTGTATCAACAGACCTGCAGGGCCACAAATTTATTTACTTATTATTCCCTAACAATTTCGTCTAGCTCTTACATATTAAAAAGACAACATCAGCAGCATCAAATGAAAATCCAATACTATGTCACTAGAAGTCTCCTCTAGATTCCTAAAAGATTATATCATTCTGTCTCACTCACAATTTAAGTATTACTTATCTAGTTCTCAGATATAGTCTGCCTACTATCTAACAAATAATATTCTAATGTCTCAGACGACAATGTTATCTCAGTTATTTGTGCCTACCGCTTATAATGGATCAAACTCGTCAATACAAACTGACGTAGTTAAGTTAGATCTAGATCTGCTCTAGGATGGGCTGGCAATCCCCAGCCTCATCCAGACACATCAATTTCAATTTACAAATGTGTATGCCAGACATTCATGCTAGATCTAGTTGCAAGTTAATATACATCGTAGTCTTGCATTCTTCGGTAGCACTGCTACTGGAAAATTAAGGTCAGCTTCACGTTCCTTGTTGAATCAACAGGCAGACACTTACACTTGGTCCCTGATCCGAAAATCAGGGAACCGTAGATAACAGCAGTGGATAATTTTCACAAATAGCATATGGTCTCATTTCAGTGTCTATACTGGACATAGACATGAATATAACAGTCTTCTGATTCTTCTGGCCGAATCCCGCCGACCGCCTGCACAGATGGATATTTCTGCATGGAGTAAAGAACATCAATATGGCTACGCTTATATACTGTGCGGCCAGCTGCAAATTACCGTCCAAATGCCTGGATTTGATTGGTGCATCCATTCCGAGCTCAGCTCGTAGTATTAATAGATCTACATGGAAGTCGGTCACGGCCTTGTACCAGAAACAGACAAGGTCGAATTAACATGTCAAAACCATTACTAAAATCTCTAAACCCTCGTGCTTTCTACGTTTTATGTACGAATTTCTGACCGTGACTAAGCGTCTTAAACTATCTAACCCTATTCACCCCTTCTCTTCCCCTGTTAGAGTTCATCAAAATCACGGGGTCGAGAATTGCACCGTCACTGCTAACTTATCCATTTATTCTATCTTGCCCCACTTTCTTTCCATCTCTAAGAAAAAGCGTTACAAAAACAAACTGCCCATGAAAACAGTTCAAGGACACTTACGCTGGCTATAATCAACGAGACCGTGAAAAAAACACGTCTCTTCAAATCGTGACCCAGCACGGCATTTATATTACTTAAACCCTGACATCCATTACTCCATACAGAAAACTCCAATCTGTGCAGGCGTCTTCACGATTCTGCCTGAAGAATCCTAAGTCTGTTCGATGTCATGTCTAGTCCACTATAGACATTTGAGATGAAGCCATATGCTTGAATGAGATATGCCCACTGCTATTGTCCACTGTTCCCTGGTTGTTTCTAACACCAGGGACCAAGCGTAAGTGTTTGTCCATTGATGACTCAACAATGAACGAGGAGCTGAACATAAGTTATCCACTAGGACAGGATTGCCGCATATACTAGGAGCGCTACCCAAGAATGCAAGACAAAGATTTATATTGACTTGCAATTAGTATGAATGTATGGCATACACATCTGTGAATTGGGGTTGATTTGTCTGGATGAGGCTGGGAATTGCCAGCCCATCCTAGAGTAGATATCTAGACTTGGCTACGTCAGCTTATATTGACGAGCTCGATCCATTATAAGCGGTAGGCACAAATAGCTGAGATGACATCGTCGCCAGAGCCAATATTAGTGTATTGATTGATATATAGTAGGCAGACCAGATCTGAGAGATATATAATTGGTACTTAAATTGTTAGTGAGTCAGAATTATCGTAATATTATAGGAATCTAGAGAAGACTTCGAGTGACATATTATTGAATTTAGATTTGATGCTGCTGATGTTGTCTTTACTATGTAATAGATCTAGACAAAATTGTTAGGGTAATTAATGTAATTAAATTTGTGGCCCTGCAGGTCTGTTTATGAAACTTATTCAGATTGTTCTTAGTGTGTGGCATGGTACGAAAGATTAAATATTAAATACCTCTCGATTTAAATGCAGTCATAATACCATCATTGAGAAGACCCTCTTCATAACAGCTAGAGGGGACTTTAGTCGAGTCTCGTAACACTGGAGGGCACTATCACCCAGTCCAGATTCGTAACAGACGGGGCTTTTCCAAAAAAAAACATGCTGCACTGACGGGGGTTCTAGACCATTTGCATGTGAGGCGGACACACTACCTCTCAGCCACCAGCGACCAGAGATATATGTGCATAGGTTAAGAAATTAAAGAAACAAGTTTGGACTATACTCTAGATTTTACCTTCTTTTTTCGGAGCTGGTACGAAGGAACGTCAGAGCTTCAGAATGGACATATTTTTTTTTCTTTGAGGCACAGTCTCCACTCTTTGTTTGAAGGGATTTGAACATTGAATCCCTCATGTTCTTCCATTTCGCCTTCAGATTGTTCACTGTAAGAAGTGAAAAATAAGTTTGAGTATAAAACACGAAGACGATGTTTTCATAAGTCTAAATTTACATTCAAAGAGTACACTTATATACGGTTGTTTAGGTTAGGTAAAAGTTTGGGTTTGTAACTCTTCTGTAATTTTTCCCAAAAACTATTTTCATGTTATATAATACCTGTGGATTGAATGAAAAAAATTTTATACCCTCTTCTGTTCTTCCGCAGATACCTGGCTACGGGGAATTCCTTCACGGCTCTTCAATTTGAATTCAATAATGGAAGAAGTACCATTGCTCAGATAGTTTTTTAAACATGTGAAGCAATCTGGATTCTTTTGAAAGATATTGAAATGCCCGAAGTAACTACTGAAGATTGGTATAGCATTGCCGAGGCTTATGAAAAAAACACTAATTTCCCGAATTGTTTAGGAGCCATTGATGGGAAGCACATTCGTTGTATGAAGCCTCGCAGTTCTGGTTAAAAATTCTTCAACTACAAAAAATTTTTTTCAGTGGTTCTAATGGCTGTTGCTGACTCTAACCTTCGATTTGTCTCTATCGACGTGGGGTCGTACGGCCAAGAAGGTGATTCGACTGTTTTTCGAAACAGTGTTTTCGGATCAAAATTATACTCGGAACAACTCTATATCCCACAACCGAAGCTCTTACCTGGCACTAATGATGACCCTCAACCATTTGTTTTTATTGGAGATGAAGCGGGAACTTGATTCTCGTAAACGAGTTTACAATTACAGACATTCAAGAGCTAGACGTTCAGTGGAATGTGCATTCGGTTTATTGGCGAATAAGTGGCAGATTTTCCACAAACCAATCATGGTTAGACCTGATTTTATAGATTCTATTGTCAAAGCATGTTGTATATTACACAATTTTGTCAGACGAAAGGATGGTGTCAATTATTATGACGAAGCTCAGGAGTCCCCATTCCGTGATGTCACTAGCACCGGGCCGGCTCCTCGTGTTTTAGGAATTCAAGTTCGGGATTATTTTGCTGACTACTTTGTTGGAGTGGGTGCTGTTCCATTCCAAGACAAATACGAGTATTGAAATAATTGTACCTCTGAAAATGTAAATAAATGCTAATACTTACATTTCTTTGTTTGTTCTTCCTTGCTGAGGGAATCCCATTCTTCGTAGACTCCAGTAGCTACAGTTACCCAGGCTTTATCTTTTGCAATTCTATCTTTATACTGCTCACAACCCTTGTCCCAGATAGCAGGCTGTTGCTCCACCATACTAATAATAACTTCCGCAGACATATTCGAAAAGTTCACAATATCTGAATATTATTTCTGAAAAAAAGAAACAGGACTGTGCGAGAAACGAAGTGCACCTGGTGATTGCACTGCAATAAAAATCCCGCCGCGGCGAGCGGGATAGTATGTCACTAGCCATAGCCTAACATGTGTTGTCTCTGAAAACCGCTCCCGCGCGCGGTTGCGGTTCTCATTTTCCCGCCGACAGGCGCGGCAGAAAAAAATCAGACAGCGGCAACCGCTCCCGAGCGCGACGACGGTTTATCTAGTATGTCAGCAGTTTGCCGCGTCTAGTATGTCACTACACTTAGAGATGTTTTTGTGAACTGACGTATGGAAGTTTTTTTTTACCTTACTTTGTATCAGTGATGTTTTGTGGCATTGACGTATGGGGATGTCTTTTGTCCCATATTAAGTTACAGATGTTTTTATGGCACTGACCTGTGGATGTTTTTTGACCTACATCAGGCAGGGGAATTCTCTATCCTGGGTGGCAAGCTGGAAATGCCGTTTACCTTTGACCGCCTGTACAAGTACGAGATTACCGACACCGTCCGTGAACTGGGTCTGCCCCTGAACACAGCGGCCAACTTCCAGGTGAAGGTCAAGATCACAGCTAATAATGAGAGTGTCCTCAGCTCCGACATTTTAGCCCCACCGACCATCATATTTGAACGAGGGACACGTGAGTGTTGATATTTTATCTTTTTCATTCTTCTTCTCGTTATCGTCATCTTTTTGTCTTTCCTTTTTAAGCTTCATCTTCCTCCTTATTTTGTCCCTGATCTGGGTCATCTACTGTGGCATCGCTGTTCTCTTGCTTTCTGTACTATTTTGTTATCGCTGTGCAGATGTGACTGGACTGTAGAGCCTTTGACTGCACACAAAATGCTTTCACTAACGTCTGCTCCAGGAATGAAATCCTTGGTATTTGTGGTTTGTCCGTGAAGACAATTGGACTGGTAAAATCTGGACCTTGCTATGTGTTCTATTTTTTGTTTAGTCACTCCAGTAATTACAGTTAGTTCAGTTGGTATTTTTTTTTCTCTTTCTTTACTAGGAGCGGAATCAATATGGATTTTTTTCGAAACTGTCTCAAATTTGTTTGAACTTTTGTGTGGGCTCATAATTCCAACTAAATCTTACGGAAATGATTTTTGTTGTTTTTTAATAGGTTAGGCCGTAGCCTTATTTTGAGTTTGCTTCTTTCCCACATAGCAGCACATGCCATAGCACATGCCATTGGACCAAATTGTTAAAAACATCAACAAGAACAAAACAGTTCCACGGTCTTCATTTGTGTGAAATACTAAAATATTTTTTCACCTCAAAAGGGAAAACGATCGGTAAAGACTCAGAGAACAATACTCCACGTTTCCGACTAAAATAAGCATGTGTTGAACAGTAACAACAACAATAATAATAATAATAATAATAATAATAATAACAATAACAATAATAATATTAAAGCTAGAAGCGTCACTAATCTCCTTTTAGATGCGAGACGAAATCTGTATGGATTTTTCGGCTCGTACGTCACTAGAAAAGAGATCAACTCCCTGGGTCCCCGTGAAAAGCTGTCTTTAGTGACCGCCTTGCGTGCAGTACAAGCGGACGACTCCCCTGACGGGTTTCAGTCCATCGCCTCCTTCCATGCCCTGCCGCCCCTGTGTCCATACCCCAATGCCAGTATACGGTAAAGCAATGTTTTGTGTGGTGATGTTACGGATAGTTTACCTCAGGGCATGGCTATTGCATACATTTTTCTAATTTGTTACCAGTATCATTCTTGGTCGTCACCATCACCATTATCGTCGTCTTCTTCGCCATAGACGTCGTCGTCATCATCAATATCACCATCATCACCAACAACATCATCATCATCGTATTCGTTATGAACATCATCATTATCATCGTCGTGGTCGTCATCATCATTGCCGTCGCCTTCATCCTCGTCATCATCATCATCATCATCATCAACATCATCATCAGCGTCACGTCGTCGTCGTCATCGTAGTCGTGCTCATTATCATTAGTATGCACATCAGCATTTTCTTCTCTGTCATCTTCTTTTAAACATTCGTTAATCTTTCATATTCTCATGAATGATGCTCCAGACATGCTTGCTGTATCCATGGCATGGCCACTTTCCCCCAGTGGCACCGCCTCTACACAGTCCAGATGGAGGATGCCCTGCGACGTCATGGGTCACTAGTGGGCATGCCCTACTGGGACTGGACTCGGGAGCTGGACTCTCTGCCCCGCTTCCTGACTGTCTTGACCTACGTTGACCCCTACACCAATGTCACCTATATCAATCCATTCAACGAAGCTAAGATCGAGTTTGAAGGCGTGGATGTAGAGAGAGACATTCAGGTAGGTATGGTGACGGCTGAAGACACTGGCGGCGACAGTGTCCCTGAATAAACAGCTGAAGAGCTTTCTTAGTTCCACAAAAAGCCGCAACAGAGATGTTTATCAGTGAGCAAATACTATTTTGCTTGCATCTTGAGACTGTAAAAAAAATCAGCTCTTTCAAGTTGCTCTACACTACAAATAAATAACAGTCCTGGCTTAGTGTCTTTTGGCACATGGGACAGTGCACCCGCTGATCTTTGTGCACGGCTATGACTATAAAAAAAAGTGGCCCGTTCTTACCGCCCTTACCGAGAGTGGCTGAGGTAGGAAATCAAAACCAAAAAGCAATTTTTGGAAGCAATTTCTCACCCCACCCGCCTCCGACCGTCTGTCAAACCAGCTCATGTAGGATATCTATGTCCTTGCCCTGTCTCAAATCTGGCTATTGATGCCTGCCATCAGCCACTTTCTGAGGGCAGATACAAAAGAGAATGAGGTCTGCAGCCGGTTGGGGAGTCCTTTTGAGAGCTAAGAAGGCCACAAAGATGAAAAGACCAAGGAAATCCGTAACTGTTCCATATTTTTAGAGAGATATCCGCATGTAGAATGGAACGCATCCATATGCACATGTCGAGTAAAACACTCATCTTTCGATTCGAAAACTAGAATAAGAGATTTATCAAATTCTGCTTCCAAATTGTCATTTAACTTGATACAAAATTTAATCTATTATCTCTGCACCGGTGAACCACTTCTAAACTGACAAGTCAAAGAGTTGGCCCTGAAACAATGTCCAGTAAAAAAAGAATAGTGCCAAAGTTTCATGTTTCTAATTTGATGACGCTTCTCTTGCAGCGTGTGGATTTGTAAGAAATATCTCATAATTTTTATTGTTTATTCCTTGATTTCAGGGTCAGTACCTGTTCAAACATGGACCTCACGGTTGGGACACCTGGCTGTTCAACCAAATGTTGTACGCCCTGGAACAAGAGGATTATTGTGACTTCGAGATTCAGTTTGAGATTGCCCATAACGCCATCCATTCTTGGATTGGAGGATCTAAAGAACATTCTATGGGACATCTCCATTACACTTCCTATGACCCGATTTTCTTCTTCCACCATTCCAACACGGACCGAATCTGGGCTATCTGGCAAGCTCTCCAGCAGTTTCGTGGTCTCAGAGCTAACGAGGCCAACTGTGCACTGGAGCGCATGACGGTAGGTTGGATGACCAAAAACAATTTGACCTTATTACGGCACAAAATGAAAGAAATTAAGATGTGGTCCCCAAAAATTTGGATGTTATAGAGCGCAATCGCTAGAAAAACAAACAAACAAACAAAAACTATACAAATAAACTAGATGTAATCAAGGACACTATTTCCTACAGTGGTTATCTTTCTCCACAGGAACCCCTGAGACCATTCAGTTTTGGAGAGCCATATAACCTGAATCCCATGACAGAAGAATACTCTAGACCTGAGGACACCTTTGACTATGTCAATCACTTCCACTACCGTTACGATGATCTTGAATATGCCGGCATGAACATCCCAGCCCTGGACGGTTACATCAAGGAGAAACAGGCAAAAGACCGGGTGTTCGCTGGTAGGTCGGGCTGACTTTCTGGATATGTCGTAAGGATGATGACGTAATAGTGATATAATAATGGTGATAACGTGATGATGATGGCGTCATGATGATGATGACGTAGTGATGAAGTTATAATGTGATGACGTGATGTTAATGGCGAATTGATAGTGACGTAATAATGCTGACCCACCGATACCGACATAGTGGTGCGACGTATTGAGGATGTCATAATGATGTTGAGGAATTGATGATGATGGCGATTTGACATGGTCATTTCCCCGAAGTGTTGATAAACTCTGATAGAGAGTAGACTAGGCTTATATTGAGGGTATTTTTTGGGTAGATGGGGGGTGGAGGGATGGGGCATGGTCTCACGGATTTTATCACTATGGTTGGAAAGGTTTCAATTGGCATTAATTGCGGATTTACGATAGGGTCAAAGATAAAACCAGACCTGAATGTGTTGGATTTTCAACACAAACTGAGGTGTGATTACGATTATGGCATGAGACGAAAACCCTAGCCGGTCTCTGACTGAGGTTTCGTTTCAAACATTCGTAGGGAACATCAAAATATCATTTAGGCACAATCGTATGATCACATGATCACGTATAACATTTTTTATTTGTCATTTGTAACTGCGCAAATTTCTGGCGAAAATACTGGTTTTCGCATGATTTTACTGTATGCATCAGACCCGTCTTTTGTTCACCTGAAAGTCATTTTCTCTTTCTTCCAAATCATGACATGCAGTAGGATTTAGTTCTAATCACTTCACATTTTGCTATATGACAACAATAGAACTCTTTAGATGTCCACTGGTACACGACCAGGATTCCATGTGCACTGTGATGATAACTTCTGTTCTTACCGTGTTATTTTTCAGGTTTTATGCTCAAAGGGTTCGGTAGCTCTGCTTTTGTCAACTTTGACATCTGCGATAGTGAGCAGAATTGTTTCGAAGCGGGGTACTTTACCATCCTGGGAGGATCAGCTGAGATGCCTTGGGAGTTTGACAGACTTTACAAGTATGAAATTACAAATCAGGTAAGTGGGAGGTCCAGCTGCAAAATATTATGCATGTACATATTACTATTAGTGTAGCCACTTGTGTACAAATCTACGTTTTTGTTGTTATGTACTTCGTGACCCATTTCTATATAATTGCTTGATTTGTGAAAAAAGAGTTTGCTGTCCCTGAATAAAAGAAAGGCAGACATGTGTGCAAAATCTGGATCTCTTCCATGGACAGGTTAAAAGGATATTTGAATAAAAAAAAAAAAGAAGCATTATTCCTTTCATTTGGAATGGGATTAGTTCACGTCTCCAGAGACGAACCGATCTCGTGTATACAGAGCTCCCAATGTCAGCTTTTCCATTACTGTGACTGAAAGGTTGGCCATTTCCAAATTTTCTAAAAGTAACTATAGATGTTTGCGCAGGAGTGGGGAGCTCTGCCTTCGGGTTTCATGCAGTATTGACGAACTCAACTAAATGTAATAAAAATACCTTAACGGATATTGTAGGTGTCAATTCCGGTTTTTTTTTTTTTTAAACACATTTCTGAGATATTTATGAAGATTTTTCAGTCATACTCCTAAAAGCTGGACGTCTGGCCTCCCTACTGACTGAACTATCTCCAAAAATCACGATAGAAAACACATTAGTAATGTACTAGAGTGTTAAGTACTGACCCGCAGTTACAGAACTTGACTATTTCTAGTGGCACACCAAAGCTCTGACGTGTGACCCATCTTACAATATTGTAGACGAAACACACTTCAAATGGTTTAGTTTTGGTCTGGTGTACAATAATGTAAAGCAGCTGAACAAAGTCCAGCACTATTGCTGATTGTCTAGTGTTTTCATTTGCTTGTCTGTGCAGCTCAGTCAACACGGTTTGCACTTTGATGACGATTATGAGTTCAAAGTTCACATCAAATACATCGACGGCACAGACATGGACAGCAGTCTCATCCCCACACCCAGCGTACTGTTTGAACCTGCCAAAAGTAAGTACTTTCAATTTAACCTATCATAGGTGAACGTGCACTTGTACCACAAGAAAGCTGATGTAAACCTGAGGCATTGAAGACCAGACCAGAATTCTGCCCTGTCAGGGAGAAAAGACAGCAAACGCCAAAGTAAGCTCTATTCACTTTTTAACACCATCTTGTTGAATGAAATCTGCTCCATCCTTTTAAGTAAGTGGGCTATCATTTTGGCCATTACATAATGGAACTTGAACAAAGCATAAAGCTGAAGGCGTAATGCAAAGTGTTTTTGGTTTTCGTAAACTCGATTTGTTGTCCACAACAAGACAGACTTAACGAGTTTCACAGTATTTTTTTTATCCCTGTATCAGCCGGTATCTTGGAGCCCAGGGAATATCTACAGTTGGATATTAAAAGTATTTTTGATATAGTCAAAGGGTTAACATGGTCTCATTTGTGCAGATCCTTTGAATAATTACGCCAATGTTCAGACCACGATTTTTCTGGGGAACTGGCTAGTTTTTCTATTGTGTTTATCGTTTTCTTCTTTAACCTTTTAAAGTTTCTTGCATCGGTATCGTTTTGGTCCCTACGCCGCGATAGAGAGACCTCCAACACTAAATTGTAGCGCTATCCGCATGCCCGTTAAACAGCTAAAACGGAAGTTTTGAGTTGTGCCGGGTATAATGACACAGGAACCTGAAAGATTTAAATCTTTGGACTAATTCATTGTAAGTTTGATAATATTCTAATGCATGTGGTGAATTTGGTGATTAAATAAAAATCACTATGAAGCGTTCTGGAGCAACCATTTTCTGAGCGGATAGTCATGGTTGTTAGAAATTTGTAAGGGTTATTTGTAAGGAATATTTCAATTGTGCAATCAAATGGAAACCTCTTGAGCGCCAAATTTAATCAAAATTCCTCTCCTGTCATCAGCCCTAACTGAAAAGAAATACGTGGCTGAAAATCACGTGCGTCATGACCTGGCCTCTCTGAGCGAACGTGATCTACAAAGTCTCAAGGCCGCTCTGCGTGACCTGCAAGAGGACGAGTCCAACGATGGCTGGGCTGCCCTTGGTTCCTTCCATGGCGCTCCCGCACGATGTGCTGGCCCGAACAAGACGAAAGTCGCGTGTTGCCATCATGGAATGCCCACATTTCCTCACTGGCATAGGCTCTTCACACTACAGGTAAAGCAACAGCGGGTGTTTTGAGTTACTTTTGTTTTCCCCACGACTGGATCCATTAATGTGCCAGACATAGTGTACGGAGTCCATGCAGAAATACAAATGTCAAAGACATGCAAAAAAACAACAACGAATTGCTGAGGAAGGAAGTTACCATGGATGTGAATTTAGAGTTTTTTTGTTTTTTTTTACTGTTTCTATAAATTCTGGTTAAAGCAATTACTCCTCAATTAGTATTGAGGACCTCTGTGAGGATTTGTGGGAGGGGCTTAGGCACTAAGCTGATACATATTTTGTTCAAGCTTTATAACGTTGCGTCAGAACAAAATGTCACACTCCTGTGATAACATTTCTTCAGCGAAAAAGAACAGAAGAGTAAATGATGGCACTCAACCAGGTTCAAATAAAGAAACTGACCGTGCACTGTTGATAACATCAAATGTTAGACCAATAAAGAAGACGAAGAAGGTTAAGACACACCAGATTTAGTATCGAACTGAGTGAGAGTCTTTAGCATTTTGAAATGTCAGTTACGTCTCCTGTATGAGGATTCTTGCCCCTGATCATGTGGCATGTTCCTCCGTGTGTCCAGGTTGAGCAAGCTCTCCGCAGACACGGCAGCGCTATTGCTGTACCCTACTGGGATTGGACCAGAGCCATCACTAAATTGCCGGACGCTTTCACCACAGAAGATTTCTATGACGTATGGAAAGATGAGGTGAGAAGTTAGGGAAAGGATTTGGGGAGGGGGGGGGGGGTGGATGATTTAGTTGTCATCATGTTGTATTTTTCCTGCTCATGATTCTGTCTAGTGGCTTGTGTCTGAAAAGCCAGATCTAGACAACTGTTCGTTTTAAAAATGGCTTTTGAAAGACTCACTTCCATTGTCATGTTAGTTTATTTCACACATTACTGGATATGTACAGAACGATCGATAGTTCTAATTATGATACTGGCGCTGAAAATCTTTGTTTCTCGAGGGCCTAAACCTAAAGCATTCTGTTCTCTATTCTTGATTTTTCCTTCTCCTTGTTTTGTTCCCTTTCATTCGCCACCATAGCCACGTTTGTCTGGTCCCGTGGTGGACTGGTAGGTGTCAACGAGGGGTAGAGTACTGATGTTGAAGAGGAGAAGAAAGGGATGTTTTCAGGACTAGCAACTGCCTTCCAAAGTCTCGGTCTTGTTCAAGAGTGATACATTACTATTATAATGTATCTATAGACTTCAAACGTCCTGTCGTAAACAGGCGCCTGTAAATTACAGCCAGATTCTGACATTGTACCACTTTCAGTGATGTAGTTATAATCCGTGACAATCTGATATCGTATCACTTTCAGTGATGTGGTTGTAACCAAGCACCACTTACATTGCAGGTATTTCCTAACCCCTTCGCCCACGGCTTCGTCCCATCAGAGAACGCCTTCACAGTGAGAGATGTCCAGAAAGAATTGTTTAGGACAGCCCGCCAGGACAAGAAACATTCTCGCCTGTTGCACCTGGTGCTCTCCGCGCTAGAGCAGACAGACTATTGTGATTTTGAGGTAAGGATGGGAACATAAATTATTATCTTAGTTTCATGACGTTAAAGAGGCAGTGGTGTCCATTTTTCAGTGTGACTGCGTGGAGAATATCAAGAAAGTGCGTACGATCAACATGTAAAAAGGGTACCAAGGGGGTAAAACATTTTTTTGTTAAAATCGCCAAACTGGGGCGTACATTCTTAATAGATGGCCCCCCAAGAAATTTTATAGGCTAACTTTACATTGTAGGCTGACGTCTTCGACCAGATTTGTGTGTTGTGAGCAGGATTACAATCAATTTTACCTGTTATGAAGAAAGTAGTGCCCAGAAGTTACAATGATAAAATTGCTGTCAGTACCTGTCGCATTTACTTTATACATAAAAGTACATCAACAGTTGTGTGTTTAAGATGTTTAGTTCTAGAGAAGTATAGATAGCACACAAAATGTTTCTTCTTTTCTACAAGTAAAAAAAAAAGTATTCAAAACCCATAAAATTTTAATGTTCTCCTGATTCCATCTCAGCCATAATATTGGGGCGATACCAAGTGCCATATTAGTTTAGATATTATCACAGCCGCAGTGACAACTTTACAATCTTTTGATTATAAATCTTCATATCCCAATATTCAGTCAGTTTCAATCAAAACCTTTTTTTTTGACAAAGCAACTTGTTCTATGCATCATGATTGCCACAGACTATCAAATGTTAAAGAATGCCCAAACTTTGCATCAGGTTAATTTTTAAGAAAATCTTCACCTTCACATTGGGAGTGAAGAGATTATTTAAAAGCATTATCCTCCGCAGTTTTCTTTTTTCATAGCTAAAGTATGTGACAAAAAGTATGTAGCAAAACCCCCGCGTTTGAAATAATAAAGAAACATTACAATAAACCACAAAAGAACCAGAAAGGAAAAGAACAATAAGCTTTCGGCCCTGATAGACATTCCCCAGGAAAAAAATATCTAATAGATACAGAATTACAAAATTCGAACAATGGTCACTTACCTACTACAATCAAGACAGAGAAGGAGGTTTGTCAGTCTTAATTTGCACTCTATGGTTTTTTCCCCATGTTATCTCTTCCTAACAGGTTCAGTTTGAAATCATGCACAATGCCATCCATTACCTTGTGGGAGGACATCAGACATACTCATTATCATCCCTGGAGTACTCAGCTTACGACCCCATTTTCTTCATCCATCATTCCTTCGTTGACAAGATCTGGGTGGTGTGGCAGGAGCTGCAGAAGAGCCGACATTTGCCCCACAACAGAGCTGACTGCGCTGTCAATTATATGACAGAACCCATGAAGCCTTTCAGTTTTGACAATTTGAATCTGAACAAATTCACCAGGTAAGTTATAAAAGTCTAGGCTGACAAAGAATAAACATCAAATTTCTGCTTTTCTTCCATCAGGCTGTGGTCACTATTCTACCATGTAACGGGAAAAGTCCGCACGTGCCAATCTAGGCCAAGTTTGCTTTCTAACGTCATTTTATAAACTGAAATGCGCTGTGTCTTTCTGCTCCGGTTATAATTTTCTGCCACTAAAGCTGTGTTTTCGTGTATGCGGAAAAAGGAAACAGCAACATAAATGTAAAACATCGTCCAAGTAGGAAGAATGCTTTCATACGTACGGAAACACATTACATTCTTTCTATATCACTACTTAAACGGTTTTTGACGTTTCCCTTGCCGTTTGCCGTTTCTAGTTTCCGTACACATGAAAACACAGCTTCGTAGTTTCTATTAATGGCACCGGTCGAAAACAGCTCTTTTGAGGGCTTGCACAACAACAGGTAAACGATGAAAACAAAGGCAGACCACAGAGCAGAACGTGGCCTACTGGAAGGTGCCCTTTTGAGGATTCAGAAATCAGTGAAGAAGACGGACACAATAAAATAAAATAAAAGGAAACAACAAAGAAACGAGATGAAAACGCTCGTGGCTAAGATTCTCGCAAAATAAGGATCATCTCTACAGGTAGATAAATAGACAATCAAAACGCAATTTTTAGTTTCTATTTTTGGAAAGTTTATTCAGACATTTTGTACGGTACTTTAATCGATCAGTTCGATTAGTGAATGATTTTTTTTTGTTTGGGGCGGGAAGAGGAAGGGTGCTTTTTGTTTCCTTTTATCCTTTGACTAGGCATGTAAGGCCCGGCGCGCACTATCCCGTTTTGCCTGCTGCACGGCGTGCAAACGCAGATTTTTGCTTGCTTGGCAAAGAGTTTACTGTGCTGCACGCCACGCCAAAGATTGCTTGCATTGAACGGATGGTTAATTTTAACATAGTGCGCGCCGGGCCTTAGGAAAACAAACTTGTGTGCTGTGACGTCATCTGTGAAGTAATCCAGTATTGATTGACCTATTCCACATTGTATCCCCCACTCATCCCCCCCCCCCTCAAACCAGGGAGCACGCTGTACCCAACACGGTGTTTGACCATGAAGAGCTCGGGTATGTGTACGACGATCTAAACATTGGTGGCTTCACGCTGGACCAGTTGGAACAGATGATCGCTAGACGGCAGAAAAAACCCCGAGTTTTTGCAGGTTTTCTACTGAAGGGCGTCAAGACTTCCGGAACTGTGGAAATCAGCATTTGTACTGTAAGTCAAGTGGTATAAGTGGTTTACAAGCTCAAACCTTGCTCCTTTCTATTGAGATTTACACTAATACACGTTTAAATGTTTCCAGGGTTTTATTTGGTGCCAAAAAGCTTAGACAGTGACATAGTTTACATATTATTGTTATCATTTTTAAATGTGTCAAATATTAGTACTCCAATTATAGGATTATCATTCAGCATAATAGGCCCATTGCGCATATCCGCCATCTTTGAGGTAAGTGTCATGAACGTTGTTACGAGTGTGCCCTCGAGTGTTACGGGGATGGTTATTATGGAATTATAGGTTCGACTGCATTTTAAACTATCGAGAGGTTTTTAGAAATTATTCTTCCATACCATGCCACATATACAATAACAATTCGAGTAAGTTTTATCAAGGACCTTGCAGGGCCACAAATTTATTACTTTAAATTCCCTAACAAATTTCGTCTAGCTCTTACATACTAAAAAGACAACATCAGCAGCATCAAATGAAAATTCAATAATATATCACTAGAAGTTTCCTCTAGATTCTTAAAAGATTATATCATTCTAACTCATTCACAACTTAATTATTACTTATCTATCTTTCAGATATAGCCTACCTACTATCTAACAAATAATATCTTCATGTCTCAGACGACAATGTTAACACAGTTATTTGTGCCTACCGCTTGAAAAGGATATAACTCGTCAACACAACTGACGTACTGTAGTTACATTAGATCTAGATCTACTCTAGGATGGGCTGGCAATCCCCAGCCTCATCCAGACACATCAATTTCAATTTACAAATGTGTATACCAGACACTCATGCTAGATCTAGTTGCATGTAAAATACATTATGGTCTTGCATTCTTTGGTAGCACTTCTACTGGAAACTTAAGGTCAGATTCACGTTCATCGTCGAATCAGTTGGTAGATCTAGAAACTTACGATTGGCCCCTGATCCGAGATCAGGGAGCTGGAGATAATAGCAGTAGGTAATTTCGTAAGGGCGTATGGTCTCATTCCAATGTCTATCAAAGACGTAGACATGGCTTTAACAATCTTCTGATTCTCTCAGGCCGAATCCAGCCGACTGCCCTCGCAGATGGATAACAATTCTGCATGGAGTGCTCAAACATAGTAATGGCTCTGGTTATATACCGTGCAGCCATATGCAATTCCCCAGCCAACTGCCCAAATTTGATTGGTGCATCCATTTCGAGCTCAGCTCGTAATATTAATAGATTCTATTAATAGTAACAGACAAAGTCAAATTAAGATATCAAAACCCTTGCCAAAGTCTCTAAACCCTCTACGTTTTATGTACGAATTTACTCACTCCCTTTCCTCACCCCTGTTAAAGTTTATCAAAATCACGGGGTCGAAAACCGCACCGTCACTGTTAACTCATCCATTTATTCTATCCTGCCCCACTTTCTTTCCATCTCTAAGAAAAAGCGTTACAAAAACAAACTGTCCACGAGAATAGTTCAAGGACATTTGCACTGGCTAAAATCAACGACCCTGAAATAAACAAACCGTGACCCAGCACGGCAATTCTAGTCCTAACCCTGACATATCCCCCACCCCAGTGAAAATTTTAAGAAAAATTTACACGATAGGATCCAAGAAATCCCAAAGTTATTGTGGTAGGGGCTTAAGTAGTACTGCAGAAAAACGAGCTTTAAGCTTGTGAAGAAAAATCTAACTAAGAATGTGCATATTGGATGGACAAAAAGCATACAATTATTGATGCCACGTTCTATAGAATCTAGTCTATCTAAACATTCTTACTGCACCCAATCAAAATTCTCAGGAACATCTATAATAACAATGAGTATATCACTGTATACTGCTGGATTAAAGTATAACTATTATGAAACAATGAAGCCTTACTGAAGGAATAGGCTCATAATTATCTAGTCAACACACACAATTGCTGCTTATATACACATTCACACACAATATATTGCTAATTAAAATACTGTGGTATCCAATGGCAGCAGTAGCCCTGGTAGCTTGGTTTGCCATGTCTCCATCTCATTGTCCCGCTGACAAGGGCGTCAGGTTTGCCAGAAGTTCAGGTCACAGTCAGGAATGACGCTGGTGGAAAGAGGATATTCACAAAAAAAGGATTGTAAAACTGGTTCATAAAGTAATGAACAAGATAAATGTGAATCCATCCACCGTCTAGAATTGAGGGGGACAAGCACTATCCAACCCCAATACAAGACATAACACTCTTTAATAGGAAATTAAATGAGACGTGACAAAATATCAGCTTGGGAATTGTCACCGCCAGGGATAGCCCGGATAACAAACCGGTATTCCTGGAGTGCAAGACTCCACCTCGTTAATCGAGCATTTTTAGCCCTGTTAGCCTTTAAGAATAACGTACGATGGTCCGTTTCAATTATAAACTCGGACATGAGTAGATATCGCGAAAATGCGTTTACAGCAAAAATGATAGCGAGGCACTCTCGCTCGATAATTGCATAGCGGCATTCCCTATCTAGCAACTTGCGGCTGGCGTATAGACATGGCCGCAATGTATCATCTCGTTCCTGTAATAACACAGCTCCCAATCCCTTGTCCGACGCATCAGTGCGGACAATAAATATTTGGTTTATATCTGGTAGTATGAGAATGGGGGAAGTGGAAAACAATTGTTGAACGGTACGAAGTGTATCAGCACATTCGGTTGTCCATTTCACTTTATTAGGAAAATTCTTTCTTGTGAGGTCCGACAACGGAGCTGTAAGCGAAGAAAAATTTGGAATGAATTTCCTATAATAGTTAAGAAAGCCCAATAAACTACGAACTTCTTTCTTAGTTCGAGGGGGTTGGAGCTTTAAGATGGTAGTTATCTTCTTGTCATCAGGAGTCTGAACGCCGTGGGCAATTGTATGGCCCAAAAAATTAATTTCATTATATCCTAAAAACACCTTACTGGGTTTCGCCGTAAGGCCAGCTCGACGAAGAGCAATAAAAACTTGTCGTAGGGCTGCGAGGTGGCCCGACCAATCGGTTTCATAAATACAAATGTCGTGAAAATACGACAATACGGAATTCATACCCTGGAGCAATATTGTCATCATACGGGCGAAAGTAGCAGGGGCTGTAACTAACCCGAAAGGCATATAGCGCCACTGCATAAGACCCAACGGAGTCTGAAAAGCGGTATATTGCTTGCTATTCTCATCAAGCGGAATTTGCCAATAGCCTTTGGAAAGGTCAATTTTAGAAAAAATCGTTGCCCTCGCTAACTGAGCAAAAAGATTCTCCTGGTTGGGAATCGGTTCAGCGTCATAAATCGTAACCTCATTAAGTTTACGATAGACAATACAAAAACGCACGGTATCATCTTTTTTTTTCACTAAGACGATGGGTGAGTTATATGGGCTCGTCGATCGCTCTATCACTCCCAGGTGAAACATGTTACGTACCTCGGTTATTATAGTCTCCTGTGCGTGCAGCGGACGCGGGTATGGTTTAACAAAGACGGGTATATCCGTCTTTAATCTTATAACATGCTGTACCAAAGAAGTATTACCTGGTAGATCAGTAAAGACTGTAGTAAACTCGTTAAGCAAATCTCTTATATCTTGTCTTTGCGATTCAGATAAATCTGGATTTATATTTACATCCGAAGTGTTTTCAGAAGATCGAAGTGCGGGGATTGAATTCTCTATCTTAATAGGATCATCATCGTCAACTGAAACTAAGGCCGCATTGGCCTGAGCAACCACATTTCGGCGATTATTCTGTCGATTATCATCGTCGGACAGGTACTGCTTTAACATATTTATATGGAAGACTTTGTCCTGTCCCCGAATCTTGATAAGATAATTTACTCGAGAAAGTCTCTTTAGAACTTTAAAAGGTCCCTTCCATGTAAGAAGGAGTTTATTTTTCGTCTCCGGAAGGAGAACAAGAGTTTGGTCTCCGACGGCCAAGGTTCGCAATCGGCTACCTTGATCACGATATAGTTTATAAAGACTCGCATGCGCAGCTGAAGATTTTTGTGCGAGCTGACATGCGTTAAGAATTCGATGGCGCAAGTCTACAACGTATTGATATGCAGACCGCGTATCGTTGTCGTCGGTGTCTGATCCGGCGAATAAATCATGGAGTATGGCCATTGGACCACGCGGCTTACGACCATACAATAATTCGAAGGGGGAAAAACCCGTCGATGCGTTCGGTAGTTCTCTGTATGCAAAAAGAATAGCGGGGAGTTGTCGATCCCAATCACTCGGCTTGTCGGCGGAAACTCGCGCAAGCATACTTTTCATGGTAGCATTCCACCGTTCACAGCAGCCATTAGACTGTGGGTGGTATGGAGATGTCAATCTTTGTTTAATCCCGACCAATTCCAAGACTTTCTTAAAAAGCTCAGAGGTAAACTGTGGACCTCTGTCCGATAAAATTTCAACCGGAAAACCAAGACGCGAAAAAATAGTAATAAGGGCCTCAGCGACATGATCGGCCGAAATGTCTTTTAGCGGAATGGCCTCTGGCCAACGGGTTGCGTAGTCAATGACAGAAAGTATAAAACGATGTCCTCTGTCTGACTTGTGTAGAGGTCCAACTATATCTACGGCAACGCGCTCAAATGGTCTGGAGACCATAGGCATCTCCTGCAGAGGAGCCCGTGATGCTCTTCCTTTAGGAGTACGTCTCTGACATATGTCACATGTTGATACGAACCGGTTTACATCTGCGTAAATACTGGGCCAAAAAAATTGCGATAGTATTCGAGACTTAGTTCTGGCCTTTCCTTGGTGACCCGCCAAGGAAGTGTCATGCGCGAGACGAATAATGTCGCGACGAAAAGATCTCGGTACTACAAGCTGCATAACGGTCTCTCGCTTACTCCGAAAATTACGATATAATAAGTCATCTTTAATAAGAAACTTAGAGGTATCCGGTGCGGTAGTATCAACCTTAGCAAACAAATGTTTTAATGTGGGATCTGAATGTTGCTCATCATGAAATGCATTAGACGTTATGTTCACTTCAATAGTAGGATTACTCAATGGACTGTCTGCTCGTCGACTCGATTGTAGGCGTGTTGTCGCATAAGCAACACTCTCATCCTCAGTCCAAATTTCCAAGTTACCGATAGGAAACTTATTTACTTGAGGTACATTCCCTATGATTATATCAGCCACCGGATTAGGCAGTACACATGCAGTAACAATACCTGTGAGAAAAGGTGTGTCAATATAAACTTCTGCAAGACGGAATCGCTCTACAGATCCGCCAAAAGTAATACAAGTTACCTCTTTATCCAAAAATTGTGTTGGACGGACTAGTGACTGTCGAACGCCGATAGTCGTGCATCCGGAGTCACGTAGAACAGAAGCGCGAATAGCGTTCACGCGGCCCTGGTAAAATGTTAATTCACCCAGTTCATGTAGGGCGGACATGACTGGAATAGTCTTTGATTGCGATGAAGATTTAGAATGACCGTCAGTCTCATAAGGTGTACCTTTAACAGAGCAGGCATTTGCCGCTTCCATTTTCACGTTACAAAATTTTTGTATGTGGCCTACCCTATTACACCTAAAACACATAATACGATTAGGATCGTTTCCACGATAAGGAAGACTCTGCGGTCTATCATAATTATGATTATTATCAAAATGCACTCGTCGCGGCGGTCCCTGAGGCCGGTTATATTGTTGGCCTGGATAGTTGCCACGATAATATGGGCGAGGCTCGTAAAAAGAATAGCTCTGGTATCCTCGACGCGGGGATACATTACCTCGATTCGGAAAATCTCTCTGTCTAAAAAAAGGCGGCTCTGATTGAGAGCGCGGATTTGGGGCCTGACGACGAGTCGGCCTTGAACGATCGTGTCCGGTTGGCGCTCCTTTGCTTACGTTGGCATAACACGGTGCTGTAGTTGAAGGCTTTGCCAAAGGACGATTTGGGTGGGCGGACGCATAACGTTCCGCGCACGATGTGATTTCTTCAGAGGATGTCGGTGCCCTCTCTTTAAGGTGGGCAACCAAATCGGAATGACATGCTGTATAGATTTGATCTTTTAAGACCAAATCGTAAAGTTGAAGATAATTTCCGGTAGTTACGTTCGCGAGCTCGATCCAGCGGTCTAAGTAATGTTTCAGTCGATTCACATAAGTTGAGAAATTTTCAGATGGCTCAGGTTTACATGCGCGAAATCTTTGATGAAAGCCATCCTCGGTATGCTGGAATCGCTTAAGCAGTGCTGTTTTAAGCTTGTCATAGTCGTTGGCATCCTCTACTTTGAGGCTACGAAATACTTCTAGAGCCTTCCTTACCTGTTAGTAAATTAGACAGGCATGAACTGTACATTGCCTGCTGCCATCCGACGCATTTAGCGTGTAGCTCGAACCGATGTAAATATGCGTCGATCTGGTCGAGTTTTTCATTAAACGTCGGCAGTTTTGGTTTCTTAGCATACGTATTGCTGGCAGCAGTGGGGGCCACAAGCGATTCTCGCTCTAACTTCTTCATTGCGAGTTCATGCTCTCTTTTTTCTCTCTCTACAGCCTCTTTTTCTCTCTCTCTTGCTTCTTTTTCTCGTTCTCTTTCTCTTTCCTTTTCTCTCTCTCTTTCTTTTTCTCTTTCTCTTTCTTCTTTTTCTCTTTCTTTTTCTCTTGCTGCTACCCGATCCTCACGATCTCGGTCTTGCTGTACTTGTCGTTCGCACCACGAGGCGCGTTCTTCTTCTGGTATGCCCAGAACTTTGGCAGATTCAATGTATTTAAGAAACTCCGCCATGATATGTTAAAGTCTGTAACTAGTAAGTATTTACCTACTGTATCGCGGTATCAATTATATTATCTGTAACAGTTATTATCTGTTAATATTAATTCAGTGTCTTACGTTAGCACTGCTTCGCGAAAAGAACGTTCTATCTCTCTCTATAAATTACAGGCAGTATCACTTAAACTGCAAAAACTTTATCTCTCTCTCTCTCTCTGAATATGAATTCTAGTAAGGCAGTGCCGTCTATCCGTTGCTCCCACTGCAATAAAATATATATATCGCCTTTAATGCGATAAATTAATGTCTTGAGTGATCACTCTCAAAATTTATGTCTCTCTCAATGCGACGAACCAGTGTCCTGTGTTATCACTGTCAAAAAGAATCGCTCTCTCAATGCGATGAATCAAAAATATATCTCTCTCTCAACACGACAAATTTGAAATATCTCTCTCTTCTCAAAACGCGGACACGCAATGTCTTCTGTTACCACTGCAAAATTATTCTCTCTATCTTCAACGTGAAATTGTCACGTGAACAAAAATTTATTATATCTCTCTCTCTCTCATATGTCAATACCAGATTACAATTCAACGTGGTTTTAGCACGTGAAACACCTCAGGCATATATTGTAAACATAACAATGTTAGTATAGTAGTCTAAAGTTTATAAGGAAGCAAAAAAAATACAATAAACAAGACGCTATACTGACAAGTAAGACAAACGATAACAGACCCTACAAGTCCTAACTTATATTACAGAAAGTTTAAGAAGAAAACAGGAGAGACATCTTCCTAAAAAATGTAAGGAAGGAAAAGAAACGCCACAATCTATACGAATAATGGATCCCTAATAGAACTATTCACAGTGAAGCAAATCCCCCCGAGTTATCAATAGCCACCAAGGCACTCCAATATCCTTCGTAATGGCAAAGAAGATATGCTATACTATGACCCCAACCAACCTCCCGCTCTTAAACTAAACATATAGTAAATAGTAAAATAGCCTGGAACACACACAGAGCGGAAAGTACGTCGCCCTCCTCAAGACTGTTAGATAGATGGTTCACTTAACTTTGTTTTTGAGGAATTGAGATGGTAAGTATCCTCAAACCATAGCTCCAAGCCCAAAAAAAATGCGTTTCTGTCTCAGGTAGATCTGTAAGGTGAAGATTGTCCCTCGCCGGAGTCGTCGGGTCAATGGGATGTTGAGTTCACCATGTGAAATTGAAACAAAATGTTAAATTAATAAAAATTGCCTAAAATCTATAATAAAACCTGAAAACACAATGTTATAACAGTATAATATCAAATAATGGAATAAAAATACAATAGCTTTTAAAATAATTTACCTATGGCATGGCGTTATTTAAGTTCTTTAAGGGTCCCTCTCCAGTGTTACGAGTGTGCCCTCGAGTGTTACGGGGATGGTTATTATGGAATTATAGGTTCGACTGCATTTTAAACTATCGAGAGGTTTTTAGAAATTATTCTTCCATACCATGCCACATATACAATAACAATTCGAGTAAGTTTTATCAAGGACCTTGCAGGGCCACAAATTTATTACTTTAAATTCCCTAACAAATTTCGTCTAGCTCTTACATACTAAAAAGACAACATCAGCAGCATCAAATGAAAATTCAATAATATATCACTAGAAGTTTCCTCTAGATTCTTAAAAGATTATATCATTCTAACTCATTCACAACTTAATTATTACTTATCTATCTTTCAGATATAGCCTACCTACTATCTAACAAATAATATCTTCATGTCTCAGACGACAATGTTAACACAGTTATTTGTGCCTACCGCTTGAAAAGGATATAACTCGTCAACACAACTGACGTACTGTAGTTACATTAGATCTAGATCTACTCTAGGATGGGCTGGCAATCCCCAGCCTCATCCAGACACATCAATTTCAATTTACAAATGTGTATACCAGACACTCATGCTAGATCTAGTTGCATGTAAAATACATTATGGTCTTGCATTCTTTGGTAGCACTTCTACTGGAAACTTAAGGTCAGATTCACGTTCATCGTCGAATCAGTTGGTAGATCTAGAAACTTACGATTGGCCCCTGATCCGAGATCAGGGAGCTGGAGATAATAGCAGTAGGTAATTTCGTAAGGGCGTATGGTCTCATTCCAATGTCTATCAAAGACGTAGACATGGCTTTAACAATCTTCTGATTCTCTCAGGCCGAATCCAGCCGACTGCCCTCGCAGATGGATAACAATTCTGCATGGAGTGCTCAAACATAGTAATGGCTCTGGTTATATACCGTGCAGCCATATGCAATTCCCCAGCCAACTGCCCAAATTTGATTGGTGCATCCATTTCGAGCTCAGCTCGTAATATTAATAGATTCTATTAATAGTAACAGACAAAGTCAAATTAAGATATCAAAACCCTTGCCAAAGTCTCTAAACCCTCTACGTTTTATGTACGAATTTACTCACTCCCTTTCCTCACCCCTGTTAAAGTTTATCAAAATCACGGGGTCGAAAACCGCACCGTCACTGTTAACTCATCCATTTATTCTATCCTGCCCCACTTTCTTTCCATCTCTAAGAAAAAGCGTTACAAAAACAAACTGTCCACGAGAATAGTTCAAGGACATTTGCACTGGCTAAAATCAACGACCCTGAAATAAACAAACCGTGACCCAGCACGGCAATTCTAGTCCTAACCCTGACATATCCCCCACCCCAGTGAAAATTTTAAGAAAAATTTACACGATAGGATCCAAGAAATCCCAAAGTTATTGTGGTAGGGGCTTAAGTAGTACTGCAGAAAAACGAGCTTTAAGCTTGTGAAGAAAAATCTAACTAAGAATGTGCATATTGGATGGACAAAAAGCATACAATTATTGATGCCACGTTCTATAGAATCTAGTCTATCTAAACATTCTTACTGCACCCAATCAAAATTCTCAGGAACATCTATAATAACAATGAGTATATCACTGTATACTGCTGGATTAAAGTATAACTATTATGAAACAATGAAGCCTTACTGAAGGAATAGGCTCATAATTATCTAGTCAACACACACAATTGCTGCTTATATACACATTCACACACAATATATTGCTAATTAAAATACTGTGGTATCCAATGGCAGCAGTAGCCCTGGTAGCTTGGTTTGCCATGTCTCCATCTCATTGACCCGCTGACAAGGGCGTCAGGTTTGCCAGAAGTTCAGGTCACAGTCAGGAATGACGCTGGTGGAAAGAGGATATTCACAAAAAAAGGATTGTAAAACTGGTTCATAAAGTAATGAACAAGATAAATGTGAATCCATCCACCGTCTAGAATTGAGGGGGACAAGCACTATCCAACCCCAATACAAGACATAACACTCTTTAATAGGAAATTAAATGAGACGTGACAAAATATCAGCTTGGGAATTGTCACCGCCAGGGATAGCCCGGATAACAAACCGGTATTCCTGGAGTGCAAGACTCCACCTCGTTAATCGAGCATTTTTAGCCCTGTTAGCCTTTAAGAATAACAACGTACGATGGTCCGTTTCAATTATAAACTCGGACATGAGTAGATATCGCGAAAATGCGTTTACAGCAAAAATGATAGCGAGGCACTCTCGCTCGATAATTGCATAGCGGCATTCCCTATCTAGCAACTTGCGGCTGGCGTATAGACATGGCCGCAATGTATCATCTCGTTCCTGTAATAACACAGCTCCCAATCCCTTGTCCGACGCATCAGTGCGGACAATAAATATTTGGTTTATATCTGGTAGTATGAGAATGGGGGAAGTGGAAAACAATTGTTGAACGGTACGAAGTGTATCAGCACATTCGGTTGTCCATTTCACTTTATTAGGAAAATTCTTTCTTGTGAGGTCCGACAACGGAGCTGTAAGCGAAGAAAAATTTGGAATGAATTTCCTATAATAGTTAAGAAAGCCCAATAAACTACGAACTTCTTTCTTAGTTCGAGGGGGTTGGAGCTTTAAGATGGTAGTTATCTTCTTGTCATCAGGAGTCTGAACGCCGTGGGCAATTGTATGGCCCAAAAAATTAATTTCATTATATCCTAAAAACACCTTACTGGGTTTCGCCGTAAGGCCAGCTCGACGAAGAGCAATAAAAACTTGTCGTAGGGCTGCGAGGTGGCCCGACCAATCGGTTTCATAAATACAAATGTCGTGAAAATACGACAATACGGAATTCATACCCTGGAGCAATATTGTCATCATACGGGCGAAAGTAGCAGGGGCTGTAACTAACCCGAAAGGCATATAGCGCCACTGCATAAGACCCAACGGAGTCTGAAAAGCGGTATATTGCTTGCTATTCTCATCAAGCGGAATTTGCCAATAGCCTTTGGAAAGGTCAATTTTAGAAAAAATCGTTGCCCTCGCTAACTGAGCAAAAAGATTCTCCTGGTTGGGAATCGGTTCAGCGTCATAAATCGTAACCTCATTAAGTTTACGATAGACAATACAAAAACGCACGGTATCATCTTTTTTTTTCACTAAGACGATGGGTGAGTTATATGGGCTCGTCGATCGCTCTATCACTCCCAGGTGAAACATGTTACGTACCTCGGTTATTATAGTCTCCTGTGCGTGCAGCGGACGCGGGTATGGTTTAACAAAGACGGGTATATCCGTCTTTAATCTTATAACATGCTGTACCAAAGAAGTATTACCTGGTAGATCAGTAAAGACTGTAGTAAACTCGTTAAGCAAATCTCTTATATCTTGTCTTTGCGATTCAGATAAATCTGGATTTATATTTACATCCGAAGTGTTTTCAGAAGATCGAAGTGCGGGGATTGAATTCTCTATCTTAATAGGATCATCATCGTCAACTGAAACTAAGGCCGCATTGGCCTGAGCAACCACATTTCGGCGATTATTCTGTCGATTATCATCGTCGGACAGGTACTGCTTTAACATATTTATATGGAAGACTTTGTCCTGTCCCCGAATCTTGATAAGATAATTTACTCGAGAAAGTCTCTTTAGAACTTTAAAAGGTCCCTTCCATGTAAGAAGGAGTTTATTTTTCGTCTCCGGAAGGAGAACAAGAGTTTGGTCTCCGACGGCCAAGGTTCGCAATCGGCTACCTTGATCACGATATAGTTTATAAAGACTCGCATGCGCAGCTGAAGATTTTTGTGCGAGCTGACATGCGTTAAGAATTCGATGGCGCAAGTCTACAACGTATTGATATGCAGACCGCGTATCGTTGTCGTCGGTGTCTGATCCGGCGAATAAATCATGGAGTATGGCCATTGGACCACGCGGCTTACGACCATACAATAATTCGAAGGGGGAAAAACCCGTCGATGCGTTCGGTAGTTCTCTGTATGCAAAAAGAATAGCGGGGAGTTGTCGATCCCAATCACTCGGCTTGTCGGCGGAAACTCGCGCAAGCATACTTTTCATGGTAGCATTCCACCGTTCACAGCAGCCATTAGACTGTGGGTGGTATGGAGATGTCAATCTTTGTTTAATCCCGACCAATTCCAAGACTTTCTTAAAAAGCTCAGAGGTAAACTGTGGACCTCTGTCCGATAAAATTTCAACCGGAAAACCAAGACGCGAAAAAATAGTAATAAGGGCCTCAGCGACATGATCGGCCGAAATGTCTTTTAGCGGAATGGCCTCTGGCCAACGGGTTGCGTAGTCAATGACAGAAAGTATAAAACGATGTCCTCTGTCTGACTTGTGTAGAGGTCCAACTATATCTACGGCAACGCGCTCAAATGGTCTGGAGACCATAGGCATCTCCTGCAGAGGAGCCCGTGATGCTCTTCCTTTAGGAGTACGTCTCTGACATATGTCACATGTTGATACGAACCGGTTTACATCTGCGTAAATACTGGGCCAAAAAAATTGCGATAGTATTCGAGACTTAGTTCTGGCCTTTCCTTGGTGACCCGCCAAGGAAGTGTCATGCGCGAGACGAATAATGTCGCGACGAAAAGATCTCGGTACTACAAGCTGCATAACGGTCTCTCGCTTACTCCGAAAATTACGATATAATAAGTCATCTTTAATAAGAAACTTAGAGGTATCCGGTGCGGTAGTATCAACCTTAGCAAACAAATGTTTTAATGTGGGATCTGAATGTTGCTCATCATGAAATGCATTAGACGTTATGTTCACTTCAATAGTAGGATTACTCAATGGACTGTCTGCTCGTCGACTCGATTGTAGGCGTGTTGTCGCACAAGCAACACTCTCATCCTCAGCCCAAATTTCCAAGTTACCGATAGGAAACTTATTTACTTGAGGTACATTCCCTATGATTATATCAGCCACCGGATTAGGCAGTACACATGCAGTAACAATACCTGTGAGAAAAGGTGTGTCAATATAAACTTCTGCAAGACGGAATCGCTCTACAGATCCGCCAAAAGTAATACAAGTTACCTCTTTATCCAAAAATTGTGTTGGACGGACTAGTGACTGTCGAACGCCGATAGTCGTGCATCCGGAGTCACGTAGAACAGAAGCGCGAATAGCGTTCACGCGGCCCTGGTAAAATGTTAATTCACCCAGTTCATGTAGGGCGGACATGACTGGAATAGTCTTTGATTGCGATGAAGATTTAGAATGACCGTCAGTCTCATAAGGTGTACCTTTAACAGAGCAGGCATTTGCCGCTTCCATTTTCACGTTACAAAATTTTTGTATGTGGCCTACCCTATTACACCTAAAACACATAATACGATTAGGATCGTTTCCACGATAAGGAAGACTCTGCGGTCTATCATAATTATGATTATTATCAAAATGCACTCGTCGCGGCGGTCCCTGAGGCCGGTTATATTGTTGGCCTGGATAGTTGCCACGATAATATGGGCGAGGCTCGTAAAAAGAATAGCTCTGGTATCCTCGACGCGGGGATACATTACCTCGATTCGGAAAATCTCTCTGTCTAAAAAAAGGCGGCTCTGATTGAGAGCGCGGATTTGGGGCCTGACGACGAGTCGGCCTTGAACGATCGTGTCCGGTTGGCGCTCCTTTGCTTACGTTGGCATAACACGGTGCTGTAGTTGAAGGCTTTGCCAAAGGACGATTTGGGTGGGCGGACGCATAACGTTCCGCGCACGATGTGATTTCTTCAGAGGATGTCGGTGCCCTCTCTTTAAGGTGGGCAACCAAATCGGAATGACATGCTGTATAGATTTGATCTTTTAAGACCAAATCGTAAAGTTGAAGATAATTTCCGGTAGTTACGTTCGCGAGCTCGATCCAGCGGTCTAAGTAATGTTTCAGTCGATTCACATAAGTTGAGAAATTTTCAGATGGCTCAGGTTTACATGCGCGAAATCTTTGATGAAAGCCATCCTCGGTATGCTGGAATCGCTTAAGCAGTGCTGTTTTAAGCTTGTCATAGTCGTTGGCATCCTCTACTTTGAGGCTACGAAATACTTCTAGAGCCTTCCTTACCTGTTAGTAAATTAGACAGGCATGAACTGTACATTGCCTGCTGCCATCCGACGCATTTAGCGTGTAGCTCGAACCGATGTAAATATGCGTCGATCTGGTCGAGTTTTTCATTAAACGTCGGCAGTTTTGGTTTCTTAGCATACGTATTGCTGGCAGCAGTGGGGGCCACAAGCGATTCTCGCTCTAACTTCTTCATTGCGAGTTCATGCTCTCTTTTTTCTCTCTCTACAGCCTCTTTTTCTCTCTCTCTTGCTTCTTTTTCTCGTTCTCTTTCTCTTTCCTTTTCTCTCTCTCTTTCTTTTTCTCTTTCTCTTTCTTCTTTTTCTCTTTCTTTTTCTCTTGCTGCTACCCGATCCTCACGATCTCGGTCTTGCTGTACTTGTCGTTCGCACCACGAGGCGCGTTCTTCTTCTGGTATGCCCAGAACTTTGGCAGATTCAATGTATTTAAGAAACTCCGCCATGATATGTTAAAGTCTGTAACTAGTAAGTATTTACCTACTGTATCGCGGTATCAATTATATTATCTGTAACAGTTATTATCTGTTAATATTAATTCAGTGTCTTACGTTAGCACTGCTTCGCGAAAAGAACGTTCTATCTCTCTCTATAAATTACAGGCAGTATCACTTAAACTGCAAAAACTTTATCTCTCTCTCTCTCTCTGAATATGAATTCTAGTAAGGCAGTGCCGTCTATCCGTTGCTCCCACTGCAATAAAATATATATATCGCCTTTAATGCGATAAATTAATGTCTTGAGTGATCACTCTCAAAATTTATGTCTCTCTCAATGCGACGAACCAGTGTCCTGTGTTATCACTGTCAAAAAGAATCGCTCTCTCAATGCGATGAATCAAAAATATATCTCTCTCTCAACACGACAAATTTGAAATATCTCTCTCTTCTCAAAACGCGGACACGCAATGTCTTCTGTTACCACTGCAAAATTATTCTCTCTATCTTCAACGTGAAATTGTCACGTGAACAAAAATTTATTATATCTCTCTCTCTCTCATATGTCAATACCAGATTACAATTCAACGTGGTTTTAGCACGTGAAACACCTCAGGCATATATTGTAAACATAACAATGTTAGTATAGTAGTCTAAAGTTTATAAGGAAGCAAAAAAAATACAATAAACAAGACGCTATACTGACAAGTAAGACAAACGATAACAGACCCTACAAGTCCTAACTTATATTACAGAAAGTTTAAGAAGAAAACAGGAGAGACATCTTCCTAAAAAATGTAAGGAAGGAAAAGAAACGCCACAATCTATACGAATAATGGATCCCTAATAGAACTATTCACAGTGAAGCAAATCCCCCCGAGTTATCAATAGCCACCAAGGCACTCCAATATCCTTCGTAATGGCAAAGAAGATATGCTATACTATGACCCCAACCAACCTCCCGCTCTTAAACTAAACATATAGTAAATAGTAAAATAGCCTGGAACACACACAGAGCGGAAAGTACGTCGCCCTCCTCAAGACTGTTAGATAGATGGTTCACTTAACTTTGTTTTTGAGGAATTGAGATGGTAAGTATCCTCAAACCATAGCTCCAAGCCCAAAAAAAATGCGTTTCTGTCTCAGGTAGATCTGTAAGGTGAAGATTGTCCCTCGCCGGAGTCGTCGGGTCAATGGGATGTTGAGTTCACCATGTGAAATTGAAACAAAATGTTAAATTAATAAAAATTGCCTAAAATCTATAATAAAACCTGAAAACACAATGTTATAACAGTATAATATCAAATAATGGAATAAAAATACAATAGCTTTTAAAATAATTTACCTATGGCATGGCGTTATTTAAGTTCTTTAAGGGTCCCTCTCCAGTGTTACGAGTGTGCCCTCGAGTGTTACGGGGATGGTTATTATGGAATTATAGGTTCGACTGCATTTTAAACTATCGAGAGGTTTTTAGAAATTATTCTTCCATACCATGCCACATATACAATAACAATTCGAGTAAGTTTTATCAAGGACCTTGCAGGGCCACAAATTTATTACTTTAAATTCCCTAACAAATTTCGTCTAGCTCTTACATACTAAAAAGACAACATCAGCAGCATCAAATGAAAATTCAATAATATATCACTAGAAGTTTCCTCTAGATTCTTAAAAGATTATATCATTCTAACTCATTCACAACTTAATTATTACTTATCTATCTTTCAGATATAGCCTACCTACTATCTAACAAATAATATCTTCATGTCTCAGACGACAATGTTAACACAGTTATTTGTGCCTACCGCTTGAAAAGGATATAACTCGTCAACACAACTGACGTACTGTAGTTACATTAGATCTAGATCTACTCTAGGATGGGCTGGCAATCCCCAGCCTCATCCAGACACATCAATTTCAATTTACAAATGTGTATACCAGACACTCATGCTAGATCTAGTTGCATGTAAAATACATTATGGTCTTGCATTCTTTGGTAGCACTTCTACTGGAAACTTAAGGTCAGATTCACGTTCATCGTCGAATCAGTTGGTAGATCTAGAAACTTACGATTGGCCCCTGATCCGAGATCAGGGAGCTGGAGATAATAGCAGTAGGTAATTTCGTAAGGGCGTATGGTCTCATTCCAATGTCTATCAAAGACGTAGACATGGCTTTAACAATCTTCTGATTCTCTCAGGCCGAATCCAGCCGACTGCCCTCGCAGATGGATAACAATTCTGCATGGAGTGCTCAAACATAGTAATGGCTCTGGTTATATACCGTGCAGCCATATGCAATTCCCCAGCCAACTGCCCAAATTTGATTGGTGCATCCATTTCGAGCTCAGCTCGTAATATTAATAGATTCTATTAATAGTAACAGACAAAGTCAAATTAAGATATCAAAACCCTTGCCAAAGTCTCTAAACCCTCTACGTTTTATGTACGAATTTACTCACTCCCTTTCCTCACCCCTGTTAAAGTTTATCAAAATCACGGGGTCGAAAACCGCACCGTCACTGTTAACTCATCCATTTATTCTATCCTGCCCCACTTTCTTTCCATCTCTAAGAAAAAGCGTTACAAAAACAAACTGTCCACGAGAATAGTTCAAGGACATTTGCACTGGCTAAAATCAACGACCCTGAAATAAACAAACCGTGACCCAGCACGGCAATTCTAGTCCTAACCCTGACATATCCCCCACCCCAGTGAAAATTTTAAGAAAAATTTACACGATAGGATCCAAGAAATCCCAAAGTTATTGTGGTAGGGGCTTAAGTAGTACTGCAGAAAAACGAGCTTTAAGCTTGTGAAGAAAAATCTAACTAAGAATGTGCATATTGGATGGACAAAAAGCATACAATTATTGATGCCACGTTCTATAGAATCTAGTCTATCTAAACATTCTTACTGCACCCAATCAAAATTCTCAGGAACATCTATAATAACAATGAGTATATCACTGTATACTGCTGGATTAAAGTATAACTATTATGAAACAATGAAGCCTTACTGAAGGAATAGGCTCATAATTATCTAGTCAACACACACAATTGCTGCTTATATACACATTCACACACAATATATTGCTAATTAAAATACTGTGGTATCCAATGGCAGCAGTAGCCCTGGTAGCTTGGTTTGCCATGTCTCCATCTCATTGACCCGCTGACAAGGGCGTCAGGTTTGCCAGAAGTTCAGGTCACAGTCAGGAATGACGCTGGTGGAAAGAGGATATTCACAAAAAAAGGATTGTAAAACTGGTTCATAAAGTAATGAACAAGATAAATGTGAATCCATCCACCGTCTAGAATTGAGGGGGACAAGCACTATCCAACCCCAATACAAGACATAACACTCTTTAATAGGAAATTAAATGAGACGTGACAAAATATCAGCTTGGGAATTGTCACCGCCAGGGATAGCCCGGATAACAAACCGGTATTCCTGGAGTGCAAGACTCCACCTCGTTAATCGAGCATTTTTAGCCCTGTTAGCCTTTAAGAATAACAACGTACGATGGTCCGTTTCAATTATAAACTCGGACATGAGTAGATATCGCGAAAATGCGTTTACAGCAAAAATGATAGCGAGGCACTCTCGCTCGATAATTGCATAGCGGCATTCCCTATCTAGCAACTTGCGGCTGGCGTATAGACATGGCCGCAATGTATCATCTCGTTCCTGTAATAACACAGCTCCCAATCCCTTGTCCGACGCATCAGTGCGGACAATAAATATTTGGTTTATATCTGGTAGTATGAGAATGGGGGAAGTGGAAAACAATTGTTGAACGGTACGAAGTGTATCAGCACATTCGGTTGTCCATTTCACTTTATTAGGAAAATTCTTTCTTGTGAGGTCCGACAACGGAGCTGTAAGCGAAGAAAAATTTGGAATGAATTTCCTATAATAGTTAAGAAAGCCCAATAAACTACGAACTTCTTTCTTAGTTCGAGGGGGTTGGAGCTTTAAGATGGTAGTTATCTTCTTGTCATCAGGAGTCTGAACGCCGTGGGCAATTGTATGGCCCAAAAAATTAATTTCATTATATCCTAAAAACACCTTACTGGGTTTCGCCGTAAGGCCAGCTCGACGAAGAGCAATAAAAACTTGTCGTAGGGCTGCGAGGTGGCCCGACCAATCGGTTTCATAAATACAAATGTCGTGAAAATACGACAATACGGAATTCATACCCTGGAGCAATATTGTCATCATACGGGCGAAAGTAGCAGGGGCTGTAACTAACCCGAAAGGCATATAGCGCCACTGCATAAGACCCAACGGAGTCTGAAAAGCGGTATATTGCTTGCTATTCTCATCAAGCGGAATTTGCCAATAGCCTTTGGAAAGGTCAATTTTAGAAAAAATCGTTGCCCTCGCTAACTGAGCAAAAAGATTCTCCTGGTTGGGAATCGGTTCAGCGTCATAAATCGTAACCTCATTAAGTTTACGATAGACAATACAAAAACGCACGGTATCATCTTTTTTTTTCACTAAGACGATGGGTGAGTTATATGGGCTCGTCGATCGCTCTATCACTCCCAGGTGAAACATGTTACGTACCTCGGTTATTATAGTCTCCTGTGCGTGCAGCGGACGCGGGTATGGTTTAACAAAGACGGGTATATCCGTCTTTAATCTTATAACATGCTGTACCAAAGAAGTATTACCTGGTAGATCAGTAAAGACTGTAGTAAACTCGTTAAGCAAATCTCTTATATCTTGTCTTTGCGATTCAGATAAATCTGGATTTATATTTACATCCGAAGTGTTTTCAGAAGATCGAAGTGCGGGGATTGAATTCTCTATCTTAATAGGATCATCATCGTCAACTGAAACTAAGGCCGCATTGGCCTGAGCAACCACATTTCGGCGATTATTCTGTCGATTATCATCGTCGGACAGGTACTGCTTTAACATATTTATATGGAAGACTTTGTCCTGTCCCCGAATCTTGATAAGATAATTTACTCGAGAAAGTCTCTTTAGAACTTTAAAAGGTCCCTTCCATGTAAGAAGGAGTTTATTTTTCGTCTCCGGAAGGAGAACAAGAGTTTGGTCTCCGACGGCCAAGGTTCGCAATCGGCTACCTTGATCACGATATAGTTTATAAAGACTCGCATGCGCAGCTGAAGATTTTTGTGCGAGCTGACATGCGTTAAGAATTCGATGGCGCAAGTCTACAACGTATTGATATGCAGACCGCGTATCGTTGTCGTCGGTGTCTGATCCGGCGAATAAATCATGGAGTATGGCCATTGGACCACGCGGCTTACGACCATACAATAATTCGAAGGGGGAAAAACCCGTCGATGCGTTCGGTAGTTCTCTGTATGCAAAAAGAATAGCGGGGAGTTGTCGATCCCAATCACTCGGCTTGTCGGCGGAAACTCGCGCAAGCATACTTTTCATGGTAGCATTCCACCGTTCACAGCAGCCATTAGACTGTGGGTGGTATGGAGATGTCAATCTTTGTTTAATCCCGACCAATTCCAAGACTTTCTTAAAAAGCTCAGAGGTAAACTGTGGACCTCTGTCCGATAAAATTTCAACCGGAAAACCAAGACGCGAAAAAATAGTAATAAGGGCCTCAGCGACATGATCGGCCGAAATGTCTTTTAGCGGAATGGCCTCTGGCCAACGGGTTGCGTAGTCAATGACAGAAAGTATAAAACGATGTCCTCTGTCTGACTTGTGTAGAGGTCCAACTATATCTACGGCAACGCGCTCAAATGGTCTGGAGACCATAGGCATCTCCTGCAGAGGAGCCCGTGATGCTCTTCCTTTAGGAGTACGTCTCTGACATATGTCACATGTTGATACGAACCGGTTTACATCTGCGTAAATACTGGGCCAAAAAAATTGCGATAGTATTCGAGACTTAGTTCTGGCCTTTCCTTGGTGACCCGCCAAGGAAGTGTCATGCGCGAGACGAATAATGTCGCGACGAAAAGATCTCGGTACTACAAGCTGCATAACGGTCTCTCGCTTACTCCGAAAATTACGATATAATAAGTCATCTTTAATAAGAAACTTAGAGGTATCCGGTGCGGTAGTATCAACCTTAGCAAACAAATGTTTTAATGTGGGATCTGAATGTTGCTCATCATGAAATGCATTAGACGTTATGTTCACTTCAATAGTAGGATTACTCAATGGACTGTCTGCTCGTCGACTCGATTGTAGGCGTGTTGTCGCACAAGCAACACTCTCATCCTCAGCCCAAATTTCCAAGTTACCGATAGGAAACTTATTTACTTGAGGTACATTCCCTATGATTATATCAGCCACCGGATTAGGCAGTACACATGCAGTAACAATACCTGTGAGAAAAGGTGTGTCAATATAAACTTCTGCAAGACGGAATCGCTCTACAGATCCGCCAAAAGTAATACAAGTTACCTCTTTATCCAAAAATTGTGTTGGACGGACTAGTGACTGTCGAACGCCGATAGTCGTGCATCCGGAGTCACGTAGAACAGAAGCGCGAATAGCGTTCACGCGGCCCTGGTAAAATGTTAATTCACCCAGTTCATGTAGGGCGGACATGACTGGAATAGTCTTTGATTGCGATGAAGATTTAGAATGACCGTCAGTCTCATAAGGTGTACCTTTAACAGAGCAGGCATTTGCCGCTTCCATTTTCACGTTACAAAATTTTTGTATGTGGCCTACCCTATTACACCTAAAACACATAATACGATTAGGATCGTTTCCACGATAAGGAAGACTCTGCGGTCTATCATAATTATGATTATTATCAAAATGCACTCGTCGCGGCGGTCCCTGAGGCCGGTTATATTGTTGGCCTGGATAGTTGCCACGATAATATGGGCGAGGCTCGTAAAAAGAATAGCTCTGGTATCCTCGACGCGGGGATACATTACCTCGATTCGGAAAATCTCTCTGTCTAAAAAAAGGCGGCTCTGATTGAGAGCGCGGATTTGGGGCCTGACGACGAGTCGGCCTTGAACGATCGTGTCCGGTTGGCGCTCCTTTGCTTACGTTGGCATAACACGGTGCTGTAGTTGAAGGCTTTGCCAAAGGACGATTTGGGTGGGCGGACGCATAACGTTCCGCGCACGATGTGATTTCTTCAGAGGATGTCGGTGCCCTCTCTTTAAGGTGGGCAACCAAATCGGAATGACATGCTGTATAGATTTGATCTTTTAAGACCAAATCGTAAAGTTGAAGATAATTTCCGGTAGTTACGTTCGCGAGCTCGATCCAGCGGTCTAAGTAATGTTTCAGTCGATTCACATAAGTTGAGAAATTTTCAGATGGCTCAGGTTTACATGCGCGAAATCTTTGATGAAAGCCATCCTCGGTATGCTGGAATCGCTTAAGCAGTGCTGTTTTAAGCTTGTCATAGTCGTTGGCATCCTCTACTTTGAGGCTACGAAATACTTCTAGAGCCTTCCTTACCTGTTAGTAAATTAGACAGGCATGAACTGTACATTGCCTGCTGCCATCCGACGCATTTAGCGTGTAGCTCGAACCGATGTAAATATGCGTCGATCTGGTCGAGTTTTTCATTAAACGTCGGCAGTTTTGGTTTCTTAGCATACGTATTGCTGGCAGCAGTGGGGGCCACAAGCGATTCTCGCTCTAACTTCTTCATTGCGAGTTCATGCTCTCTTTTTTCTCTCTCTACAGCCTCTTTTTCTCTCTCTCTTGCTTCTTTTTCTCGTTCTCTTTCTCTTTCCTTTTCTCTCTCTCTTTCTTTTTCTCTTTCTCTTTCTTCTTTTTCTCTTTCTTTTTCTCTTGCTGCTACCCGATCCTCACGATCTCGGTCTTGCTGTACTTGTCGTTCGCACCACGAGGCGCGTTCTTCTTCTGGTATGCCCAGAACTTTGGCAGATTCAATGTATTTAAGAAACTCCGCCATGATATGTTAAAGTCTGTAACTAGTAAGTATTTACCTACTGTATCGCGGTATCAATTATATTATCTGTAACAGTTATTATCTGTTAATATTAATTCAGTGTCTTACGTTAGCACTGCTTCGCGAAAAGAACGTTCTATCTCTCTCTATAAATTACAGGCAGTATCACTTAAACTGCAAAAACTTTATCTCTCTCTCTCTCTCTGAATATGAATTCTAGTAAGGCAGTGCCGTCTATCCGTTGCTCCCACTGCAATAAAATATATATATCGCCTTTAATGCGATAAATTAATGTCTTGAGTGATCACTCTCAAAATTTATGTCTCTCTCAATGCGACGAACCAGTGTCCTGTGTTATCACTGTCAAAAAGAATCGCTCTCTCAATGCGATGAATCAAAAATATATCTCTCTCTCAACACGACAAATTTGAAATATCTCTCTCTTCTCAAAACGCGGACACGCAATGTCTTCTGTTACCACTGCAAAATTATTCTCTCTATCTTCAACGTGAAATTGTCACGTGAACAAAAATTTATTATATCTCTCTCTCTCTCATATGTCAATACCAGATTACAATTCAACGTGGTTTTAGCACGTGAAACACCTCAGGCATATATTGTAAACATAACAATGTTAGTATAGTAGTCTAAAGTTTATAAGGAAGCAAAAAAAATACAATAAACAAGACGCTATACTGACAAGTAAGACAAACGATAACAGACCCTACAAGTCCTAACTTATATTACAGAAAGTTTAAGAAGAAAACAGGAGAGACATCTTCCTAAAAAATGTAAGGAAGGAAAAGAAACGCCACAATCTATACGAATAATGGATCCCTAATAGAACTATTCACAGTGAAGCAAATCCCCCCGAGTTATCAATAGCCACCAAGGCACTCCAATATCCTTCGTAATGGCAAAGAAGATATGCTATACTATGACCCCAACCAACCTCCCGCTCTTAAACTAAACATATAGTAAATAGTAAAATAGCCTGGAACACACACAGAGCGGAAAGTACGTCGCCCTCCTCAAGACTGTTAGATAGATGGTTCACTTAACTTTGTTTTTGAGGAATTGAGATGGTAAGTATCCTCAAACCATAGCTCCAAGCCCAAAAAAAATGCGTTTCTGTCTCAGGTAGATCTGTAAGGTGAAGATTGTCCCTCGCCGGAGTCGTCGGGTCAATGGGATGTTGAGTTCACCATGTGAAATTGAAACAAAATGTTAAATTAATAAAAATTGCCTAAAATCTATAATAAAACCTGAAAACACAATGTTATAACAGTATAATATCAAATAATGGAATAAAAATACAATAGCTTTTAAAATAATTTACCTATGGCATGGCGTTATTTAAGTTCTTTAAGGGTCCCTCTCCAGTGTTACGAGTGTGCCCTCGAGTGTTACGGGGATGGTTATTATGGAATTATAGGTTCGACTGCATTTTAAACTATCGAGAGGTTTTTAGAAATTATTCTTCCATACCATGCCACATATACAATAACAATTCGAGTAAGTTTTATCAAGGACCTTGCAGGGCCACAAATTTATTACTTTAAATTCCCTAACAAATTTCGTCTAGCTCTTACATACTAAAAAGACAACATCAGCAGCATCAAATGAAAATTCAATAATATATCACTAGAAGTTTCCTCTAGATTCTTAAAAGATTATATCATTCTAACTCATTCACAACTTAATTATTACTTATCTATCTTTCAGATATAGCCTACCTACTATCTAACAAATAATATCTTCATGTCTCAGACGACAATGTTAACACAGTTATTTGTGCCTACCGCTTGAAAAGGATATAACTCGTCAACACAACTGACGTACTGTAGTTACATTAGATCTAGATCTACTCTAGGATGGGCTGGCAATCCCCAGCCTCATCCAGACACATCAATTTCAATTTACAAATGTGTATACCAGACACTCATGCTAGATCTAGTTGCATGTAAAATACATTATGGTCTTGCATTCTTTGGTAGCACTTCTACTGGAAACTTAAGGTCAGATTCACGTTCATCGTCGAATCAGTTGGTAGATCTAGAAACTTACGATTGGCCCCTGATCCGAGATCAGGGAGCTGGAGATAATAGCAGTAGGTAATTTCGTAAGGGCGTATGGTCTCATTCCAATGTCTATCAAAGACGTAGACATGGCTTTAACAATCTTCTGATTCTCTCAGGCCGAATCCAGCCGACTGCCCTCGCAGATGGATAACAATTCTGCATGGAGTGCTCAAACATAGTAATGGCTCTGGTTATATACCGTGCAGCCATATGCAATTCCCCAGCCAACTGCCCAAATTTGATTGGTGCATCCATTTCGAGCTCAGCTCGTAATATTAATAGATTCTATTAATAGTAACAGACAAAGTCAAATTAAGATATCAAAACCCTTGCCAAAGTCTCTAAACCCTCTACGTTTTATGTACGAATTTACTCACTCCCTTTCCTCACCCCTGTTAAAGTTTATCAAAATCACGGGGTCGAAAACCGCACCGTCACTGTTAACTCATCCATTTATTCTATCCTGCCCCACTTTCTTTCCATCTCTAAGAAAAAGCGTTACAAAAACAAACTGTCCACGAGAATAGTTCAAGGACATTTGCACTGGCTAAAATCAACGACCCTGAAATAAACAAACCGTGACCCAGCACGGCAATTCTAGTCCTAACCCTGACATATCCCCCACCCCAGTGAAAATTTTAAGAAAAATTTACACGATAGGATCCAAGAAATCCCAAAGTTATTGTGGTAGGGGCTTAAGTAGTACTGCAGAAAAACGAGCTTTAAGCTTGTGAAGAAAAATCTAACTAAGAATGTGCATATTGGATGGACAAAAAGCATACAATTATTGATGCCACGTTCTATAGAATCTAGTCTATCTAAACATTCTTACTGCACCCAATCAAAATTCTCAGGAACATCTATAATAACAATGAGTATATCACTGTATACTGCTGGATTAAAGTATAACTATTATGAAACAATGAAGCCTTACTGAAGGAATAGGCTCATAATTATCTAGTCAACACACACAATTGCTGCTTATATACACATTCACACACAATATATTGCTAATTAAAATACTGTGGTATCCAATGGCAGCAGTAGCCCTGGTAGCTTGGTTTGCCATGTCTCCATCTCATTGACCCGCTGACAAGGGCGTCAGGTTTGCCAGAAGTTCAGGTCACAGTCAGGAATGACGCTGGTGGAAAGAGGATATTCACAAAAAAAGGATTGTAAAACTGGTTCATAAAGTAATGAACAAGATAAATGTGAATCCATCCACCGTCTAGAATTGAGGGGGACAAGCACTATCCAACCCCAATACAAGACATAACACTCTTTAATAGGAAATTAAATGAGACGTGACAAAATATCAGCTTGGGAATTGTCACCGCCAGGGATAGCCCGGATAACAAACCGGTATTCCTGGAGTGCAAGACTCCACCTCGTTAATCGAGCATTTTTAGCCCTGTTAGCCTTTAAGAATAACAACGTACGATGGTCCGTTTCAATTATAAACTCGGACATGAGTAGATATCGCGAAAATGCGTTTACAGCAAAAATGATAGCGAGGCACTCTCGCTCGATAATTGCATAGCGGCATTCCCTATCTAGCAACTTGCGGCTGGCGTATAGACATGGCCGCAATGTATCATCTCGTTCCTGTAATAACACAGCTCCCAATCCCTTGTCCGACGCATCAGTGCGGACAATAAATATTTGGTTTATATCTGGTAGTATGAGAATGGGGGAAGTGGAAAACAATTGTTGAACGGTACGAAGTGTATCAGCACATTCGGTTGTCCATTTCACTTTATTAGGAAAATTCTTTCTTGTGAGGTCCGACAACGGAGCTGTAAGCGAAGAAAAATTTGGAATGAATTTCCTATAATAGTTAAGAAAGCCCAATAAACTACGAACTTCTTTCTTAGTTCGAGGGGGTTGGAGCTTTAAGATGGTAGTTATCTTCTTGTCATCAGGAGTCTGAACGCCGTGGGCAATTGTATGGCCCAAAAAATTAATTTCATTATATCCTAAAAACACCTTACTGGGTTTCGCCGTAAGGCCAGCTCGACGAAGAGCAATAAAAACTTGTCGTAGGGCTGCGAGGTGGCCCGACCAATCGGTTTCATAAATACAAATGTCGTGAAAATACGACAATACGGAATTCATACCCTGGAGCAATATTGTCATCATACGGGCGAAAGTAGCAGGGGCTGTAACTAACCCGAAAGGCATATAGCGCCACTGCATAAGACCCAACGGAGTCTGAAAAGCGGTATATTGCTTGCTATTCTCATCAAGCGGAATTTGCCAATAGCCTTTGGAAAGGTCAATTTTAGAAAAAATCGTTGCCCTCGCTAACTGAGCAAAAAGATTCTCCTGGTTGGGAATCGGTTCAGCGTCATAAATCGTAACCTCATTAAGTTTACGATAGACAATACAAAAACGCACGGTATCATCTTTTTTTTTCACTAAGACGATGGGTGAGTTATATGGGCTCGTCGATCGCTCTATCACTCCCAGGTGAAACATGTTACGTACCTCGGTTATTATAGTCTCCTGTGCGTGCAGCGGACGCGGGTATGGTTTAACAAAGACGGGTATATCCGTCTTTAATCTTATAACATGCTGTACCAAAGAAGTATTACCTGGTAGATCAGTAAAGACTGTAGTAAACTCGTTAAGCAAATCTCTTATATCTTGTCTTTGCGATTCAGATAAATCTGGATTTATATTTACATCCGAAGTGTTTTCAGAAGATCGAAGTGCGGGGATTGAATTCTCTATCTTAATAGGATCATCATCGTCAACTGAAACTAAGGCCGCATTGGCCTGAGCAACCACATTTCGGCGATTATTCTGTCGATTATCATCGTCGGACAGGTACTGCTTTAACATATTTATATGGAAGACTTTGTCCTGTCCCCGAATCTTGATAAGATAATTTACTCGAGAAAGTCTCTTTAGAACTTTAAAAGGTCCCTTCCATGTAAGAAGGAGTTTATTTTTCGTCTCCGGAAGGAGAACAAGAGTTTGGTCTCCGACGGCCAAGGTTCGCAATCGGCTACCTTGATCACGATATAGTTTATAAAGACTCGCATGCGCAGCTGAAGATTTTTGTGCGAGCTGACATGCGTTAAGAATTCGATGGCGCAAGTCTACAACGTATTGATATGCAGACCGCGTATCGTTGTCGTCGGTGTCTGATCCGGCGAATAAATCATGGAGTATGGCCATTGGACCACGCGGCTTACGACCATACAATAATTCGAAGGGGGAAAAACCCGTCGATGCGTTCGGTAGTTCTCTGTATGCAAAAAGAATAGCGGGGAGTTGTCGATCCCAATCACTCGGCTTGTCGGCGGAAACTCGCGCAAGCATACTTTTCATGGTAGCATTCCACCGTTCACAGCAGCCATTAGACTGTGGGTGGTATGGAGATGTCAATCTTTGTTTAATCCCGACCAATTCCAAGACTTTCTTAAAAAGCTCAGAGGTAAACTGTGGACCTCTGTCCGATAAAATTTCAACCGGAAAACCAAGACGCGAAAAAATAGTAATAAGGGCCTCAGCGACATGATCGGCCGAAATGTCTTTTAGCGGAATGGCCTCTGGCCAACGGGTTGCGTAGTCAATGACAGAAAGTATAAAACGATGTCCTCTGTCTGACTTGTGTAGAGGTCCAACTATATCTACGGCAACGCGCTCAAATGGTCTGGAGACCATAGGCATCTCCTGCAGAGGAGCCCGTGATGCTCTTCCTTTAGGAGTACGTCTCTGACATATGTCACATGTTGATACGAACCGGTTTACATCTGCGTAAATACTGGGCCAAAAAAATTGCGATAGTATTCGAGACTTAGTTCTGGCCTTTCCTTGGTGACCCGCCAAGGAAGTGTCATGCGCGAGACGAATAATGTCGCGACGAAAAGATCTCGGTACTACAAGCTGCATAACGGTCTCTCGCTTACTCCGAAAATTACGATATAATAAGTCATCTTTAATAAGAAACTTAGAGGTATCCGGTGCGGTAGTATCAACCTTAGCAAACAAATGTTTTAATGTGGGATCTGAATGTTGCTCATCATGAAATGCATTAGACGTTATGTTCACTTCAATAGTAGGATTACTCAATGGACTGTCTGCTCGTCGACTCGATTGTAGGCGTGTTGTCGCACAAGCAACACTCTCATCCTCAGCCCAAATTTCCAAGTTACCGATAGGAAACTTATTTACTTGAGGTACATTCCCTATGATTATATCAGCCACCGGATTAGGCAGTACACATGCAGTAACAATACCTGTGAGAAAAGGTGTGTCAATATAAACTTCTGCAAGACGGAATCGCTCTACAGATCCGCCAAAAGTAATACAAGTTACCTCTTTATCCAAAAATTGTGTTGGACGGACTAGTGACTGTCGAACGCCGATAGTCGTGCATCCGGAGTCACGTAGAACAGAAGCGCGAATAGCGTTCACGCGGCCCTGGTAAAATGTTAATTCACCCAGTTCATGTAGGGCGGACATGACTGGAATAGTCTTTGATTGCGATGAAGATTTAGAATGACCGTCAGTCTCATAAGGTGTACCTTTAACAGAGCAGGCATTTGCCGCTTCCATTTTCACGTTACAAAATTTTTGTATGTGGCCTACCCTATTACACCTAAAACACATAATACGATTAGGATCGTTTCCACGATAAGGAAGACTCTGCGGTCTATCATAATTATGATTATTATCAAAATGCACTCGTCGCGGCGGTCCCTGAGGCCGGTTATATTGTTGGCCTGGATAGTTGCCACGATAATATGGGCGAGGCTCGTAAAAAGAATAGCTCTGGTATCCTCGACGCGGGGATACATTACCTCGATTCGGAAAATCTCTCTGTCTAAAAAAAGGCGGCTCTGATTGAGAGCGCGGATTTGGGGCCTGACGACGAGTCGGCCTTGAACGATCGTGTCCGGTTGGCGCTCCTTTGCTTACGTTGGCATAACACGGTGCTGTAGTTGAAGGCTTTGCCAAAGGACGATTTGGGTGGGCGGACGCATAACGTTCCGCGCACGATGTGATTTCTTCAGAGGATGTCGGTGCCCTCTCTTTAAGGTGGGCAACCAAATCGGAATGACATGCTGTATAGATTTGATCTTTTAAGACCAAATCGTAAAGTTGAAGATAATTTCCGGTAGTTACGTTCGCGAGCTCGATCCAGCGGTCTAAGTAATGTTTCAGTCGATTCACATAAGTTGAGAAATTTTCAGATGGCTCAGGTTTACATGCGCGAAATCTTTGATGAAAGCCATCCTCGGTATGCTGGAATCGCTTAAGCAGTGCTGTTTTAAGCTTGTCATAGTCGTTGGCATCCTCTACTTTGAGGCTACGAAATACTTCTAGAGCCTTCCTTACCTGTTAGTAAATTAGACAGGCATGAACTGTACATTGCCTGCTGCCATCCGACGCATTTAGCGTGTAGCTCGAACCGATGTAAATATGCGTCGATCTGGTCGAGTTTTTCATTAAACGTCGGCAGTTTTGGTTTCTTAGCATACGTATTGCTGGCAGCAGTGGGGGCCACAAGCGATTCTCGCTCTAACTTCTTCATTGCGAGTTCATGCTCTCTTTTTTCTCTCTCTACAGCCTCTTTTTCTCTCTCTCTTGCTTCTTTTTCTCGTTCTCTTTCTCTTTCCTTTTCTCTCTCTCTTTCTTTTTCTCTTTCTCTTTCTTCTTTTTCTCTTTCTTTTTCTCTTGCTGCTACCCGATCCTCACGATCTCGGTCTTGCTGTACTTGTCGTTCGCACCACGAGGCGCGTTCTTCTTCTGGTATGCCCAGAACTTTGGCAGATTCAATGTATTTAAGAAACTCCGCCATGATATGTTAAAGTCTGTAACTAGTAAGTATTTACCTACTGTATCGCGGTATCAATTATATTATCTGTAACAGTTATTATCTGTTAATATTAATTCAGTGTCTTACGTTAGCACTGCTTCGCGAAAAGAACGTTCTATCTCTCTCTATAAATTACAGGCAGTATCACTTAAACTGCAAAAACTTTATCTCTCTCTCTCTCTCTGAATATGAATTCTAGTAAGGCAGTGCCGTCTATCCGTTGCTCCCACTGCAATAAAATACTCTATATCGCCTTTAATGCGATAAATTAATGTCTTGAGTGATCACTCTCAAAATTTATGTCTCTCTCAATGCGACGAACCAGTGTCCTGTGTTATCACTGTGAAAAATGAATCGCTCTCTCAATGCGATGAATCAAAAATATATCTCTCTCTCAACACGACAAATTTGAAATATCTCTCTCTTCTCAAAACGCGGACACGCAGTGTCTTCTGTTACCACTGCAAAATTATTCTCTCTATCTTCAACGTGAAATTGTCACGTGAACAAAAATTTATTATATCTCTCTCTCTCTCATATGTCAATACCAGATTACAATTCAACGTGGTTTTAGCACGTGAAACACCTCAGGCATATATTGTAAACATAACAATGTTAGTATAGTAGTCTAAAGTTTATAAGGAAGCAAAAAAAATACAATAAACAAGACGCTATACTGACAAGTAAGACAAACGATAACAGACCCTACAAGTCCTAACTTATATTACAGAAAGTTTAAGAAGAAAACAGGAGAGACATCTTCCTAAAAAATGTAACGAAGGAAAAGAAACGCCACAATCTATACGAATAATGGATCCCTAATAGAACTATTCACAGTGAAGCAAATCCCCCCGAGTTATCAATAGCCACCAAGGCACTCCAATATCCTTCGTAATGGCAAAGAAGATATGCTATACTATGACCCCAACCAACCTCCCGCTCTTAAACTAAACATATAGTAAATAGTAAAATAGCCTGGAACACACACAGAGCGGAAAGTACGTCGCCCTCCTCAAGACTGTTAGATAGATGGTTCACTTAACTTTGTTTTTGAGGAATTGAGATGGTAAGTATCCTCAAACCATAGCTCCAAGCCCAAAAAAAATGCGTTTCTGTCTCAGGTAGATCTGTAAGGTGAAGATTGTCCCTCGCCGGAGTCGTCGGGTCAATGGGATGTTGAGTTCACCATGTGAAATTGAAACAAAATGTTAAATTAATAAAAATTGCCTAAAATCTATAATAAAACCTGAAAACACAATGTTATAACAGTATAATATCAAATAATGGAATAAAAATACAATAGCTTTTAAAATAATTTACCTATGGCATGGCGTTATTTAAGTTCTTTAAGGGTCCCTCTCCAGTGTTACGAGTGTGCCCTCGAGTGTTACGGGGATGGTTATTATGGAATTATAGGTTCGACTGCATTTTAAACTATCGAGAGGTTTTTAGAAATTATTCTTCCATACCATGCCACATATACAATAACAATTCGAGTAAGTTTTATCAAGGACCTTGCAGGGCCACAAATTTATTACTTTAAATTCCCTAACAAATTTCGTCTAGCTCTTACATACTAAAAAGACAACATCAGCAGCATCAAATGAAAATTCAATAATATATCACTAGAAGTTTCCTCTAGATTCTTAAAAGATTATATCATTCTAACTCATTCACAACTTAATTATTACTTATCTATCTTTCAGATATAGCCTACCTACTATCTAACAAATAATATCTTCATGTCTCAGACGACAATGTTAACACAGTTATTTGTGCCTACCGCTTGAAAAGGATATAACTCGTCAACACAACTGACGTACTGTAGTTACATTAGATCTAGATCTACTCTAGGATGGGCTGGCAATCCCCAGCCTCATCCAGACACATCAATTTCAATTTACAAATGTGTATACCAGACACTCATGCTAGATCTAGTTGCATGTAAAATACATTATGGTCTTGCATTCTTTGGTAGCACTTCTACTGGAAACTTAAGGTCAGATTCACGTTCATCGTCGAATCAGTTGGTAGATCTAGAAACTTACGATTGGCCCCTGATCCGAGATCAGGGAGCTGGAGATAATAGCAGTAGGTAATTTCGTAAGGGCGTATGGTCTCATTCCAATGTCTATCAAAGACGTAGACATGGCTTTAACAATCTTCTGATTCTCTCAGGCCGAATCCAGCCGACTGCCCTCGCAGATGGATAACAATTCTGCATGGAGTGCTCAAACATAGTAATGGCTCTGGTTATATACCGTGCAGCCATATGCAATTCCCCAGCCAACTGCCCAAATTTGATTGGTGCATCCATTTCGAGCTCAGCTCGTAATATTAATAGATTCTATTAATAGTAACAGACAAAGTCAAATTAAGATATCAAAACCCTTGCCAAAGTCTCTAAACCCTCTACGTTTTATGTACGAATTTACTCACTCCCTTTCCTCACCCCTGTTAAAGTTTATCAAAATCACGGGGTCGAAAACCGCACCGTCACTGTTAACTCATCCATTTATTCTATCCTGCCCCACTTTCTTTCCATCTCTAAGCAAAAGCGTTACAAAAACAAACTGTCCACGAGAATAGTTCAAGGACATTTGCACTGGCTAAAATCAACGACCCTGAAATAAACAAACCGTGACCCAGCACGGCAATTCTAGTCCTAACCCTGACAAACGTGGGTTTAGCGCCTACTAGATTATAAATTATAGGGATATTTAACGACTGCATTTTTGTGTTGAAATAACTAAACCTCACTCACAAACATACCAATTACTAAATAACAAAATGGGTAACTTTTAGGGTCGGACCTGCAGGGTCACCATATAATTTAATTACGATAAGTTAAAATATATATATGAATGTGAAATGAATATATTATGAACAATATCAATAGTAATTTATAGTAGATCTAAGTCTAGATCTATTCTAATATAAATTTAACTCTAAGTCTGAATAGGTTACCTAAACTAAATCTAAATTAATCACTGTAACCTCATGAATCCTCCACTGGCATACTAACCCCTTAATAAGTATTCTAGATCTAACTACCAACTACGTTAAATGTTGTCCTCAGGACGATATTTATCATTATTTGCCAAAGGCTGAACTGTGTAATGGATTACACTTAAACAATTCTGCACATCACATAGAAACTGTAGACGTCATAGTGTTTCAGACAATACTTTAAGTGATAATAATTTATAACTTGCCTCGCTCAGTAAGGAGACGTAGGCATTGAAATATCCATACTTTCAAATCATTGTCACATTCGTACTGTTAGAGACAAATCCTACACGTAGGATAGTAAATTCAAATGACACTCATACCATTAAGATGAATCATCACAGGGCATAAATCTAGCTCTAGAGCTGTGATGAGCTGGCATTTCCCAGTCTCACCAAAGAAAATTTAAGTTTACAAAGTATAGCACTAGAGCTTTAGCTAGTAGATCTCCAAAGAGATACATTCATCGTAACGTTCATTCCTAGTAAATCGTCGCTCCCCTCCGTTAAGGATAGATTGCCACGCTGCTCATCGGTTAAGTCTGTTTTCTAGGAGATCATTCCTGGTGATTTCGTGTTCAGGCTTACCATTACCCCGGCTGGGAATCAGCCAGGAAATCCATCAAGAGCTTTGGATATCTTAGTACCATGGCTTGGCTACTTCTCAATCAACAATACCATGCATGATTCACGATCATGTTCTGCCTAGTTGAAAATGGCAAAAACCACTGAGATCTGTCGCGAATGGACACTTCGCCTAGTTCTGCCGATTTAGCTCCCAGCAGCCTATATTATAATCCATCTCAGCTTGTCGGCAATCAGTACGCCGGCTTGGATTGGCAAACAATTTGACCGTCACAGGCGTGACGTCATACAAAATATAATCCCCCCCCCCCCTTTATTACTAATTCTACGCGTCCCTTTTCATTGTAGCCTCATATTTTTCTGCTCTAAAGATAGAATTCCTCCCATTCTTTAAGTTTATTTAGCTTCTCCTATGCTATTCTTAAATGGTCTGCGATGCACCCTTTTTACTGCTGCGTCTGCTTCCACAGACTTGCTAGTCAACGGTCTGCTAGTGATGCAGTCCAAACTGGTTTATGGTGACGCGCTGCGCCACAGTCCTTAGTTACTAAGGCACAACTGGCGTAATATACATGTACATGTCTTCCTTCTTCACCCTCGCTCCCCCGATTACTTTAGCCTAGCGCAAACAATAGCACCTCGTAGTATCTCTCCCTTACCGCTGAGTGTGTACCACCCTATTGAACCCACTAAGGGAATTTATGACTAATTGACTCCTGACAGTAAGGACCGACGCATCACCATGGCGATTGTGGTACTGATTTTGATTCGTTAGCTCGTGTGCACTGCGAGCTCTTCGGGCGTCGCGAACTAATCGGCGGCGAGCTAAAAGCAGTTCACTACAGTAAACAATGACACATG